>JAGPOW010002118.1:16068024-16089869 GCA_030014935.1 Caiman crocodilus | reverse complement strand
AGGAGAAGGCTCACAGACGCTATCCTAAACTAAACTCTCTGAAGGGGGTATGCATGCACACACATGTATCCAAAGATGTTTTTCAGTATCTAAAGGAAGAGTTATAAATTATTTGCTGCGCTGATAAAATGAAGTATACAAACAGCCTCACCTCCTGCTCAGAGAGTCCATCAATGATTTCAGAAATCTCATGTTCACTTCTAGCAATAGTTGCTGAAAGACCAGCCCCTCTTTGACCAACCCTAGATTTTGAGGAAAGGGAAAGGGGGGGGGGGGGGCGAAGGGAAAAAAAGATCCACGTCTTGATATTTTGTACAAAAGAATACATTTCAAATAATTTAGATATAGTTAATTTAAGCCCAGTATCTGAGATACCAATCTTTTATGGAAGAAGGGCTGAAAGACTACCCAATCTAAGTTACACGGTGCACTTTAAAATATGACTAGCAAGGACACATTCAACAAGGTGACAGGCGGTAGAACTGCCTGTGTCGATACAGGAAGTATAGGAGGTTTCGCACTGACTTCAGTAGGAGCAATTGATTTTGCAAATCTTCCCCTCTGCTCTTGTTCCACTCCCTGCACCTGCCAATACACACACACACACACACACGCACACACACTTGCCTAGAAAAGATTTAGTCATTCCAGGTACCAATATAAGTCACCAGTGCTCATTTCAGTGAAGGGAAAGAAAGTAAATAATTTTGAATCATTTCTCAATTATTTATCCCTAATTTTAAGAACATCACACTAACTCATTATTATAAAATGCAGATCCCTTCATAAACTCAGTATTTTTTTAAATTTCAGCACTCAAAAAAAGTGCAACAGGGAATAATCCTGGGCTGACAAGCAGATTAGCAAAATATCCACTGGGCCTTTCCCATCATCACTAAAAACAGTTTTGAAGAAAGTCAAATGATACATTATTTCTAAAATAAACAAACAAATAAATAAACTATTTCTTAATACAAACTGGGCAGTAATACATAGGGACTCCAATCACTGCCAGGGAATTTATCGCATTGATACTATATAAACATAGGCAAAAGGTCTTTAAAAAAAAAATGGAATAGCCCTTTATGCAAAAAAAAGTTTTTTTCCGTAACCTCCCCCCGCCACATGTGATCACAAAACACAGATTAGGGGTTAAGAAAGATGATGGTACGAGTTCTATATTAGGTTGAGAGATATGAGTCTCTTCATCTAAAGCCTCAATTTGCATATATAATTTGTCTCCACACTTCTTGAGAACTAAGGTGCAACTGAAAATTTTGATCAAATGGTATTCTTGCAAACACAGCTTTTTAAAATTAAAATATTATTTACAGACCTATAGAAAAATGTTTATAATTATGAACGATTTACATTGTATACTTCTTAAAACTATTTATGTATAATTTTCCTTGCTTAATTTTGACCTACCAAGTGTTAAACAGCAGGGAGCTATAATTATAATTTCACTTAATGTCAGTAACCACAGCTTCCTGACTGAAAAAACATGACATGTCTAACAAAAGGTCATTCAATAACAACCTTTAATTTAACCAGAAAAAACCCCAAGTAAACTCTGTGCTTTGACTTCAGGCTATGCAATCTGAGTGGTCATGAGTCAGAAAGGAGTAATATAGGTATCTACTGACAGAGAAATACTGGCTACAAAATGACTTCTAGATCTGAAATCAGTTTGCCCATGCTAACGAATAATTAAAAAATGAAGGTATATCCCCCACTGCAAATACATAGGCAGGATGTCTAACTGATAATAACTTACCTCTCTGAGGCAGCCATCATTTAATTAATCAATTCCTACATGTATTGAGTCGGTGGGATTTCATGACAGATTTAAAAGGAAAGAAATGGAACAAAGGACAAGGTGGAAAGAAGCAGAAATGTCAGTAAAAAGCTAAAAAACAAATCAAGGTTGGAAGTCACTAAGCAGAAGGGAAAGGGGCAGTGCAAGACGTGAGGGAAGAGTGGACAAGCAGTGAGAGAAGTTATGAAGGTTCTTGAGAGGTGAAAAGAAGCTCGAGTTCAATGCCTTGAAACATGAGGAACCATGCAAGGGCATGCATTCAAATATAAAGCAAGCTGACATTTCACTTTGTCTAGGAAATCATGGGTATAAAAGCCACATTTCAAATTACTGCACAGGAGAGGAGTAGAAATAGTTTGCCATGAAACAAATGTTTTGCATTTGACAACATTTAAGAGCAAGAAGATCACCCTTAAGCAATATCAAGAATGCATGCTATTACCTTTGAAATCGTTCTTGCTGCTCTCTCTGTTTTCGGATTTCTGGGAACTGTTTCTCATAGTACTCTCTTGTTTTACTCTCTTTAGCTTTCCTACGAGGATTATTTTCTATCCTATCAACTTTTTTCTCCCATGCCTCCATCAATTGATCATAACGTTGACAAATCTTCTGTTCCTTTAAAGTTAAGGGGAAAAAGAGAGAGCTGAAAACAAACACACCAAGTTATCAGTGTATTGCTAACTCCAAGCTATGACATGTTGTACAGAGGCCACAGGGTTTAGAAATGGACACTCAAAACTCATCCTAAATTGAGGCCTGTCTATTCTGAAGAGGTAGTGCCCTCAGTTTTAGGCAGGGAGGAAGAGAAGAGGCTTCTTCATTGCCAAAACCTCTTCTCTATGTTTAGCTATTTCATTCTGGTTTATGCACATTGTTATGATTTTGGATGACACCATCAAATAATTTAGTTATAGGTTCTGGATGAAGAGATGAGAGTCATTGAAAACAATTCTTTTAATTCAAACACTTTTCCATGGGTTTGCAACCAAAACATTGCTGCTTTATGCAACAACATGAAGAGAAAGAGACTGATTAGTTTACTTGCATTTTTCTTACTAAATGAAAAGCAAAAAGTATGTAGAAAGCATAAGCGTGAAAAGTGAAATACTGCAAACATTTTAATTATCTTAGATTTTACCAGCTTCCAGACAGCATTCTAACCTAAATTTACAGGGCAAGGCAAGTTAAGAGGAGACTACTTTACAATGAAAATAAAATTGGAGCGGAAAATACAACCTTTTCATTTAGTCTGAAAAATGCTGTTGGCAAGATACAGTGACTCTTACTTCATTTATTAATTAGTTTGGTCTGGTCTTCACTCAAAAAGCCTTAATTAGTAATTATTTGCTTTCTTTTTGAGCTTATTGTGAAGAAAAAACATAAGTTAGAATTTATGTCCAGCCCCTTTCTCTTAGGCTATATGCACTCTCTTGAAATAATGCTTGCATAAGCCACTGCTGAAGACAAGCATGCAGTGAATATGATGAAAATCAGCCTAAACTGTGCAGTTCTCTAAAGCTGATGTATATTAATGTAAAAAAGAATTTGAGTCTAGCGTCGAATGGGCCTAAGTCGCTATTCTGGTTTACGCAAAGGCACTGTAGCATTACCCTTTGTTTCCTTGCATGATTTCTTCTCTTAAAAAATAAAATTAGCTTCTTCCTCATCACTTGGTTTCTAGAAAAAAAAATCAGAAAAAATATTAACCATAATTATAACCAACATGTTCACATACAACATCCAAGATCTCAGAAAAATTACATTCCTTAATATGTTCTTAAAGTTGTTGTAAAGTCTTCTGTGCACCAGACTGCTTTGTTTCATAGTTTCATAGTTGGTAGGGGCTGGAAGGGATCTTACATTTGATGCTGTTTCTTTTGACACACAAGAAAATGTGTGATGAAGTAAAATCCTGCTCCAGACAACAAAGGATACCCCTGAAGGAAGGGATTGCTAAAAAATAGAAAGAATCCTGGCTAGCCTAGGCAAGCATGAGCTTTTTATCCATGAAGGAGATGAGGTGATTTGCTGAACTTGGGAAAGATGGTACCCAGCAAATGAAGGACCCCTGCAACTCCCTCACATTGCAAGTTTGCCAATGTAGGTAACCTTATTTGATTTCACACTAGTTTCTTAAACACTACATAACTTACGTATGCAGGAACATCATAAATGATGTTGGTAGACAGCTTCTGGTTTTGGCTGAGGGTTCGATTCCAATAGTTTTATCTTCTTCATTCAGAGATATTTTTCAGGATCTCATTTGCCCATTATCTTACAAGTGTCATGAACCACTGTTCTCATGTATAAAACATTTGCCTTACTACAAACTTTTACTACCAAGACCTAAGGAAGTGTACAATGGTACCCGAAAGCTTGTCTACATCCCTTCCAGCAATCCAGTTGGTCCAATTAAAGCTATTGCCGACAAAAATCCTTGTCTTCTGCATTATGAAAATGAGACAAATTATTAGTAAGACTTACAATGAAGCCAGAACTCCAGTTAAAGGTCTCAACACATTGCTATTTAAGGGTTTTTTCCAGTAGCTTAGAGCACTTTGGGTTAGATTACCAGAGAAACAAAATTTTAAAAGTAGGCAGCCCCAACACAATAAGTGCAAATTCCCACCCACCTGCCTCATAAATAGCACATCATTCAAGACACAGTGCTTTTGTACTATGCACAGTATGGGACTGAATTCAACTACGTAAAATGATATAGTTTATTTAGAGTGTCTCAGTGGGAAAACAAACAAATACCTACTCAATTAGGCAAGCTACTCTGAAAGAAGGGACCGAACATAGTATTACACAGATGTGAGGAAAAACGTTGATTGAATGAGTCATCTTATGTTCGTATCTTCCCGGTTCCTACTATATGATCTTTCGAGATCGTGGCAACTAGGCAGAAACTAGGTTGCGAATGGAGGGATGTCAAAAATTTTATTTCTTAACTCTGAAACCTTTAAGAATATCTACAAGGAAAATTAAAGAGCTAATAATCACAGCAGATTGTATAAGCAGTTTTATCTTTAGCAAGTACATGGGAATGAACCAGAGTGCTCTGAACACTGCACTGTCAACTTACTTTAACTCTCACAGCAACTTGGGTTCCTCAATGTTAGACTTTAATCCCTATTAGCCAGAAAGTATAAAATCTTCGCTTCCAGCCTGAGACCTCGGTATTCTAAAGCTTTTTAAAACAAAGTGGCTTTTGTTCCAAAACAAGCATCCCAAATAAAGAAAACAAATAGGTTTAAAAAGCTTCAACCTACACAACATTTAATTTGAGCCTTGTGTGTTTCTTTCATAACAATTTTTTTAAAGTACATATACATATATGTACATGCAAAGAGTTTTTTAGACACTGGACATTCAATAATTTTGTAACCATTGCCTTTGCCAGATTAATTTTAAATGAAGAACTGAGTCTTTATGTTCCACTCTGGGTATCAAATCAAAGGTTTCAATTATTTCTTAAGTTTGCTTCAGCTTTAAGCCAACTATATGACACAAGCTCTTGGTGAAGCTAATAAAACCTCAGGCATCTGCGTGATCAATGCCAACACAAGTACTTGCTGAAAAGAGATACAGGTCTCCTTGCAGAACCAAGCCATTATCTCAATAAAACTAAACGGAGTCTCAAACTTCAGTCGACTTCATTCTTTTTGTTTTTTTAAAGAAGCAAATATTGTTTTCCCTGGTGCTTTATGTTAATCAGTACGTAGTACCTGCATAATCATACATTACTCGTTCCCCACGTTTCCTCTCACTAACACCTGCAATACTATCATACTTTAATTTGCGCACCTGTCTACAAAAAGCAAATCAGTAAATACTAACAATGTATATAATGGTATCATCAGCATCAATCTAAAAGTACTGCAAGATTTCAGCATCCTAAGCCCTCATAAAATAGCTCTTTGGAACTATCAATAACACAAAAGTGGAAACAGCTCTTTTCTGTAATTCACAAGAAATGTAACAATTCAGAAGAGAGCCTTTTAATACCCTTCATATTACAATCAACCAGCCATAATTTCAGTGTGCAGTCTATCCTAACAACAGGTATAGTCACATAAAAACCATTTATCGGTAACTAAGTGACTTTACAAAAGCCCTTGAAAGGATAGTATTATTTTGGCCTGGAGACCGTTTCTTGGCGGACTTTATATAAAATTAATTAGCAGTGTCATTACATAACCTAATGAGCCATGGTAGGACTTCTGATCTGCACGATGTTAGACAAAAAAAAAGTTATGTATTCAAGCTGACTTAAAACCAGGATAATACCCCATTAATTAACATCTGCCAATGTAAGCTCCTAGCATCTGTCTAATGTGGACCATCAGGAAATAACCTTAACAAATCTTAAAATGACCACCACATTAAAACGTGATTACTTGTCTACAATAACTCTTCTCCTCCACTGCACTGCCTCCACATAGCTACACTCTTAAGAGCGATGTGGCAATATTAGAGACCCTTGGTACTAATACGACAAGTCTCTTTGGAAGCCATGTCAACGAGAACATAGTTTTGCCCAAACGTCTTTAGGCTACATTTGCAACTACTTGATCTTACGGTACAGGTGAAAGAGAATAGGGAATACAAGAATCGCAAAAGACAGATTTATAAGATTATTCTCATGTTGCCTAGGACACAAACACTGTCTTGCCAAAAGTAGCATCATGCTATCGTACTCAGCCATCGAAGAGTTGGGTGTAATAGAAAAACAAATGCAACTTGAAAGGAATGCAAACCTTGTCTGGTAGCCATACAACCCTGGAGTAACACATGATAAACAGGAATCTTGAAAGAGTATTTTGGAAAGAGGCACAAGTTGCTTTGTTGCAAGTTGAAGGTCACACTGTTATTCCACAACATCCCTAGAAATGTGGAGCTAAATCCTTAATCATTTTGATGTAACCACATGAGCATTTGACATCTACCTTTATTTTTTACCTTATCTTTCTGTATGAGGCAGGAAGGAAGGTATCACTGCCTTCCGGTAGAGAATGCCAGTACTGAGAAGGCATGGCACTTGAGATGATTGGGCACGCTAAAGAACAAGCTGGATAAAATCTATTTTTAATTGAGAGTTTTAGTTACAACATATTCTTGCACTTTGCTTTTTTTAAAGAAAACAAAATCAAACAAGATTTGTGAGAACTTAATATTGAGGTCTAATGAATTAAAATCTTTTTAATTAAGTAAAAATATGAAAGTACTACATGTGCCCCGACAAACTTCTAAAGAAAAGTTAACCCACTGAACTGGGGGAAGGCATTAGCTAAGCTCTTGGAAACCGTGTTTACTGAAGGAATAAACTAGCTTTTGACAGCTGTAGCCTCCTCTGCAGGTGCAGAGAGCACATTTCCTTCATTTCATAGCCGAGTTCAACAACAGTTCATTCAAAACTGAGAAATCGATTAAGAGTGGAGGGAAAAAAACTCTGAAAAAACAGGAAGCTTGTTTTCCTATTCCAAGCTGTGAATAAAAACTAGGTATGGGAAGCTTTAAATAACTTGCTCTAAATCTTGTATCCTTCAAGAGCAAATCCATTAAAAAAAACCAAACTAGATACTTCCTTTAATAAACCCATTTTAAATACAAAATGTTTCAGTATGAAAAAGGTTATGTATCCAATACATTTAATGCAGCTTTGCTTAATTTGTAAAATTCTAGTTTTTACCCTTCATTGAATTTGAATTTCTGCCCCAAATCAGTAACTCACACCACCAATAAAATGGCTATCATTCATCAATTCTTCATACAATCTATAAATTTAGAATTTCAGTAAGTGGATGCTAGGCTAGCCAGCTGTTTGACTGTTTAGATCGCGCATCCTCCTGCGTACTGGGTAACTGATTATTTAAGTTCTGGGTTTTTGCTTGCTGATCACTCTGTGTTTATCCTGGTTTTGTTGTTGTTTTGTTAAACAAAATAGGAAGAGGCACCCAGAAATAAACAGGAAGCAATAAGAGGTACCTTTCTGCATCTAAGTGTAAATAAGTGCTATTGGTAGAAAGATGGCAAAAAAATTAATGAATATTAATCTGCTTCTAGGAGAGGTCAGGAGTCCACTTGATGTTGCCAAATTCAGTATGTCTTAACCAACAAATAATGGAGAAATGTAGTATGCAATCACAGCCCGTCACAGAAAGCACAACAGCATCGTACAACAATGACAACTCTTATTTTCTGTTACCAGTAGGGAAGGTTTTAGAAGTTGCTAAACATGTTCAAGGAAGGAAGTGACAGTCTTTTTAAACTACTCTGGTCTCAACGTTCAGTTTTGGAGAAAATATCTTTTACAATACCCAAAACATTCTGGTTTTGATTCCGAAGGGAAGTGTATTTCCTTCTCTTAGAGTGTTTGCAACTTATTTGCTGCAGCACTGACTTGTATACAAAAACCAGTACATTAAATGAACCAGAAACTATAAACAAAATTGGAAAGGTCTTTTTAAGTTCAATACTTGCTTTGTAACACTGACAAAGTTAAAAAAAACAAAACTTCAATGCTAAAAAAAACACTGTTTAGCTCCAGGACTTTTATGGCAAGAATACAAATTCCAATACTTACGTTTTGATGTTTTCATGGTACACCTTTGTGTCTGACGGTTGGTTGTAAAGTGGCTACAAAGCAAATTGGTAAACACATTAAAAACACTGGACTTGTTTCCACCCTAGTGACTACAGAACAAGACTATAAAAGGGTTGGTTTTTTTTTATTATAATGCGCTGCCTACTTTATATTTTCTGGTGCATTGCAACTCTATTGTCCCCCAGGCATGCACCCATCAGCTGATGTCTGAGATGTCCAGAAGTGGACAGGCATAGGGCCAGATGCATAAAAAGCCAGAGGCAGGACAGACTTACTAGTTCAACTTTTGGACCAAGACCTTCAAAAATCTTGTGAGCTTCTTCTGCTTTTTTCTGTAAGAGATCAGTTTGTACAGTCTAAATAAATAGTAAAGCAGTTGCAGGCATTAAAAATGCAAACTGGTAAAAATGCACAAGATCTTCCCCTGAACTCATCTGCAAAATGTCTATCCTTTCCATATTTAAGTCTGTCAGCCTACTTCAACCATCCTGTCTGTAGTGAGTCTGGCAAACTCATACATACACTGTACATGGCTGCACAATCTACTTGGTAACTCTACATTGCAAGCCCCTCTGAGTAGGAACTCTCCTCTTCAATATTTAAAAAATAAGCTATCACACTGGAGGAAATCCTGCACATACTTACCCAAAGAGGAGAAAAGTTCTCCATAGCAGAGAAGCATAATTTAGAAAGGCTAGCTTAAGACAACATTAACTAAAAACCAAAGGAAAGAAAGGCAGATGCAAGACAGACTTAGTCCTACCAGTGCTTACTATGAAACAGCCACTACAAAACATTCACTTATAATATTACATGAAGCTATAAAAACATGAAGCTGAATTAAACGCTGTTATCTCTATCCATCCTTCCAAAGACTTGCTTTGGTAGACAGACCAAAACTATCCAATACATTAATTTTAAGCCATGTCCTCCCTATAAGTACATCTACATGAGGTCCCAAGGGGCAAACATGCCAGCAAGCACACACACACGAAGCAAGAAGAAAGTGATTATTTTTAGAAAGAATGTTCTGCTAAACTTTACTACTTTTCTACATGTTACTCTAAACCCAGAAAACTGACAAACATTTTGGAATCCACAGCTGTGGAAGGTAATTATATATCAGGCAAATGTTATAGTATTACTCTGGTAAAAATGGTTTGCGTGGTTTGAAAACACATTTTGGGACTGAACTTTACCCCTGTTATTTCAGCGAAATTTTATCAAACTGGAGTTGAGCATTAAAAAGAAAAAGGCCCCAAGATCTGTTCCAACATAGCTTCCAATTTCTAACCAAGTTAGTGAAAGAAAACTACTTTCTTGCACAACTGCAGAAAAAGTGATACCCAAACAAAGAGTATATACACGGTCACAACATTTGTTTAGCAAGTGCTTTTAGAAATAAATTCACAGTACCTGAACTCTGGAGAACATAAGTATTTGTATTGGGCATCAATATTCTTAGCTTTGCAGAAGCCATAAAATAAACAAACACAGTCCCTGCCTTGCAAAGTTGACCAAGTCTCAGCAATTTTAAACCAATCATAATCAAACTCTTTTTCAGAAAGAGTTTTTCAGAAAAAGAGCATAAATGTGAAACAAGATTAAAACTGATTATTTAAGTCATGGTTTCTTGCACCCTGTGTTTACACTGGTTTTTGTTGTTTTTTTTAACCAAAACAGGAAGAGGTACCTAGAAATAAGCAGGAAGCAATAAGAGGTACCTTTCTGCATCAAAGTGTAAATCAGTGCTATTTGTAGAAAAAATAAATGAAGATTAACTTTCTTCTAGAAGTCAGAAGTCCACTTGACGCTGCTAAATTTATTATGTCCTAACTAACAAATAATGGAGAAACAAAGTTGAGCAAATCTCAGTAATTTTAAACCTAGTTCAGTACTGCTTCATTTTTGGCATTTTCCCCATGAGAGACAGCTTTGTAACCCAAGGAGCAAGTCAGGCAAAGGGTGATTGACTAACTGCTCAAACATGATGTTACACCCTCAACCGTATGTCAAAACGGCTCTCCCTGTCTGCTGACTGACACAGAAGACAGAGTGGTCCAAAGCAACTTCAGCATGTGGCCATCAGCAGCCAAAATGAATTTATTTAAAAATCTCTGGCTGACAACCAGAACAGACAATTAACTTATTCGTTACATGTATTCAGAGTCATTAATTTTTGTGCGTGCTGCTTCATGGGACTTCATGGGGCTTTGAGGAAACGTCATGCACTATTGACCACATTAATTATTTACTCAAATAACTACCCCAAACAAGAAGAAACCTTCAGGCACCCCACTCCCCACATAATCAATTAACAACAGAACTACGGTAGGGTGAAAACAGACTCTGAGATGTCCAGGAAGTTTGGGGTGCAGGGAACCACACATGGTACAAAAAGGGCATTTCTCAACTCCTGTACCTTATTAGCCACTTACACAACCCAAGTATCTCTTGAAGTTGGTCCCAATATTTCATTTTTTCATTCATCTACTCTCCCAAACCATGAGGTGTCAGAACGCAGATTTTATATAAAAAGCATAAAAACCACATGACACACCCAGATTTACTCACCTACAAATGTAAATGAGAAACTAATCACAAATCCTGGTAAGGCTGACTGACAGAGGGAATTCAGATCAAATTCCCCGAGACACTAAAACCATATCAAAGCACAAATCTGGTGAAGAGGGGGAGGAGTCAAAGACTCATTTTCATACACTATTTTCTAGACGCCTTCTGGGTTTAAAACATTTGGAGATCAGGAAAGAAAATCTCATGCAAACAATAATTTCTTTTTTAATGACAAAGTACTTTGACTGAAAAAAATTATCAAAATGCCCAATGATAGAAGTGAAAAGACTACATATTTACAAAGCTGAACTGTGATATAATGAATTGTGGCATAATGGATAAGATGCATAATCATGCTCAGTCAACCAACCTAAAATAAACACACACACAGAATAATAATAATAATAATAATAATAATACCCGATTTTCATCGTAAATAATTTGGACAATACTGCGGTGTTTCTGTTCCACTGGAGGAGGGGAGACAGGCCTCTCTGGCTCTGGAGGCTTAGCAGCTTCTTCTTCAAGTTGTTGCTAAGAGACGAGAGAAAGAGAATCAGCCATCCGCACCACGTTACCCTAACCAGTAATTAGTCACCAGAGATAAAATATGCATGTGATCAACAGTTTGCTGTGCTTGTCGTTTCACTATTTAACTTCCAAGGTATGACGGAACAGGGTTTAATGCCAATGTGAGACTTTTAAAACTGTGCGCGCACTAATATTAGTGAAGTCACTCTTTCTAAGTCTGAACTGTCAAACAACCAACTCTGATTCAAATGACCTATATTTAAACTTTCAACCAAAAATACTTAAGTTACACAAAATTTTGCAAACTTTCTTGCAGCACAACAATCCCCAAATATGGTAAATCCAAGAATATGCTAGAATAAATTATTTTAAATTCTGGTTGCCACCATCTTTGCTATCTTCTTAAGAGTTACTGTCACCCTAAAAGTCCACAGAAATATACCCACTCTAAAATGACACTTCATGGCAAAAATAAAACATAAAGAGATTTAAAGGGAATCAACCAGCCAGATACTTGGTGCTTTTATTTTTCACAGCAACTACACTTGTGTGTGCCTTTCATCCCAAAGTATTTCTATATATTCAAACCAATGGCAATTTCATCTTTATGCTTTAATAGCCTTCCCTTGTGCAGGCCAGAAATACACCATAAAAGAATAAAATACATTCCAAGGTATGACGTATCATGTTGTAGGATTACATGAAAAAAATCAGCTTTTAAAACTTCACAAAATACCACATGAAGCATGTTCACATGCCAAGTTGGATTGAGTCTAAAGTTTAAGCTTACTGAAATTCAGAGGTCACACACACTTTTTCAGCAAGGAGTTTGCTAGTAGTCTTATTATTATTTGAATATTCACAAAAAGCTGTGACACCACAGTACTCACTCATTTTGTACACAAGAAAGGGAGAAAGTGGCCAAAAAGTAAGATGGCCAGTAATATGCTCTTTTGTTGATCTAATTCAGGTTGTTTTCCAGCTCGTTAAAGTGCAAGGCTGATTAATTCTTGCAGGACCATGCCACAAAATTGGATTTATAAACTTACTCACCCACTCTGTTGCTATCAGTCAAGACAACTTTAAAGCAAAGTGATTAATGGAAAGCTGACTTTGATAAACTATACTACAACACTAGAGTGGGGGCGGGGATTGGGCAAGTAGCACAGCGGTAACAGGAGCTGGAGATTCAAATCCTACTCAAATTCTTCCATTTCAGTAATTTATTCTTAACGTTTCAGGATAATTTTTACCAGGACTTTGTAAAGAGGGTAGCATTTATGAACCGGAATATTACGTTCAATCCATTTAGAGGTTTTAACAGATCATAAGTTTAGCCCGTACATTTTAAAAAAGGTGTTTAGTTCATTTACTTCGTATCTTATTTTAATGTTGCCAACAAAGAAAGAAACAGTAATGGTAATTGGTATTTAGGTGCTTGCTTACTTGTTTCTTCTTCAGTTTAAGGATCTGCTGTTCCACCTTTGCAATTTCTCGATCTACACGATCCATGCTCTGTATAAGTTCTTCCTTCGACAGTTTTGAAGGTGAAGCATTCTGGTCCTCCCCACATGGCTGACCAGGGATGGGAGAGGATGGCCCTTCATGCTTGCCTCCAAAAGCTGGTTCCTAAAATAAAATAATTGGTAAGAAGTCAACTGCATGGATTTATCTTCACATGTGGTAGTTCTAAACAAATGCCTACGGTTCTGACAATATTCCATTCTGGGCATCTTTACTTGATGGTCAGCTAGCAAATGAGAAACTGAAAAAGTATACCCAAATTATTAAACAGTAATAGTTGCCTTGAATTTCACGCAACCCTGAATTAACGGGAAAAGATCAGGAAGTTACCCTGTTAAAATACATCCTAAAAATGTAACCACTGTTTACATTTCAGCAAAAATATGTTAGGGCCTATCTTCAGTTTTGCATGCACTGAACATTTGAGTAAACCTTTGAAGTGAAATATGATGAAACCCTGAATATAGCCATGACTAATTTGGAAAATGCGTCCCCCATTCAAGCCAGTCTCAATGAAACAAATTACGTGCTTTAGTTCAATTTTCCTTCAAGGTACTTTGAATTGCGTACAACTGAGAAGGTGCGTGTCAGTGTAACATTTAGATAAAAGTCATTCACATTTAAGTGAAAACATTACACTGCGTGCATCTGCTTGATTCTTCCAATCCCCCTTTGATCTTATCTTTACAATGCAGCAGAGCAAGTTATTAAGAAATCACATACTGACATGATTTCCTAACTTTAGTTCACACATATAAGCTGTACACAAAGATTATGAAAAGCAGAATAAATATGGCAATATAAAAATCTACTCATTTTAAAAATGTGGTGCCTTTTAGCTGTTGAAACCATACATACAGAGGCACCACAAATAATGCCTCGATTTTTTTAGATGATAAGCACCTGGCACATTCCATTAAACAGACTGGGAGCTCAGCTCATTCAGAAATCATGTGCAAACATGCATTTTGAAGGTTTGTAGAGAAAAATTCAAAAGAAACTGATTGAAAGCTTGGAGTGTAATTCTGGCATGTACCAAGTTCTCTGCACTCCCATTTAAATGAGTGGAAATATGGGTACTCAGCATCTTCCAGGTGAGGTTTGAGTGGCTTTCTCTGTCAAGACCCAGTGGTAGAAAACAGTAAAAAATCTAAACCATGGTTCTTGAAAACTTAAAAGACTGGTTTAAATTACACATTCCACAATTCTGTACTAGAAACAATGAACCTGCAAACATACTATGCAATTGGACAAAATGCCTTTTCTCATCTTCAAAACAAATGACTAACAATAATTCTATCTTAACTTGCAAGCTGTGTGTGTTAACACAACCAGATACCACACAGTGAACAGTCAATGTGCCAAATGTTTATTACAAACTGTTCACCTTCTTGACAACTCAATTTGAATATTATTTTATTCACTACAGTAATCTCTGAAATAAAAACAGCCACCAAATTGCATTTTTAAGCTGTTAGCCCATGCCTTCAGTATGACAATAAAAATCATCTTACCTTCTTAATATCTGAAGAGCGCAATCCCTCCTGCAGAGGATGTACTAAAGGTAGGACAGCAGCAGTACTGACACGCTGAAAATGCGAATCAGAAACTTGTTCAAGACGTGGACGCTTAGTGTCCAAAGAATCATGATCAGTCTGTGATGGACCTGGATGAAACTGCTGCTCATATCCAGTTCTCCTTTCTTGAGGCCTAAAATACGGAAGATTTTGTAAATGCACTTACTATCCAAGGGAACCCTATTTGATGCTCAGTTTAATTCACCACCCTTTACTAAATCACTCAATATTTCAAAGCTTAAATGGTGAGGAGACAAAAATTGTAAATGTGTAATTCTAGAGCATACGCTTTTACTTTATAAAATAAAATATACCTACACCCCTGAGAGCATAAGCTTTTTACTTAAAAAAGCTAACTGTAACCAAGTTCATATCAACCTACAAAAGGACAATTTAAAATAGATTCCCATCACACCATAGTAACAGAAGTTTATACCACTGCTAAAAGTGTGTTTAAAAGAAAGGTTTGGTGCAAAGCAGAACAAAATTCAGATTGGTTAGTTCAGTATTGCACTGCATAAGAGTGATGGAAAGGCACAGCACTTCAAGGAGTTCAGTTTTACCTGTTGAAAAAGTTTCAAATATAGATAAAATCAAACAAAGATTACTTGGCAACTGGTTTAATACTCCCTCTCTAATTCAGCTGTGACAAACACTCTAGCATTTCTGCTATGAGTTGAAAGTTATTTGGAAATGATTCCTGTTCGTTTTCTGAAGTAAAAGAGCAGCTTCATTAGATTCTTTGTACCAGGTCTCAAAAAAGGTCTCTCTCATGCTTTATCACCTATTCAGGGTATTTTACAAAAAAAGATGACAGTTCCTGTACTTTGCCAAGACTAACAAATGAGCTTTGCACAATTTCAAAGCAGTGTCTGTACTTCTGTTACCTGATATAGGGTTTTCAAAAGGCCTTACAGCCGCTCTTTTTTTGGGTAACATTAACTGCATCCAACTTACATCTTCAGGAAGATGAAACAGGAAGACAACAGGTTAACCTAGGACCCACGATTATGCACTTATTTATGGGAATACTCTAACTCGCAACCAGAGCCAGAGAAGTATTTACATAGTATTTATCACCAGAATAATGATGAGCAGTGGCTCCCTCGCTACACTGTGACCAGAATGAGCAATCAGGTATGGACTGGGTTTGAAGTTTAGCATAAAACCAAAACAGAAAAGCAGTTTTATCTCACTGCAAGGAGTAGCATATGCATAAATCTGTACATCAGAATGTAATTATACCTGTGAGTGAACAAAAAATTAAGTTATACCAACTTCTCTGACTTGACAAGACAAATTCATGACAACAACAAGCTATCTTTCTCAACTCTACTTGTCCACAGTTAAATCAGTGGAACCAAAAGAACCCATATCTACTAATATGCAGGCAGAACTGGCATACAAAAACCTGGTAAAATTGTTTCAAAAGCAACCAATTCCAAATGGACTGTAAAGTGACTTCCAGAAGACCAAATGACAAATCCCTTTTATTCTCCCTACCCCCCATCCCATCCCACAGACAATGCAATTAGCTTGTATTCTTGCACCACACTTTGATGCTTCTTTCTTTTACAGAAAAATACTTGGTTACATGTTCAGGTTTATGAATTTTATTCCAGAAGAATCTAGGAAATGTAAAAAACCAATATTGAAACAATGAAGATTCTTAAGTGTTGCTGCATAAGCTGCCTCACCCGTGTAGCTCAGGGAAACAAAAACTTGCACACTTTTGCCTAGAATATTCTTACAATACTAGTTTGTAATATCCCCTTGGGTTCTCAGTTGCTTGCTGAGAAAGCATTGTTGAGGGAGGTACAGGGAAAGTGAAGCACAACCATCATTTCCTGTCTGTGAAAGACACATCTTATTTAAGCCACAGGGCTTAAGAATTATGCCACTCGTTTAAATGAAGTAGGCCTACCAGGATGTCAAACAGCATAGCAGATCAACACCTAATTAATGGGGAACACTGAGCATAAGGCCAAGTTTTCTCAAGCAAAAGCTGTTGAAACTTTTTAGTTATAAATACACAATTTATACTAAAGTCTCATTTAAAAGGTATCGCTACCGATACCTTTTATCTTCAAACATTTTAAAGACAGGATGCCCTCACCTGTCAGAGCCTGGGTGAAATTCTGAAAGCAAGGAAGGCCGTCGCCGAAGCTGCTGCTGCTGCTGCTGTTGCAAAAGCTGAGTTGCCTGACTGACTTCCAGATGAGAAGAACGATAATCAGGAACTGCAAACTCCTACACACAAAAATAATTCTGACACTTCAGCAAGAATGAACATTCAAAGAGATCAAAGACTGAACCAAGAATGCTAAAAAGTGCTAAAGGAATCATGGTTTCTGAATTATTCTTAAAAAACAAACATGAGATTATCATAGCCTTGCTACAATCTAACAGCTAGAGTCTTAAAATGGCAGTTTTTCCATTTACCCAAGTAACAGGTTATTGAAGATTCACTGCAAAAATTGTTCCTAGTTGTTATAGAAATTCAAAGATATTTGGGACATGCCTCCACATCTGACAAGGCGCTGCCTAGAGAAAGGGAGGGAAGGGGTCTGTTTGAAGCAGAGGCACAACAGAAGGGAAACAAAATTTGTGTCTCTACTCTGTGTGAAGGTCTGTACTCCAGACATGTCTGGGGGGAAAAAAAACAGATCGTATCTATATGTTGGCAGCAAAACACAGGTACTAAATTGCGCTACTTCGAGGCTCAGGGCTTGACATTGTCATGGATCAGGGCCAAAAAAGCATTGTTAACCAAAGTCTGACACAGATTTAAGATCAGAGATTACAAGAACTAAAAGGTCTGTGCCACCTGAAAGCCTGAGATCCCAGCTTCCAAATGGTACGTGAGTCCCTGGCGCCAGTAGTTCAAGAAATTAGCTGCTAGAAATACATAGGAAACAAATGCAAAGGTACTAAACTGACAGTACAATACATGCATTCTCCAGAAGAGTAAAACTTTTCCAAATATGATTGGATATAACGAGAAGGAAAAATACTATCATCTTATAACTACAGCATAAATATAGGATGCTCTTCAAACTAACATCAGTACTGATGGGCACATGGCTTAAACTGCCCAGTTACCAAACTGCTTCCCTCCTTCTGTACATCCTCTGACAAAGGGGGACTCCAAAGGCATTATATAAAAGAAAAAACAAGACTGTGTAAATCTTTACATCTCAGCAAGCTTATACATTTGTTTAATGTCCAATATATCACTAGACATTCCTAGCCAGCACAACAGCATGAGATACACAATAAACCACCCATCAGAACTGACAGCACATATATTGGGGGGGCAGGGTTTCCCTCAAGGCTTCCTACAGTAGCATCTCTGAGACTACATCTACGTGATAAACTTACGGGCCCTAATGGTGATGACCTTGAATGCACTGCACCGGGCAGAGTGCCTCCTCCTAAACCTGAAACAGTATACACACTGCCTCTGCGCAGCAACAGGGCAGGCTGATGACAGTGCCAATAAGCCCACCAAGGCTGCTTCTGGTCTACGGGACAGTCCACCCAAAGGAACTCAAATGTGCTCAAGGATATTGCCACTACAGACAATTTATTTTACAGGTTTATTTTACAGATTAAGCTTATGCTGTGCAGAACAGGATGAGAGAATCCCTGACCCAAAGTTTATAGCCTAAGGAGGAGGGGCCTAAAACAGTAAACCATGCAATAATGTATTTATTTTAATTTACAGATCGTTATCCAATTCAAGAAAATATGGAAGCAGAACTAATGCTTGACAGACTAAACCACTTCTAACAAGTCATGAAAGAGGACATTAGCTGCAGGATGTATCCTCCTCACCACTGATAATCTAAAAAGCATAATAGGATGGAGCTCAATTGTTCTTGAGTTCCTTTGCAGGGCTACAATGGCCAGGGGAGCCAAAACTACCTTCATGCAGCAGCCACACGTTTTGCTAAACCAGGGGAATTCTAAGCTGGCAATCCTGCACAGTTCACCTTGCACTGGCAAAGCTCCAGAGCAGAGCAGAAGCTTAACAGTGATGAGTAAGGATAGGACTAAAATGAGATCCTTTTGGGTGATCTGTGCCAGCAAATCAAGTCAATGAACAGCAAGTTTGGTTACTGCTTACAAGAGTCAAAGCTCTCTTTGATGGCCAGCCTGATCCCTGCCACCCTGACATGATAGGTGATGAAGATGTACTATCAACCCATGTTTTCCCCTTGCTCACAAGTACACTGAGTTCTTCACAGGAGGAGCTGGGCAACGATAAACTCTCTTGTATCCTGTCGAGAGCACAACAGGACACACTCCTGCCATAACCTAGGCTAAGTTTTGGTGGCGCTTCTAAGCACTGTTCTGTCAGTATTTGACAATGCACACCATTCAGTGCCCTGGCTACATCTGGTCCAATGATCAAACATTATTAGATGAAAGAACAAACAAAAGAAAAGAATTTGGAATACACAACCCATGATAAACTCATTCAAGTTAAGATGAAAACTCATTGCCAAGAGAGAACATTTATATTAGTTTTCCCACTGGAGCATGTGTTATTTATTCAAAAGGAAACATACAAATCTTCTTGACTGTCCTCCAAAAAAGGCAAGCAGAAGATACATGCAGTTCCTAAAAATCAAACATTTTCAGCAAAAAAACTTTTAAACCAACTATTTATTCAACTAACTTTGGCAGCCACTTTGCTCAGTGGCCAAACATTTCCTCTATCACTCCAGGCTGGTTTACACATATTGATGCTTGAGCTTTACACTCTAAAAATAAAACTAGAGGAAGCAAGACTGAAGAGACTGTCCTATCTTGGAGAGGACTCTTTCATGTAAAATATATTATATTACTATTCCACACTTTCTAAGACAGAAAAAACTAGATACTGAAACTGATAAGATTCTTCTTTCTTGAAGGGATTTACAGAGACAAAAACAGGAAGTACTGCTTACCAGACAGTAAGAACACTTTACTTAGGGTGTTTTAACATTTTTCACAGATTTGGTGGGCAACTATTAACATACCGCATGCCACTTTTTATTCAGAGTAGCAATGTTAGCTTTTGTGCCATGGCCAAATTCTAAAAGCAGACAGAGCATAATTATACATTTACCCCATTAGTTTTAATTGGGTCCAATACTTTTAAATTGCATTGTTTTTCAAACATCCTTGACCTAGATTAAATTGGTAGAAACACACACGTGACAAATGGAATAACTGAGTTGATAACACGTAATGGAGTAACTGAGTTCCATGAGTTAATGGTTCACGTAATATCATCCGGCCCTTACCTGCTGATGTCGGGTGCTAGGGAAGGTGTACTGCACAGAGTGTGTAGGGTAACGACTCTGTTCTGTGCTGAATGCTCCTTGGTTAGGAGGATAGCCCGAACTTGACATTATCAGAGAAGAAGTCTTCACACAAAGCTGTGAGATCAAGACCAGCAAGCAATCATGTTTCTAGGAAACGGTCTAAAGAAAAGAAAAAAAGATCACTGATAGGTAATAAAGTACCAGATGTACTCCCAATACATTATAGCCAGTTATCTAAGCAAAACAACCATTACTAGTAAAAGGTTTTTCCCTATGTTTTATTTAACAGGTTGCTCTAGTTTGAAAAATGTTAGCTCGTCTTAAAATGGGCTCAAAACATAGGTGTCAGCAATGGCTACACACAGTTGAGAGGATTATAATGTCAGAACACATCATTTTACTATTTACCAATGGCATTAGGAGAATGTTACTTTGAAAAAAAAAGTCACGTACATAGATGTTAGAGATGTTGTCAGACACAATTGCTGATAAACAGCCTTAGGATAAGGTGTTTGGAATTCAATTCTGCTTCTTCAAGAACAGTTCTAGGAGCTGTTCTCCATTTCCTTATTCAAGTGAGTCTTCACACCAACTTCCCTAAGCACAAAGGCATCCTTCTCAAAGACAAAAAACAGAAAAATCCCATGCAACTGGTAGCGTTGCATCTTAATGACGCTATACTGAGCCTTATACCAAGCAAGGAGACTAAAACATGGTTGTCCTAAACTAAATGCCCTAAACTAAAAGCAAGTTTCCAACATTCCTGTTTTGTCCGTTAAGCCAGAGTACTATGCAACGTACTGAACAATTAAGAATAAGCGTGCAGCAAACACAGCCGCTGGTTTCATCCCAGGTCAAGCTGGGTCCAGAAACCCCAACAGTAGAAAACACTTTTTCATTCCTTTGGCTAATTTCTTGTTCACTGCAGCACTACTCAAATCAGCTGAAGTGTACATTTCTGTAAATGAAGTATAATGTACAAGACTATATCAATGGCTACAATACAAATATTTAACATAGCAGAAAAAGTTAAATGATGTGTAATTAAACACCCTACATTAATGGACACACATGAGTTTACTTTCAGAGACAGCTTTCAACATTTCTTATCTATATATCTTAACATGCAGATATCTACTAACAAACATACTCAGTTGAATTCAAGGACACTTTCCAGTCAACTTGGCCTGAAGTTTGGGTTTTGGAAATAAAATGCTCTAAAAAAAATGCAACAACTCTTGTCAAAAATAAAACCCCCCAAAAATGAGGGGTTTTGTATTTTAACATATTAAAAAAATTAAACTCAGCAGCAGTTTTGGCAACAGGAAGGCTGCACCACTCTTTGCAATTCACTGGGTAACGTGACAGCGTGGAAGTGAAACTGCCAGTCAAGGAGAACTCAAGAGTCTATGTTCAGTGCGCCAGCTGAGTGAACAAGTGTGAAACTAATAGTGGAGAAGATGGGAATTCTGAAAGCTATCGATAATATTAATAAGTTAACTAACAGATTTTTAACAAGTTATTCCTTGTTTTAAGGCAAGAGAAGAGAAAACTGGAAACGAGCAGAAAAGTAGGTGCAAAAAATGTCAGACAGTTTGAGTGTATAATGCTTGAGCAACGATGTGCAGAGATGTGGGGGTGGTGACAGGTGGAATCTGCACCTCTGGGTGAGAGTGGTAGAGATGCACGGGAGAAAAAGAGCAGCGAATATCCTTCTCGGCTCTCTCCAATGCTTTCTAATTAGAATACTGTACCACCAGCAACTAAAACTACTGAAAACATCTGTGAAAAGCTGTTTTCTTTCCTTGAAGAAATGTAACTCCCCAAAATTAAACAAGCTGCTTATTCTTTAAAATAGCAAAAAATGAAAGGAAGAGAAACTGTCATAGAAAAAA
>JAGPOW010002118.1:16042328-16063963 GCA_030014935.1 Caiman crocodilus | reverse complement strand
CAACAACTCCTGCTGAATTGGGTTATACTATGATATTCCAGTACTCATTATGGTAAGTAGCACACTCCAGTTTAGTCAGTCTGTAATCTGCCCTGCTTTCTGACCGAAGTACACTCGCCATAAGCGGTACTCAATACAGCTCCTTCCTAGAAAGAGTGCCTCGATTTATCTTACCGGTCACTTCATCCTTAAAGCAAGCAGCCATAAAACTGGAATTGTAAAAGGAGAGCAAGCTTTGAGACTTAAGTATTTTTTTCAAATAGTTACATAACTGGCTTCATGTTTGATAGCCGTTTTTCTCTCAAAAGAGCAAACAACGTAGGTCACATGATCATGTACTTTCAAGTTGTACCAAGAACAGTTAAAAGCCAATTCTGACACTATCATTTGTTTCCATTACTCTATAAAACCCATTTCTCCTCCACATATGATAATCAAGACAAATTAATTCAGTGCTTTATATTCCCAGACAACACAGAAAAAAGATTTTGCTTTTCTGGTTCATTATTCTTGGATATCTTTTCCCACCTTCAGCATATGTACCTCTCTCAAAAACATTTTCTTTGCAAACCTGAAAAACTATTTTAGAAACCAAGTTAGGGATTTTCAAACAAAAGTCTTCTCTGGATAGAAAAGCGAAATATTAGAAAGTGTTACTACTGTGACTGGAAAGATTTAACCTAGACTATTACAACTTGAAAGGCATCTTTTAATAAATTCATAACATGTAAATACCAGACCAGACTTAAGGGCCCACTTATTAAAACAGATCCATATTGTCTGGTTTTGTATTCAATAGCACCGTTCTGCACCCACAGTCTTGAGAGGTCTAGTTAGGATCTTACCTGCCTGCTTACAGTAACACAATTAAATGTAGTAGAAGTTGCATGTGGAAATCTCTCTCTCTCATACTCACAGGTAGGATAACTGATAGGATGCTAAAACTGTGGCTATATATGCCAGAAACATCCACTGGTAATGCTTCTGTATTGTCAGCTAATCATAGTTTAAGTATATTCAGCAACTAATGTACAAATAGCACGTTAACGTTTCTGAAAAATGGGCAACATAAGAGGAAATAGAAACATCTGTTAAATCAACAGCATTCTAAAAATAAGTTAATTGATCCAACCCTGTCTAAAAATTAGCTTCCAAAACCAAGAAATATAATGCAGATGAAGAAACTAGAGTTTACATTCACTTCTCTGCTACATATTACAGAATAGGGGGACTATTTAGCTACAGATCCCTTAACAAACATGGCCAAACAATTTCTGCTTCACCATAAGTTAGGAACTGCTCAGTAGATAGGTTCCTAAATACACGCTAAACTATTTTCCACTTCACCTGACAGAACTCTGAGAATCTCAAAATATTCATTCCATAGCACACAGAAAAAGATGGAACAGGTTAACTTCAGAAAGTGAAGGCAGTTAATCCCGTTAAGATCCATAACAGGGGAACCAACCTGCAGAACAGGCCAAAAGTGGCGCGGGCAGCTTTTGTTTCTGGCACACAGCAGACTGGGGAACGGGTTGGCAGCACAGCAGCAGATGGGGCAAAGAGCAGAAATCAGAACAGGAGTAGAGAGCACGGTAGCAGAATGGGCAGGAGAAAGGCATCAGAGTGGCAGTCAGGGAGGATACAGGGATTAATTTGTGGCACACCTGCCAAAAAGGTTGGCCCAAAATGATGTAGCATGTGATGCATCCCAGTCATGCAGGGAAAATATAAAAGTAGTCCTTAAGTGGCCAAAGATTGCTTTCATCCTTCACCTGTGCTGGGGCCATTTAATGCTAGGTCTCATTTCTCAGAGGTGGGCATTTGCGATGCTACTGTGACAAGTTAACAGAATGCCATTTGTCATTTTGTCTGAATTAAGCTATTGCTCCCTTGCTGTAAATCCAGACATTTATACCATCTTTTCCATTTTATGTGACAAAGCTGCTAAAAATATTCAGCTACCCATGAGGACTTCAGTCTCACATAGGTTGGAACAACAATCTTCAAAGGTTTTACTTCTATTAAGAAACAAGCTGAAAGGGCATACCAATCCCTATTAATACATGCTATAAACAATGTGTTGAACCTTTCATTAGTCACATCTTAAAAACTGGGGCCCCACTGGGAATACTCTGTTGCCCAAGAACTAATAGGATGATGTTAGTTTTCTTTCTTTTCTTAACTTCAAAGACCCTAAAATATTAAGTCCTGATCAACACGGTATTTCTCAGACGTTTAGAATATTGTAATCACTGAAAATATATATTCCTGGGAAGAAGAATCATTCCTCCTCTAAAGAAGAGCTAGAGTTTTAGGCAAAATGTGTACAAACATTACAAAGTTTTTTTTACTTTTGGGCTTGAAATACATTTATTTGGCAAGGGACAGAGGTAAGTGGATATGGAGACAGCAAATATAAATCTTTATTGAAGAAGAGAGCTTGAAAAACAACCATTTAAACTACTGAGAATTCTCAGTCCAAGTCTCAAAAAAAAAATCACAGAATGGCAATTACTACATGTCATTCTTACTGTTAAAAGCTGAGCGTAGTACTTCACAATTGACTGCAACAGTTTGAGAGAAGTAGTGCTTTAAAATTACAAAGGGTATTTGCATTTTTCTATCAAAAATAGGGAAATTATAGTTTGTGGCTAGGTGGGCAAGTTTTATTTAATCTTCCTCCTGTACCATTTATTACCCAGGTAGATACAGAATCAACTGGATCATTTTGGCTTCTGCAGATCTGACTAATACATATTTTCCCAAATACCCAACATGAATTAATACCATAAGCAACCTTTAAATTTCCAGTGACAACTCTATGCAATACTTCGCTCTGAACTGCTGGAAAACATGAGCATATTGCAATGAAGTACCTAGAAGGCAGCAAGGTGTTTGTGCCCAAGAGCTTTGCAAAGAAGAATTTTTTCCAACTCTCTGAGTTGGTCTAATAAAAGATATCAGATTTACCCAAAAAGCCTTGTCTGTCTAGAAAGCAGCAAGACTCAAGTGTGCTCTCTTCCCCACTGCATCTATTGATATTGTTCCTAAAAATGTAGGCCAAGCTCAATGTAAAGTTATTTGGTAGTTAAATTCTCTATACGCTATAAACCAGCTTATTCCAAAACAGAACAGTTATTCCAGTCAATCACTCCACGGAGGCTAGACCTAAGGAAAATTATAAATGAATGTTATTTACCAGCACTCATTTTCATCCAAATTTCCCTCTTGGGCCAAAGGCAGCCTAGAGTTGCATTTTATAGACGAACTAAATCAGAAATGTATAAGCTTCCATAAGCAACAGTTTTCTTCATCTGAGACAAAGCTTTCCTCATCTTTTTGATCCAGTGTCACCATTTCAGTATCAAGAACAAATCTGACTAGAATTTTATAAAGGGCAATTCCAGTTTCAGTTTCTGTGCTAGAATATGTCACTCATTCAGCCGTAGTGGTTGCTTGACAACAGAATGCAAGTGGTATGTAAGTCTGCCTTATTTGAAGCTGCTTGAAAACAATGTTTCTGTAACACCAGATACATTTATTTGTTTAAATTATGCTACACCAATCCTTAGCTCTAAGCACAGCATAATAAATTAAATATGTAACTAAGTCTATATTGTAAACACCTCGCTACCCACCCTCTTATGCTCTTACTCCTTCACCAGTTTATAAGACTTTATCTAAGAGGGAAAAAAGGGAAGGAAAACAAAATAAACATTTCCAATCTACTGCAAGGGTCATCAGATTAAGGTTCTGATGAATCAAGAACTGGCAAGTATCAAGCAAATGATTACACAGATGGCCTCAGCACTGAACCAATCAAACAACTGTCTCTCTAAAAAAACAAAACAAAAAACCACGCATGCACAAAAAGCCACAGTTGCTTTCTTCCCAAGGCAAAAGTAATTGGAAGCAGAGCGAAACAATATAATGAGCACCCATTTGAGTAGAGGAGAAGGAAAATGCATGGGGTACGATGACTTTTACAACTCAACACTGATCCTGTAGAGCATTTTAAACACATTTTTAAATGCCCCTGCAGCCCATCCACCATGCAGCTACTGGGAGCAGCAGAAAACAAGGGTTTGAAGCAGGAAATTTCCTTACAGCAATGTTAGAAACATGCATACTTATCAGGGATTGGGAAGAACATTTTTTAAACCATTTGAATCACACAGTTATAGCAAATCCAATCAAATTCAAATGCATGTTAGAATACCATGGCTTATCAGGAAGCAAGTGTTAATGAACCTCCAAAAGTTACGGTATTTTGCCAAGGAGCTGCAGTGTGGAGAACATAACACAGTCAAGAATGAGATAAGCACACTACAAAACCTTTACTCTTAACTGCAGGTTTTGCACGGAAAGATAGAGCTAAATTATACACATGCTGGATGTTTCAAAATTCTGCTTGAATCCACATAGGAAGTTACTTTATATACTACTCAAAAGCTCAGATTTTTTCTTAAACCACAAAATTTAGCTGATGTCCTCATTACAATGAAGCAGGCTGTTAAAACTCTTAGGGAATACGCTGCCCCCAATCCACTAAGCTCAGCAGGACTTGTGCTCACAAAGCGAGCACATGCACACTCTGCTTCTCTCCCAGTGATCTTGAACGTATTGACAGAACCAGCATCTCTCATTTCCTGACTCTCTCCTGAGTCCTAACATTTTCTTAGATAAAATAAGGATTCTCATTCCCCTCTTTCTGTAATGAAGGCTTTCTTCACGTGGGTGACTTTGCATAGCCGCATACTGCTCTCCAGCAGCAGACTGCATGAAAGGGGGAACAAACAAGGCCCAAGGGTCACATCCAGACTTCTGCCCGTGGAATTTGGGGACAGGACCAATAGGGAGTGGGACCTGCCACAGAATCTGTGGCTATGGGGCCCATCGGCAATAGACAGACAAGCACAGTCGGTGGCAACGCAGCCCCATTAGCCCTGTGGCTACTTATCCCATGACTGCTGGGTCTGTGGCTTTGTGGCCTGTCACCATTTATCTTGGGGCCACTTGGCTCATGGCTGTTTCACCTTCTGCCTCCACCATTTCTACCACTATCACTGCTTGTGCCTCCTCTGCTGCCACCTGCCCTGTCACTGGCCCCACTGCTACGTTTAGATCAGTCCCACAAGGAGTCCCATGGTCTGGATCTGGCTCAGGTCATGGGCGAGTTTGACACCTGTGCTTTACAAGGCAGATTTGTCCAATGGGACAAGTCTTGCAAACAATGCATCAATGCTAGTAACATGGAGAACCTTGCTGAAATATTTCAATTGCAGGGTGCTCTTTTACTACAATCTCTAAGAGAACAACCTTTCAAAAAATGATTTCCAAAGCCAAAGATCACCTAGTAATAGCCTGTTAAGAGCTTTAGAGGTTGCATGTGCATTTCACGGCATGGCAGCATCGCTTTATTTCTAAATGCCCATCAGACACGTAAATTACAGATTAGGATCTCCAATATCTGAGTCACATTCTATGCGATATGAAAAGGAGGCACTAAAGTCTTTAGTTTAGGCAATGGCATGAAAGATAGGAGTCAAAGAGCATTACAGCAGTCAAAACAAGATGTCATTTGTGACCCATTATCACCAAATATGGAATGCTGACAATTTTTTCAGCTGCTTTAAAGCTGAAAAAAGACCATATCTAAAATACAGCATTCTAACATATAAATAAATAGTTTCAATGATCAAACTGCCTATTTTAAAAAACGCACTCTAATATACTTCTGAATTATTTAATAAATACTGTTTCAATGCAAGTTATTTAAAATGCAGTTCAGAACAGATTTTTATTGCAATTCCAAAAAACTGAGTCCTTGCTGCAGGTTGTACAATTCGGGATTTTTAAGTTATGTTTGAAACACAGACACAAGTCATAGTTCCTTAACAGCAATGACATAAATGAATAACAAATGCATGCTCTACCAAAGAAGTTATCAGGGAAGTATAGTATACAGATGTTTTTATTCAAGCAAAAGTCTATTCTAATCTCAGAGCTGTAATTTAGGATCTTATATAAAATAGCTCATATGCATAGAAATGTGATGTCCAGGTTAGCAGAAACTGCACTGTATTCCAAATGGAAAGCCATATGAAAGCTCAGGTAATTTAGGTCTCAGACTGTCTGAAGTACAATCTGTTTCTAGAGCTGTATTAACATCTGTTTATTAGTATCTAATCAGCCATCCCTCTTGCCTTGAGAAAAATATGCTGCCTGTAGAACAGCACCTCTCAAGCAGTGCTAAACATTAACAGAGCCAGTATGCAAGAGGCAAGAGCCAGCATGCAGATTTTTTTTTAAGTTTTTTATTTTCTGGTTTCAGAGAAAGCCCCGGGACAAAACACTTCATCCCTCAAGCCACCCCTTTGGCTATCAAAGGGTGGCCCTGAAGGATTCTGAAGTAACTACCATTCAGCTCTCCTTAGCCAAGAAAAGGCACAACACAAAACTAGAAGGGGAGCACAGTGCAGCCAAAAAGGCCTGCTGGAATGCACAATCTATACCAGGTGGGCAAAATGCGGCCCGGGTGCCAGATGCAGCCCGCCAGGCCATTCAAGCTGGCTCAGGGGCCCCTAAAAAATTTAGAAAATGAGTATTTATCTGCCCCTGGCTGCCTGTTATGCTGCCCTCGATGGCTTGCCAAAACTCAGTAAATGGCCCTCCACCTGAAATAATTGCCTACCCCTGATCTATACAGACATGGGGGAGCCAGATCAAATTAATGCGCTTCCTCTTCCACAAAGTGCCGTTTTGTTTTTTCACATTTGTCAGCAGCCTAGATGGCTATGATTAGGCTAAGTGACAAGTTAGATACAACCACTGCGCTATGAGCTGTTGCATGTAGTAAAGCATTCTTGTTTTAACACATTTCATGTGAAAAGCAGACAATAGTAGAATCTTTCATCCCAAAGACATTTCAGGCACCTCTTGGTCTCCTCAGAACCAGCCTTCTACTCTAATTAGATTCTAAAATTGGGACCAACAGATGACTTAAGGACACTATAGAAAAAGAGTTCTCATGAAGGGGATGTTAGAAGCTGGGCCTGCAAATGGGCTAACACAGAAAATAAAGGTCCTCAGACCACATTCTAAAATTCACAATAACTTGTACCTGAACACATCTAATTGACACAGATCTTCTAAACCCAAATGAAAATGAAACAATTTCAAATTCCATATCAATACAGTGTACAAAGGTATCTCCTTTTATGACATACTGTTCAGGAACCTGGACAAATATAAAAATAAGTTTCAGCTTATATTTATACTTTTCTATTGATAAGCCACTGCCAACTAAAGTTGCTTTTAAATGACTTAGACATGCAGGAAATTGGTTGCATGGTCACCATTCTCCCAACTTTCATCCACTTTACAGTTTCATAGTGTTTAGGGTCAGAAGGGACCTAAACAGATCATCAGATCCACTCCCCTGCCCCAGGCAGGAATGGGTGCTGCGGTCATCTCACCCCAGCCAAATATCTGCCAACCCTCCTTTTGAAGACCCCCAAGGCAGGCACCTCATTTGGGAGCCCGTTCCAGAGCCTGGCAGCCCCAACTGTAAAGTAATGTCTCCTGATGTCCACCCTGAACCTTCTCTCTAACAATTTGTGGCCATTATTCCTAGTAACCCTGGATGGTGCCCAGGGGAACAGAGCCTCCCCCAGTTCTCGCTGGTCCCCCCGGTGAGTTTGTAAAATATCCCATACCCACTTCCCATGTATAATACCCTATACCTACACAAAACATCCCACTTCCCATACCCTAAACTCCTTTAAAGTAATATTTGAAGTAGGAGATTGTAAAGAGAGTTTGAACTTGAACAATAAAAGGATTCTGACTCACCAGTATTGCAAGAAAGCACTCACCCTATGCATCGTAAATTGTGAACACTTCAGAGGAAAACTGCAGTTTAGGAGAAATTATACAAGGTGATTAAGTTTTCCACCTCACTCAAAACTGGCCCAATATTGTCCAAAACACTATCTCAGATTACCTGAGTCATTTGAGAGTCACGCGCTCTTCTAATACTTGGAAGAGACTGAAAAAAGTAGCAATCATGCCTTTGCCTTTACCAGCTTTCTAGAGAGAAATGTTAGTCAGGTATGATCCTGTCTTGAGCTGGGGACTGGACTAGATATTCTGAGGTCTCTTTTAGATCTATTTTTCTATGAACTGCCGTTCAACTTTCTTTTTACAACTGCACATACATTAATACTGCATACACAGCATGTCATGCTCCTTCTATTAAGTTAATATTTTTTAAAAATGCTAATCCTATTAAGTCTAAATCTATATTTTCAGAGTGAAGAAACTCTGTAGCTACTCCTAACTAGATGACAGATGTCCTAGCAAGACATCTCATAGACCTACCTTGACATGCCTTTGCATGTCATTTGTCAAGCACTTAAATGTTCACAGAGAAAGGAAGAAAATAAAATTTCAGTTCCGCCAAGCTCCAAGAAAAACAAAGGCCTAAATAAATACAATACAACCTAATTGCTTTAAATATTTTGTTCTAAGTGTATGTAAGGAAATATTTATGATTCTATTAAGATCATCTAGTTTACATCATCATTAAGATCTAGTTTACATCATCTCAAAAAGGATTACTTGTATTTACTATATTTGTTACTGTAGTTGGGACATGCACTGCCCAACAGAGAACACATCCACAGGTAGATATAATGCTGTTTTGAAGACTGAACCATAAACTCCAGTGTAGTCACTAAAAACTGCAAACTAGAACCAGATCACAAAGCTGACTGGTACAGGCAAATGCTTCATCTATCCCATGTTCCAGAGTAGGACTCTGTGTGGCTGTACCTGTTCTCCTCCACAGAGCATAAGGAAGCATCAGCGCTTAGATTAATATAGCTATTACTATTTAAGCTGTTAAAGATGCTCATTTACTGAAAAATATAGTGGCAAATGTTGACCAGAACTCCCCAGTTAAACCATTACCTTACTTGGATTTTGTGACAAATAAGAACATAAATGTTACTTCCATGACATGGATGGCCAAGGTTTCAAAACACTGTCAACTTAAATTTAACAACAATATATGAATCCAAGATAAGATTCTATAATACATACCAAACAAGGAGATACTATTTTTCCTTTTTAATGTGTGTAGCAGACTAGCTGGCAGAGCTCTGCATCAGACTGTACACATTCAGCTGTAGCACTGTGCAGATTTGCATGAGCTACAGCCCAGCTGCAGGCAGTTGGGAGTGATTATGGGCTGCCTAGGAGAACTGGGCTAGCCAAGAAAGCTAATTAGCTGGCCACAGGAAGTTAAAAGACTCCCAGGGATGGACAGGAAGGAAAGAGGAGTCTCTTCTTGGGGTCTACAGGCTGCAAAGTTGGAAGCAGCTGCACCCATACAGGACTGATGTTGGGGCCAGGCAGACAAGAAAGACTATAGTGAGGAGGAAGCAGCAATGAGCTGGAGGCATCTTCTTGGGGCCACAGGAGAATCAGGACTGTGAGTGCACCCTGTATAGGCTATGTCAACTTAATAAGTACTGATTTAATGTTTATGATGGTTCCTGAGAGGCAAGTATGCCCAAAAAATAAGCAACTGTTTGAAGTATAAAGGCTTTTGAGCTAAGCAAACTCCCAAACCCACTACAATGTGCTTTTCCCCAGAATGTTTTCATAACTCTATGTACCAAATTAACAGTACTAACCACAACCTGCTCTGCAACTCTACCCACTATTTTGTTGAATGATGCTTTAGAGCTGTAGTGAAACTATCAAACTTAACCTTCTAATGCTTCTAAATAAATACAGTATCCATACCTTCCAACCAGTAAGAGGAAAAAATAACTATCTAACCCAATGCTCTTGATACAAATTAAAACACTGAACTCTATAAGCCAGCTACCTTGAAATGAGAACTGGGTTTTTGGTCTTGGCCATGCTGGTCTAAGGACATACCCAGGCAAGGTTCTCTGGGTAGATGTGATATCTTCATTTAGACCAGTTGAGTAGTTGGAAGTAAGTTCTTCACAAGCTTTCAAGTGCAATTGCCCTCAGCTGTTATGAGATGAAGCTTTCAGATCCATTTATGAAAGTGTTCTCAAGTTCTCTCCAAGAATTCTACTAACTTCCTTAACTTGTAATCCACAATGTATCAAAATCTATATAGTTGTTCTGTGATTGGGAAACTGTGTTTTGTTTTCCACTCTCTCTCTTTTTTTTTTTCCCCCCAACAGATGCCCACATCTCAACATCACTCCAGGATGGCTTCTAGACAGAATTAATCAAATGCACTTCCTCATGAAGTACAACATTAGATACAACTCGCAGAATAGAAACAAAGGAGATTTTAAGAAAACCTGAAAAGACCAAAATAGGCAAGGGTTCTGTTCCTGGTTAGTCCTTTTACTTTTCTAAGTGTTAAAAAGCCTATAAGAAAGATAACTATTTTTTATTTTTCAGCTTGGTACTTGTTGATCAGTCAATGAACTCAGGATTTGTGCATTAGTGCTTGTCCAGGCATTAGTGTTTTAACTGTACTCAGTTTCTGATTTGTTCCACGCTGTTGCACAACAGGATTTTTTTCAGACATTGACTGGTGTACCTTCATACAGATATAAGGACTTGATTTTGCAATAACCATCAAAGTCATAAAAAGGAGGAGTCGGTCACTTTAAAAACCACATTGATCGACACCCTCCTCAAGCCTTGAGAAACACACACATCCTATCAAATCAGACTGGGAGAGGCACCAGTGGTTGCATGGTTTGGATACAGAGTGATTCAAGGACATGTAAGTTTTTTGGGTGTTTTCTTTTTTTCTCCTTTTGGCATCCTCAGGTACTTGGCTCCAAGGTAAACTGAAATTATTAGCATGTAGGCTAACACTCCAAATGGAAACTCCACAAGGTCCACATGACTTCAGGCTTGTTTCAGTAGAACAACTAGTAGGAATTATAGCAGCAAAGGGATTTTTAGCATGACACAGCGCCTTCACCAGACAGAGAAGCAGAGGGAGTTAAACTAAGTGGGAAATGTATTCCACACATTCCTGCCTATTTGCATAATTTTAGAAATAGCCCAAACTAAATATTTACAGACAGCAATGTGCATAGGTCAGAATTTTCGTCTGCTTCATTGACAGTAAAGGGACTAAATGGCACTTAAAAGTAACTTCTTAACTTTTCACAGAAGACATTGGTTCAGATTTGACTAGACATCACAAGTGAGTTCAACACTGTGAGATAAGTATCCAGGAAATGATTCTTCACATTATGAAACTTATTGGGTTAGCAGCCTTTGCTAATAATTGTACTGTGCTACACTGTACTTGCATGCATAATGCTTAAATTTCCACTTCAACAATACTTAAATTTCTTTTATTACAAACAACTTGGTTTAAAAAGCTTAGTTGTACCCTGGCCACATAAGAAAGCAAGCACTATACAAAAGAGAAGACAGACAAAAAATGGCTTGGAGCTTTTTTTTAGACTAGTTGGTGCTAATTTTAAAAGGGGAGTTAGAGCAACACTGAAAAGAGAAATACCTGACTACTTCATCCAAACAAAACTTTATGTGAAAGTAGCATGTAACATTGCTATAACTTAAAAGACTGAAGGAAAAATATTTTCTTTCTGCTGTTTACTTTCTCACTTGACAGCCATCTGAAGTCAGCTTTCCCTTGATTACAAGCACATCTCATGTACGCAATAACAGGGAAGATGAATATTTTTAAGAAAAGAAAAAGATGCAACTATAAAACCACAACAGGGGAGCAGGGGGAAGAGGTACAAGGACAATCGTAGAACCTGACACCACTCCGAGCTCTTCATCTTCTAGATACAGCACTGAAATATCAAATGAGGAAAAGCTTGCGTCAGACTTCTCTGAGCTAAGATGACTCTGAAAGGTTGACAAAGTATTTTGTTTGAGTTTTGAGTGTGCTTAGACTATATTCTTAAGAAAGCAGAGAAGAATACAGTATATTCTGACCTCTTAAACTAGAACAAAGCCTTCATCATACATCCAAAGCCAATTCTGCTCAACTATTTTGGATTGGATTCTAACTAACCAAATACGTGGGCCTAAACAGGAAATGAACACTTCAAATGAAGTGCTCTCTTTATTTTTAAATAGGCACTTTTTTTTGTCATTTGAGTTACAATTTAGAATGATGCTCAATCCTATGCATCAGTAATACATCTCAATATCCATTAATGAGGAATGCCATGCAAAAGTCAGACAAGGTTTTTTGGCTAAATCTGATCTCTCTTATTAAACCAACTCAAAGAGTTAGAAAAATTCTTCTCTGTAAGCTTTCAGGTACAAAGCCCCTTCATCAGGCTGAGGAAGCATCTGCAGTTGCTCTATGCTCTTCCTGAAGTATCATGCAATATACCCTGTTCTTTTGAAAGTGCATCTTAGATGCATTTACATCAGAACTTTTTACTTCATGAAAAAATATAGGCTTCTACACTACAGTGCAGCAAGAAAAGTTAACCACATCTTCCCAAAACTGCCTCTGAACAGTTAAGAGGTTTCATGCTTCTGAACTTTCTCTGCCCAAGAATAAACTTGAACTTCTCCCATCCCCTAACATATAAACTAGATTTCAGCTGGCAAGAAATCCACTTCAACTATTTTATACTTCCTCTTCAACGCTCATGATTATTTAGTTAAGGAGTAGTGGCAAAACACTGAGTTTGTACCCAGCAGCATAAACCCAACAGCCTTTGACCTAGTCCTTATTACAGGTGACTGGAACATACTCACTGGGTCAACTTCATTCAGGCTCCTCCACCACAGCCATTGCCAAATGATGGCTGTTTGGCACTGTCACTCGGTGCAATAAGGAAACCCAGTACAAAAACAACACTGTGCAACTTCGCCTCGCACATGGAAGCCCATAATAGAAAATAAAACAAATGCAAAATCCTCTTCAGCTCCACAACACTGTGCTACTCTTCCTCACAAATGGAAGCCTGTACTAATTACATAAATAAGTCATAAATAAATTAAAAAAAACAAACAATTTTCTGCTTCAGCTCCAGCAGTTGTTATCTACAGCCTCTCAGCTTTGAAATACTACCCCATGGAAAAGTGATGGGAACACCAAATCCTGGCCCACAGCCTACCCTCCCCAGCAGAAAGACCTGCAGCTTCCACGGCTGGGTCGGGGGCTCCAAGACTGGACTCCACGGACACCCCACGACCCATCTATGAGGTGAGGCACGGATCATCCCCCAACTGAGCAGCTGCTGCCCATGAAAACCAGCACTTGCTACTAGTCAATGTTTCTATTATCACTATCTACCCTTTTCCACCCCCCTTTTCATTTCGGGCCAAAAGAACGGAGACCAAAGACAGCTAAAGCAGAGGTTCCCAAACCCTTCCTTATTGCACACCCAGTTCCAGATGGACCAGGGGCCCGTGTGTACCCCCACCAGCGTACACTTGATATTTTAACCCCCTAAGTGCCAATTATTCACAGACTCATAGAAAATGAGGGCTGGACAGGAGCTCAGGAGGTCACACCTGCTCCAGGCAGGACCAGCCCCAACTGCATCATCCCAGCCAAGGCTTTGTCCAGCCGCGTCTTAAACACCTCCACAAGGACGGACCCCTCTGGGTCACCCGCGATGGCTCTCTCGGTGCTTCACCCCCTCTTAGTGTTTCCTAACATCCAGCCTCAACTTCCCTCATTGCAGCTTCTGTCGCCTGCCCGCCCTGAGCACAGCCCAGCTCCATCCTCTTTGCCCCCCGCAGGCCACAATTCAACCCCCCTTGGCCTTCTCGTCTGCCTGACGAGCCCCCTTTCCGGGGCTGGACCCCACGATGTGGCGAGCTGCCCCCCTCCAGCCCTAGCCCGTATGAAACCCGTGAAATGAGCCGGCCGGTCGGTCCTCGCGCGCCACGTCCCGCCGCCCTTGCCCTGCGCAGACCCTCCCCCCCCGGCGCACCCCTCCTTCCTGCACGGGGGCAGAGCTGGACACGGCAATTAAGGAATGTAACGACAAGGAAACGAACCCCGCCCTGCCACAATCCCCCGCGCCCCCCGGCACGGGGCGCACTTCTTGCACCACGGATTTTTGGGGGTGGGGGAGGGTCCACATTTGACAGCACCACCGAGCTGGGAGGGGGAGGGGCAGGGGGCTATGCTCCGGCGGTCCCATGCCCGGGCCGGAGGGCGGCCCCCGCCCCGCGCGCGGGAGGACACCGGGCGCCCCCGGGGGTGGGGGGAGGCACGGCGCCGTGCCCAACCCCGCCGCCTTACCGGCATGCAGCAGCGCGGACGGCCCGGTCCGGCGGCGCCTCACCTCCGCCTCAGCCCCTCCGCCGCCGCCGCCATCTTGTCTCCCCTCCCCCCGGCGCGGAGGGGAGGAGCGGCCGCGCCGGGTCCTGCCCGCTGCGAAGCGCGGCGGCCCGGCCCCAGAGCGCGGCGCGATGCCGGCCGGGGGCGCTGCCCTTCAGCGGGGGCTTCCCCTCGCTCTGCTGCCCCGCCGCGGGGCTGGTGGTGGCGGGCCCGCTCCGGGCGGCGGAATAGTAGGGGGCTTCACTATACTCCTGCCAGGACCGTTTGCTTCCCCCTTTCCCCGCCCCCCCCCGCCGCAGGGACTTCGTGGTTCGGCCCATGGGGTGGCAGGGGCAGGGGAAGGGCGAGTCCATACGGTTGGCGGGGGGGCGGCGGGCTCTCGGGCAGGGCGCTGGTGGGCACCGAACAGGGGAGCAGGGGCTGGGGGGTTACATTCGCTTGTAGCCTCTGCGAAACAACGCGTCAGTTAGGCCCCTCATCATCATCCTATAATAATAATAATGTTGTCAATAATAACAAAAGAACGTGTCCATTAGGCCCCTCGTAATAATAATAATAATAATAATAACAGAATCAATCATAACAAAAGAGCATGTCAATTAGGCCCTTCATAATAATAATAGTATCAATAAGAAAACCAGCAAAACAAGAACGAGAACAGCTGTTGTTATTGTTGTTGTTTTGCTGCTGTTATCGCCACTGGCGAGAGCCGTCATGGCTGGTCTGGGAAGGAGCGCGAGATAAAGTTCTTGAAGTGCCGCGCATGCAATGTGCCTCAGGAAAGCGAGCTCTGCGTCATATCAGTGCAAACAATATGCTTTAAACCAACAAACAAACCCCAAAGAGCAAAGCAGGCAGGTTGGGAAGACTGGAAGGAATGGGAATGGTCAATAATCGTAAGTGAGAAATCTGCCCTGTTTTGCTGAAGCAAGGGGAGCCACATCCTGCTGCAGAAAAATGAGCTTAAAACCGGTTTTCCCAATGAAAGAAGCCCTGCAAATGCATTTACATTTTGGAAGGTGCCCTGAGTATTTTACTGTGTGCAATAGGTAAGTAACTTTAAGGTTGGGACTTCAAATCCGGGTGTGGGCAAGTGGGCTTTAGTCTGTTTGTGGCCCGGGTTGGGTTTTTGACAGAACAAGGAGCAACGGACCTAAGTTGCCTCAAGGAAAGTCGAGGCTGGATATTAGGAAAAATTCTCTCACTAGGCGGGTAGTAAAATATTAGAAAAGGGTCCTCCATCCTTGGAGGTTTTGAAGCCCTGGGTTCATAGATTCATAGTTGGTAGGGCTGGCAAGGACCTCAATAGATCATCGAGTCCGACCCTTGGCATAGGCAGGAAGGAGTGCTGGGTCTAGATGACCCCAGCTAGATGCCGATCCAACCTCCCCTTGAAGCCCCCCAGGAGCAGCACTTCCCGTAGACAAAGCCTTGCCTGGGACGATGTAGCTGGGGCTGGTCCTGCTTGGAGCAGGGGTTGGACTGGATGGGAGCTCCGAGGGTCCCTTCCCGCATTGTCTGCGGTGCTAGCACTGCTGCGCAGGTGTGGGGAAGGGGAGGAACAAAACCAGAGAAGTCGGCCTGCCAGATCTAGGGCGTGACACTCCCACATTTCATTTGTATTGATTTTTCTGCTTTTTTCCCACTTGTCTCTCCCTAGTGACGAATGGCTCCTGTTTGCCTGCGTTAGTGAGACTTTTAACGTCTCTCCCGTCATTTTCCTTTCAGATACCCTCCCATATAAATTGTCCTTATCGGGCAGTTTCAGCCAGGAGGTTCTCCAGAAGGGCTGTTGACTCTGTGATAACGCATTTTAAATCAATGCCGTGTTGAGAAAGAACACGTGGTTTTAGACGGCCTCACGTCGCAGCCCGAACGCCATTACCAGCCTCCACGTGGGGGTGGAGGAAGAGCAAAGGTCCTTCCTGGAAGGCGTTGGCGGGCGAGCCTGGCTGCGAGGCGGCCTGTGCAACCATTACCGCAGACTTTATTGGCCCTTGGGCTGGCCTTGCTATGATTCACGTATTTCTGGCCGGCCTTGGGGCCTGCTGTGTTAGCTGCCGTACGGACACCTTCGCCCTGACGTGTTTGCGGCCTGCCATCCCCGTCGGGCTTCGCGAGGTGGGCTGCGACGCCTCCCAAGCGAAGCTGAACCCGCACCCAGCACAAGCCTTCGCGGGGGGGAAGGGCCCGGGGGAAACGAGCGCTGAAGGAGCGCGTGGCTGCTGGGGTCGGTTTGCTGCGGCCCGCACCCGGGGCTGCCTGCACGTGCGGGGCGGGGGCCCGGAACCTTTGTGCCGCGAGCGCCGTTTCCGGCCGGAGCGGGCGGTCCCTTCCGGGCCCGGCGCGATGGCGCTGCTGTGGCTGGGCCCGGCGCTGCTGGCGCTGCTGTGGCTGGGCTCGTGCTGGCTGCGGCGCAGCCGCCGCGCCCCCCGGACCTTATTGGCGACCGGACCGGCGCGGTCCGATGACGTCCGCGCCCTGCTGCTGACGGCGCACCCTGATGACGAAGCCATGTTCTTCGCTCCCACCCTCCTCAGCTTGGGCCGCCTGCGGGCCCGGCTCTGGCTGCTCTGCGGCTCCTCAGGTGAGGGGAAAGGAGTGCCCCGGATGTCCGGTTGGCCTGTGACGGCAGTGACGTCACTAGTGCGGTGCGCTGCCTCGTGACGTCAGGGGAGAGACACGGGAGCGGCGAGGTTGCAGAAGGCCTGGAGCCATCTCGCAGGGGTGGCCCTTGATAAGACGTGATAAAACATTCGCATGCCGGGGACGTTACATCATGACATGACATGACGTGACACGACACGATGCAGTGTTATGTCATCGCACCTCTTGCGTTTGAATATCACCGTGCTGCTTAGGTCAGGGGTGGGCGGCGTGGCGTGGCTGGACTCTGTTACCCAGCAGCCCCTGCTCACGTGGCTGCGGCCAGTTTCCATGGAGACCCCCGGGGTGGTGGCGCCATGGCAGTGCGGGGCCAGGGTCTCCATGGAGACCGGCCCCAGCTGCGCTGGAAGACCAGTAGCCAACCCTTTTCTCTACTGAGTATGAAGAGGGGCTGGCTGCCGGTCCGCAGTAGGCCATCCGCTTCTGGTCTGCCTTGTGCTGCGCCGCGGTCTGAAAAGGTTGGGAACCGCTGCTGTACGGTAATTGGCTCTTCTGACACCTCTGTCGTTAGTGACTCATTTAGGGACTGGCCCACATGTCACCGAGTGGGAAGCCGGCAGTGATGGGTCATATGCATGCCTTGCCAACGCAGGTGTTCGTCATTCAGGCAAGGAGGCTAAAGCTAAAGTATCATTCATCAAAGCCTGAAATACCAGTACTGTGACAGGCAGTAGGGATCAGAAACCGCTGGAAGGAAGTCTAATAAATATCTTGTATCGTGAGTTTCAAGGAAATTACGGATCTTAGAACCAAAATGCATAAGTGAAACTGAAAATCAGTCCAAAGAAAGAAACAAATACATGTATACGGAAGGCAAGTACATCATTATAAGGTATTACAGGCTGTGTGGTGCTACACATATAAAAGACAAGGTTCACACCCCAACGGGGTTATGGTGTAAATTAAAGACTCAGAGTCACTTCATTATGGATTTCTTTACGAGAAACTCAGTGGTGTCAAACTACATCTCAAAACTCCAGAAAGCTTACCTCCAAGTTTTTTACTTTCCATTCGAGGCTTCATACCTCAGCAGTCTCTATAGCTGAGAAGGTTTAAATGCACATATTAGTGTGTCTTTTTTATCGGTCAAATCTACAACTCACCAAAAGCTGAATAAACAGCCTCCAGCATGTTTTTTGCTGGCTCAGATCTTAAAACCAGTTCAGAGCATGTCACTTGGCTTTCTCACAGCTGTGCATGAAGGTTATCACAATGCCATCCTGCAATCCATTTCTTTAGGAATATTCCGGATATTACAGATCTTTTCCAAAAAGAACATCTCTTTTATTATTATGATGATTATTTATTATCACTTATTATCATTTCCTTACCATCTCTGACAGTAGTCTTAATGTAGTGAATTCTTACATTATAGCAAGCTTTTATGGTGCTGCTTCAGTTCACTTGTTCGTGTGTTTTTTCTGTGAAGAAAGCAGCCTTGCAGGGGAATGGATTACATAACACAGACCTTAGAAGCTCTTACAAGATCCTGTGATTCACCTAGTTAGTCTTTCATTCGTGCGATAAGTGATGACTAGTGGGCCTGAGCAGAGACTGAGTGTTTAGTGAAATTGTAAAATGGAGATTAAAAACAAAGAACATCACGCTTGCAATTGTCAGTTCACAACCACAAATGCAATTAGAAATGTAGAATCTAATTGCAATGTAAATGCAATTGTAAATGTACAGTGTATAATCTTTGGTCACGTCCTGCTGGGAACATCCCGCAGGTAGGACTCAAGGCCACTAGCCATTCAGCAGTTGTCAGTAGTAACGGCATCCCAGTAATTCCAGCGTACGTTGATAGGTCGTCGTAAAGCGCTCCACAAGCCGAAGGATATGAATCTGGTCTAACAGCTTGTGGTGATGTCTTGTACAGAATTTGACCCCTTACACATAAAATGTTGCTGAAACTAAACAGCCAACTAGTACACAGCATAACGTATCCCAAGAGAAGAAATGTTGACAAGGGATAATAGGACAAATCCCCAACCATATGGGTGGTGCCTCATGATCATTAATGGCCATGCGTCAGAGCCGGGACCTCTGTTTTTAAAATATTCCCGCACGGTAAACTCCCCGGATCTCCTGTAATTTACCAAGGGAAGAAGAACATGATCTTGAGATGTTCTGACCAGGGCCTGGGCCGCCGCAGAGCTCCAACCTGACATATACAATCTTCTGCAGCTTCTTGAGCTATATCATGGCCACTTAAAAACACCCACTCCAGGGCTACGGCGAGAGATTTTAAGTTGTATTATAATAGGCAAAGTTTTCTCTTGTGAAGTTGATGCTTCCCTCTTTGAATGACACACACAGCCAAGTTTGACAGCTCAAATTGCAACATCTGCCGGATAAATGCTACTCTTTGATGACTCGAATCATAGTAATGAAAAGTTAAATGTAGTTCAGAGTGCCTGAGTGCAAACTTGAATCATCCATTAAGACGTGGCAGTACTTTTTCATGCTATGTCTTGGAAGTTACACCGGGGTGGCAGCTGCTGCATTGAGCAGGGCATCACTCTTGCAAGGACTGGCTGGACTCTCACATGGGCTTTTCACAGTTGATGCCAAGGAAAGTACAAGTTAGCACGAGGGCAGGATGAGATGAAACCAATTAAATCAAGAAGCAGCCCATGTCTTAAGATAATGAATCCAGGTTCCCTGCTAGCTGTTGGTCCCAGCGTGTCTATTGTAAGTTTTCCAGAATGCTGCTTGCTGAATGTGGGTTTAACAGCTGTTAACAGGCCTTTTCAGTTCTGTAAATGCTTTTCTGTTCTGCTGCATTAGATCCTGCACCAGCATTTCCTGGTGACTGTGTGTACGACTGATGCAGACAGCGGAGGAGCTAGTGTCTCAACATAATTTACAGCAGTTAGAGTCTATTGAACTTCCTCTCATAATGAAGGAGGCGTCAGTGTACGGCCTCATAAGGAGCCCAGCTATTGCTCATTGTGCTATATCAGTTTTTGTGTTCTAGGAGGTGAATTGAGACCCATACCCAATTTTGTAGAGCCCGCCCAGCACATACTGAATGGATACAGATCATGCAATTTTTTCCAATATGGTCAACAAGTGTTTGCATTGTATGGTATTCAGGATTTCCATAGAGGTCAGGTATAAATAGTGACTCTAGTTTTATGTTTTTGCAAGAATTATATTAGATTAGAAAGAGTAAGTACTGGTTTCCCCCAAAGCACAATTAACCTGTGGAACTCACTGTCATTGGGGCTAAATGCTTAATAGACTTCAACAGACTACAAGATTTTTATACGGCGGAAAACAGAAAAGCTGCAAGCCTGCCTACTGCAGGGCCTAGTCCATCCATTGTTTGCTGAGGATGCAGGAAAACAATTCCCCTTAGAAGCTAATTATTGTATAATTGTCCACTTTAGGGGTTTTTTTTTCCCCTTCTGCTAAAGCATCTGGGACATGGCTGTTGTCAGAGACAGGTGGTGGACCATGTGAACCACTGATCTGATATGGTTTGGCAATTCCAAGCCTCCAGCTGAATGAGTTCGTTCTACTCTCAGATACGCATGTGCATTTGGAGTCAAGACAGGCAGGTGGGTGTAACCAAGAGCAGAATTTTGTCCTAAAACTTTCCACTGGCTGAAGGGAGTGTTGCCTAGCTAAAGGTTATATAGAGTTCGCTTTCCACAGTGTGCCTGGTCCTGAGATGGGGAGCTCCAATGTTTAGTATTTTCAGATGCTGCATAGTGCTGACATGCTTTGAGAATACTAGTGCTTAGGTCAGGAGATGTTTGCCGTATGTAGATTTGAACTAAAGGAGCTTGCTGCTCTATTTGTCATCCTCAGGAAATTACTACAATCAAGGAGAGATTCGTAAGAAAGAACTTGAAGAGAGTTGTGCTGTTTTGGGGATCCCTTCTTCCAACGTAGCGGTTATTGACCACAGGTAACCACTTTGTAATTCTAGCACAATCCCTTTGCTGTGTGTGAACAGCTACCTTTACCTTCAGACTCCAGGGAAAGTTCACTTAGTAGCCCATGACATCAACAGGCTGGGGAGTCCCCCTCTTGAAAGCACAGTGGCGGAAAGGGATCTTGGAGTCATTATTAACTTCAAGATGAACACGAGCTGCCAATGTCAGATCGCAGCCAGCAAGGCCAACCGTACCTTGTCATGCATCCAGAGGTGCATCTCAAGCCGGTCCAGAGAGGTGATACTCCCCTTCTATGCGACTTTGGTCAGACCGCAGTTGGAGTACTGTGTCCAGTACTGGGTGCCGTACTTCAAAAGGGACATGGCCAGCCTGGAGAGGGTTCAGAGGAGGGCCACCCGCTTGGTGAGGGGGCAGCAGGACAGGCTCTACGAGGAGAGGCTGAGGGACCTGAACCTATTCAGCCTCGGCAAGAGGAGGCTGAGAGGGGACCTGGTAGCTGCCTACAAACTCATCAGGGGAGATCATCAGCAAATAGGCAGAGCCCTTTTCTCCCCAGCACCACCTGCGGTGACGAGGAACAGTGGTAATAAGCTGATGGAGAATAGGTTTAGATTAGAGATCAGAAGGCAATATTTTACAGTTAGGGTAGCCAGAATCTGGAACCAACTTCTTAGGGTCCTCGCCCCTACCTTGGGCAAATTCAAGAGGAGGTTGGATGATCACCTGTCTGGGGTCTTGTGAACCCAGCATTC
>JAGPOW010002118.1:15990118-16042228 GCA_030014935.1 Caiman crocodilus | reverse complement strand
TTCCTGCCTGTGGCAGGGGGTCAGGCTAGATGATCTGATCAGGTCCCTCCTGACCCTAGCTACTATGAAACTCCTCTCTCAGTCAGGCTGAAGCATAATGTAATATTAATTGGTTAACTCACTGGTACAAAGAAGTCGTGTGCACTAGGAAGTGAATTCTAGCGCATCTTGGTAATAAAAGCATTTGATTTAAGAGCTGGCCGCGATGCATCTGAAAACATTACAAGCAACCAGATAGTTAGATTCTGATACAGCGTCTCTGGGCAGATTAGTTGGGCTTTCTTTGCTGTCCAAATTGTCATAGATCATCCTTCTTGCCAAGTAATTTATGAGCAGGTCTTTCCTACAACTATGTTAAATATTCTGGATTTGTTAAAAAACAAAAAAACAAAAAATTCAATTCTGTTTACCTAGTCATTTTTCATTTGCTATGTTAAATAAAGGAAGAATTATCTTTGGAGAGGAAGTCGAACTGATTGTTTCTGATTACCTTGTCCTTAAAGATAATAGAATTAAGAGATCCCAGTATTTCATGCCTAGCTTTTATTCATGATTGGAAGAAGCTATCTTACTTTTCTGACACCTACTTTTTCAAGAACTACTTGGTGTCTTAGCTTTCAGTTCAGTGGCCATTGAACTGAACCAGGTGAATAAGCTGAAATGAATAGAATACTCTTTCTGATCTTGTTGTACGAGGCTATTACTGTCAGAAGTTGGTTTAGCAAGCCCTTCACCAGACCTTGATTTCAGGGCCCAAACCTATGACTTTCACTGGTTTACTAGCATTTCAGACTTCAACAGACCTTTTTTCGGCATTTGATTTAAATTGTCGGAATAGATTGTAATAAATCAAGGCCTTAATGTGGGCTTCTCGGAGTTTTACATTTCATTTGACACTGTTATTTAAAGAAACCCAAAATGGATTTAATTTAAATAAAAAAATCCAATGTTGTTTCAGTTGAGCAACCTTGATCCGCTCTGAAACACTCTCAAGGTTACAGTCTGCCTTTTTCAAGCTGTAGTTAGGTTCTGTAACATATTTGTTAACATGGTTTCATCCCACCTATGCAAGCACAAATTAACTTGTATTAAACCCAGGGCATCGCCCTACATTAAGACGTTTTCCTGGCACTACATTTATCTGTCTGCCATCAACTATTAGGCTTTTCCATGTTGTGTAACTGCAGTAGTGGTGAAGTTGACCTTTCTGTGTTTTATGATTATTTCAGCAACTTTCTCTTGGAAAGGTGCTTTAATTAACACATTGCACCAGTGAATCACAGAAGCCAGAGATCATAAAGACCCATTATGTAACAGTCCACATCCATGCAAGCATGGGCTGATAGCTGATACTAGAAGCAGCAGCTGATTAGTTGTACTGGACAACAATGAGCAGGTGGTGGTTTTTGAATCACCTGAGATAAATGTCTATGAGAAGGTTCCCTTTTGAATGAATGGAGAGCTGTTGTCCCTTGTTTTCTCATGAGCTGCTTTTAGGTAAGACTGTTTTGTATTATTGTCATATTACAACACCCACAATTGTGAAAACAAACACAAGTCATTTTGATTGGCCAAGTGTAACAAAGCAGAGAGGATCCTGTTATTGAAGCAGGCATCACTTGAAATGTTCAGAGGACACTCAAAATACAGAAGCAGTGGTCAGACTGCCCTTTTGCACTCTCTATTGCAGTGTAACATTGGTTGGTAGATGATGCAAAAACTTCCTGACTGTTCATTCTTTCCCATCAGCATAGCCAACCCAAAGCATTGCTCTGTGGAAGCAACACTGCTTTCCTGACAAGAACAGTCCAAGCCATTTCAGAAAATAACCTCTCCTGATCATGGAGTATGTAATTAATGATTGATGGGCACCTCTTGTAATGGATGTGTTTCAAAGAGACAGAGTTAGCACCCCCCAGAGCTCCTGGAAATGAACCAAAACATTTGGATGTTAACTCGCTTGTGAGATTAAAAGCCAGGACCTTATCTCTTAAAGACTTTAGTTCAATATCCAGTACTGGCAAATAGTCTCGCTTTCTGCCTTCCTTGTAAAAGGCCAGCTCCTGAAGTCCTTACTCATTTCTTGCCCAGAGCTTGTCATTCATTTTCAGTGTCTCGATTTCCCCTTCCTTAAAAGGGGATTCTATGCAAATATTTAGAATGAATTAATGCCTGCTACCTGTCACCATCCTTTCTTGAAAATTTGGGGCCAGGAAGGAGCTGGCAGTCAGAAGATTGCTCTTCTTTGACAATTTGTCTTCACAGGCAGTGAACAAAATGTTCTGCAGTTTGGGTTTCTTTCCTAACTCTGAAAAGGGAAATTTCCCATGAGCTCCTGCCTGAGTTGAGGACTGTGTCAGGCACACTGCCACTTTGGGTTCCTTACCTGGACTCCACATACTTTACAGTATCTGAGCTGCGGACTCATATTTTGGTACGGAAAATCCAAAGGATTGCTATTCTGAATCGGCGCCAGCCATCGCAGCATGGAGCTGAGTCGTGCCGGTTCCTCCTCCTTTGCGCAGTTGAGTTAGCAGAATTTTCAAGACATACAAGAGAAACAGATTTGAAATGTAACATTGATTGACACAGTCAGTGCTTTGTGCTCTCTGTGAGGCATAGAAAAAGAAAAAGTAAAAATCAAAAACCCCAAAAAACAATCCACCAGTTCATAGTAACACCTCCAGTTGGGTTGTAACCCCTCCTAGTCTTGAACAATGTTTTTAAGGTTCCAAGAACAGCGTGTGTTCAACTTTTAAAAATAGCTTGTCCAGATAATTGCTTCCTATTGATTCTTGGGGGAGCACTTACAGCCATGGTAGTCCATGTGTCCTTAATTGAAAGTGACCCAGAGCCACTGTACAAAATATATTGCCCTGCTGTGGGCCACCTCATGACCTTCAGGATCTAGAACCCAGGTGACTTTCCTTTCTGGGAAATCCTTTTCATATTGGGCATACCTGGGTGGGCAGGAGTGCAGCTGGTCACAGTGCACTTGTTTCAGGCCAGCAAGAATAAACAACAGGTAACCCATTGAAGAGCGCTGTAATTAAGAGCCCCCACTTCGGGGCTGTGTTTGTGTTTGCTGGGGAGTTAGGGCCAGCTTCAGAATTTGGAGGAGTAGGCCCTCATCTGTAAGTTGTATTAGGTCCAGCAGTATATACCAGCGGAGCACGCATTCGAAGAGCAGATGACTGACTGCCAGCTTTGTCTCTGCTCCACTTCACCTTTGGAAGTGGCTGAGACTCAGGCCTGGTAACTTTGCTATTGCAAAGTTAATTCCTTCAGTTGAAACTTAATTCCTAGAACTGATGTGGAAAGTATTGGGAAAATTGGACAGAAATTATGTGCAAATTGAAAAATAATGAATTATATGAATGATAACACAGAAATATTTGACTCGTTCCTTTTTAATACGCATAGATATTTGGCACACATTAATCAAGGCTTAAATACTACAACGCTGAGCTCTTTAGCACTATTTAGATGATTTTGGAAATGAAGAGACGAGGGCTTTGTCATAAGACATGTTTTGATATTAGCATTAAAAGAGATTTAGAATTGCTCTCTAAAGCCTGTCATTCAAGCCAAGAGGATGCAGTGTAGCTAAATTATGACGGTCATATAGAATGCAATGACCATCATCCTAGCACAAACACAGACTAATTCAACCAACATATCTGCTGCCATGACATGTCTAAAATAGCAGGCCAATCCAGTTCTGGAAATATTTATGAAAGCAGACAGGGCTGGTTTACAAAGCATTTGTCTGTTGAGTAATCAGAGTAGGAGATGCAGGTTTTTGCCAGAAGTTCAATCATTCTCTAAGCCTGTTCTGGCGTTTCCTGCTGAGTTCCATTTATTAAAGCATAAATTGCCATGATTAACTTCCAAAAGAACAATCCACTTTAAATTACATCAGGGTAGCTCTATTCAAGTGAACATACAGAAGGATACAGCTACCCATCTTCTTCAAGGAGCAAATTCAGGTAACTGGTTTGCGAATCCTGCTACTCTTGAGATAGCAACCCAGTGCCCCTCTAGGCCATTGATCTAAAGTTACTCTGAATTTGCAAAGTGTATGTGGGGAGTCATTGCACAAGGAGATAGTTGGTCACGAGATGGGGGTTGGTTATAGCAAATGGTCTGGGACCACTGAGCTGGGTTTCAGTCTGTGGACATTACTCAGCTGCATTTTCATACTGCATTATTGCTAAGGACTCATCACTTTCAGTTGGCATCTCTTTGGGCATAAGTATTCAGAGGGTTAGTACAACATCCTTCCCAGCTCAAGCAAAAACAGTGGGCTGTTCCAGAAGCATAGTGTAAGGGACCCATGCTTCTCACTACACTGAACCAGGAGTGCTGCATGGGCAAATAAGCTCATCCCTGGGTGGACAGAGAAGATCCTGAATGCATCACAGTGAACCTGTAAGTCCAGAAGCAGCCTCACCAGTGAGTCCTGAAGTCTACCCTGTGTACTCCCTTTCCTCAGCAGGAAGGGCATCATGGTGCAAAACTCCTCATGAAGCCAAGTGGATAAAATGAAGGAGATTCAAGACAAATTTGAATGTCTACAACCAGACTGGTGGGTAGTGACCGAATGCTGCACAAGCTGCTGGCGGCAGCATTTCTGACCTTAAATTTGTCCCAAGATACAGAGCTCTTTTGCTAATGCCCTGGCTCTTGGAGTCTTGTGATGAGATGAGACACTCCACTTTCATTATAGAAGAGAGTTTCTGTTTTATGCTTCCAGGGAAACACTGGACAGGTGAATCTGAACGGCTCAAAACAAAAAGGCAAGTGACAAAAGAACGAAATATCACGTTACAGTCAATCTTGTGCTCTTTTAACCCTTGTGTTTGGCAGTGATGTGGCTGTTGACTTGTCAGGATGAAAAAGCATCTCAGACTAATTCCAGTGGAAAGGTGTCCAGGCCACATCACAACTGTCTGCCTCGGCCCTTGCCAGATTTCTTAACCTGAGCGGGCCTTGGGAGGCATCTGTGGTCTCCCATTCAGAGGCAATGATGCTGGGGGCGGTGTTAATCATACCGGCAAAAAGAAATGGGGAGCTTGGACTGCCAGTGTCTTTTGGGAAGCAAGCAAAGGACATAGGCCACTGGGGCTGCACTCTTCACCAGCACTATGCTTGTGCACACAATGCGAGGGGAAGTGGGGCTGAGGCAAGGCTCAGCCAGAGAAGTTGAGAGTTTCTGTTCACTCTGACTTTGGGCTGCACAGAATAAAATGGGTCCAGTCACAAAGTGAAGAGAGAGCTTTTACACAAGAAGGGCTCTGTGCACAGTTCTTGGGTCTGTTGCTGATAGGGTGGTGTCACTCAGCCTGTCTAAAGAGGGTGGTGCCTGACACCCAGGGATGAAGATTAGTCTCATCTTCAAAACCAACAGTCAGGTCACAAGTCGTTACCAAAGCTGGGGAAGTGCAAGTGCATCACATAGGAAGGTTATTCCAAGTTACGGGAGCAGGAGCTGGCAAGACAACAAGAGCAAAAATGACACACATGACGATAATGATGATGATGATGGTAGAGACTGTTCAGTTACATTAAGTCTACTCCAGTGAATGCTCCTTTAGGACCCAATCCTCTAAGGCATGAACATCATCAGATCTATTGACGCCTCAAAGTAGTTGAGATCACTCAGTAATGTGCAAGATGGCTCAGGACCTCAGAAAACCCTATCTTTTGTTTGCAGAATGACAGGGCAGCGAGTTAGGCTACTGCCACATTCTGCAAATGCAATATAGTCTCAGAAATGGAGTTTGTTGGAAGCTGGCAGTTGGATTATGAATTATTCTGTTTTGACCCAGCCAAAGTTTTCTCTTCTCTTTTCTATCTCATCATAAGCACAGCAGGGAGCGCAGGATGGTGTGTGTGTGGAGTTACCCATTACAGCAGCCTCTGCTATGCAGAGAAAAGATTTCAAATGTGAGAGCTGAAATGCAGAGCCTTCATGGGTACTATAAGACAGCATGGTCCCTGCCTTCAGGCATTGAACAGAGAGAGATATTAATGTGGCGATCTGAACTGGGACGGCCTGGTAATCTGCTTGTTCCCAAGTAAATCTCAGTTGGTCCTTATGAATCGGTACTGATCGCAGGCACATCTGCTTCCCAGCCCACGCCTCCCAACCCTGCAGCAAACTGCAGCATCACAGATTGCAGATCGGGTCTTCTCTCTAAACTGAATGCGTTTCTGTCCAGGGTCTAGCTGATGAATAACAGACTGAGGGGATGTAATACAAACAGAAACTCATTCTCAGGTAGCTCAGTCACCCTTATTAACAATGGTTTCCTAAGGTAATCGCTGTGCAGTTCCTGGGTGAGTCCTTCCTTGGGAGCAACAGTCTAATTTAGAGAATCAAAACACAAGTGAATACTCTTCCCTTGATTTAATCTTTAAATGTGTGTGCTGCCCATCTGTACCTTAAAACAGCATTAACAGTGGAGTAGATCTGGTAATCAGGCTCTGTACCTGTCCCAGTCACAATAAAAACAGCACAGTGCAGCAAGATATTTTGAAGCCTTAAGTAAAGATCGGTGCCTGACTTTGGTGCAGTACTTGTTATTTCAACAAAGCTAAAGATTCCCCCAAGAACCATAAAAACACTGGTAGCGCAGACATCTGCTGTGTGATAAATGTGCAGTTTACTGACCATGGGACTGCAGCTAGCACTAAAGAAAGCTGAAGCCCTAATCTGTCAGAAACAATTTTATACTTAGGATGACAAAGGGCATTGTTTAACACTCATAAAGGGAAAGTGTTTCTGGATGCTTGCAGAGCTAATATACCTGCAGATATATGTTCTTGAGCTTGCAACAGTATATGCCTTACCTCACCGTATTTGGAAAGCATTAGCATGTAATTGATCTAATATTAATAACTAGTTAGATTCCCGTTAATGTTGGGCACATCTGCCAACGCTCTGGCTGACTGCCAGTCTACAGCGTCGGATGTAAACAGGAGACATTTTCTAGGCTGCTTTCACCTTCTGGTGAGGATTAGCAAAAAGAAGCCCAAATCTTTTTTCCCCCACGAATGTCTTTGGCTCCCAGCGAGATAAACATCAGGCTGTGCTTTACAGCAGCTTCTGAAACGTTGTGTTGACCATTGTGCTGGCTGGAAGATAAAATCGACTTTTTGCAGCTTTAATATGACAATGTTTGGCTCGAGCTTGCACTGCAAAGAAAATAATAGCTCGGATTTGTGTAAACTAAAAAACTTTCCACTCAAAGTACAAAGGCTTGCTGCAAATAACGCTATGTCTGCTCCAAGTTTCCATGGAAATTCCATTCCACCATGCCCATTTGTTATTATTTCTCTCCAACCCAGAAGAGTGCCGCCTAGATGATGCAGCGCATCTGCCCAGGCAGAATCACAAGCTATCTTCAGGTTCGATACCAGGCTGCTAAACAGCGCAAGCTAATTTTTCCTGTGATAGTTCACTGTTGGATCTGCTCCATCCCCCTCACCCCAAGGTAAATACATGTTGTTGAACTTCCTCGTGTTTAACTTCTCACAAGCTCCTCTTACCCAGGGAGCTGGTGGAAGGAAGTGAGTCCATAGGGTCATGGGAAAACTATATTTGGATTTGAAAGCATTTATGCAAAAGCAATGCAGGTAGGGATTGTGGAAGATTGTACCGGTTTGGGGGTGGACAATCTGTAAATGGCCCTGTTGATTTTAATGTCTGGGGCTGCCAATGCTGGAGACACGCACTCTGTAAATACAAGCATTGATTGTGATCTGTCTGAGAGCTGAACTTTAGAGGGCACCAGGGAATAGACTGTAGGTGAAATAGTGGTCCTGTGGAGTCTGGTGGGAAAATTGCCATGGATGTCCATGGGTGAGGGTTTCACAGCACGCCTGTCCTTCCCCTTTTTTGAATCTGGGGTATCTCACTGATTTTATTTTTGGAAGGGGAAGAAGGAATGATTCTCTTAGATTCCCCCACCATTTCCTTGTTCCTACTCCATGATCTGGCCGGGGGGACTGAATACCGGACTTCTCTACTCTTCATCTCTCTGTCAATAGTGAGCGTTAAAGACACCTGGTACCTGGCAGGATCAGTGTGTCTCTCCAGTTGGCTAGCTAGTTGGCTCCTTCTTGCCAGTGGAATTGACTTTCCATCATGTCAAGTCAGTTTTTATTACCCTCCTTCGTGGATGGACTCCAAGTCGTTAAATCTAGCAGGCTTTTTGCTTTCATCTCAGGTAGCAGGAGGATTGCAGCTACTTGCAGTTCCTAAGACTGCATCGATTCCAGTGGTATTCCTGGTCATGAACGCTTCAGCAACAGTGTTAACTTGTACTTATTTACTTTCCTTCAGGGACAGTTTTTTCCCTGAGATTTTGGGCAAATTCTTTTTAAAACAGTTCAGTTCTGTTTTCTTAAATTCCTCCTGCAGTTATATAGTTCAACAGGTGCTTCTTTCTTCCTGTACCAAACTGGGAAGTAGCATTAGTGTGTACTGTTTGAAACAGCTGCCGTGCTTCAGCCCAGAAGTGGGCACATCTAGCAGTGGTGAATGGAAGAATTTCCGTATCCCTTCCTTACCTTAACGTAGGATTACAACTTCAGTCTTTTTAAGGTCATCTTTAATATATGGAAGGATTTTCTTGAATTGCAAAGGCCTGGGACAGGAGTAAAGTAGGAAGAAGAGAGTGTCAGATAAGCATGCTGCAGAAGTTCACTGTATTGCGACTCAGGCAACCTCCTCTCTTGAGACCAGCCTATAGCATCTCCATTCAGCCCAAGTACAGATCTGCTTCACCTTTGTGAAGCCACTGCTGTTCTGGCCCTTAAGTAATCACTCCAGTCAGATTGCCCTTAAATGTGATCTGACTCTTAAAATCCTGTAATTCTCTTTGGGGAGGCCTTGAAATAATGCATATGTTGCAAAAGCCCTTGTCTTGGCTTACTAAAATTTTCAGTACTTGGGCCATGGAGTTCTTATTTAAGTTTCTGTGGCACCTGCCTGATTTTATGACATGCCGAACATGCAGCAACCTCGATCGAATTCATGAGAGGCTGCTCGGTGTTCAGGGCTTAAAACATCAGGCTTAGGGGTTCTGCGTTTGAGCAGCCGGGTCTAATGGAAGAGCTCTTTTTGGAACGGGGAAGCTGTCCGTGAGCCCAGCGAGAAAATCCCTTTCCAATGCAGGTGGCTTTGTCGCAGTGAGTTTGGCTTTAACCATTTTGTCCTCCCCGGTATGTCAGCCTGCCCTTTGACTTCCCAGGGGCTCCTGCAAACCCGACGCCTTTCTCAGTTTCCCAGCCTCATTCATTTCCTTGATTTTCCACAAAGGGGCTGTTGCAAAAGCAACGACCACCCTTTCAGTGCTGAGGGGCCCTGGCCATCCCCCAGATCGCCTCCGGAGAGCTCTGAGCTCTCATTTACCAGTTGGGACTTTTCACACCCCACAAGGCCCCTTCCTCAGATGTAAACAGACCTGTCAGAGCCTGTGACTGCAGTCACAGCAGGGTCTGATATAGAGTAAATGAGCCAGGCCAGAGCTCGGGCAAAAAGCAGGGGGCCGTATAGGAAAACTAAAAGACAAAGACAGGGAGGTTGGGAAGCCTGATGAGAGCTACTACAAAGCACGTTTTTTACTCCTCTCTCCAGCGTGCGAATGCTCAAGATGATCTTAGCAGCGTGAAAACCATGAAACACCACCCCCAAGCAGGAATCTAGAAAACAAATGGGGAAAAAGTGTACTAGGCCACCCAGTCCATCCTTCAAGGCAGCCCAGCCTAAAATCTGTGCTTTAGGACTCCAGTAAAATTGTTCTTTGCCTTCAGGGCACAGACACAGGTCAGGGAAACCCGCTCACCTGACTTTTCTTAAAATGCCAGTAGAAATGATACACATATCATTCATTGTGTTAACTGGTAAGGCCTTGAGGCTTTTTATTGCCTTGAGTTATTTATTAATACCCCCTAAAAGTATGCAGTATGCCCCCAGGAAGCATGAGATAAGAGGTGTCAGCTTTGCTGGTGGCTTGCTTTTGCCACCTTATGACAAACAAAGCAAGCTTTGCTAAAGGGATGGGTTGTCTGTAACACAGCTGATCATGCTCCTGCAGAAGGGAATGTCTTTCTCCTGGTTTCCAATATACCAGGCGGGTTTATGCGGCTGTCCTCCTCTGCCGAAAGTGTCTGGAGTTGAGATTTCTGGGTGATGGGCCTTGGGACAGTCCCTGGGCAAGAGCGTGAAAAACAACATGCCACAGACAATGGGGTTGCCCCATTGATAAAAAGTTGGGATTTGTGGCGGAAAATGCTGATTCAGCCTCACTGAGGCTTATTGAAGCAATATACTGATGTCAGCAGCCCCTTCACAAAGTGCCGTGGGCCCCGGACGGAGGTGCTCATCAGAGAGAGGGAGACGGGCAGAATCACACAGCCATCCAGGACTGCCAGCAGCTCAGAAGGGAGGACACTCCGCTAGGCTCCAGGGGGCCCAGGGGAGAGCTTTAATCACTGGGCTCTGGCCTGGCCTGGCTTGGCTTTGTCCCTTGACCTGTGTTCTTCGTGAAAAAAAATGTTGCAAGATCTCACTGTCATTCCCCCCATTGGAATGAAAACTGAGTTTGAAACGTCCTGATTTCCAGCACGTTTGTTTTCCAGCCATGGCTAGTGAGAAATGCCACAGTGAACGTGGCCCCTGCCCGGTCCCCCACTGTGTCATTAGCACTGAGGGCCATCCTGCCCAAACTGGCAGCAGGGGCAGTGCTCAGTGAAGCAGGGCTGAGCGGCAGGATTCCTGCGTCCTGAGCCCAGCTCCCACTGCATGACCTTTTGGTAAGTGTCTTAGCCTTGCTGTGCCTCAGTTTCCTTATTTGCACAGTGGGGATCCTGTTGACTCAAGTGCCTCCCAGGGCTTGTGTGCTTGGATTACTTAGCATTTGTAAAGTGCTTGAAGGAACATTATAGACAGGCAGGGGGGCCAAAAGGAAAGGAGTGGAGTCACAATCCTAGGTGCTTTTTAGATTCAGTCTTATTAATTCACAAGGACAGGTATTCCTGTGCCATATGGCCACCCTATCCCGTAAGAGCTGAAGACATTGCTGCTGTGTATGAGCAGGTCTGCTTCAGGAAGCAAATTTTGCATGTTTTGTTGGCTGTTAGTGGTGTTTGTAATTCATGCTGAGTTTGGATGGCTTCATAAAAATTACTAAGGGCAAAGGTCCGTTGCTTCTCTGCACTTCACTTGTTGTTGGTTAAAATGCAATTATAGCAGAGAGCTGAAAATACTTGTGGTTTCTGAGCGCTGCTGGTTCTCTACCTTCTTCTGTTAGGGTGGTCATTTTTATTTGATTTCTGTTCTCTCTGAGAGGGCTGCTGGTGCTACTGTTTCTCTGCGCAGGTAGACTCTTATGTGGTGCGATCCATATTCCCTTCCCCTGTGCAGTTTGCACAGATCACAACTGTAGCATAGCAAACCCGGTTACACTTGGAAACCCATGTCTGGCTTTTGAACTGGCTCTGCTGCTGCCCATGAAGGAACTGTTCGCTCGAGGGGTGGATCCACACAACCCCATCTGAAGAACACCCCAGCGCATTCTTCTTGAGAGCAATACGAAGGATGTCCAGCAACGGGATTAGCATTAATGCTTAATAATAGAGCCAACAGAGCACGTACCTAGCCTCCTGTACCCCAACGAACCCCAAGTGGTTACAAGATGCTCTCCTCTGTGGTTCCCCACGTAGCTTTGTCTGTCCTCTTAGTTCCAGGTACTGGCACCGTGTCTTCCTCTGTCTTGGACACGCTCTCCGGACTCTAGTTTAACATCTCAGTTATTGTGGAACCCACCACGGGATGCTCAGAGCCATTTCGGTCACTCCTACTTTCGTTTCTCATCATAACAGAACCGTATTTCTCAGCAGAGTGGTCCTGGGTGAATATCCCTCTTTCCTGAGTTTGTAGTGTGGGATCCATTGCCTTCCTCTTCCTCTTGGCCTTTTTCCTCCATTTTCCCTGCCAGTGTTTGAGATGACATTGCTTTAAAACTGCTATTTTTAGGGTGGGGAGTTGGGATTGTCAGAGCAATGCTTCCTGGAGGGAACTATCAGGTGTTTGTCACATGGAGCCAACCGTGTTGCCTCCCCTGCCTTCCCGTGGCACTGTCCGACGTGTCTCAAATTATTCTTGGCCTTGGAGAATCTACTTCTTTCTTTTTCATCCAGCATATTCAAAATGTTGCTGAAATTGTTTGCCTCCACCCAGCTATAGCCAATCACTATAATTAGCCCAATTAAGAGGGCTAATTGGGAAGCACCAAATTACTTGAGCTGGTTGGTCAAAAGATTAAAGTTGTTTTCAACAATTAGCCCCAAGAGTCTCCTATTACATGTGATTAATTGTAAAAAGCCTATTTATTTTTCCAGTTACGTTGTGGAACAAAAGAGTGCATTTTGCCAATGCTCCTCCACCACAAGCACTTGGAGGGACAGCTGCAAAGCATTTCCCTCCTGCTCACGGAGGGCTTGCTTTGCCTTCCGAAGGTGCTGAAACATTTTGCAAACATCTCTTCTGTTCACCCCCCTTTGGAGCACCTACCTGTACTTACACAACACCTGCCTTTTCAGTTCTAGGCAAGGTCTGTGCTTAAAGAAGTAACACTATGATGAGAATCATGATTAATTAACAGGAAAAGGATGAACAGCGAGTTGTCCAGCTGAGGCTTCAGCCAAGCCCTTTGGACCCCTGTGTGTGGAGCCCAGCATGCTTGGACGAAGATCCCTAGCTACTTCTGGAGCAGCTGTTCTGAAAGCCCTGCTAAGAACGAGAGCCAGAGCTAACTCCTTGGTCACGAGAACCGTGTCATTTCCCTGCTTCTTCTCCTAGCCCTGTTTTTAGTAATGTCCCCGTTGCATTGTGAAACGCCCGGTGTCTCGGTCAAAAGCGCAATTGCAAGGTCCAAGGTTATAGCAGGGGCTGGGGACAGAGGCCGGTTGCATCTTGCATGTGACTGACCTGCATGCTCTCTGCTGTGTTTAGAGTTGGTCAAACTCCACTTTGGGGTTTGAGCCGGTGAGATGCTGAGCCGTTTCAGCTCTCACTGTGCTCCAGGGTCAAGGTTCTGAAAGGACTAGTTAATCTGCACGTTCCTGGTTTTGTTGGTGAATACCTCGGAGAGCTGTAGAGACTCTAGGAGTCGTGAATTCTAGACCTGTGCCCAGCAGCCTCTGTCGTCGGTGCTAGCATCTAAAAACCTCTCTCCTCATTTCTTCTCTTCTCTGACTTTGCTAGCGATAAAAGTCATCAGAGGTTTGAAAGCATGTTTACAGCGTGACTAGCTTACAGTCATGCAGAGTGAAGCCCTTATTAGGCTAGTTAACAGTTAAAGATGGTCTGTTTCCATTTACGGGGCATGATGTTGAAGGCAGTAGGGCCGCTTGAAACACGGCGACCTGCTGCACTACTGAATGCCAGCAGGATCGTCTTTGCTTTCTTTCATTCATTTTCAAGTTTCCTCCTAGAACTGTGAAGTGTCTCCTGAGCTGGCAGCAGCGAGGAGTGCTGGAGAAGCGGCACACACAACACGGCGTTCCTCAGTAAGTCCTCTCCTCTGACCGACTCAAAGAGCAGAGTTGATGAGCTCCAGAAGGAGAGTCTCCTCAACTCTGGGGCCTTTGAGAGGGAAGGAAGGGGTGTGAGGAAAGAAGACGTGCCCAAGACCTTCCCCGCTTCCTAAAGAGGACTTCTGAGGCTCTCAGTCATGGACCTCCTTTACTGAGAGAGACATAAAAATAACATTTCACTTTCTACCTCCGAGCCACCTCCACCAGGAGAATGTCACAGCTGAGTTTGACTTGTGCTCGTAGTCATTTCTCTGGAGTTTTGTGGGAACGTTCCTGTTGAACCGAGACAGGGAGTCTTCAGGGCATTGTCGGGAGGGCAGTCCAGGCCGTAGGTTTTTTGGAAACCCCTGGCAGTTTACTTGGGGCCATCTCCTGGTCCAGCCAAAGTCAGGAGGAGGTTTGCATTCGACTTCGGCGGAGCAGGGCTTGGCACGCCAAGAGTCCACAGGAGAAGACAGAACCCGTCTTTAAAAAATGTTGGTGCAGGGAGAGGCAGAAAAGCGGCTGCACAATGAATGTTGTGTAAAATGTATTTTCTCTTAATGACCTTCCTGTTCAAATTGGCTCTGTTTACATACAAATCAAAAGCTGGTTTGTCTGCCTGCCAGCAGTGCAGACTCAGTCTGGGATCTCAAAATCCAGCTGTGTCTTTCTGCCTCGGACATCCTCACCAGTAATAGCAGTTCTGCAGTTGGGACTTGGCTAATGTCGTTGACTGCATGCGAGCCAGAAATGAATCCAGCCTGCTCTTCCTCGGCGAGACAATGGGGGTAAAAACTTGTTTGTGTTGGTGAAATAAGTATTTGCCACTCCAAGCCCCGCAGAGAGCTGATATGTTGAGGACGAAGATGTTCTGTTGCTATAATTACTTTTCCGACTCAGAGCAATTTTATGACTAATGAGGCTTTGAGAACTCAGGCTCTCGTTTTGTTCATGTTGCAGGCACAGCTAGAGACTTTGAGGCTCTCCCCTTACAAAGTGTTGCCTCCCTGGAACAGACTGCCATCTTTTGCTCTTTGTGGAAGCTGCTGGCTGTTTTTTGCCTATAAGCCAACAGAAATGGCCAGTGCCGATTGCAGGATTTTACCTGGGTTCCTGAGAATCAGTGCTTTCTCTTAACAGGTCCCCTCGTGTCAGCTCAGTCAAGTGAAAGTACAGTAGCTTTTTCCAGACCGGTGCTGTGGCCAGCCTGTCTGTTAGATATGCTGAACACTTCCTTGTTTCTTGCCCCAAACTGGCCTATATCCTTCTTTTGTAAAGCAGCAACACCCAAACTTTGCATAAAAGCATTTTCCTCTGATAGCTTGCCAAGAACCCAAGTGTAGCACCTTGCTTGGAATGAAGCCCATTGCTCTTGCCCTGCCTTAGGGAGCAGTGGTTGGCAGCAACTGCAGGTCTCTGCGTGCTTGATCTCAGCAGAGCCGTCTCAGTTCATAAAGCAGAACTGCACGCTGAAAGCTGTGGTCTCCACGGGGCCTTCTGCTTCCATTGCAGATGACCTCCATATCTGCAAGCAGGTTGCACTGGTGTCATCTGCTGCGGGGCAGCTTTTGCAGAGCTGAGTAAGGTTTAACCATAGCAGGCTGTCATTAAGGGAAAGAGTGCTGGAAACACCTGTCTCAGCAGGTGAGTGAAAACTTGCCTGGACGACTCTCTCCCTGAATGCCCAAATGGAGGCGGTGTCCCTAGCCTGCTTCAGAATCCAAGGCTCCCAGGTGCTCATCTCACTCCCTGCACCCAGCTTTTGAATGGTCCAGCACAGGGAAACCTCTCCTCTGTGTTCTCTTGGGCGGGTTTGCCATAGCACATCCTCTTTCTTTTGCAACCCATGTGCTCCCCAGACACAGGGATCGGTGCATCTCAGAAAAACTCAGTCCTTTACCAGCGAGTGCTTTTGCTAAAGCGTCGGAGCAGAGGCAGCCAGTTCGGACCATGCAAGTCCGTGTTAGATAGAGCCAGGATTACAAAACTCGGGCAGAACAATCGTCCTTCCTCGAGCTGTTCAGCGGAGCTGTGTTGCAACAAGTAGGACGGCCCAGTTGCTCTTCCCCTAGCGCCAGTGACGTTATGTTTGCAGGGATGAAGCGTGCACGAAGGCGGCTTGTCTTAGTGGCTGGAGCACAAAGCTGGGAAGCAGAATTCCCTCCCAGCTCCACCAAGCAGCCTGGCCATGTACCACCCCTCCATGCCTCAGTTTCCCGTAATTCCTACCTGTAGGGTGCCGTGAAGATTAGTGAGTTTCCCATCATGTGTCATCTTAAAAGTACAAAATGCTGTAAATGCCCTAAGTATCATTACCGGGACTTTTCTTTATAGGGTTAATTTCTTTTTTTTTTTCCAGATGAGATCTGATTTAGATTTGAAATGCGAGCAGAGAAGGCAGCGGATTTTTCCTGCAGGAAACTAGGTCAGCAGGTTTTTATTATCGTGCTTGACAGACCAATATGGTTTTCATTTGGGAATGAACTCAGTTGACATTGTGTAGGGTCTATTTCCTCTTCCCAGAAACCGATCCTCAGACATCGCTCCTTACATTATGGCTTTCACAGATCGAATGCAAGGAAACGTTTAGCCAGAGAAGCTCGAGTCCTACTGAGTGTGTAAGGCTGTTTTTAGAGCCATCTGAGTCATGAGTGGTACAGAAACCCAGGAGGAAAGATCTGAGAGAACTGGCAAAGGGCAGCCCTAGGGTTTGAATCTCCTTGGTCACAGAAAATTCTGCCCTTTCTTTCTTTCTCTGCCCTGTTTCCAGCTAGCACTTCTTACAACCTACTTGCTTTATGTATGTGCTTGAATGGGGCCAGGTTTTGATTTCAGGATCAGAAAACTTATTCTAAATCAGGTAAATTTAGAGAACCCCCCTTTCCTTTTACTGGAGCTACTGAAAATTAACACATTTGCCTGAGACCCGCATGTGGCCTGCTGGACTGCCTTCAGGTGGGAAGCATTCTGGGATACTTCTGCCCCAGCACCACTGATACAAGACTGGAATTACCTAGTGTCTCTGGGACTTTTCTAGACTTACTCTGCATGTACGGCTTCCTTGGCTACGAGGCCCGGTTAACAGCAGACATTGGAGGATATTGTGTTCATCCCTTCCTGAGAATACGTGTGCGCGTTTTTTACTTCTCTGTACTCAAGTAACGCCAACTTCTGGCAGACACGATACCTAAGTGAGACCTCAGGACCGCTGTCTTCAGACATCCTTATCCTTACTTAGCAAGAGTTAATGAGAACTCTAGTGTTGATCTCTTTTACAAATCTGCTTTGTTTGGCGTGCTAGTCGCCAGGTAGAGACGGCCTAGATTTGAGTGGCTATTTTTAATGTTTAGGAAAGTTCTGAGTGTTAGGACTGAAGGCTAAACTGTTATTTCCAAATTTATGCTCTTGTTGTTTTACAGACTTGAATGTGATTTAATGGCTTTTCAGTGTAATGAAAACATCTAATTCTGTCCTGTGCCAGTCTTTATTCAGTTCTGGCACCAAGAAACCCAGACATTTTTGCAAACCAAGTTTGGCTTTTAAGGCTGAACAAGGAAAATAGAGGCAGTACTGAGAAGAACAGACAGCAGCAGCTTGCCAGCAATTCCTGGAAATAATATTGTTTCACAACCATTCCCTACAGATGGGACATTTAGGGAGGAAAAAAAAATCTTTGTGGCTTACCAGGCAGCATAAAGAAAATGCAGGCTCTGCTCTGAAGGTTTATTATGGTAATAATGCAAATGCCGTTCTTGGGTTTAAACCAGAGAACAGACTTATCAACTGCTTCAGAATGACGACATCTTAGAAATCGTGGCACTGGGGAATACAGATGAGAAACTCACAAAAGCCCTCTCCCGAGCCTGCTTTTAGGCTGCATGTTTCAAGTACCTCTGAATGTTTAAGTAGCTTCTCTGTCTCAGCTGAAACAAATGTGCTCATGTAATTGCGTGAATCATGGCCATGCCAGACCAGGCCGGGGAGAGTTGGACTTTGTGAATAACGGTTGTGCTCTTGTGCTCAGCTGAGATGTGTAACAGGACCAGAGGCATAGCAGCCCATGTCAGACGAAGGTTTTGCTAGGGCTCCCTGCAGACGCACATGCATGCACAGGCAAAATAAATAGCTCAGGCGGAGGAAGCATTTTGGAAAGCGCCGTACTCTGTCAAAACAGAAGGGACTGTGGGAGAAGTTCCTTAGCACTCTCCAAAGACGGAGTGTTTTTTCTTGCATGTTTTAAACGGTAACTTATAAAATGACTCAGATGTTGCTGGGGGGTTTCAGTCTCATTAATAGCACCATAACCTGAAAAAGTGTCCTATTAAACTTACTCTGGGTTCGCGGGAGCTGGCTATGGAAGCAGACTCCTGGGCTCTCCATGCTGAAGCCCCTTCCTTCCAAGTAGGGCAAGGCTGTGCCTATACTTTTGAGGGTAGACTCTAAAAGCTACAGCCTAATCGAAAAAACTCCTGGGGCTGCATGGTGCTTTATGTGGCTGCATGAAGGGCTGCATGGTGCTTCACGTGGACTCGTCTGGCCAGGTAAGGAGCACGCTTCATGGAATCATAGAAAATCCAGATGGGAAGGGACCTCAGGAGGTCACATCTTATCCAAACCCCTGCTGAAAACACGACCAGCCCCAGCTAGATCATCTCAGCCAAGGCTTTGTCTACGCAGGTCTTAAAAACCTCCAAGGATGAAGACTCCCCCACTTCTCTGGGTAGCCTGTCCCAGTGCTTCACCACCCTCCTAGCAAGAGAGTTTTTCCTAATATCCAACTTAAACCTCTTTTGCTGCACTGGCAGAGCATTGCTCCTTGTCCTGTCATCTGTCACCACTGAGAACAATTCTTGTCTGGCTCTTCTTCTGGTCTTCCTGAGCATCAAAGTATTCAATAGTAGTGGTGATGCGAGACCCCAAACCAAGGAGTCTTAAACACAGGAGAAAATGTTGGAGATTTTAATATGAATTTTCATTTCTACCTAGAACTTTTACAATCTCTACTCTTCTTATGCCTGATGAAGGGTGAGTGTGCCCGAAAGCTTACAGATAAACACAGTCATTTGTCTGCAGATATCTAATTGGTCGAATAAAAGATATCATCTCTTCCACGAGTTTCGATTCCTTAGGGATTTTCAGGTCTTTGACAGCAAGGAAGCCAGCCTGTGCTGGATTCTTTTCCTCTAGAGTTGAGGGCATTGGAGTCGGTGGGGCACCCACTGGCTCTTGTATAGCAAAGGAGTTCACTCGTGTTCTTGCATTTATATAATGGCTTTTGTTTTCCTCTGAAGGAATCCAGAAGACTTTAACAAATTATACACATGCTGGAGATGCCACTGAAAATACAATAGACCTCATCTGGCTTGAAATATAGCAACTGTCAGTGACACTAAGCAATGCCATGCATTTCAGAGAGCAGTCGTCTGTCCTAGATTTGTGTTCCTTGGGTTAATAAACTCATGTCATGTATGTCAGCAAAAGAACAGATGCTTGCAGCAGCCTGGTGGATAAACAGATGCTGGATAATGGGAGTGAGTGAAATAAGCCATTTGTCCCCATGTGGGAGCTCGGCTGCATAAACGATGCTGCCAGCAAGTGGAAGTAGGTTATGATGTTCTCTCCCAGGGCTGAGCGGGGACGCCAGTCTCTCTAACTGTGGAGCATTTGCTTTGCCGAATAAACGTCCGGGAACAGAACTACAGCTGCCATTTGGGGGACAGTTGTGACACGCTGGGGTATTGTCCTTCCCCTTCTCTTCCCCTTTGCCTTTGTGGTAGAAAGTGACTGCTTTAACGGTGAAAAATACCGTCAGGAGCCACAAGTAGAAAGGCTGTTTTTCCTTCAGTCGTTTTCACTTGTCAGTAGCAGTGCTCCTTTGTTTTAGCTGGAAGCTAGCATCAGGCTTTGGCCAGGCAGAGGTTGTCTGCAGCTGGATGCAGGGCAGATGACAATGCTCCTCTTTGTTTTGCTGCGGAGCAGCACGGTGCTGGTGTACCAGGCAGCTAACCTGGATCTGCTTCCCAAATACCAAGTGAATCTCCTTTGGCAGCTCCTGCTGCAGTAGCTAGGCAACGTAAGTTGGATCTTAAATATAGGGCCATGCATATAGGAGCCTCCCTGGAAGCGGTGCTGTGCCAGTGAGTGAAGGAGAGGTTAGTGGTGGTGGAAGGTGACAGCCCTGGGAACGGGAGCACAGGTGAGCTGCAGCCTGACCCGCACAGTGGCAGCCTTCCCCTCACATGCATGCCCATATACCTTGTCCTGGCTTTAACTCAGGTACCTGTAGCTACTCCCTGTTGTAACCCATCTTTGGCTCCTGTGTTTGTAGCTGTTGTACAGGTTTGTGTGTGTTGTAATGGGTCATTCGTGTGTAATAAAGAGCAGTAGGATCCATCTTTCTTTGAGCTCCAGCTTCACCCCTGCCTCCCTGTGGATTGGCCCACAAGCATGTCCTGTAGAGCAGGGGCTGTGGGGTACTGAGGTTGCAGACCCCCTACCTGGGGCTCTTCTGCTGCCCTCAAGGGCCCAGGGGGCTACAGGAGGGTGGGGAAGGATTGACTCCAAGTTAACCCTACACCACTCTTCCAGAAGATCAGGCAGTCTTGCCAAGGGCAGAGGAACAATCCCAGCAGGTCATCTGCACAATACCTCTCTTCCTGCAAGCAGCGCTGCCCATTGGTGCCCACTGTCCTATTGCACTTAGCTCTTGCTGCTGCCTGCACTTCCCGCAGTTCACAGGCGGCTGGTCCCTGCCTTTCTGGACTCTCCCCAACCCAGGGTTTGCTTTATTACCTGTGTACTCAACACCCGGACTTGGCAGGTAAACCTTTTGCTGACCTGTGAGTCTTAGTAACGGCTTGGGAGGCTTCCCAGCATTGCCGTTCAGCTCCGGTTGTTTACAGCGACAGTCGCTAACTCCTGACATTTATTCAGCGCTCCTGCTCTGCCCATGAGCCTTTGGGCCCTTCAGATAACATAAGCATTTGACCTTTCTATTCTTAACCCCCTTCACATTTAGAGAGGCTCTCCTCGTTCATCCAGGCCGTGTTTCCTCCCACCCCTCCCTCAATAGTCCTCCATTCCTAGCCAGATAAGGTTACTCCTGGGGTACATTGGCTTAAGGACAGAGTGCCAAATGCTGCCAGTCCTGTTTCAAGGACAAACACCGAATCCAGATGGGCGAGCTCAGTGACGGAAAGATAGCAAGCCGTGACTTTCGAAGCCCAGGAGACCTGAGCTGGCAGTGAACGTTTGGTCCCGGCTCAGTCTCAGCCCGGTAAAGTGAACATGATGGCTGTGGTAGGAAGAGTCGAAATGACCCATGCAGCATCTCTAAGCTGTTGCCTTTTTTCTGCAGTGCTCACTAGCAGTCAAAGGATCTGAAGCAGTATCACAAATCCAGCTTCTGGATGTGGGATAGCCTGGTTGTCTGAATGTGGCAATGGAAACAGGATGTCCAGTGCTTAAGTCTAGCCACTCCCTTTGCCAGTTCAGTCCTTGATTAAGTCTCGTCACCTGCCCCTGTCACTTTCCCCGTCTGTTAAAAATGGAAAAAATGGGGAATCTGATAGCAGGCTTCTACGTTTCTGAAGCACAGATTTGCTAAGGGGAGCTAGATGGATCAGTGAAAGATGTACGTAAAGCCCAGCACAAGCTCACGCATCTAGGAGGAAAGCAAATTGGCACATGTACAACTTGAAGGATTGTGTCCTGGAACAAAGTGACGCTGAAAAGGGCTTAGGGGTAACTAAAGATCCCCAGTTGAATGTCAGCTTCCAGCAAAGTGCCGGAGCTAAGAGGACAAATGCGATCCTCCAATCTATCAGCAGGGAATAACACATGGGAGTAGGGAGGTGGTATTACTTCTGTACATGGCATTAGGAAGACCATTGCTGGAATACTGTATTCAGATCTAGTGTCCACCTGTCAAAAAGGATGTTGACAGTTGGGAGAAGTTTGGAAAATTGCTGTAAGAGTGATTCAAGGTCTGGAAAACACAGCTCAGAGTAGGAGATTTAAGAAGGTCAAACTATTAATTTAGCCAATCAAAAGAGAAGAGGTGACAAGAGGGTGGCTTAGAAGTATTCATGTGAGGAAGAAATTGTCAATAGTAGAAGGGTCTTGAATTTAGCAAAGATTGAGATTCAGTGGTCAGAAGCTGATGCTAGACAAACTCAAGCAAGAAATAAGATGCCAAATCCTACAGAGAAAGAAGTTAAGATTGTCGAAGGATGTGATAGCTTTTCTATCTCTTGTGGTCCATAAATCAAGAGTGCCCGTCTTTCTGAAGTACATGCCGTAGTTCACAAGGAACTGATAAGCTTGTTGTAGCTTTTACTGGGGAAGTTTCTTGGCTTGCATTATGTAGAAGGTCTCACAAGATGATCAAAATGGTCCGTGACAGCCTTAAAATGAAAATGTGAAAATGGAAATGAGGATAGTGACAAATTTCCACAAGGATTAAGCAGCTGTTAGGTCTGATTCTCCTTTGTCAAATCAAGGTGTCTGCTGAAGCCAGGTGGATAAAAATTGAGAATTAAAAAAATATTTAAATATATATTATTTTATTTTTGTTTATTTAGACAGCTAGCTAATTTAATAGTTCAATTGATTTTGAATGTCTGATAACTTATACTAATGTCCTAAACTTAATCTATTAGAAAAAATGGAATTAATTAAAGGAATATTCAAGCAGAACATTTTTACTGATGAAGTTTTAAAGAGAGTCAAACGATTGAGTAGAGGTCACCGGCCAAGCACCTGAAACCAGAGTTGGTTGAAGGGCAGAAGCAGCTTTTGATAGAGTAGGCTCTTGTGTGAGTTCAGAGGGAAATCTCTGTTCATTCTGGATAATTCATTTAGTTCATTTTATTAAGAAACCAAGGGGGGGTTGAAAAAAGACAGGTCTTTTTCTTCTTCCAGTCTATGGATAGCATCTTCATATGAGAAGCAAAGACCTACCTGTTCTAAAACCCTGAAGGTCAGAGTAACCATCAGCAAACAGGCCAGGTCCCTCACTAAAGACAATACTTCCTTCGTTTAATAAATCAGATCGTTCTAAATGCAAAGCGTGTTTTGGTAACCTTATTCTTTATATAGCCAGCACATTGAATGTACCTTTAATTAATAAAAACATGATAAAATTATGTTTATGTGCTCTTATAATTGAAATCCAATTTCTGTCCAAAAGCAACTTGACCCAAATTGTGAGTAAATTCTTTAATCATCTAAAAAAAAAAAAAGGAAATGCAGCATTTGGCATCAGCTACCATAAAATGAGACTCTGCACAAATGTGTGTTTAGCCATGTAGTTGCATAAATGCAAAAACAAAAAAGAAGCACCAGATTAAACGTAGAAGTTATATTTATTTGCAAATCAATACCTGTTAATGGCTACTAACCAATGACTTTAGCGTTTATTTCTTTTAAAAAGAATTTAAAATATAAACACAAACCAAGATCAAAGCTGCTGCTGTAAACAGAGGTTTCTTGCTTGCTGATTGAAGGCAGCTTGATTTAAATCCGTCCTCTCTGGTGGAGTCTTTACTGGGGGATTTGGGCACACAGAGATTGCAGAATTGGGCCCATGGTTGTATCGTACTCTGAAGGTGAGAAGTAGTGTGCCGCTGCAGAGGATTATTACTCTGGGGCTGAGCACCAGTCAGACTGCTGTTGGCTGAGTTCACCTGTAAGGAAGTCACTTTTGTCGGGTCTCGGAAAATCATCAGCTGTTTGTGGAGCATGATTGAGAGAGACAAGTCGTAGGAACTGAAACCTATCCCGCCACTCTTTTCCCCTGGGCTTTGGGGGTTCGGATTTAGGATGGCTGACCTTTTTTAGAGTGCTCCATGAAGCAAACTCAAAGCAACTCAGAGCAAAAATAAAATGTCAGATTTCTGTCATAGGATGTTAGCTGTCTGAGCAATCTTCAATTTAAATGGTTTTGTTGCCTTATCCCAAGGTACTGGATTTGCTAAGATGTAAGAGTACAATCCTCCAGTTAGGATTAACAATTCCATAAGCTTGGACCTCAGAAACAATAGAAGTGTGTTAGGGCACACAAGTGAGGGCACGTTCAGCAACTTTAGTGACTGTGCTAAGTAAAAGTCCAGATACAGGTGTAGGTATCTACTGAGCTAATAAGGTCCTTTTCTTCAAATGGACAGAAAAGTAATTGATAAGAGATTACAGAAGTAAATCTGCAGACTTTAATGTTTAAAATGCATTCTAGATTAACGAGACCTTCAAAGTGTGCTGTGTCAGCAGAGGGCCCATTGTGCAAGCTAGGTCCCGAGGGTTTCAGCCCTGCCTGGTCTTTGGGAGGGGATTCTTTAGCAGCTCTAGGCCAGGGCAAGGAGTCAGGATTTCTGAATCTGCTGCTGACTGTGAGCATAGAGCATTGAGGTCAGACAGTGGGCGTTTCAGCCTTACTGTGCATTCCAGTTTTATCACCTGAAAAATGATGGTAACACCTGCTGCCTGTGAGAGGAAGACAGGGAGGCTGGCTTAACGAATATTTGTAAAAGTCTTTGAGAGCCTTAAATGGCAGATGCTTTAGAAGTGCAAAGCCGTGATGTGGAAGTGGTCTTTCATACCTCTCTTATCCCCTGGGGATCGCAGAACAGATAGATAACGCTATCTTTGTTAAAGTAGGATGGACTAAGGTGTGCTTGCATCTATAGCATGAGGCAGGCGCCATAGCGGTCCTTCCAGCTGTTTTTCTGTCTGCTGCTACAACAGGTAATATGAAATAGAAGCTAGGAAGTCTTAGAGCCGGGCCTGCAAAGCAGCACAGCGCGCAAAAGGAATCAGAACACTTGGTAGACGTGATATCTTCTGTGCCCGAAAGCTTGCGAATAAAGACTTAAAAATAAAATCTAGTTGGTCTAATAAAAGATATCACCTCTCCCATGAGGTCCAATTCCTTTTGCCTCTAGACCAATCCGGCTACAACCTGGACACCTGGCAAAAGGGTGAAGGTACTAACTGCCGTGATGGAGACTCCTGTAGTCAAACCCGGTACAACTTCTCTGGATGGCTGGGCTATTTGTAGCTCTTGTCTTTGCCCCAGTCCATTCCAGAAGATGCATTTCCATGTTGATTCAGAGATGGCCCAGCAGAGCAATTGCATTAACACACGGGGAATGGCTAGATGGGACAGCTGTGTTGACAGTCTCTCCTGCTTGGGGCATTATAGACTCTCTGCAATCAGCTGAGATCTCTGCATGCTCCAGTGCTTTAGCACTGAACTGAAACAACCTTTGTCTGTTTTGGATGACAAAGGAAGTGACCGAGTTTAGAGATTTGGCAGCCAGTTTGTGAGATCCTGCAAAGGACATGCAAACTGCAATGCCAAAAAAGGGTGAGTGAGTCTGTCCTACTGTAGCAAAGTTCATGGGCAATGTGCAGAGCTGGCTGGTCCATGCCTGGAGAGAGAGGCGTAAAAGGGACACAGTCACCTTGAAACCGCATTAATAAATCTATAAAAACAAAAACCAGAGTTAAAGGGATTTGGGATCCTGTCCTGGCTCCTCGGACCACAGCCCAGTTACAGTTTTACAGTTGTGTTTTCCTATTTTTCGTAGGTTGGTTTCTCCCTTCCCTTGTGCTGTGTGCTAGACAAACACGTCCAGTGGCAGAGTGCTTTTTTAGTCACAGTGCCTAGTATTTGTATTGCGGTCGAATCAAGGGGCGAGGCATGTGTGCACACACCACGGAAAACTCTGTGCTTGGGTAAGCTGACAATCTACGGGAAGGAAAACAGTAAATTGTCTGTTCGCAGAGTGCTGGCCAAGTTACTAAGCAAACGCAGGATCATTCTTCCTCAACCTCTTGGTATTATAGGACTCTTAGGAGTCACTTGTCAGAGGAGCGTATACAAGCGCTTCCAGGCAGAACGGGCTTGTTTTTAAGTTGACCGTGTACTATCAGATCGACTGCTGCATAGCGCTTTTGTTCTCATGTGCTGCGTGACATTTCAGTCCAAGGGATCAGAAGTCGACGCTGCCTTTGTTTCAGTTTAGAAAAATGCTCCCGTCTAATGCCCCCTGTGATCGGTATAAAAACTGCAAGCAACACAGATAGGTCTGATAGGCACCAATGTCGTAAATGGTCCCTTATACCGCACAGGATCCTTTAGATCAGAAAAGCTCTCTCATCCCTCTCCCCTGAACTTCCCTCCTTCTCTAGAACAAATGTGCGGAGGCCTGAGCTGAAGGTCACCTGGTTGAGGCCTTGACAAGGGAAGCTGGATTCCAGTCAAGGTCCCTGCTCCGATTCCAGCCCGGAGACTGTTTGCTTGAACATCTCAGATGCTGCAGTATCACAAAGGGAGAGAGACAGTCTCCAAGGTAACCAGGATCCAATCCATTTAAAGCTTGATAGGTGAAAAATACACTTGAAATGGCACCCCGAAAAACAGGCCGGCAGTCCATCCCTATGCTGGAGCGTGGGTGTGATATTAACCCCTCTGCTGCATTCTCCCCCGTGGTTCCAGGAGCCTGTCCCAGCCCAGCGCAGCGATCCGGCCGCCCGGATCCGGCCGCCCGGTGGCACAGGTCTCCAGCTCCAAGACGAGGAGGATGCAGGCGGTCCCAGTGCCGGTGCTGACAGCTCAGCAGGACCCTTCCATTGTGAACGCGAGTGACAAATTGGAGCGCACTCCCTTTGGTGAAGAAGCCTAAACGAATTAGCTCTGCTAGTTCCTGTAGAAGCGTCCTTCACCTCCTCCCAGCAAAGTCTGGCTGGCCCGGGGTCCGTCTCTGCCACCTCGCTGCTCATCCAGGCCCTGATCTCGGCAAGGCGCTGGGCAAGCTCATCACTGCACTGGCTGGTTCTGTCCGATGGAGACGGGAAGCAGTGTCAGCATTTTGCAGACGCTGCTGCCTGTGTGACTTCACAACTTCCTACCTCTGCCCCTTGTACACTTGCCAGACATCAGGAGCAGCAGAAGAGGACCTCCGGACTCCTCGGGACAAGGATCTTGATCCAAACAAACAATCCAATCGTCCAACATTGTCTCCTGGGTCCTCTGAGCCCAAAGGGCCTGACCATGGTCAAGGACACCGAAAGGCTGCAGGCACTGCTGGAGTGACTGGCCACAGCCTTCTTGGTAACACTCCTGTCCCCCAAGGACATAAGTCCCCAGGAAGGAACAATATCATCAATGTCATAATGAGATGTCTTGAGTAAAGAGCTAATCACTGCTGCTTTGGGAGAAAAGGGCCATTTCAATGTAACCCTATTAAATCCAGCACTTTACCACGTAACTGAGCTCCCTTCAATTCTAAAAACAGCAACAAGACCTTCTAGAGAGAAGGGTCACAGCTGCAATAACTGATGGCCAATTTAAAAAAAAAATCAGTGTTCCTAGGGGATTTTTTTGGTTTTACAAGTCAAATAATCAACGTGGCTTTGACTCTGGCCGGGGACCTGATGGGAAGTTTCAGAAAGCTGTCAGCATGGGGAAGTCGGAGCTGGTTTATGCTTTGAAAAGGTCTTGGAAAAGGTCACAATACAGTGTAACTAGACAGAAGAGTATCATGCAGAGCTGTGTGGGGAGAAGGGACAAAAGGTTTAATCTCCATGCCCCCCATTTGCAGAATTCCCACCAGTTGATCAAGCATTTTTTGCTGCAGAATTGTAAGCTTGATGGTAAGTCCTGAAAACTAGAAGAGCAAACCAGTCTGACCAGTAAGGGGCAGAGTGGGTAGTCTTAGCAGTCCTGTTTCTGCAGGGCTGGGTGTAATTTAGCCCAGGTCGCATAACAGACATCCCTCTGGTTCTCCAAGAAGCATTTGGCTTGCTCACACCAACCCAGGATGCGCAGTTACCAGTGAGCAGGAGTTCGGATGTGCAGATGCAGCTCCTCTGGGGTGTCAGACCTGGGGGGAGAGAGTGAGGATGTTCGTCCCATTACAATAAATGCTTGAGCATGGTAGATAATAACACAATCCCTTCTCTTCTCAGGATGGCCAAGAGTTTCTGGAAGGAAAGAGTTATTCCAGGGCTGGGGGTGAGTTTCAGGAGAATGCAGACAGTAACACGGGGGCCTCGAGACTTGCTCAGGGTAGCAAAGTTTCGCTCCCAGGTGAAAGTTGGCAATGCACCAACCTGGCAGGAGGAGCACTGGTGCAGTGGGCTGAGCTGGGAGCCAGGAACTCACTAATCCTGCTCCTGATTCAGCCAGTGATTCAGTCGCTTGCCTTGAGCAAGTCTCTGGAGCTCTTCCCACCACCGTTAGGAAAAAGGGATAGTATTACTGGGAGGAGACTAACCCTACTATTACTGGGGCTGGTATTACCCCTCCCGGCATGGGAAAACTCATTAACAAGTATCTGGAAAACACTGAAAATGCAAAGGGCTGCAACAGGGTTTTGGGTTGTAGCGTGTTGGTCTGAGGGCTGCGACAGTGGGAAGTCCTGTTTATCGGGTGACCCGCAGGGGCCTGGGCTCTTGCTGTAAGCGTGCACTGCCAGTTTTTAACAGGGCCTTCTTAGAAGCCTCCTCCTGTGCCTCAGAGGCGGTGGGGAGCTGTGCTGGTGCATTGGGAAGGGCTTTCCGAGCCGGGGCGGAGGGACCTGCAAGGGAGGAGCAAGGACTTCTTGAGCTGTATATCATCGAGAGGATCCAGGGGATGGGGGTGCGTATTCATAGCACGCTGTCGGAGCTCTGCTCTCCGCTCTCACCAGTTAGTCCTCTGTTTGTGAGGCCTGTACACACATTTTTTAAAATATCAAAGATTTTCCTGGTTTCAAGCTTATCGGGTTTTTTGTCACTGAATTTTGTGTCACTGCTGCTTTCCCTTTCCAAGGCGCCATGCAGGGGCTTTGCCTCAAGCAACCAATCTCTGATGCCAGGCGAGATTGCCTTTTCCTGGAGGAACAAGGAGAGCACGAAGGCCCGGCCTGAAAGAGTTAATCCAGTCGAGGCCGTTGGCAATCTTGACCGGTCCTGGAAATACTGCTGGGTCCTGATGATAGGCTGCCAGCAGCCTCCCTTTCACCCCACCATGTGACTAGTGTAAACAGCCTTTAAAAAGCCTTGCCAATCAAAGTGGGAGGCTTTCTAGTGGGCCAAAGTTCAGCAACTACATCACGGTCCCTGCGGCAATGAGACGTTCTCGCTCTGGAGCAGCAGGCAGTAACAGGGGTTACTATAGATCACTGGAGCTGTTGCTATAGCAAACCTATTGCATAATGTTCGCGTTAAATCAGATAGCGGGAGAGTCAGCGAAATAGTACAGGTCACCGTGCCTCACTCGGAGCTCCTTGTGCAGAGCCAGAGCCCCTCTGCCCTGCCGGAAGTGAAGTTACAGGTCCCGGTTGGGCTCTCACGCAGTCGGTGGCAGAGCTCCCGGGGGCTTCATGGGGTGGGGTCTGGCCTGCTCTTCACTGCGCACCCGGGTCGGACTTCCAGGATGCTGCCTGGCCTGAATAAGGACTTTTCTCGTTAGCAGCAGTTGCAGGATCGGGCCCCCGGTGGGACAGGGGTGTCTTCACTTCCAAGGGGTTCTGATAAATGGGAGTGACCGCAGGCACTGCCGCACGCCGGCGAAGGGCCTGCCCAGCGGGGAGCTCGCAGCACGTCACGCTCGGCAGGACAGACACGCTGTCCTTCGAACGCAGAGACCCCGGATGAGTCCAGCGTGGCATGGGAAGAGCACATCTGGGCTGGAGTCAAGTGAGAGCAGGGAGCCTGGCATGTTGCGACGTTGCAGGCTGCTTTCGGTCCCTTCTCTGCCCCCCCGGGGTCCGCGCCACGTTAGAAGATAATGCCCACGACTTCACTGCTCCCTGAGAAGATTCACAATCACTGATGGCTTGCTAAGCCCGCCAGCTGCTCAGCTTTCCCCTGCAGCCTGCCCGGGCCGTCCTGGGGTCAGGAGTGGATGTTGAGCCCCTCAGCATCTGGACGGCCAGATTCGGCACTGTTTCGTTTGGTGACAGAACTGCCCTTTACTGAAATGGTGTTGGGTCCCTTCCCGCATAACAGTGTATTTATTATGCTGTGAGCAGACAGACCTGGTATTGAGAGCGTGCTGCAACGCCTGCCGAGCGTGCCTGGCACGCAGGGGCGGCTGCATGTCAGTCCTGCCTTTCAGCAGGATTTTGCCGGTGGTCATGAGAGGCTTGCTGTTCTTCCCCCAACTCCTAGTCCTGCTCCAATGCGGGGCAGGATCCTGTTCCCACATTTCAGCAGGAACCGTGCATGCCAGCATGATGGGAAGGAGCCAGGTAGAAGGAGTGCATTGCAGTCCTGTTCCACAGGACTAGTTGCCCCTTCTGTGGTGCCAGGAGCATGACACCTCCTGCCTGGTGCCTTGGGATTGGAAATGCTTGTGTGTCGAGAAGCAGCTGTGCCAGGCTTCGCCACCCCAGCATTTCACTGCATGCAAAGATGCCTTTTCTGCAAAGGGTTAAATCGCCCTACCCTCCTGCCCTCCCAGCCTCCAAGGTCTTTGGTTTGATTTTTATAAGGCTTTTTTTTGCCTAATATTGATGGGTTGTGGGGTTTCCAAGCCCCAGGTGGATTTTTGCCTAGCTAATGTCCATGTGCCATGGAGTTTCCAAGCCTTGCTCAGCAACAACAAACCAGCCAACGTGGCTGCACCTCCAGCGCGCTTCACACAGCCGAGACATGCCGCCGGCTGTGCAGTGTCTCCGGGAAACTCCAATAAGATGCTTCATGACAGCTACGCTTAACGGCAGCTACGTCACTGAGGATTAAGGTTATAACAGAAATTAGGAAGGGGATTATTAATGATCAGAGCAAAGGTCGAGGCAATGCAGCTGGTGGCTGAAATCCCTTGGGTCGCTTGTCAGGCACTTTGGGCGCGGGGTGATCATGTGGACCAACCGCGGCAAACTTTGTGCTGGGTCTAGGGAAGCGTCGGACTGAAGCGCTGCATTGCCTATGCCTCGGCCCCGTGATTTTCCTGTCAGGCGCCGGATGGCCGTGTTCAAAGACGTTTCTCCTGCAGGCGAATCGGCATCTGATGCTAGTGGACCAGGCGTTTGGCAGCGATGTCTGTTCTGGGATGACCAGGAATGCACTTTACCAGTAAACACGCAGCCCAAGAATGGCCTGGCACCCACTAATGCTTTTGATTTCCTGCTATTAGTCATGGTCCTTGCACGACGTGGGGACCTGACCAATGTGCTCTGCACTACACCGTTCAAAGGGGTGACCTGACTTTGCTGTAGAGAATCTACCACTTATTACAGGCCGTGCTGTTCCCTACAGGCATTCGGGAGGTTGGCACCGCTCAGCTGTTCTGACAGGCTGTTTCAGCAAAGGCACCATGGCTGCATCTCGTAGCCCCAGCAGATTCCCTAGGGCGAGCTTTGCTCAGGCGGAGCACGTGCTCCCCCGGAAGCTGCCCCTAGTCGGCCTCTTGTTGCTGACCCCAGCACGAGCACACGTCATGGTTCCCCGGATCTCCGTGCTGCTCATGTATGCAACCCCCTTGGATCCGTGTCTGAGCTGACACGGGTGCCTCTCTTGACAGCAGGTCGGACTGAAAGAAGTGGAGTCCCTCCCTTCCTCGGGCACCTGGATTTCGAAGCTGTGCAGGACTGCCGCTTGGCACTCCAGCGCTTCTGTGCTGCATCAGTCAGCGGTGTGTCCTAAATGCCTGTTCTCTTCTACACGTCCTTATTCTGCACTCATCGCAGTCGTACCCGGGCACCTTCTGAGAGTGGATTAAGCATCCTGAGTGTTGTGTGCACGTTGCCTTTGAAGCAAGAGGTGGGGAGGCCTGTGATGGTCCTGAGTTTGTTCCCAGTCTTGGCCCACACAGAGAGGTTTCCCTTTGTTGTGGGAGGCTCCATTATGCCTCACAGGCAAGGTTGTTGAAAGCGCTCTGCTTCTTGCAGCTTGCTTTAGATATGTTGGTCCCAGGCCATGGGGAGCCTGGAAGACCAGGACTGAGCCTGTGAACTTGACTTGCTGCCCTGTGGAAAGGAGGGGAGGACGGGTTGGGTGAGTTTGCTGTATCCAGCACTGCTCAGGGATACACGTGTGCTCTAGATCCTACAGGATGCTGTAGCAATAGCAAAGCTTCCATAACACCATTCCTCCAAGGGCCTGAAGCTCCTTGCCCATGCACCCATGTGTATGACTAATCCTATTTTGCAGATGCCAGAAGTGAGACGTGGAAAGGTTGTGAGTAAAGCAGCAGCCAGGTGATGTAGCGTCCTGTTTGCTGCCCTTGTCACTGGCCCAGGCTGTCTCTTCCCCACTATAATTGAATAGAGTCCTTAACCTGCACAACCTTGATCTCTGCCCACTTCTGCTCCTGCAAGCCACCGCCGCTTGTTTGTGTTTCGAGGCAATGAATATGAACTTGTTCCTGCAGAGCCTTGTGCTGTAATTTATCAACAGGGCTCTGAGGCACAGACGTCAAATGAATACCAGATTTCAAATTATGATAAGCAATTGTGTCATCTCTGAATAGGCATTAAACTCTGCTGAGAAATCATCAATAATGCGTTGTAAAAAATCAGACAAGTGCAGGGACACAGGGATAACTTTGTGTAGAACAGATGACCCTGTGGTTTGTAGCAGTCCCTTTAAATTTAATGCGGATTGTGCTTATTTCTCAAACAGTGACTTGCAATCGTGCCCGAGACAAAAGTCTGGGACCTGAAGATCTAGCTCACCACCTGTTTCCAGTAAATTCATGGCAGGTATCTGGAGTACTGACAGAGGCAGATGCAGTGGGATTTTGCCTAGCCCAGTGAAGAGGCACGTACAACCTGCATCGATTTTAGATGAAGCTGAGCTGACATCATCCAGTAACTTGCAGATACAGGCCTTCTCTCCCCTTACGTATAAGAGGTGCCCAGCGTGGTCACATGTAATGGGCACCTAGGCCTGTAGATTTCTTTTAACGAAGCCCTCCAGGGATAGATCATAGAGGTCAGAGGCGGAAGAGAACTGTGACGCCCCGTACAGTACTGTTCTCCATGGCTCGGTAGTGTCTTGTCCAATCTTATTTTAAAACATTTCAAGCCCTGGCATTTTCACCACTTCCCTTGAAAGCGTGCTGCACAGCTGAGCCAAATCCTGAAGCCCCTACTTAGTACCTTCCCAGGCTGGTCATGCACAGAAGCTGCTTGTTTTCCAGGGTATTGCCAGTGTTGGTTGGTGTTTCAGGATGAGCCCATGCTCACTGCATGGTTTCCCACTGGATTATGGGATATTCATTCCTGGTTCATTCTGTATTTCAGCACTGCCCTGTTTAACTGCATCTCAGCTATTTCCCAGATCCGGTACGACATAGGGCCAGAAGGGCCTGCTGGGTCGTGGAGCCTGATCCCATGTATTCACAGGCAGGCATTCCCCAGAATAGCCCCGGCAACCCCCCAAAACAGAAATAGCAGGCACCCCGTTGACCGGCGGCCACGGCCCGGCCTGTGCCTTGCTGCTGCAGTAACAGGGAAGCAACTGGGTATTTTTCCATGCACGTCCTGGACTTGTGCTGAACTCTAGATGACAAGCTCCCCAGTGAGCCTGCAGCACCTGTTTTTCAAAATGACGTGCTGGTGGACACGGGTCGGATCCTCAGATCTTGTTAGGGGTTTTCAGAGGCCCACGTGCACCTAGTCAGGATGTTCCCCACTGCAGCCGATAACTAGCTGGGCACCTACCAATGCGGGGCTTGCAGGCTCTCCCCAGCTGTCCCCTTACCTCAATCTGTTCTTTAAAGTTAAAAATCCACATTAAACTTCACAGAGGGTGAAAGAATAGCCCCTCTTAAGCTGACACTGCAGTCAAAGGTCTCCTGTTATGTCTGGCCATCACACAGCTTCTCTGCTCACTGCGTACTAGCCTTGGTTTATTTTATGGGTCCTTTGCTTTCTGATCCGGATTCAGCCTCCCAGATGTTCGGTTAACTCCCTTATTTTAACTGTATACAAAGGGCACCCTTTGTTCCAACAAGCACACTGCAGTCATTGTTCTCAGCTGGGAACCTACCGCGTGGCCGTTCACCTGTTTCCTATGTGACCTGCCATCCATCTCCCAACCTTTGTGCTGGCTTGATGTAAAATTATTCATTCGGGCAGGGAAGGGGAAAGGAATCCATGCGAAAGTTGTTTCCTGGTCACTAGCCTTGGATTGATTAGGGTCATGCTACAGGACAAAGAGCCAGCGAGGAAGTTAGGCTGAATGGGAAGCTCTTTCATCTTTACCCTTTTGGAATTCAGTGGAATGGAAAATCAGATCAGTACCTCGAATGTTTTGCATTTGATATGTGTGAGAGGAAAGGGGACCACTTCTTCCAGGAGGAACAGAGCCAAGACTATCCTAAACACAAGTGTCTCCTCTGGGACATGTTTGGTAGTTGGTCTAATAAAAGGTATCGTTTCTGAACCAAGAGTTCTAGATTTGTGCATTCCCCTGGGACGGCCGCTTCAGCAAGTCATGTAGACTTCGCACAAGCTGGCTGCTCAGGTCATGTGCACCTCCAGAAGGACCAGGAGGGCCTGGCTCAGGATCAGAGACATGCCACGCACGGCTGTAGGAGCAGACTACACGTGCAGCGCACTGGCAGCAGCGAGAAGACCTCTATAAGATGAACAGAGCAACTCGGGTCAGAAGCGAGCCAGCTGGCCTACAAAAAGGATATATAGCCAGGCCATATATGAGAGGCGAAGGTCCTACAGCCTCCATCAGAAAAACAAAGCATTCCCTCTAGTTTTGCTGCTCCTCTCTGCCTTTCCTCCGGTGAGGGTTTGCAAAGATTTTTTCCCCCAACTACTTAGTTGGTCTAGTAAAAGACATCGCATCCTCCAGCGATGCATTTTCTGAGAGGGGGCGACCTCACAAAGCTGACTAAGCCTCCAGGTTGGGACGGTATTGCCAGCATCGTGCTCGTGGTGAGAGCACGCGGCCAGATGGTGCAAGCAAACCAACCGGACACAGTACAGCAGGCGAGAAAAGAGGGCCAGAGAGAAGATTTACATAAAGCGTTGCCTTTCTAGCTGTTAATATATTTCCCATCCTGTGAAGCTCCATCCCAGGCCGAATCCTGTGTTGCCCACCACTGCACTGCGTGGTGCATTTGCTGAATGCAAAGAGCCTGCCCTGCCAGGAGAGAGTAGGAGGATGGGGGGCAAGGGGGAAACAAGCCTGCTCTGACAGAGAGCATTGGCACCACCTGGGACCGGACACGGAGACCTTACGGCCAGGCTTTTCTGGTGGTTGCTCTTTGGACCGGTGCCTTTCCTCAGAGACCCCTCCGAGCCTTTTGCATGTGGTGTCCCTGGGGGGGACCCCTCCAAACAAGCACTCGGTTGACAACAGGCTTTTGAACAGAGTCCCTCTATCCCATCCCATATCTCCCTGCTGCCCCCCCAGCAATATGACCCCAGGGTCCCGTGGAGCCTGTGATTTATAGCTTGGTGATTGACAGCACCAACAAGGAGATCTCTGGGGCAAAGGCCACAGGGGGTGGGGAGGAGGGAGGCGTCTCCTGGGACTGTCTGCCCGGGAATGTGCTAATTTTCACTCCATTACAGTCCTCTATCTCAGCCCTGCGACCTTGAGCTCAGAGACATTATCGCTATAGTCAGAAAGGAGGAGTGCTGACTTAACTGCTTAGTTACCAAATGCTTCTAAGGACCAGGGCAAGGTTCTTTGGGTAAATGTGATATTTTTTAACTATTTAGTTGGTCAAATAAAAGATACCACATTTACCCAAAGATCTTCATCTACCTGTCCTTAGACCAATACAGCTACAACCAACAACTCTTGACGACGAGGAGCATTGAGGCTAATGACAGTCCTGGGTTACTGCCGTCTCTTGCTGTCCAGGATGGGGTGCAATTCACATCGGGTTAGAGCTAGGGTGACTTCTCAATGGAGTGATTATTCCTAGAGCAGGGGCAGATTATTGGCAGTATTTGTATTGCAGCAATGCCTAGAATTGCCCAGGCGCCAGGCACATTTATCAAAGACTGTCCCTGGAGAGTGAAGTGATCAGTATGAGAGTCTATATATATATATATATATATACACATATATACGCGCGCGCGCGCGCGTGTGTGTGTGTGTGTGTGTATGACTGTCCCTGGAGTGAAGTGATCAGTATGAGAGTGTGTGTGTGTGTGTGTGTGTGTGTGTGTGTGTGTGTGTGTGTGTGTGTGTGTGTGACCCTGGAGTGAAGTGATCAGGTGCCCAGTCTGAGAGTCTGCAGCCAGTGCAGGAGAGTTGGTGTCTAGGGCCAGCTGTGCTGCTGACATCTCCGCATGGTGTCGAGCAAATCACTTCCCTTCTGCCTTTCAATTTACCTGTCTGCAAACACCGGGATGATGATGTTTCCCTTGCTGCGATGCAAGGGTCGACAAGCTACAAGCAGCTTCTGTTCTCGTGCATTTGGGTGGACAGCATTGGCATCTTGCTCCCTGGCAAGGTGATGTTATGCAGGAAAAAAATCCTCTTGCTTGCTAGGCACAAATGTCTCTTCAGGGGACCCCGATCCAGGGAGAAAAGCATAGCCGCTTGCAAAGTGGGCCTGTTTTAATCGGTTCGGTGTGCATGGGGTTAATCTCCACATGCCTTCAGATTTTGTTTCCAGGGATCCTGAACAGTTGCCTCCAGCTGTTGATTTCCATTGAACTAGGGTGACCTTTATCTGTCTAAACTAGTTAAAACCTGCTCCACTACCCAGCAGTGTTTCTGGAGGCAGCCCAACAAACGGAGAGCAGCAGCGGTGACGTTAGTAGCCTTCCAGACGGTGCTATTTCCATCCTTCCCATTTCCTTCCTGACCTCCTTCTGTTGGGGCTCACCCGAGGTTTCCACGGGACACTTTGCTGGCCCTCCCTACCTGTACGCCGGGTTGTAGAGAACAGACGTTACCCGAGCCACGTGAACGAAGAGTTTCTGACCCATCGCCTCAAGCTGCTGCCCATGGTGGAGGGTGGTGTTTCCACTGTAACTGGTCACCAAATAATCCCATTTAGCCTGTTTTCACTGTTAGCAGGTTGCCCATTCGTGTGTCTTCAAGGCTTGAACGGGCTGGACCTCCAGTCAAGCAGCCTGTTCAAGCCTCGCTTGGAGCACGTGCCACTTGGAATAGGACCTGATTTGGTTTGAGCCAGGAAGCCCCCGTAACATGTGGTCAGTGATATCTGGGCACCACTTCTTCACCAGGGCAAGGCTGAGAAGCATTTTGTTTTATGCAGGGTAGCGGTAAGCCTAGCAGGATGCTGAGACAGGCCGGATTTCAGAACGTAGGCATTGCCTTGTGACGAAACTCGGACGCCCAGGGTTAGATGCATCAGACTAAGATCTCCTCTCTGGTAAGAGGACTTAGCAAAAGTTCCCACTGCTGCGAATCCCCAGGCAAGGTTGAGCGCCGATGGAAAAACAGTTTCCATTGGTGCTGCTGCTGTATTGATGCCTTCAACCTGCTGAGAGTAGGGCTAGGCAAAGCCGTGGCTGAAACTGCTGGCAGGCAGTGTACAGGAGGGCTCATGCACCTCCAGGATTAACAGCAGTGTGGGTTGGGGGGTTTTTTGCCAAAAAGCCCTCTTGTGTAGCTCTGGTGTGACCTTGACCTTGGGATGTGAAGAGCAGCGTGCCAAGGAGATGCTTTTGTGTTGCCTTGTTGCAGAGGTTACCATCCCTTTCATCCTGGGAAGTGACACGGTGCCTTAGGAAGTAGAGTCTGCTCTCTGCAGCCAACAGCTGGGACCGTTATGAGTCCAAACCCCATGTCGATGTGAGAAGCTTATGCCTTGGCAGTCTGCTAAGCTGCCTTGAGGCAATAATCAGACTAGCACAGGACAAGAAGAGGGTGAGGTAAAGAATGGCTTAACCAATCCTCCTGGATCTCCATGGCCTTAGGCCGTCCTAGCATTGCTAATGGCTGTATTGCTATCAATGTAGGACCCCCCCGCAGAGTGCTAGGCACTGGGTGATGCTTGAAAACTGGGAATCGGAGTCTGCTCTCAGTTCCACCATTGTCAGCCGAATAAGTCCACTGACTTGAGTGGCTTTACTTTGGATTTACTGCAGTGTACCCTCCCCTCCCCCATATTCACATGGCTTGTCAGGTTTTGAGGAAGTCACTTTAGGTAGATGGGTGGTTTTCTGTGGTCCACAAAGTTGTCTGGGTTCCTGTCTCCAAATAAGATATGAAGAGTGCCTTTCTTCAGCCCAGTCTGGGCACCGGCAGCAGTGAGGTGACCGCCTGTGCTCTTGTTTCTAGGGATCTTCCGGACGATCCAGCTGTCGAGTGGGACACACAGCTCCTCTCCACCTTTGTGCTGAAGCACATAGAGACCAACAACATCAACCTGGTAATGTGAAGCTTTCTGCAGGACGGGGTTTAGCAGGAGCAGGCTGCTCATGTCTCACGTCCGCTCTTTCCTGTACAACAGTTTCTGTAGAGTTTTGCGTAGATATTTTTTAACTCTGGAGGCTCCCAGGAGCAGGCAGAGCTCTTCCTCCACCGTGAATCAGATGCTGTATGATCTTGCCTCTTGTTGTAATTGGGTCCTGTGGGGCATCCTTTACATGGGCTTTTTACCAGCCTCAGCCAGACGTCACCACCTTTGTCTGAACTTCAGCTTCTAACTCACATCTCAAGACAAAAACACTCGAGGCAAAGCTCTGTTGAGCCTGGGAAGTGGGACCATAACCAAACCCCAGGGTTGTTAATGGAAGTGAATCTTTGGCTGAGCCCTTCAGCTGAAATGAAATGAAACCTGAAAGTGTTGCCTCCCGTGGTTTTAATTAGTGATACATCGTGGTGAGCATTTGTGCTCCATTCTTGTTTCTAGTCTTCAGAAGCCAAAGCTCTCCCATGGGTCTTTGCTAGGTGAAGCCAGGTCAGTTTAAGCCTCTTCTAAATATATATGTTAACAACTGCTAAAAGTCCAGAAAAGAGTTAAACAGAATGGGAAAAGGTGATGTTGGAAGTTAATGAAAGATCTCGCATCTAGAAACCTTGGTTGAGGTCCGGGTTGGGTCATAGGTGAGTTTGGAGATATCTTATTATAGGCAGAGGTGGATGTTTGTCCATATCTTAAAATCACAAGCTCATCAAAGCTGCTCATCCTTATCCTTGAGGAACCCAGAAGATAGGGCTGGGGCTCAGGTTTGAGGTAGTCTCTGCTCAGCCTGGCTTTCGTCTTACATGAAATACAAAAGCATCACTGCAGTACACATGACAGCAAAGGAAACCAGAGACTGCAGTATGCACCCTGAGTCCTATGTAGCACAGGAACTGGGAACCCCCAGAGCACAAGAAACAGCCTTGTACTTCCAACCGTCTATGAATTTGAAGCCTAATTTCCCATGAAATCCATTGTGGCGCACAGAGGAGTGGCATGCAGCTCTCCTGGCGTCTTTCTGTGCGTTCTGGCCCTGTGAACAGACAGAGTTTTAATTTGATCTGAAAGCTCTTAGCTCAAGGGGACTTGGATTGCATGTCTGTGACCCTCCTGGGCAGCGAAGCAAACCTGTTCAAGTCCCAGGAGAACCCTGAAAGCACTAAACACCCCCTGCCTGAGCAGGAAGGGCTGGCCCCCTACCGGAAAGGAAAGCAAACCCCCGCTGCTCAAAGGCAGAGGAGGCTGGGGTCTGCTCCTTGCATAGCGTGAGCTGGAAAATCACGCTCATTGGTCCTGAGTAGGAAACACGAACATCAGAAGCGCCTTTCATGCCAGGCTGCTCGCATGGTAGGTATCTTTGCTACCGATGAGAGCAACGGAGCAGCCTCCGTGACTGCCCCACTCCATGGCGTTCAGGATCTGCCATAGTCTCCGAGCCAGAGAACTGGGGTGGTAGAAATGTAGGGGAGATGTTCCCAGAGAGGAATTTCTCCTAGTGGCACAAAAGCCACCTTGGCCAGAGCTGGGGGCATCAAACGGGCAGGGAGGCATACAGCATTTTAAATCACCTAAATAAATGCCCATGACCCAGATATCTGCTGAAGCGTCTCTAAAGCAGGAACCAAAATAGCGTGTCAGCTGAGGAAGCAAGTAGCTCATTTGCCTAGTCCACCCCCTGCAAGTTAGGGGTCTCCTCCATTGGAGGACTGGATTGGTACGGGTTGCAGGTAGCTCTTGGCTACACCAGGATCATCTCTGCTCTTCCAAGATCAGGGCCCTGCATTGATGGGGTAAAAGGAGTGCGTGTGTCAGTCATCCCAGCTCGGGGGAATTAGCTTAAACCAAGGGAGAAGGCCCCACAAGACTTAGGCTGACATGGCTTCAAACATATAGAAGCTAACTCGGTGGAGCTCTTGTGATTGAAGAACATGCAGCATTTTCACCTCTCAGGATGGGCCCCAGGTAGAGAAACCTTTCCCACTTGTCCCCATGATCCTGGTGTAGGTAGTGGTCCCTTTTATTCCCCGAGCGGTGGCAGCGGGGAGGTAGGCTGCAGCTCCAGCGTGGCTGGAAGGAGGAGGGGTCGTGCGGAGAGGGGGCCGCGCCATGTTCCCTGTGTTTTTGTTCCATTACAGACTTACTCATTTCCCCAACTGCCCTGGAAGTCGGGGAGTAACTCAATCTCTTTGAGAACTGCAGGGACGTATTTCATCCAAGCTCTACATTAAATAGTGCAGACACAGAAATTAAAGGCCGGTGCGCTCAAAGCCAAAACTAATTTATAGACTTTGGGAATGATTTCCTGCCTGCTGGATTTGTAAGCAAAGGCCAGTGCCGGGAGAGTCAGCCAAGGCTCGTCTGTCTCAACCTGGATTAGAAAGTACTTAGTGCATGTAGTGCAAATTACATGGGATTGCGTGGATCTCAGGCAGCCTCGAGATGATGCAATCCTACAGCTCAGGATCTCGGGCAAGCTCTTGGTGACAGACAGCAGGCATGGGACACGGAGCTGGAGTCCAGACGGTGTTTGGGCAGACCCTGAGCTAGCGCGGAGGTTCAAGGGTAGCGGGACCTTTTGGGCTGCTCTCCATGGTGGACGGGTGGGGCTCCCCCAAGTTCAGCTGCTCGTGAACGGTTCCAGCCTCTTGGGCCATGTCCAGGCCAGATCTGCAAAACAGGCTCACGCTCGGCCTGCGATCCAAGCTGGAACCAAGCCTCTGGGGGCTGGGCTCAGCTCTGGGGTTTTGGATCCCGGTCTCCAGGCCCCAAAATTGGTGTGGCTTTGCCAGACACCCGGGACATGCCACAACCCACAGAGTTCCTTGTATAAGGAAGGGAAGGGTCTCCTGAGAGACCCTGATGTGTCCCTTCTCCCCCACTGCCTCCATCTTTGCTCAGGGTATCATTTTATCTTGTATATTTGAGGCAGGCGGGAGGAAGGGCCTGGGGGCTTTCAGAAGAGCTGGCGCCTGCTCAGACATCTGCAGCTCCTGGCCAGCCAGCGCCGTGACGCAGATCTCCATTTGATTTGGATCCACAGGCCCCTTATTGTTGATTATGGCTTCTCTCTAACCATGCAGGGACACAGGGTGCAAAGTTTTGTTCATTTCCAGATGAAAATCTTCCAAAAACCTGCCTAGTAGAGGGCCGGAGAGGTACCCGCATAGGTCCCTGATTGCTAGTGACCACTCCCGAGTAACCAGGCCTGTAAGAATCATGTGGGGAAGAAATGGGGCCACAAACCAGGTTGCTCCTACAGTGTTTTGTGGGATGGCCACTTCTGAGGAAGGAACAGGGAATCTGCTCCCCAGGAAGTCTCCTTCCAAGGGAAGATGTGAGCTGCGCTTTCAAGCACTGCATGGAGCCAGGAAGAGTCAGGAGACCCAGAGCTCCAAACAGTTTCCCTCTCCTATGCATGCAGACAAAGCATGGACTCCCGACCTCCTAGGAGATTCCTCTGCTGGAAACAGAGCAGATTTCCTCCCTCCACACCCCCCCGCCTCCGGAAGGGATCTCTTGTTCTGTGTTTGTCTTGGCTGCCTTGCTGGCTTCCACCAGTGAAAGTCCCAGCTCCTAAATGCCAAGGTCATCCAGAAAAATAAACCCCAGGAGCAGTTTCAGAACAGGTGCAGAAGGGGAAACCCCCAAGGGTTTGACAGTGCGAGTAGTTCCCACGCCAGGAATGTTTCCCGGCCAAGCCTGTTTTCAGCCTAGACCGTTTCAAGATGTGTATACTTGTTTGCTTGGTTTCATCATCAGTTGGGGTTGGGTTATGCATTTAAATTGAATGCATGAAGCAATGCCCTCCAGAAAAGCTCTGAACCTTTTTCCAGCTAGTGACAGAGAAATTGGAAAGTCAGATTTATTATCAAGTGAATGAATCCCAGAGGCCTGAAGAATGTATTTCAATATGATTGATTGCTGCCTGCTTTCATGAGGTTAGCAGCGATGAACACAGCATTCTGTTGGCGTGGAGTCAGCACCCAGCATGAGAGATGCTGCACATAGGACAGATGTGACGTCCATCCATCAGCAGCTGCACATCGGCTTGAGCACGGTGCCTGCTGGTACAAGACCAGCCTTGTAGATGTAGTCGCGCTGCATGTGAAGGTCGCCACTGTACCTGTTACGTCTCCAAGACGCATGATTGCACGCACAGAGCGGCATGCTGGAAGGTGCCGCAGATTGATAGGCAGATGTCTTGAGAGTAAGGCAGGCAGCAACTCTGTAGCCCATTTAATCCCAAGAGCTCCCATCCAGCACAGGTGCAAAGGAAAGGCTCCAGAGACTCCAGCAAGGCAATAATTTCCATGTCAAGGATACTTTCCTGTCCCGGCCCTTTGCTTGTGGAAGTGGCCTGGCCTGTTTCACTACAATAATTCGCAGCTTATCTGTTCCACTTCTGAGCTCTTATCTTGCCCTCATCACCTTGGTATCTGAAGCCCTTCCAGCTGCACAATAACTGCCATGACTAATGCCTGTCACAGATGCTTTTCCTCATCCTCTTCCGGGGGCCGGATGTCATGGGGTGCTCTGTGTTGGCTGCTCAGAGCACAAACCTGTCTGGGTGTCTCCGGATGCTACATCCTCTCGTTGGGTCAGGGTCACTGTGTGAAGTAAGCACCTGATGTTGGGGGGGATTCAGTGTGACATAAGATACGTGCTGTTCAATGGGGGTGGGGAGGTCAGACTGTTAGTTCTCCGGGACAAGGTCTGTGTCTTATCTCTGGGTCCTCCCACTGGTGACACACCAGGGAATGATGTGACCTTAGATCATCCAGCCCATATAATCAGGTGTCTCACAGCCAGGGACAAGGACAGCCTTTGCTGGAGTCCTGAGTGAGCTGAGTGGCAAGGGTAGATCCTTTCACAGCTTCTCTTATCTCTCCCAGCCATAGGCCTGACCCCAGAGAGGCAGCAGGGGGAAATGTAAATCTACCATGCATGAAAGAGACTTCCAGGAATGTCTCCTCCCATCTGGCCACAGTGAGGAGGCCTCCGGTCAGACATGTTAGCCAACTCAAATTCACAGCCTGGGGTGAAGTGGGAAGTCCGGCTGGGGACATGTGCAGGGAGGAGGGATTCTGCAGCAGGTGCCTGTGTTCTCTGAGCAATTCTTATCTCCCTCCTCCCAGGGCACCTTTTGCATGAGAAAGGGCCTCTCCTGCTGGAAGAGTGGAGCAGCAGGTTGCAGCATGCCCTGGGCCATCTGCGCAGCCTGCCGAGGTGCACGTCCTTTCTGCCCCAGCCTGGGTGCTGCCCTGTTGTCACCTGAGTTGGGAATCAGGGGCCTCTCAGTGCCCAACAACAGGAGGGCAGAGTGAGCCCCAGGGTCAGCTCTGTGCCCACGAGTCATGTGGGTGCCCTTTTTGCACCCTCCAGTTCCCACTGCCCTGTGACAGAGGTATTGCAGGGGGCAAGAGGAGTAGCTGACTCTTGCTCCTATGCTCTGGGGAAGCCTTGGCACCTTTGGGATGTGCTCAGTGTTGCTTCTGCTGGTTGGACCAAGAAGATGGAGGCTGTTGACACGCTGCCTTCGAGTGAAGAAGCAGCCCTCCCCAAACAGCAATAAGCAGCCTGTCCTGTGGACGTCTGCCCTAGCCAACAACATCTTGTGTGCAGCTGGCTGGATAGAAGAGCTAATTCAATTGCTAGGCTGTTTGTCCACAATGTGTCTACATGTGCCTCTTTTAAGCAGGCTTAGCTTAAAATCTCCACTTTTAAGGCACGTTAAGGCTGCGTGTCTACACGTGCCCACCCTTAATGTGCCTTAAAATGGCAATTTAAGACTGTGCGAGCCTAAATTTGATACCTGCGTAAAGCTGCTTCTGCGTAAAGCAGGTATCAAATTTAGGTGCGAAGACCTAGTGCTCATGTAGATGCACTAATGCGCATTAACATGGTGTGCATCAATGGATACACATCATGTTAATGACATTAAGTTTAGGCGCGCATAAATACATGTGTAGACGCGCCCTGTCAGTAGCAGCGTGTTGGCGCCCTGGTGCTGTGCTGCTCCCAAGTCCCTGCTGCTGTCCTGGGGAGCATGGGCTGCGTGCTTGCTCAGGAAGACTGTTCCGAGGCAGTGTTGCTGGTAAGAAGCTTTGCTCTTCTCGGATGTTGCTGCAAACAGGCATCAGCTGTATTGGATGGGGGTGCATCTTGCTTGTCTTTCAGTTTGGCCTTTTGCTGTGCTCAGCACCAGGGGGTCTGCATTTCGTCTTATGCCTGTGGCACTGCAGAGCCCTGGTTCTGCACAAGGCCCCATAGTTCTGGGTGTTGTACAAGGCCAAACCCACTGCTGGCTTGCAGCTGAGGAGCGCTGAGGCTGATGCAAGCATGGCTGCGGGTCTCTGCATGTCTCAGCGTGTTTATTTGTGGGGTTTTTTTGCAGGTGGTAACCTTTGATGCTGGAGGAGTGAGTGGCCATGCTAACCACATCTCCCTTTACGCGGCTCTAAGGTACGGTGCTCCACACAGCCCCCGGGGAGTGGCGCTGAAATGCTGTTTGAAAGAGAGTGAATGTGTTTGTGTAACTAAAGGACTGTGAGCTAGAACCCAAACTCAGCTGCAGGGTGGTCTGCCCCTGTGTATAATTCCTCTAAGGCATCAGGTGCTTTTACAAGGGGAAGAGGGGCATTTTACATGTGGGACCAAACCCATTGCTGCTGCTGCATGACTGAGGTCAGAGCAGCCATACCAGGGAGGAATTCAATCCAATGTGCCCACAAGAGGTTTGTATGCTAATGTGCACATGGGTCTGCCAACGCTGGACTTGGGTGTGAGGGCTCAGGTACCGGCGCTACCCATGGCAGGAGATGCCAGACATCAGGGCTGGTGTGTGTTTTGTCCACGTGGTTCTGCTCTCCGCGAGTGTCCTCCAGGAGGGCCAGGCCAGTGATGGCAGGAGGGGTCTGCAGGCCCACAGTGCAGCTGTATGTTACCAGGGAGGATGGGCGCTCCTGGAGCGGGGGCAGAAAAGGGTGCAGCAGGCTGGGGCCAAGGCAAACCTCCACCATGGTTGGGAGGGCTTACATTTTTTTTCTCCCTTCCTTTCTTGTGTCTGCCCTTGTCTTGCAGACAAGCATACCACCACTCTCTGCACCCCGGTGGGTTCTCATGCAGGCTGCCTGGCATGGCTGTGACTTTTTACACACCGATACTTCTGCCACATTCAGGATAACCCTGCCTCAGTCTGTCTCCTCCCCATGAGCTAGGGCTGCAGTCACTGCAGAGGTGCTTAGGAAGGATCTAGTCCCACTGAGAAGAGCAAAGGCCACCAAGACCATCCCAGTATTGCCAAAAAGTCATTTTGAGTCCCCGCAGCTTGTGGCAGGGCCCGGGAGCTACACGGTAGTGGCATAGTGTATTCTCACTCGGTCCCGAGACACTTCCATAAGCATCTCTGCTAATCACAGGGTGACGCTGGGGAAGGGCTTGAGAGGGCCTCTGTTGGGGGAGACGCTGTCTCAGAGCCTTCCCATTTGAAATGATGGGGTTTTCCACAGATCTGGTGGTGGTCGCAGTCATTTTGCTGTGCACGAGTCATAGAAATCATAGAATCACACAAAATGAGGGTTGGCAGGGAGCTCAGGAGATCACGTCCAGTCCAACTCCCTGCTCCAAGCAGGACCAGCCCCAACTACATCATCCCAGCCGGGATCCTTTGTCTACCCGGGTCCTCCAAACCTCTGAGGATGAAGATAGCACTGGCACTCTGGGCAGCCCGCTCCGGTGCTTCACCACCCTCCTACAGTCACAGGACGGTTTGGTTTTAAACAGACTGCCTTCCCTCCCAGCGGGCGCTCTGTTTGCTGCCGCTGCCCCAGTGTCTGCGTCGAGCAGTGAAGTCCACCTCAGCCCAGCGAGAGCGTGAAAGCGGAGTCCCTCTCCGCTTAGGGCAGAGCAAACCGAGTGGAAAACAGGCGCTGCTATATTTAACCACCGTGCATTATGTCGTTATAGCAACTGCATCCATAAAACTTATATCAGCAGCGCCATCTAAAAGCGGCATCAAGGCACCATTAGCCAAGCCGGGCTCGTCTGTTCCATTTGGGGAAAAAAATCTCTGACTTCTCTTGCTTCCTCCCAACGGGCTGCAAGCTCAGCATGGGGCTCGAGGCTTTGCAGGGAGAGCACGTGGCACCCGGTGTGGTGATTAGGAGGTGATTATGAGGCTTGGCAGTGCCTGAGTCCCCTGGCATGGCTCCGTGCATGCGTGCTCACTTTGGAGAGCGGCATTGCCCGATGCTGGGTATATCTGGGGCACGTGCACGGGAGAAAAGAGCGCTCGCTGTCCCCTGCAGTTGCACCAGAGTGTGGGGGTGGGTTAAATGCCGGTCGCGAGGAGCTGGGAGGAGACGGCCACTATCCAGCAGGCCTCGCTCAGATGAACGGAGCAGAAGGCACCAGCTTTGTCCGTCCTCAGCAGCCGTTGCCCTGGTAACGGTGACCAGATGACCAGCTCTCTCTAAGCAGAGAAAAGAAACCTCCCGGAACGGCGCGTCCTCCCCCGGCTCCTCACGGCATTAGCAGTTCGGTCACGTTGCTGATGGAAGCTGCGGCCGTTCCCGCTCTACTCCAGCGCCGCCGGGGCGAGAGCGGGGAGCCGTGGAGCAGCCTTCTTGCCCCTGCCCTGGAACTGCCCCGAGTCACCGGATCTTCCAGGCAAAACCCAACCTGAGCTTCCCAAGCGTGCACGAAGGCGGCAGGCCTGCACGTTGCGAGCTGTGGGAGCTCGGCCTGCCAGGGAATCGCGGCCCGCGCGGCCAGGTAGGGAGGAGGCATCTCAGCTCATGAGCGTTCAGCTCTGGAAGCCGGACCTGGGATGTCTCTGGACTCCCTGGGGACCAGCTGCCCTTCTTCTCCCGCGTCTCGTCAGCCCATTAATTCAGCAGACCAGTGGAGCCCGTGTTCTTATGCACGCGCTGCATTCGCCCAGTGCACTGCAGCGACCGACACCATGAAGTCAGACCTTTGCGGAGGGAAGGTCTCCATGTCCCTGCACAATTTCCCTTGGAGCAGAGCATCACCAGAACTGCAGACCACGCAGCGGGGCTTGGGCTGCCCTGCCCTCTCCCTTGGACCCCTCAGTGAGTCCCCCGGCAGCCCAATCCTGACGTCCTCAGTTGGTTTTTACTTGCTTCTTGCTGCCAGCTTTGGTCCGAGATGCTGGTGCTTCGCGCCTCCCGGAGAGTTGTGCCTAGGAGAGCTGGTGGAGAGTTGCTCCTGAGACTGAGCAAAAAGCAGGTCTCGGATTGCACCTAATGCCTAAACAGTGAGGTCCTGTCCTGCCAGCTGCTGAGCACCTGCAAGCCCTTAGCACTCCTGCATCTCAGGGGAGATGCTCAGCACCTTACGTGATTGGACCTGAGCGAGGAGGACAGCAGGGGCCCATGCAGGTGGATTCCAGTGCAGGCGTGCTGCCAGCTGCAGTGCCTCCTCGTCGTGTTTTCCTGCAACTTCCGCTTCCCCTGCAGCGCAGCCCGGCCCGTCTCCAGAACAGCCTTCCTGAAACGGCAGCAGCAAGAGGCCGTCACCTCTGCTCCACTTGGAGCTGCTCCATGGAGACCACTGGGGGGGAATAGGATGGGCAACGGGAGAAGCCAGGTTTGGGAGAGTATTGTCACTATTCCTGGGCGTGCGGGGGAGGCAGAGCCCCTGCCTGCATTGCATGTTCCCACCACGGTGCACTCCACCCTAGTGCTGGGGGGATGAATGAACACCCCGGCGATTTCTCCACGGCACAGATCTCTTCCCCATCACTGCGCTGACCCAAGAGCAGCCCGTGCCATGCAGCTGGCTCAGGATGGAGGCAGCGAGGACAGCAGCTGCATTGCCGCACGTCCGCTCCCCGCTCCAAGAATAGCTCCTACGACTCGGAGCAGAGCAAGGCTGGAGCATCCTGCCACCAAGCTGCCATGCCCATCAAGCCTCTGAACACAAGTCCCCTCTTTTCCTGTCTTGAACTGTCCTTCCCCGCCAGCGGGGCCCCTGCTCCTCACTGGGACTTCTCCAGACAGGCCCTGAAAAGTGGGAGGGGTATCCCCATGTCCTGAGGCATGTGGCCAGCGGTGATGATCACCAGTTGGCTCCTGGGGCCAAGCTTTTCCTTCTGCTCCTTGCACGTCCCCAAGTCCGGGAGAGAAGGTGGCTGAAGAGGGGGACGTCAGCTGTGGGTGGAGAGCCACGTCAGTGTGAAGCGAGGCAGAAGGCAGGGCAGGCTAACTACCTTAGAGACTAACCGTGGGGTGGAGAGGGATGGCATAAACATTACCAGGCCTGTTCCCCTGTGTGCTGGAGTCAGTCCCGTGGGCTGCAGATCTCGGACTCTGGAGAAGAGAAGGCGGCTGATGGGAGACTCCATCCAGGGCCTCTGCCCCCTGGTTGCTGCGCCTGAGTTCTGCCATGACCTGCATTTCTGGCCGGACTCCGGCTTTGAACTGCTTTGTGTATTCATCACCCAGCGCTTCCTATTTTGTCTATGCCCGTGTGGCTAATCCCTTTCCTTGAAACGAACCAGAAACGAGAGATGACGGGCTTTTGAAAGTGACGGGGGGAACACTGCGTTTTGCATACAATGCGTGGTTTATCCCGCTGGATTTACACATGAATTGTCACATTGTCCATGCGCAGCGCTGCGCGGGGACGATAACAATCGCTGTCAGTACTACATAGGGTGAAGTAACCTTGCTTGGGGGGTTGGGGGTTTTTTTTGGGGGGGGGGTTGGCAAACTGGCCCCTGTCTGGGTCTGCACAGCCCAGCTGTGGGACTGCTCCTGCTGCCATCTACCGGACACCTGCACGTCTGGCCCACCGCAGCAGGGGCCAGAGGACAGCAGAGTGAACGGGAGCTCGTGGAAGTGCCACACAGCAGAGGGGAAAGGGGCACAAAGGAAAGTGAGCCCCAGAGATGACAAGAATCAAGGCTCAGCATCCCCTGCGCCTTCGGCACACATGCTGCACCACACTTGGCATCGCCACGGTCTCATCCCCAGGCTCTCTGGGTTTTTAAGGGGCTGCACTAGGCCAGGATAGAGGCACCCTGGCAGTACAGCCCTGTCGTTACCCAAACTGTGCCTGGGATGTGGGGGCCATTTGCACTTCCCACACCGCTCACTGCAACAGCCACTAAACCCCTGGCTGTGGCCCTGGGTGAAAGATGGCAGCTCCCAAAGCGTGGGCGAGGTATCCTGGCCAGCAGTAGGAAGCCAAGTGGGTGGAAGCTCTCCTGTCTGTGAACAGTGATCCAGCCCAGCTACATGTGGAGAGACCCTCGGGCATGGCCCAGAGAGGCCTCCGGCTTCCCTAGGAGCTCGGGCGGGGAGGCACTGCTGCCACGCCAGCAGCGCCTTGGAGGGCAGGCATTCTTGCAGTGACACCGGGTGTTGGGCAGCATCTCGCAGCATTTCCTCCGACACAGCCCTGGGTGTCAGGGAGCCCCTTGGCCTGGACTGCGCGTGCTTGTGCTGAGGATGAGGAGGGTGAAGGCACATGGGGAGAGAAGCCATTTGTGGGCAGCCAGCCCCACTCTGTCCCTGCATCAGTGGGCCCAGGTCACCCAGCGTCTGCTCTTGGAAGTGCATTTCAAGGGGTACCACTGCGAGTGTGTGTGCAAGCGTGTACAAGTGTGCGCATGTGGGTGTGTGCTCCATCAGACCCTCAAAGCCCCTCTGTATGTGAAGCCAGGTTTGCAAGGCCTCCCCTTGCACTCACCCTCTATCTCTTCTCCTTCCCAGGAACCTGCACTCGGAGGGGAAGCTCCCTGAAGGTATGTCGCCCACGTCTCCCCAGTGCTTGCCCCAGGCGTCAGCAACCCTCCTCTTCTCCGTTAGGCAAGCCCTTCGCTTGCATGTTCTGTCTGAATGATCCACCTGCCATTTGCAATGCAAATGAACCTGCAGCTGAACTCCCTGCAGCTCTGTCAGCTCCCCATGGACTCCTTCCTGGACAGGGTGTTGCAGCTGTTGGGGCCAGCCTGGCTGGGGAGCTGGGGTGCAACGCTGTGCTCAGCCCCTTCTCACTGCGTCCCTCACCACTTGCCTTTACCTGCCTTCACCACTCTTTGGTCTCCCCTGGTTTGCTGATCAGCCCTAAGACAAGCTGCAGTGGTGCCAAGGGTTTAGAAGTGCAGACAGAGGGGGAGGTGGAACCAGGCGACCCTCTGGCGGAGGGGCTTTCTAGCCCTGTCCAGCACAGTCCGAGCTCTGCTCCCCTGACTGCTGTGGGCAAGTATGACGGCCGTGTCTCAAGCCTGTGTCCAGCCCCCAGCTGCAGGAACAGCCTCCCACTGCTTGGTTAGCAGGGGCAGGGAAAAACCATGTGTGTCCCTGCTGGGGAACAGCAGGTCCCTGGCATGGGGTTGCTGTTTGCTGCCGGTCTGGTGGAGTGGGCTTGAGCTCAGGCACCAGCGTCTCTTCCACTCTGTTTCTGACTGACTCTCTGTGGCATCAGGTAAGTCACTGCCTCTATGCATGCCTCGATTGTCCGGTCTGTGAGGTGGGAGCATTAACGCTGACCTCTCCTCCAGGAATAGGATGAAAACTGAGGTCTGGGGAAGTAAAAGAAATGGAGGTTCAGTGGAGACGCAGGGGTTTCATACGTCTGGAAGGCTGTCCAGATGGAGAGTGATTGTTCTCCCCTGCCCTGGAGGCCAGAGCCTGAGGCCGTGGGCTTGAACAGCAGAGTCCAGGACCTGTCTGAGAAGCGCCTGAGCTGCCAGAACAGGAGGAGCCAGCTCTTAACCCAGTGGAAGCTCCATCACCAGAGGAGCTCTTTGGGAAGAGGCTGGACAGGCACGGGTCTGGGGTGGCTTAGGAGCAGCTGGGCAGAGGGCAGGTCACGATGGCCCTTGGGGTCCTCCAGCCCTATGGTCCTGAGTTTGTGCAGCACTGGGAAGGGGAAGGGGAAGAGGCAGGAGCAGCTCGTGCTGAGCCTCGCTACAGTCGTCTGGAGAACGGGCCTTGCTGGAGCAGCAGAGGGAGCTCCAAAGTGCTGTGGACAAGATGCACCGAGCACCAGCTGTTACTGCCATGCTCTGTGGACAGATTTGTACCAGGGGCCTCTACGCCAGGCTGGCTTCAGACGCTGCTGGAGCTCCACGCTGGCCGTTGGGGCTGGATTTAAATGTGTCTAAAATTGGTCCCAGGAGCCAGGCTCACGTCTAGGTGGCACCTGTTTCTCCCCCAGAGTCAAAGGACTCCTAAAGCTATGCTTGCTCCTCTGATTACATCATGTGTGACATGACCTACAAGTGCCCATGGAGCGGGGAGCCCCGGCGCTGCTGCTGACACTGAGCCTTTCCAAATATAGTCCCTGACCCGCTGACATGTCTGGCATTTCTAATTTGATCTGGTGGCATGCGGGGCCATGCATCAGAGGGGCTTGGTGACAGGAGCGTGACGTCAGGAGCACAGCTGAGAGGCATGCTCAAAAGCCGGGGGGCGTCTGAAATTGAACCCGCCTAGGTGCGTGGGGTTGGTGGATCCACAGAAAGTCCTTCCACGTGCCATTGGGCAGTGAAGCCTGTCAGCGTGGTCCCTGACAGGTTGTGAGACAAGATGGCACCATGTGCAGTGATGTGCCCGTGAGCAGCCCACGTATCTCACCTGGCCTCCTAAGTCTCTGTGCAGCGTGGACACCACGCGCCCTGGTCCTGGCTGGAACCAGCTGCATCCTGGAAGAGCCCGGGTGCAGGCACCTAGCAGGAGCAGCATCAGCAGCTCCACTTGCATGTGCTTGTTGGAAGGAGAAAGCCCGACTGGCTCCTTCAGACCCCGCAATGCTATGCCAGCTGCCAGCACCTTCTCTACACTCGCATCAGGTTCACAGGTGCAGCAGTCTGCCCCGCACACAGAGGCAGCAACTCCCTCAATAGCACTGGGTGGGTGCTGCCTATCTCTGACCCCAGCTGGGAGCGGGAAGCACGTTTCCCCAGCCCTTCCCCTCCCCAGAGGGACTCTCCAGCCCCTACCTGCTTCCTGGCACCCACCGCTCACAGGCGGAGCAGTGACCCCAGGCACCTAGCTGGCACAGGGGCCTCCTGCATGGCCCTGCAGGGCACAAGCTGTGGCTGTGCCTGCCCCCAGCCTGGTCGGCAGGACTGTGAGCTGGCACCTCTCACCAGCAGCACATTCCCTGGCAGGGTTTTTACTTTCAAGGAACATGCGGGCCGC
>JAGPOW010002118.1:15928837-15962054 GCA_030014935.1 Caiman crocodilus | reverse complement strand
TAGTTTATCAGCAATAATATAGAAGGCAAAGCTCCCTACAAATTCTGCTGTAATGTTGGAAGGGAATAAGCAAAGAAATATTTTCCATTCTGATACTTGGGTTCATATTCTATGGGTGGAATGACTACTGGTACAGAATGACTGCTGTGTATCACTGCAAAGGGACCATGTTTTGTTGATAGGGTAAAGATCTATTGCAGGCTGTAAAGCCTTTTAGAATCCTTCAGAATTAGAAGATCTGTAGGAAGGGATCAGTGCTGAAGGAGCAGTAGTAGCATCGCATGGGAACAACAGTCCAACAGAGAAATGGGTACAAAGAGGAAATAAAAAATTCAGAGCGGCTTCTACCCTAGAACAGTCAGAACCCCCTCATCTTCTCTTTTCTCCAGATAGTACCTGTGTTAGTTGTTCTTCCAGGTAGACCCTTTGGGCCTCAAAGGATCTTTTAGTTTCTTCCAACAGCTGTAGCAGTCTGGTCTCCTGTTGCCTATAATTTTATTGGATAGGTCATTTCAGATAATGAAACTTTCAAGGTTTCTTTTTCTTTTGTCCTTTTAAGTCTAGTTTATAGTTTATGTTGTTATAGTGCCATATCTGGGAAGGCTGGGATTTTGGGGGTTTTTTTGTTTGTTTTTTTTTTACCTCCTTTCTTCCTCCTCTCTCAGCTTCTGCAATCTTTCTTCATGTTTCAGTCTCTCCTTGTGCTGCTTTTGAAGCATCTCACGCTCTTCCCTGCAGGCCAGAACATACGGTGTTCATTACAAAATAGGTGTGGGTTCCACCCCTACTACTGTTGATTGTTTGTCCGGTCTCAACTTTGAACACGCAATGTGCTGATATCAGACTTCAGCTTAGTTATCTGCTCAGAAGAGAGCATAAGCCTGACAAAACCAGTTAGTGGGTGGTGTTTTGCTTGTTAACTTACTGCATTGAGTATTGGAGGCTGCCAGTGGATGATGCTAAAGGTTTTGGTCAATTATTGTATTTTGGCAGCAACTACATCCAGGAAAAGATATTAGTACAAAGGAAAAAAGTGAGAAAAGGGTGACTGAGAGACTTCACTGAATGGTAGAAGTGTGTGTGTAACTGGAAGTTAACCTCCACTCTAAGGGCAGCTAGGAAACTACTGGTATATGACATTTTTTGTTCTGTAAGTGGGGTCTGCAATGTTCATGCTTCCTTAGGCTCCCTGGACGTGAACGTAGTGCCTCTGCTTCAGTCCCACTGTGAAGTATGAAGGTCTGATTTCTTTTTGTTTTTCATTTGTAAGGGGTAGCAATGATGCTACAATGATCTGTTTTACTCTTTCTCTACACTCACTTTTGTACTCTTTGTTTGCTTACATTTCAATTGGTACTGTTGGGTTTGTGATCCAAAGATTTCTGGAAAAATAATTAAGAAGATTCAGAGTGGTGGTCATAAAACCCCCAGCCTTTAATGTGAAAGCAATATGTACCCAAGAGAGAACTACCTTGCCTGTTTCCTGTCCTCAGGTCTTGTTCTTGGCGGTACTGTTACTCTGGACAAGTAGCTCCAGGGAGGCAAAGCTGGGGGTAAAAGCATCAAAAGACTTTGGTGAGAACACTGCATTTATCAGACATCTAAACAGCACACAGAGGTTGCCAGAGATCTGAATCCATCTGCACTGCCTGTCACGAGACATATGTCCAGATGTTTCTTGATACTGTTTCTATAAAGGATAAGTACTCTTTCATCTGAGCATGGCTATTTTTATTTGCCTAGTCTTAGAATTATCCAACAAAACTGAAAACATGTATAGCTAATACATACTTATAATTTTTGATGGGGTAGTGTAGTGGAATATGTTAACATTGGGTACTGGTAGCTTGTGCTCTCATGTCAGACATCAGAATTAGTAGAATGTCCTGTCCAGAGCGTTAATTTACCAGCCTTCTTCTCTGCTGGTATGATATTGATTCTGTAGACCAAGAAGTGGGCTTTCTGTGAGGCAGTTGTGATGTACAGTATTTCCACAGTAAGAACTATGCCTCAGGGTAAGGGTTCTTGGAAGAGCTACAGCCTGTACAGGGGAGATTCAGCCATTGTGCTCTTCCCCTAGGAAAACTTGACTTTTCTTATGTTTCCTTGAATAAGCCTTTCAGTGTGAAAGCATTTGGCTGCTATTTTTGGATATATAGAAAAAGGCAACGTGTCTGGAAAACTGAATATACCATGTCTCTAATTAAAGCATGGTAGTATTTGGTCTCTTCTGCTTATGACAGTTATGATCCTGTCAGTGAATTGTATGGATCTGACAGTTGCTGAAGCACCCTCCATTAATAAGGTGAAAACATAATTTGGGCTCATATACAGGTAAGACTTAACCATCCTACAGTGATCCCTGATGTGCAGCAATCTGATGGTTTTGTTAATTTAGGCTGTCTGCATATGCTCCCATGGGTTTACAACAGTAAAATTATTCAGGACTAAATAAGACACGTTACACTCTAAGGCAGCTTGAATTTAGCTGAGTAAACTGCTCCAGTGACACCTAGTCAGGTGTAGTTCTTGTGCAATGCCATGTGCAAGATGTGATCTCACCTTGGGTGGGGTCATGGATTGGAAAGGGCTCATTGCCATCCTTGTGCAGCTGGCTGTAGAGTTCCTTGAAGTAGTGTCTTCTGATCATGTCTTGGAATTCTTGCACAGACAAAGTTGGCCCTCGAGTCTTTAGAGCCGCTTCCACCTGGCCTGGCTGAATCAAGCAATAGGCTGTAATAAAATGGGACTGCAGAGATTGTAAGCTTTTGTGGCATGGACTTCTCTTATATCTCAGTTCCCTCTTTTGCTGCTGAGCTTGTTTGTTTTTGAACACTGCCTTTTGCTTCTGATTTGCCGCCTTAGCTTCACATTTTATTTACCCCATATGATGATTTATAAAACAAACTATCATGGAATGAGATCTCATGCGGCTGCACATTATGTGAGAAAGGAAATGGTGACACTTACTGACTGACATGTTTTCAGATAGTCCCGAAGGAGCAGGATGAAGACTGCACTGAATGCAGGGAAGCAGTTGTATGATGGCTGGTCAAGTCCAATTATTAGCTGGTCCCAGACATACAGTAATGTATCCATGTTCAAGTAGCCTGTGAAAGGAGCAGGGTGTCCTATTAATCCAGGAAAGAGCTTCTGACTCATTTAGGCACCTCAGAGGCGGCCTTACCCACAAAGAGAGTGCTGATGGCTGGTTGGAGCACGTGCTTCATAGCTCTCAACAGGGATTCTTGAGTTTCCTCTGCAAAACCACAATGAAAGACATTCAGGTCCTCAGGCATACTCTCCTATTTTAAATTGGTTCAGCACAACTGCTGGAGTTTGAGTTTGACTGATAGTTCAAATAAAGATTGACAGACTGGTTTTCTCATGAGCTAGAAACTATTTCATATAAGGCAGCCTAAAGCCATACAGCAAAAGCTGTGTTAATTGGCACTTTATTAGCCAGAAAACTTAACTGGCATCTGAGGGATGCGGCAAAAGTGAAACCGGAAGTACCACTTCTGTGGGACTTCCCATTTTGCTGCCCTGAGCTGAGTTTTTCTTTGCCGCTTCTTCGGCCCACAGCCCAGGGCAAAGCAGCCTGAGCAGGGCAAACCTACCTGCGCGGGGCCTCCCTCCCTGTCCCCTGGCACACTGACACTAGGGAGTGCACCAGGTAATGCACATTTGATTAACTGGAATATTTGACTAACTGGCATCCCCCATTCCCGAGGGATGCCAGATAATAGAGCTTTTACTGTATATGCGGATGGGGCAGATCCAGCAGAGTTGTGCTGATACGCACCAGCAGTGGATCTGACGCAGAGCACTGCTTTCCTTTGCAATAATGAATGTTCTGTTTTCTGAATCCCAGACTCCAGGAAGATGAGGTTCTGTGTCTCCCCTCCAAGCAAACGGAAAGTTGTTGTAACATCGTACTCACTCCTTACTTTACTACCAAGGCACCTTACCTGCCTGACTGTAAATGCCCTGAATAACTTTGGTCAGGTCCCTGTCCTGTTCATGTAACATAGAGCTTACTTCCCCCAATACATCGGTACCAGCAGCATCCTAGAAAAAAAACAACATGTAAGAGATTGAAATGCAGATTGGGCTGAGGGGAGGACACAATGAGATGCAATGTCTTATTGGTATCTGCCATTTCTGAATTCCCTTAACGGGTGCTTCAGAGAATTAAGGAAATGCATGATCAGTTGCGCTGTCTAGCCCAAGCTGACATGCCTTCATACTGGATTTATATAACTTGAGTGGATATACCATTTCACTTTCATGTGTCTACAGGATTTGGTACCTGTTGTCTGTTCTGTGGTTTCAGTAGGAGACCGGACTGTTTTTCTTACATACCCTTCTGCACTCAGCACTTTTCATCCAAAGAGCTGAGCATTTACAGATGTTGAAATTATTACCCACATTTTGTGGGTGGGAGAGGCATGAGAGTAGGTTGTAACTTGGGCAAGATCACAAAGTTAGTGAAGTCTTCTCTGAATGCAGGTCTCCTAACTCCCAGACCTCTGCTCTAACCACTTGTGTCCACAGCTGCCCTTTCTCCTTTTGCTATCTTAGAAGGGGCCCTATATTTTGGATTCTGCCAGCTCCAAGGTAGTTCCCAGGCAGAATGGACAGTTCAAAGGATTGAGGGTGGGGAAATCAGTTTAGGAGCCAGGAGTCTGTGCTGGGAGATTCAGCTAAGAGGAAGAGATACATGATGGGGAACAGAGCAGGAGTGATGATGACTCTGCAGTGACAAAAGCCTCTCTGGATACTAGCATCCTCTTTCTGTGAAAAGTGATGGCCCTGAAATGTGAGAGGCATTTGACTCTACCTGGGTGAAAGAGAGTCTCACGAACCGAGGTCGAAGGTTCACGAACGTGATAAACTCTTCCACCAGAAGGGCAGAAATGGAGTCCATGGATAGGTTGGGAGCAGCAGGGTCTAGGACAACTTGCAGCAGAGGCAGCAGTAGATAGTATTCCATATCAGGCAGCTGTGTGGCTGTGCCCTGAAGCTTATGGTAATAGGAGAGGACATTCCTCAAACATCTTGCTGCAACTGAAATTTAAAACATGGGTCATTTTCCTGGGTCTTTGTCATCACCCCCTTTTCCTCTTTTGGTGTTGTGTGCATTCCTAAATGCAGACTAGAAAGGCAACTGTTATCAGGTGATAGCAGGACTACAAGCAACATTACCTTCATTGTCTTTCAGGTGCTGAAAAGTGGGTTCAGTGGACAATAGAGCCTGAGACTTCAGGAAAATCTCCCGGTCCTTTGGGGATTTAGCTTTATTTGCTGCTACTTGAGACAGATAGTCTCGGCGTACTGGGGAAAAAATAGACCATATGGGGAAGACGTTGGGTTTGATGACCCATCACCACCCGTAATTTGTGACAGAGGACTTTATTCTTAAGGTTCCTGTTATTTACCAGGCTTCTTATCACACTGCGGGACCCTGCTGTGTCATTCAGCTTGCTTGTTTTAAAGGAGTTTTGGACTATATTTTGCACAGGACCATTGTTTTCAGATGAATTGCATAAAGAACAAATAATCATCAGATTTGACACTTACACCCTGGTTATTGCACACTTGTATGAGGCATCATGTCTGATATCTTCACAATTATTCTGTGAGATGAAGTCCCAGAGATAAGTCCTCCCTAGCCGAGGTGAATGAAGCAGGGAAGTCACTCCAGCTTGCACTTGAGTTTGTTGGGAGAATTTCTTCATGGGCTTCCCAGGAACCCCTTCTTACCATGTCATTTGAAAGAATGACATGTGTGGACCAAGAAAAAACTACTGCTTTTTTATAATTAGCTCTCAATAGAGCTTTTTATACTTATGATTAAGGGTGTGAACAGAAGTCCCAAGGTCCTCCATCCTTTGCATTTGTGGGTGGCTATTAATCCTAGCTTACATTGGTTTGCAAATGTACTCAAAGCCTGGTCAAATATTTTATAGTTAGAGCAAGAACCACTGAAAAAAATGGAATACCTCTTGGATTAGATAGGTAGAGCCTCCAGGTAAGCCTTCTGAAGTCTGCAGGGAGAGGCTGGTTGAGAAAAGCATGCATTTTCCCTTTCAGCTCTGGCCTTTCTTCCAACAAATTCATCTGAAAAACAGGACAAGCAGCTCAATTCTAGACTGATGCCTTCTAGCACAAAAATAAAATGCCCCCTTCTATAAGACTTGGAGCCCTGGTGCGCAGTGCAGTTGCTCTGATGAGTTTTCATACATGAGCCATACAAAGGCAGACCTCGTACCTGTTCCCAGTAGGTAGCCCAGTGCAAAGAAGGCTTTTTGTACCGTAACCACCTAGAACAAGGTGGATGGTTAATTCAGGCTTTCATAGCAGCCTGGTATCAACTTTTGTCTAAGCAGAACAGATGAGGTGAGCTGGGAGGTGAACTGATTGTCTCTCCTGAGCAGAACGATGGAGAAGCTGAAGTGTGTAGCTCACTAGATACAGAACTGACCTGCCTGTATTTGTTACTACACACAGAATTTGGGTCCTAAAATGAGACTTAGCCAAGAGCACAATCTGGGGTTCTTAGCAAATATCTTACCACTAGCAATATAGATGAAGGACTATGAAAGAACGCACTTTGTCTTTAGCTTGCCCAACTGTTTCATCCAGCTGGAACTGCTACACATCATATGAGTTCTTTATTTTGAGCTTTGAACAGTTTTCATGCAAATAAACCTAGAAAAAACAGCAAGAAAGCATACCACTCCATTTCTGATGCGACTCAAGACCAGGGACCACTTGCTTCTCAGATGATCACCATCTCTCATCTCATGAACTACTTGACTGTACAGCTGCTCCTCTAAGCAAGTGCTAATTTGAGACATCATGGCTTTATACGAGTCTCCTGAAACAATCAGAATATTCCTTCAGTGCTAATCAGAATACAGGGACAGCAGCCAGGACAGCAAATAGGAAGGGTGTCTCTTTGGTGATGGGCATGTAGACTTCTAATGACTGTATTAGAACTACAGTTACAAGATCCTATCATCCATGCAGAAAATGCATTTTGACATTTTCTCTCACTCTGCACAATCTGAGCCATACAAGAAAAGCCCTGGGTATCACCAGCAAAGGCTACTGTGCCAGCTTAGAATTTAAATCTGTTTATAAATGAGTATGTCCTGCCATGATTACTACCCAGCTAAACTCCAGATATTCAGTTATAACAGAGCTGAGCACAGTATAATGCCAAGATGTATATTATGAAAGAGGTCAAAGATTAATGGAGACCTTAATGATTTATGCAAGACAACAAGGCACTCAAATGAAAAGAAAAAGTGTGGTGATGGAAAGCTAAAATTAGAGGGCTGGATATAGTTCTTATTTGCCAAGCAGTTACCTGTTTGGATGGCCTTGGCAGCTCTCTGCAGGACAAAAGCCTTCTCTGCCTCCAAGAGGTCTGTGAAGACATTGACGTGGCTCTCCGTCATCTGCTGCTGGACAGCATCAAATAGCCTTATTGTAAAATCTTTCCACTCCTGCCCAGTACACAGAGGGGAGTCAGTTAGTCCAGACTCACTTGGGCCTTAGAATTCTTCCCAAACAGGGACTGAGAGTCCTTAGGTCAGGGAAGAGGAGATTGAGGTAGTAGACATGCCTGTGGGGAGTGCCCTTATCCTTCAAACCTCATCTATACATCTAACTCAGATGCTGCAGGAGAGGTTGTGGAATTAGTGACCTCAGTGATAACAGCTGTTGCTTTCTTAGTAAGTTCATTCCCAAAACATGTTTTATGCCCCAGCTTCTTCCATTTAAATGTGGCTCTTGTGGGTATTTTTAAAATAGCCAAGGGACTTTTGGCTCTTTTGCTTTTTGCCTTTATGTTCTGACGCCTACTTGCCTCTGCGCTTGGCAGAAGCTGAAATGCACAGGTAATGTAACAGAGCCCCTAGGGAGGCAGACCTCTGCACGTGATGAGCCGAAGGCACGGTCTACTCTGTCCCACATCTCACCGGTGGATGTTACCCAGAAGACCATCCCTCCTCCTCAGTGCTGTTGACTTGGGGAAATAAGAAACTATCATTTAGCCATTGCTGTCTGAGGCAGCATAAGCAAGATGCAAACTTGGGCCCTCATGACCCATTAAGACATGTCCCAACTTTCTGCGCGTTCATCCTGCCATACCTGTGAGCTCTCAATGTGTCTTCGGGCATTCTGTAGCCAGCGCAGAGATCCTGATCTGCCGGTCATCGCTTCAGACTGTTTCACCAAAGCAGGCAAGCTGTTGCTATTGCCTGTTGCTACAACAGTCTTCACCAAGGCAGCTACCAGTCAGTCTTTGCTAGCCACAGGGAGAGTCTGTTTCCTTTCACAAGCCCCAACCCGCCTGTCTTTTCTCTTAGTAAGATGAGAGAAGATGACCAACCCTCAGGCTCCTGTTAAGAGTGGTGGTTGATGGCACCCTTTGCTCTACCTCCCAGTTTACTTTCATGTCATGTCCCAGTTGCTGGTCTAATCTCATTCGTCTCACACGAATGAGTGTTGGATTGTTAGAAGGGTTCACACTGCATCTTTTCTTCTTCCTCCAGGCTGTTTCTGTCATCTTTGTCACCCACCAGCTTTCTCCCCATCCAGGCCCAGGATAGGGATTTTGTTTTTCAGCAATAAGGTCTCAATTCTGCATGAGCAGGACACGTTATATCCAAATGGGACTTGGGACAATGGTCTCCTCACAGTCATTCGTAAGGGTTGCCATGTCCAGTGAATGATGCTTTTTTGGTGGGGGGAGCACCTACGTAACAGGCTTGCTGTACTCACCATGCCATGCTACTAACACGGGTATTTGTGCTCTTGTGCTGCCCTGCTACATCCTGGCATACACCTTTACTTCTGGGTCTTCCTTGCCCTGTTGCAGTTGACGATGGGTGTGTTGGGGAGAGGGCACGGCACATCGTAGACTTCAGATTCTTGGTTCTTTCTAGTATCGGCAGTATCTTTCCCCATCCATTGGGAGTCTCCCCCCCCGGCTCCCCTTACTGCAACTGGTTGAATAAGGACTTATTCTGCACTATACAAGAAAAACCACAACATGCAGGAAGCCTACCTCTGGATAGCTAAGCACTAGTCATAATAATTAGTTGCATGAGTTGAGTTTATCCTGTGGCTCTGAATTATAGCAGAATAATTCCATTATGTTGAATCTTTTCACAATCCTTCCTGAATGATCCTAGGTAAAGGCTTTATCTTGTATTATAATTATTTATATGATGATATACCAAGAGCTGGGTGCCAAGTAACATATGCAGGGCTGTTTCTTCTCCCTCAGAGCACTGAGTACAGTGCAAATAAACACAACAAACCCTCTAATGAACTTCCTTTTCCCAGAGCAGAGCCTGGTCATGTGGTTTAGCTGCCAGCTGGTCATATGTGGGCATTCAGACTCACAAAAGGAAGATGGGGACTTTCATGTGGGATTGTTGCATGACAACTCTGACCTTTGCGAAAATGATCCCGTCCAGGCAGAGGAGCATTCCCACGCTCCCTTTCCAGATTGTCAGACATCTCTGACGACAACATTTCTTTACATAATGGGCTAATAGAAGCTCTTCTTCCTGGAGACCCGTCTTCAAAGGAGAAGTATGTTACTTGTCAGAGAAAATTTTTGCAGGATTTCTCTTCCTCCCAGACAAATCTGGTGACTGTACCCAGAGCACTGGGCATTAAGACAGTTTCTGTTCTTGGTTCTGCCGCTGATTTATATAAACTTGGGCAAGTCTCATAACCCTTATGTCTTGCTTCCTTTTCTGTGGAAGGGAGCTAATATTTACAGCAACGGTCTCTGTGTATGTAGGCGTTTGCACACATAGGCATTTGCACATGCTCAGTGTTGCAATGACTACAAAAGTATTTGTCTTTAAAATCCTGTGTCAAAAACTTTTCTTTTTCCATCCTCCTTCAGCTGCTTTGGGATTTGAGGAATCATTCCCAGCCTTGTTGCACTCTGCCTCTTCCATTGTGTATATTATTAAAGCCAGATGCACAGAAAGTAGTCTCAGAATGCAATCTGTGGCTCTTGTTCAGCAGGACAGAGCATAGAGGTAGGAGGCTACTTCATACAAAACTGTTTGCAGTGCTGTGCTGGGGTCTGTTATTTTTGGAATGTATGGCATAGCCAATTCCCTAGTGAGGGAAAGGAAGCCAAAATAGCTTGTCATTACAAAATCAGCTTCATTTTTTTCCCATAGGTCCACACAGATATCTGAGAAACTGAGACATGAAGCAGATGAGATGTCACTATGGCTTCTAAAGAGGTGTCTTGCTTCCACCAAAGAGATTCTAGCTTGGGGAGGGCGGCAGATGTTCCTTGGTTGGTAGCTCGGCCCCTGGAGCCTGCAGAGGATTACTCTGGACTTTCTCTGGACCTCTGACAGTATGGTCAGAAGAAAAATCTGCTGGGGGAAGATGGGAGAGAACTTATGAGGTTGCTGGGTGTTGGCTGAACCTCTCTGCTAGGGAATGTGCAGTGTATCATTGCTGTTAACGCCTCACTGCTGGGCTGATCTGGTTATGGGGGCTGCACTCCAGTTTGCACTGGCAATTCTTGCACTGGAAGTTCCCCTAGCAGGGTGGTGACTAGTGGAGTTTCTCTTTCCATAGCAGGCCACAGACTGGGCAAGGGGGCCTAGATGGGAGAAATCATAGTCGGGTACTGCTGTCATGTCAGCTGTGCGCATTCACCACTTCCACTTCTGGTCTGGGTGGCGTGAGGTAATGCAGACTGTGAGGTGAGGGGAGAGAAACAGGTTCCCCATTCACCCGAGAGAAAGGAAGGTGAACAGGAATGATCCACCTGAGTTCTTCCCCCGTGTGTTAATTCTGTCCTCGGCATTCTGTTCTCCCCCACTTTTTGCCAACCCACCTGACTCTTGCCCTGCAGCCACCCCCAAGTTATTCCAGTCCTGGGCTCACCGGAAGTGAGAATGGCAAGCTGTGTCTTACCCTGAAATGGCAAGTAGGTATGGTCCCATCTCCCAGTGATGCTCTCCGTCACTGTGTATCCAAGTCAGTCCCTTACCAGGAAGAAGCTTATAGATGAAATGAGAATTCCTATAGAGATGTGGCTTCAGCTAACTAGAGTAAAATAATAATTGGGCTGGTGTTTTTGGCCACTGTGAGGGGCCTTGCTCAGAACTGCAGTCCTGGGGGCACTGAGTGGCCTAACTCATGGGAACTGGGACCTCTCTGTTCAACCTTTCGGAGCCGTGTCGGACAGATGACTCTCTGGGCTTTGTTCATTAACATTGCGGTAATGCTGACTCTTTTGCTCTAATTTAAGCCTCATCACAGTTTGGGGGGTATGAAGCCATGTGTGGAAAAACAACCACTTCTTGGAAAAGTCCAGTAGCACATGGTTTTGTAACAGTCTTGTCCATCCTCAGTGCTGACTGAGCAGCCCTGCGCCTCGTGACAAACCTGGGAGCAGACCTGCAGACTACAAGAAGAGTCGGCATTAAAACCAACTGACCGCTTCATCAGATCTGAGCCTGCTCTTGTGGGCAAGATGCTGGTCTGCCACAAGGGCAACTAGGGGTTAATAGAGATATATGTTTATCCTCACAATGTGGCCAGCCAGCTAGTGCAATAGAGAAGTACAGCGCTCATTGGCTCTCTGTTGAGGTTTTCTTTCTCTCTGAGATCCATCGAGTCACTTCCTGCTAAAACTCTTCATCATGCTGTCATTTTTCACTTAATTGGATGGCCAGTTTGCAGTCCACGGCTGTCCATGGATTCATCAGCATATACAGGGAGTGCTAACAGGCAGATCATTTCCTTCACAGGATAGCACCAGGCTTACCCACCGGGAAGTTGTTTTTTTTACACCCTCATACAACAATTGCACGCTTGACTTGCTTGGCACAGTGAAATTAGCCGAATTCTGCAACCTCAGTTGCGACCCCTCCTCAGAGCAGCAGCGAGTCTTGGCTGGAGCTGCAGCCTGCGGTAAGTGCTGTGTTCTTCTTTTGACAGCAGGACTGGCCATGCACCGTGGAGCTTTGAATGGCTCGGCAGCAAAGTAGCAACAGGCAACGGGGTACAGCACTTGAAGGCAGAGAGGAAGGTTCAGCTGGGGATCCAAGAGCATTCTCCAGGGAGCCTGGAAAGGGAGGAGTTTGGGATAGGGTCTTTTCTTGTATGCTTTTTGCTCCTGCTTTTAATAGAAAGCCAAAAGTGCCTCTGGGCAAGGATGAGTGTAAATAACTCTTTAAAGCACCAGGATAGGATGGACACTACAGTCAAGGAAAGAATTCAGGAGAAAGAAGCCAGAAGAAGGGCAAGCAGGTTGTTTGTATGAAAGTATATCACTGTTTTGCTCTATAGGATTGGTGGCTGTGGCAGTATGGGTGGGAAGATGGGGCATATGCTCCTGTGTACACGGGGATTTTACAAAGAGTTTACACAGAATAGTTGCGTTATTGTGTCTTAAAATAGTTAATCTTGACTTTGCCATGTGCCTTTGGATTTTTCTCTTGCCTATGAACTGCATCAAAGTGCTGTGTAAACATCCTCTGCTGAGATCTTAATAAGCGTGCTTGCATCCGAGCCAGAGCTCTTGTGCTCTGTCTCTCTAACTGATGCAGAACGGGGCGGGGGGGCTAGGTCTAACCCTGTTATGTGACATCCCCAAGGACCTGTTAACTGTTTGGAGACACAGCATGTCAATAAGGCCTGGCTGGTAACAGATCTTTATAGCACAAGTTAGTGGTCACGGGCGTTTCCTTGTCAGCTTCACAGGCTGCAAATAAATCTACAGTCATATCCCTCTAATGGTTTCTGCTGGCATGTAATCAGAGAACAGATCTGAGGTCTAAGTGTGTGCATGCCTGTGTAGAAAAAGAAGGTTCAAAACAATAGAAATGGGAGGCTGGAGCTAGTGAAGTCTGGTGGCCTGGCCAGCTGTCCCAGTGGTAAGTGAGCAGCACTGTTGTACAGCAGGTCTAGATCCAGTTTCCCAGGGCTGGTCTCTCGCTCATTAGCCTCAGAGTGCATTGCACTGTGCCTGAGGGCAGTCTTTATCTGCACAACAACTGGAAACTGGGCAGGCATGTACCTTTCTTGTTGACTAGAAGGCCTGAGCCTGTGCCTAGGTGTAGATCAGCAGCTGGCACATCCCACGACTGTGGGGTGCTAGGCCTTTCCTGCTTGTACCCTGGTTTGTGGTGCTACTGTGCACCATCGTTTCATAGTTGGTAGGGTTGGGAGGGACCTGAGTAGATCATCAAGTCCGACCCCCTGCCATGGGCAGGAAAGGTCCCCAGCTAGGTGATTATCTAGCCTCCTTTTGAAGGCCCCAGGGTAGGAGCCAGCACCACTTCCCTTGGAAGTTGGTTCCACATCCTAGCCATCCTGACTGTGAACTAGCGCCTCCTGATGTCTAGCCTGAATCTACTCTCGGTCAACTTATGGTCGTTGTTCCTTGTTACCCCTGGTAGTGCTCGGGAACAGGGACTCCCCCAATGCCTGCTGGTCTCCCTTTGCCAGTTTGTAGACAGCCACCAGGTCCCCCCTCAGCCTTCTCTTGTAGAGGCTGAACAGGTTCAGGTCCCCTAGCCTCTCCTCGTAGGGCCTGCCCTGCTGCCCCCGATCACGCGAGTGGCCCTCCTCTGAACCCTCTCAATGTTGTCCACATCCCTCCTGAAATGCGGCGCCGAGAACTGGACTCAGTACTCCAACTGTGGCCTGGCCAATGCCGCATAGAGGGGGAGGATCACCTCCTTGGACCTGCTCGTGATGCTTCTGTGGATGCACAACAAGGTGCGGTTGGCCTTCCTGACCGCGTCCCCACACTGTCGGCCCATGCTCATTTTGGAATCAATAATGACCCCAAGATCCTTTTCTGCCTCTGCACTGATGAGAAGGGAGTTCCCCAGCCTGTAGGGATGCTGCTGATTCTTCCCCCCAGGTGCAGCACCCTGCACTTGTCAGTCCTGAATCTCATTCTGTTCTCATCTGCCCACCCCTGTAACCTGTCCAGGTCCGATTGCAGCCTGTCCCTCCCTTCTAGCGTGCCCACTTCTCCCCACATCTTAGTGTCATCCGCGAATTTGAACAAGGTGCTTTTCACCCTCTAGTCCAAGTCATTGATGAAGATGTTGAACTGTGCAGGCCTGAAAAGAAGAAGAAAGAAGTCTTTGTTCTGCAGATGCTTCCTTTCCCACTTCCAAGGAGCCTGAGCACGCATAATGGCCCTCTCCAGAGAGGCCCTGTTGCTAGTCTTCTTATCTCCTTGGGCCACATGGTAACTAGCCTCTGCTGCCTATGCTGAGACAAGAGCAAGGGTGTCAATGCTGTCACTGTCCGTGCTCCCACCTCCCCTCAGTGGTGACCCTGGTGGATTCCATACAGTACATTTCATCTGGGAAGTCCTTATCGTAAGAGCAGGTGAGGTTATCTCCAAAGCTGGTGACTGTTGCCCAGCCTACCTTGAAGAGCCTGTACTCTCTTACTTCTTTAGGAATTTCATTTTGGTTGTTCCCCTGCTCAGAGACTTTGCTATTTAAGGCCTGGATCCTCCAATGAGGTCAGTGCAAGTAAACCCATAAATGCCACTGAACTCAGCAGGTCTTTGAAAAGACCCAGTAATTAGATCCAGCTAAAGGATTGATCGCTCAAGCAGTACAACTCGTTGGGGCAGAGGCAGTGCCTTCCACTGCATCAGGACAGTCTTGAATAATACAGCAGTGTCTGATAAATAAATAGCAGAGTTCCACTGTTCAGGGAGCAACCGGACTAGAGGAACCCATGAGCCGTCCTTTAACAACAAACATACAGGGGCCTGTTTTCTATCTGGTTTGAGGAAAGGGAGCAGCGTGGAAGGGGATGAATGGGCACGTTGGGGATCTGATTCACAGGCTTGAAGGTATGTGTGCTCTTACTCTCTTGCAGCTCTGTTCTCTGACAGGCAGCAGCATCCAGGATCTAAAACATGAATAACTCAACGCTTGGGCAGCCAGGCCCATCACAGGAGGACAGGCTGATTTGTTTGTTAGAAACAGATGACAGTGTCCAGGAGAACAAACCTGCAGTGGATAAGCAGGGAGAAAGAAGAGAGGCAGGTGGAAGGAAAGAAGAACTACCACCACTGGAGACTCCCTTTGAGAAAGAAAGCAAGGATTTTGCTCCTAAAATCAAGGTCAATTTGAATTATCGACCACAGCCTACCAGCGAGTAAGTAACAGTGGGTTTTGCTTGTGGGAAATCTGTTACAAATGAAATTCAGGGTGGTGCCGGGGACTTTGCAGAGGATGAACAAGAATAAAAGTGCAGGAGTCCTGCCCACACCCAAAGTGGGGTGGTATGAAACCAGGGCCGGGGACATATTAGCCTTTTTTCTCCAAACTCAGAGGGCCGGTTTGCCATGCATACTGCCTATATCCAAGAATAGCACTAAGCAAGCTGACTCCAGTGCCACAGGCCATCTAGCCATGTTAGAAATGTGCTCTATCCAAGTTAATTTGCTTGGGGTGGAGCTCCTTGCCACTGTGGCTAACCTGCTCATGGCTGACTGTTTGCTTTTCTTCAGTAGCCAAAAGGACACAAACCGCTTTGACAGAGACCGGATTTTTGGTGCAGTCTCACGGGGCAACGCAGAGGAGCTGGATGGCTTGCTCAGTTACTTGGAGTTAACCTCCAAATTCCTCACTAATTCAGAATATACAGGTGGGTACCTGCTCAGCGTGCTCTCTGCTGGTTTAACCAAGGCATTTCTTCTTAGCAGTAGTGGAGCACAAAGGCTTTGCTGCTCAGTTTGAGTCAGTGCCAGAGAAAATATCTGTAGCCCCACATCTCTGTCTTTGCCTACAATAAGCCTTTTCACCAAACCAGGGCTTTGGTCTCTGGCCCATTTGTAGATACAAATGAGGACTGGGTACAGGCCTGGCAGGCTGGATTCTGGGCTGCTGACCCAGTATGTGACTTTGAGCGAGTCATTTCTTCTCTCTCTGCCTGATACATACCCACCTGTCTCCATGGCTGCTCTCTGGCTGAAAGGTGCTCATGGCATTTTCTTCCAAGCCCCAGCTCCTAGTAGAGATGCTGTGAGAAAAGTGTTTAAATGCTTTGCTAAGGATTGAGTTCTGGGCAGAAGGAAATCAGTGGTGCAGCCATGTACAAAACACCCACATGCCTCCTCCATGCTCTTTTTCAGATGCAAAGACAGGGAAGACCTGCTTGATGAAAGCTCTGCTGAATTTAAAAGATGGCAAGAATGCCACAATCCCAGTTTTACTGAAAATAGATGAGGACAGAGGACAGAGACCGCCTCAAAAGATGCTTGTTAATGCTGCATGTACGGATAATTATTATAAAGGTAAGGTATTTGCAAGGGCATGTTTCTAACCCGGTGGTCAAAAGACAGATAGGCACGAGTGTCCAAACTGCATCTGCAAGTCATTAAAAAAGATAGCATTTTCTATCTGTTGGATGCTGCCAGTTATGCCGGGGATTCCACAGTTATCTCAGGTGGGCCTGGGAGTCCAAAAAATAGAGAACACTGCTGTTGTCATTTGGATACTTTTGTGGGGGTCTGATCATGACATCTCTGTGATTTGCTCTTTGCAATGCCATCTTCCTTAGGGCAGACAGCACTCCACATTGCCATAGAGAAGAGGCAACTGGAACTAGTGAAGCTCCTGGTAGAGAAGGGAGCTGATGTCCATGCCAGGGCCCACGGCATGTTCTTCAGGAAGAAAAAGGGAATTTGCTTTTATTTTGGTAAGCCAACATTAGAGGCTTCAGTTTGCTGCCCTGCAGTACATGGGGTCCCTGAAACTAGCTGGGTTTGTCTTTGCGGGCATTGTGTGTAATCCCTATGCAACCACCCAGGAGATCCCAACATGTGTGAGTGGCTACAGCTCTAAAAGTCAAAGCTCTCCTCTAGCCAACCACTGCTTGCCACCTGGTGTTTGGTTGTATGTACTCTACCCTGACCAGAGGGCTTTAAAATGCAGTCTCATCTGCAGCCAAGTATGACAATGAAGTAAATAGAGGCAGTGGATCCCACCTCATGCAACAAATGCCCCTATCTGAATTCAGAGGTCTAGTGAGGAAAACCCCCAACCTGTTACCACAACAAAACTGCATATGATAAGTACATTGTTCTCTTAAAACTGGTTACTTTTTCCTCAACCTGGCCCCAATCTCTCCAGGTGAACTTCCCCTGTCCTTGGCTGCTTGCACCAACCAGCTTAACGTGGTCCAGTATCTCCTGGAGAACCCCCACAGCAGAGCCAGTCTCCAGGAAAAGGATTCTCTGGGCAACACAGTTCTCCATGCCTTGGTGATGATAGCAGATGACACCAAGGAGAACACAGAGTTTGTGAGCAAGATGTATGATGAGATCTTAAGGGCAGGTGTGAAGATTGTCCCAACACAGAAGCTGGAAGAGGCAGTGAATTGTGATGGGTTAACGCCATTGCAGCTAGCTGCCAAAGGTGGCAAAGTAGAGGTAAACACAACTTAAAGGGGTTTTCTGGGTGTGGTGAGAAGCAGAGAGGACAGTGGACTGCATTCCCTGCTTAGTTGGGCTTCAAGCAGGTGCATCCTACATTTTACTGCATGAGAGACTCCTCAGTGAAATCCTTTTGCCCCACAGGAGGCATCAAGGAAACCTCTTCTAGCTCATCCCATCTGGAGCTGTGCATTGTGATTGCAACTGGGTGCTGATGCTCTGAGTTTGAGTGGAGCAGGGGCTGGGCTGAGATTTGCATGAGCTGTGCTTTGGTTGGATCAGCTAGCAATTGGGCACAATAGTACCTGCAAAGCGTAGTGTGAAAGACACAGGGCCATGGGGGTTTGAGCCAGCTCGGGGATTCTGGGGAAGTCATCCTGCATCTCTGTGGTTATCTGCATAATAAACACAAAGTTTCCCTGTAGATCTTCAAACACATTCTTCAAAGAGAAATTGAGGAGCCAGAGTACCAGCACCTGTCACGCAAGTTCACTGAATGGACCTACGGCCCCATCCAGGTGTCTCTTTATGACCTGTCCTCAGTTGATAACTGTAAGAATTCTGTGCTGGAGATCCTGGCCTACAGCAGCAATACACCGGTGAGTGCTGACACCACCTGCTCTAAAACCAACCCGTTTTGCCTGGTTATTTATTATAGAGTCGCCATGTAGCTATGTCAACCACATACAGTTAACAGGATCTTTCAGACCTAGAGAAAATTACATTGGCCTACATGTAATATTAATGTTGTGTTTCAGACCATTTGCTTGTAGAGAAATAGTTTCATAGCTGAGCATGCAGATCTGTACATTACTACTGCTGTGAAATTAGCATGTATCATTAGCTGTTAAACACCTTAATGCTTTCAGGTAATGTGCTTTAAGGAAGGCATTTTGGATCTTTCTGTCTTCGTCCCTGCCATGGGACCAGTGCCTTAGTCTGGATCTTTCTATGGGCCTTGACAGGGCTGTGTCAGACCAGGCAGTTCCCCCATCTCCAGTAAGATGCCTGGCTCCTTTCATGCTGAGATGTACAATTAAACAGACATGCTGGGATCCCCTCATTCTGGCCATTGAATTTCACCGCTGGACCAAGGGGGCTTTATGGTGATTCTGGATTCATGGTGTTTTGTTTATTTTCCCATGTTAGCATCGAGACAAAATGGTGGTTTTGGAACCACTGAACAAACTGATTCAGCACAAATGGGACACTTTTGCTGCCAGGAGATTTTACTTGAGTGTTTTTTCTTATTTGATGTTCATGATCATCTTCTCAGTCTTTGCCTACCATTGTCCCCTGCACGAGCAGGTGAGTCGGGTTCACTTTGATGGGGTGGACTAGAACAGTGCTGGGGCGATGGTGGTTACAGCACTGACTGCTGTTCTCACAGTGTTGCTTGAATCTTGCAGCCTCTGTTCCCAATGGAGTTCAATGCTAAAGGCTTCCTGTGGCTCGCTGGACTGATCATTATCTTTCTGGGAGGCATTTACTTCTTAATTGCTCAGGTATGGAGACACGTAGCCTGACTAGTCTCTACTGAAGGGCTCATCATCCTGATGTTGGTGCACCCATCTATTTTCATGATATCATATGGGTGCACAACACTTCACAGACCAATGGCAGGACAGGTTCTTCCATGAGATGTTTCTTAGATGAGTTGGGTGCAGGACAGCAAAGGACACCACGAACAAGAATTTTGGAGATGATTTTGGAGAGGGTCAGAACAGCAAAAGATCATGAGATACTTTTGGGATGTGCAGGGGTACAATTCTGAAAATTACTAGATACATTATTTACAAAAAACACGAGCGAGCTGTGGCTCAGCTTCTAATTCTGTATTTGCTTGGAAGGGGGATCATCTGGATTGTTGGGTCACTGGAACAAAGGATTTAGAAGAAAAGGCTGTGAACAAATCTTTGCTTCCTGTGCAGTGTGTTCTCTCAGGCAGGGATTGAATTCAAATATTCCCTCCTGCTATAAAAACTGTCCCTCTTGATTTTTTTTTTTTCTTTCCAATAGAGTCTGTACTTGTGGAGGAGGCAATTCTCTCTGAGGAACATCTTCTCTGATGATTGCATTGAGATCTTGCTGTAGGTTTCTTCATGTCTTGGGGAAACTGGAAGCAGGCGTTAAATCAGTTCTCTGCTGAGTGCAGTAGGCAGGTGGTGGCCAGAGGCAACTGCTTCTCACACCTTTACTTCCACTCCAGTCCTATTTTGCCTTTTCTACCTGTTGTCATACTCCAACACTGTCATATCTCTGGGGCTGGGACTGCGCAAACAGAAGGTGACAGTGCCCGAAACGATGGAGCTCTGACCCTTCCCTGGAGCCTCTCAGTGTTACTGTAGAGCAAAGCAAATAATAGTAAATTACAGCAACATGAGATTGTATATGGAACTGGGCAGTCATGGTAGCTGAGACTTGGCTCGGGGGGGGGGATAGTTTCCCTGGGTTTGTATGTGTTTCAGTCTGTATGTGACAGGTCCAGTATCACACCAGTAACACGTGTGTAACTCCCCTTGTAGAAGAGAAGGGCCAGGTCTAGGGTGTCTGAGATTTTTCCATAATGTAAGATGGGCAAATGCACAACATAGCTGCAACACACTTGTGCATGAAGTAGCTTACGTGTGGGTTTGGTCAGAACACACTTTTGATCCTCTATCCTATTACGCAACCTTTTGCAATGTGGCTGGGCCCCCCTGTAGCACTAAAAGGATTTGGAGCTGAGGCTTTAAGTCCATTTTGTAATGCTCTTTTTCCTCCTCCCCAACCTCCCTCCACCCAGCTTACTTCAGGGACTCTTGCTGCTGCTTTCATTAGTTCTGTACTTGATGCGTTTGGAATACTACACCCCGTTGATGGTCTCCTCTTTGCTGCTGGGATGGGTGAACATGATGTACTACACTCGGGGCTTCCAGTGCACTGGGATGTACACTGTCATGATACAGAAGGTCAGTGCAAAGTGACAGCCTGCATCAGTGGCTTGCAGGTGTGAGGTATTGATACAAATGCTGCTGTTATATTTCTTTGCATCAAAGCCATGAAAGGAGGAAATGCTGTAGCTCTGCAAATGAAAACTACCTTTGGGATGAGACTAGATCCATCCCCCTGGGCAGCTGAGATGCTGCACTGAGACAGACCTGTTGGCTTTGCCCCTCTTATGCAGCTGGGTTTCAAATGCTGGCTCAGGACAAAAGAAAGAATAAGTTTGTTTGGGACTCATAGCTGATGCTGCCCTGACTATCACAGAAGTGACATCTCTCTTCAGAAGACCTCTCTTATCACTGTTAAATCTTGCTTGAGGCTTGTAGGCAGACTCCAGCATAGAGCCCAGTGCTAGAATATGAGGGGTGCTCTAAAGCAGAGCCAAGGTGCGTTAGCAGAACTCTGTTCAGGTGTCTGTGTGTGAGAGAAGGCAGACTGGACTGGGTAGTCGGATGTGTAGCAGCAGTCCTGGACAGAATTACACAGGGTGTTTGCATGAGATCTGACTGGTTCAAGCTAGCCTTCTTCAGGAGAATTATGTCTTCTCAAAAATCACAACACAGCTTTATTTGACCTGGTTTCCCTGTCCCTTCAGCATGTTCCAGTGTCGTCTCCATCCGGCAGGGTCTGGGGAGAGACATTTCTGAGTTTCAGTCCCCTGTTCAAAGCTGTTTACTTGCTGTGTGGACTTAGCAGGTGTATCAGAACTTATTCACCTGTTAAAAGGGGGAAATGAGAGTTCCTGCCTTCTCTGTTAGCATTAACGAGGTGACATAGCCAGAGCAGATATCATTGTCTGGTGAGCATGCAAACACTGCCACAGCAGCTTTGTGCTACATTAATGTGAGGAATGGGGGTGGAGTGTTAATGATGCTGCCCCTGCTCTATGTTCCAGACCATCCTGAGGGACCTGCTGCGGTTCCTCCTGGTGTACGGGCTCTTCCTGTTTGGCTTTTCGGCAGGTATGGGTTCACTTGGCACCATGTCGCCGGCAGCATGGGGAGAGCAGGCTTTCCCTGGATGACTCCGGGTTCTGCTTTCATTTCAGCTCTAGTCACCCTCACTGGGGAGCCCCCATCAGCTGCCCAGAACAAATCTGTTACCCAGGCAGAGGAGGATAGAGGCCGCTTTGTGTACGGCAGGCTGTTTACCACCATGCTGGAGCTCTTCAAGTTCACCATTGGCATGGGGGACCTGGAGTTCCAGGAGCAAGTGAAATTCAAATACTTTGTCATGCTGCTGCTGCTGTTGTATATCATCCTGACCTACATCCTCTTGCTCAACATGTTGATTGCGCTCATGAACGACACTGTCATCAGAGTCTCTGATGATAGCAGAAGCATCTGGAAGCTGCAGGTGAGCGTGCTGCATGGCTAGCTGGGCAAGGCTTCCAGGGGCTCAAATACTGTTTGTAATGAACTGCCTGCTGCTGCTCAGAGACAGTGATGAGACCTGTTGTGTGTTTTTCCCCTGGCTCTGAAGCTTGTATGTGTACAAAGTGCCATGAGAGCACTTAACAAGAGATCCAGATTCCTCTACATCAGTGACTTGTTATGATCTAACACAGATGTTTATCCTCAGAGAACTACTGCCATTCTGGAAATAGAAAAGCACTTTTTGTGGTCCTGGGGAAAGAAGGAGAGATCTGGCTGCTTTGTGTCTGTGGGCCTTAATAAAGAAGATGAGAGATGGTGTTTCAGGTAGGATGGGGTAGGGGGAGGCTTCCAACACTTCCAGTTCTGTGTCTTCTTCTACAACCCCATGTTGGCATTAGCAGAGGGAGAATCATGACACCAACCTACCTGGTCACAGAACTCTGTGTACTCCTCCCAGACCCATCACCACTGCATCTCAGTGCCGGGTCCTGCGACGAAGTCTCCCTTGGGTTACAGCCATAAGCAGTATTCTTTTCTCTTTCCCTGCCTCTTTCCCTTGGAATGGGACCATGTGTCCTGTAAGCTCATTCTTGAATGCAAGTCACCTGAAATCAGCTTGAGTAGTTTTAGCCAGACACAGCCCTGAGTCTGCAGAATTACCACACCCACGCCCCTCTTTTGTCTTATTTGTGCTGGTGCCCTTTCCCGCCTGGCTCGTGGACACCTGCAGTCCCATCAAGGGGAGCAATGCTGGAAGCCGTGGGGCAGCAAAGCTTCAGGCATCATTACTGGTGTGTTGTCTGACCCTGCTCTGAGCAGGTAATGTTGCTGGCAGCTTGACTGCTAGCAAAGCTCTGCCTGGGCAGTACCAGCGACCTGAGTGGCACTAACTTCTGCAGACTTCATTTTTTGATAAGCAAATACTGTTCAGTAATGTTTCTGTGACACCAGTGCACCACAAGATGGCAGTGCTCTTCTTGTGCACAGGACCCTTGGGATAGGGGGACCTGGACTATCCCTTATCCTCCATCAAGAGGGAGCTGAACTCTGAGCACGCTGGAGTCATAGGAGCTGCATTGTGTTAAGAGACCTTTCCCCGTGAGGCAAGTCTGGGAAGTCTGTTGTGTTAATGGTGTTTCCTTTGCAGGGAATAGAGTCTTTTTATTGAAGCACCAGAACTTTGCACAATTCAGAGGAAGATATGGAGCTCATCTATCCCGCAGACCACGCTCAATTAGCACGCCATCCTTAACCAAGCCTTGCATGTTGCAGTTTCTGCTGCCTCTACAGCCCAATCCTTAGCTCTGTGCTGATAAAGCCAGTGTCCGTCAGAATTAGTATGGTTGGGATGCCACAGATGCAGCCAGTTCTGTGGTCAGAACCCTTGTCCCTGTGTGTCATTGTTGGTGGGACAAAAAAAAAAATGTTTGATTTTTTTTGGTATGTCCCCAGAGTGGAGGAACTTAAATGGACTAATTGGAACAAGTTGCTGGGAGTCCTCAAGGAAGATCCTGGGAACTCCAGAGAAAGCCCTGTAGGTAAGTCATGCCATGGCTTGCTTGTCTGTGATGAGTCAGATCACATATTGGGGAGGATTTACTTCTATCGAAAGTACCTACACCATAAAGCTCCAGCCTCTGAAGTGTCCTGCAGCAATAGTGCTTTGTTGTGATTTGGCCAGATCCAACAGTCTGAGTAGGTTTTCACCTTTTCAGTACTTGGATGAGACTAAAATCAAGGCTCTGCGTGGCAGATGAAGTAAGGGCCGTTCTTCCTTTCGAGTCAGAACTCAGCCAGTGGCCCAGGGAGTAATGTCTTTAGCAGAAAATGTCTGTCAGACCTGGTGGCACCTGCAGCCAGAATCAGGGTGTTACGTAACCTTGGCAACCTGATCCCATTACACCTTGTAATCATGTTCTGCCTCCCTAACCACCCTCTGGAGTTTCAGGTGGGCCTGTTTTTCCTCCTCACTTCCCACTCTTAACTCTTGTGTGGTTAAACAGCTCAACGTGGAAAATGGTGATTTCTCCTTTTCAAGAAGAATATGTTGTTTGCTTAACCTGGGTGGGATCTTCCTTCGGAATTGGACCAAACCTTTGACCCTCTAGCTGTGGTCAGTTTTCCATTGCTGGCATTGAGAGAGCAGGGCCAAGAGGCTTACAGCAGTGCTAACCAAGGGCTGCCATTGTTATGTCTCTTATTACAGAAGAGAGACTGTGGAGCTGGATGCTGCGGGCACGATCCAGAACACCTGCTCGAGAGGACCAGTTTCTATTACAACCTATCAATCCATGACTGAGACGATGCTCCTAGAAGGACCAGTCAGGAGGCTGTAACAGGGTTTGGGGTCACAGCAGGCCCCATATCTGTAACAATTGTTTCTTGCTATAGGGCTGCTAATAGCCAGATGGAGGAACCTGAAGAGCAATCAGTATTAACATGCATCTCCTCAAAAACTGTGGTTCAGCTTGTGGCTTTGAAAAATTTTTATGCAAATGAAGTATTTCCTCTGAAAAAGCCATTTCTGCCTGGCATTTTTGTGGCACAGTGCTTTAAAAAGTCCAGGAGGGGTGTGTGTGTGTGTGACAGTGAGGTTTGGGTTGTACATCTTAGAGCCCAGGCAGCTGTGTGATTTGACATGTCTCCTGAGAGGTACAGATTAAAATATCATGGGATGATTTGGCCCAACTGATGCTTCTGAGGCGGATAATTCTGTGTGTGTGCTGTTTGCCATCTGTAGATCTTACAGACAAGACCTTTCTAACCACAGGCTGGCTTTTGATGCCACAGAACCTTTCGTGAGAGGAGGTGTTTGCCCATAGTTTGTGGCCAAAAATTATTTCCCTCCCAGTGTTACACAGTGTGCAGCATGTACTTGGCTTCCACCCTTTGCCCCAGAGGTGGTTGCATTGCAGCCGGTCTATGTCTGAACTGCTATGGGATGAAAGGCTTGATGGAGGAATAAAATATGGTTCGAGTTTCTGACTGACTGCATGAGTTTGTGCAGGATAGTGGTTGTTGGTTTGGGGATGACATGGAAGGCTGCACCATTGAGCTCTGTGCAACAGCCTCTGCTTCAGCAAAGACTATCTGTAGGCAGCTGGATCGAATTGGGACCATCTGCCTGAGTCTGACATGAAGGTGGCAGAATCACTGGAGGAGATCATGTGCTTTGATAATATCTCGGCTCCTGGAAAGTACAAAGTAGAAATGTGAATTTCTGATACCTGGCTGCTCTGTCTCTTCAAAGGGCAGCACCTGAGCTTTGCACATTGAGCTCACTAGAGCCAGAAGGACGAGTGCGAGCTGCCCTACATTCATCACGTTCAACAACTTCCTGTCTCAGTGGGCTTTCTGCCTTGCCCCGCATAGTTACAAAATCAACATAACTTTGCACGTGCAAGGGTGCTGTAGAGTTCTGCTGGGGAGCACAAAAAGATACCGATGGCTCTGCTTAGTGACCTATATTAAAAACCAGTTGTAACTTGAAAAGTTTCCGTGCAGCCCTAGTGCATGGGGTGTGTTTCACTGGAAGAGTTTGTACCTGGAAATGTTTCTGGAGTGGCACACGCCCCAGTCTGAAACCCAGAGCATACTGCATGTCTTCCACGCCTCTAAAGTAGGGTTGAAGTGTGTGGGCAGAGCTAATGGCCTGTAACATGTCCAGCTCAATTCAAGCCTCGTGGTCCTTTGCTGTCATGAGTGCTGCTGTACAACAGAGGGTGACCTCGGGCTCGTTCACGCATGAATCTTCAAGGGCTAAGAACCAGTATCCTGGTTTCTGGTGTGTCTTTGATGAGTGGAAATAGTCAGCAGTGATGCCCAAAAAAGCATTTTAATGTTAAATCTGGGGGGAGAACTCCCCCACTGAGACAAAGCACAAGGAAATCGTTAGGATCGTTGGCAGAAGAGATGCGACCATTGCTGCTGTTGTCTCATGTTACTGCAGTGCCTACGAGATCTAGTTACAGGCCAGGCACAAAACAAAAAAAGATCCCTGCCCCAAATAAGTAACCATCTAACTATAAGACAAAAGACAAGAGTTGGAGACAGACGGACCAAAGTATGGGCACCCAGAGCCTTACCATCGTCCAGGTTCTGGCACCTCTCACAGAAAAGGAGAGTTGGAAGGCATTATTATAATCCTTCCATCCGGGCTCCAGTGTGAGCAGGCGTATGCAATTTCTTCCTGGAGGACTTTGTACATTTCTTTCTCTTCTGATTCCTTGCAGCCTACGCATCAAGCTGCTACTCCAAGGAGGCCAAACACATATACATGTACAGTATGTCACACTGGGAGAAGCAATCTTTTCTTTAACTTAAAGCATTCTTTGCGCTCATCAGGGTGTCAAGAGCCTGATCGAATTAAGATAAGGAGTCTTCATTTAACCTTGCAGCCTATTGAATTTCTCAGGCAAACACAAAACTCTTGCAGTGTTTCATAGTAACTAGGGTCAGGAGGGACCTGAACAGATCATCTGGCCTGACCCCATTCTTAGTAAATGGAAAAGGGAAGCAGCTTTTTACTTCTTCTTTCAGGGGTTCAGAGGCTTACATGTTGGCTGCTCTGGTCTAGACTTTTAGAAGGCCAAAGTGTTCACATACCCCACCCTACACCCTCCCAGTCTGCTCTTTCCAGCCCATTGTCTGTTTTCTTTTTGTGGGTAGCAAAGGAAGGTTTTGAAACCTGATGAAGCCAAGGGGCTCAACCCCAAGTCAGACAGACAGACAGACAACCTTTGAAAACTGAACACTGCAGCTACATGTCTGAATGAGGTGAGAGAAGTTATGTTTCAACTGACACAGCTGGTAAAGCTTTTTTTTTTGGGCTGAGATGAGCATTGTGGTGACAGAATTGCATATGCTAGACAAGGGGAAAAGGTGTTTAGAAATTATTGCTCTGGAGTTTTTTTTTCAAACGTATGTTTCTGAGAAAACAACTTTTCTCACAGCAGAGTGAACGATAGCACGAACAGGCCGTGCTCAAGTGCAAGTGACACATGAGTTAGCATACGTTTCTCCTTCTCTTCTGCTGTGACATTCCTCAAGGCAAAATAAGCAGGCAGATATCTGGGAAATGGGAGTGAGTTAGTGCCTTCTGTGCTGTGAGGCCCTTCATTTGTTGCTGAATGTTCATACAGCACTTTGGGGATCCTTGGAGTAAGGGATCTCGAGAGGGGCCAATTGGGGTTTTATGAACCTTATTTAATGAGGAGTAAGTTCCTCGCGGAAAGGGCTGGTAAAAGATACAGATGCTGGAAACTAGGGAGAAAACTCTTCCATTCTCTGCAAAAGCTGTTTCATCTCCTGCTCTGTTAAGGGATTTTAAATGTAGATGAATGGCTCCAGTGCCTAATAATTGCCTATGTGAGGGGGAGCAGGCTTTCAGGGCATTTGCGATAACAGCACTCCACAATACTACTTCAAAGTGCTCAGCCAACATGTACTAAATAGGGCTTATTCTGTGCAGCTGGGGTTCAGTCACAAAACAAGTGCAAGCAGAAGGCAGCACACAGGTGTTTTTTACAAGCATGGCTGGACCTTTCACTTGCTGATCCAAACACCAGTATCAAAGGATTAGCAAAACAGGTACGTTTTAGTTCCCAAGAGCTGACGTTTCTGACGGACGTACAAGAAAGAGGGAACAGCAGGGCTGTGGGGGAGAAAGGGGAAACAGGGTCTAAAACAAGTGATATCTGTGACAAGGTGACGTGCTGTTTAAATCCCTGCAGTGAGCACATTCAGATAGGTTTTTTCCAGATGCTTTAGAGGATGATGGCATCTCCCGGTAGGAAGCCTGGGATGTGGAGAAGGAGGCAGGTATCTCCCTTGGAAGTTTTCAGGCATGTTCCTGAGGGGTATTATGATGATGAGTTCCTGCAGTTGCTGCTAGATAGATACAGACACTGCTCAAATATCCTTACAGTAACTTGCAGCATTTTGTTGAAGTATAATTTCATGCGTAAATCATTGAACCCCAACTAGGAAATCCACATCATACCAGGTTAGCTGTGTGTCTCGGCAACAAGGCTGAAACAGGCAGTCGAGTCAGTGATCTGCGAGCAGAGTGCAGATAGATTGTCTGGTGGGATCTCCAGTCCTGCATCAGTCATCTTAAAGCCACAACTGAAAAGATGAAGTCCCTCCTGTGCTTTCTGTCTCTAATAAGTAAGTGAGCATTATTTCTCTTTTTTCCCCTACCTATAAAGTAGAAAAGAAAAGCCATGCACTGATCCTGAGCACTCCTGGTTCCCACTCAGCGTGGATGAGTACGTACTTTATACATGCAGTGCTGATGTTAAAAGCCAAAGCATTGGCTTTTTGTTTTTAGGAATCTTCAGGGGTTGGGGATTTGTCCTGGGTGCCCTGTGTACAAGTCCTTGCTTCAAGACTTCTCATTCTAGTGCTTCAGCAAAATTAGCCAGTGTGATTCCTGCAGCTTATCTTAGTGTGTGACGGTTCTTGCCATTTTATGGAAAAAGTAAATGCTGGTAGTATCCACAGGGCTCAGTCACTATAAATGGGACAGCTGCTCAAATACCTGATTAATGAGGGTCATATAAGTGCCTCAGCAGACAGACAGGCAGACAGATGCGCTGCACTGCTATGTATAATGAATCAACCGAGGCTGTGTCTGGGTCAAGTTTTGCTTTCAAATTGCACCAGTAAATATCTACACTGAGTTAGTGGAGTATCTCTCTGCTTGTATGGCCATTAGCTAAGAGAGGTCTATGTTCATGAAATCTTTGTCTTTTTTTATGTTCATGAAATCCCCCCTTTTTCCTACCCTTTCCGATTCATTCTGGGCCAGTCAGTGAAGACTTTCAGCTGTTTGTTGCCCACAAGGTTTGGCCTATTACATACGCTAAAATATTCAGGACAAAAGGAGAACTTTTTCTTTCTCTCAGTCCTTTTGTTTGGAAAGTGCAGTAAATGTAAAATAAGATGCAAACAGGAATTAGGAAATTAACTTCTAAATCCTGGACATGGGGCAATATATATAAATGAAGACAAGAAGTGGTTTAAAAATCTGTTTTTTATAGAATTTTGACAAAAGGTCAGGATTTCAGAGACTATAAAACCTGACATGTTATTGAGAGAGCTGGAAAGCAGTGCTTAAAAAAATTAAGGTTGCCTGGCACTAGGGAGACCCCACTTTGTATTGCTAATTGTTTAGCGAGAGGCAAGATGAGGGGACTTATCATCTGCAGCCCTTTGGCTAACGCACACACCTCCATATATGCAGCACAACTGTGCACAGAACTTTGCATAATTTCTGGACCATCCCGGCTGAAATATCCCCCTTACGCTACTGTAACTGTTTTGCCAAGCTTTAACCAATCGGGCAGAATTTTTCCATGCCTCTCTGCGTAGGGCTGATTTTATTTTTCAAAACCTTTCAGCAAAATTATTCCAAATTCTCAAAATGTACGAGGAAGAAACAAATGACCAGAAAAAATGATGCTTTCCACATGGTGCTTAGCAGCCACTTAATTGAGAATCTGTTGCACTTCTGTGCTTTGGAGCAGGAGCTTGGCATTGGCAGAGATGGCATGGGACTTCAAGGGAGTGCCTGGCAGAGGTAACCTTAAGTCTGACGTATCCTAGCTTTTGACTGCTTGGCTTTGCCACATTAACATTCTTTAAATATAGGTTTTAACATGTGCAATATTAAATGGCATGAATCTGAAGTAGTTTTCATAGGACAGCCATGGAAGGGGAGTGTATTGCCCATTTGTGCTGGCAGAGACCTCTGACGTGGGATAAAATACTCAATCTCAAAGTTGACATAAGCAATTTCCAGTATATTAAACATGCAGCTGTTGCGTGTGGATTTTTACAGTACCAGCTAAATTTCCTAAGACTCTCTCCTGTCTTGAGGTAGCCTATGTAAGACTGAACTAAAATGAGGGGCTGAAGTGGAGGGGGGTTCTACTCTCTGCTCATCTGAGCGCACAGAAGCTCTCCTCTCGCACTTTTCTACTTTGTCACCCTTTGTGCATGTGGTTTGCGCTTTCTCGGGTAATAGCTGACAAAAGCTGGGCTCCGTGTATAAGTATGTCTTGATTACGTGCTTAGAAGCCTCTGAGCAGATCTTCCCATAATATATACTCTCTAGAGATGTTTCACCCACAGAATTCAGTTGTGTGATGCACAAAAAAGCTGCTGGGTGTTTTAAAATATATTTTTAATCATGACACACATTCAAAGCTCGGTACAAGTGTTAAAGCGTCGATCTTTGGAATGCCAAAGGAAGGAAAGTTAGTTTGATCTTTCCTTTACAAGGAGGGGGAAGACTGACCCACAGAAAGGGAGCGAGTAGCTTGTGTGCATTAAGTTGGTGGCAAAGCTGAGCTGAAAATTATAAGTGTTTCTGGCTCCAAGCTCCGCAGTCACTCCAGCCCACACTGCCTCCAGTCCTAAGCCACTTCATGTCACATAAGCAGTCACAAGAGCAGAAGTTTGCCACATCCACAGTTCCCTTTGCTGGGATGCGGCACACACAATTGTCTGCTTAAGAACTGTCCGCTGACTTGAAGATGTCTGCCTTTCCACTGGGAAGTGGTTTCAACACAGCTGTAGTTTTTTAAAGTTATGTCTGATAGAAGGGGCTCAGAGGTGAACTGTGCCCACTGCAAACCATGCAGCTGTAGGGGGACTTGAGCTGTGGAGTCCCCGCTTGTACACGTGACGCGGGTTTAGTTCCTTAAATTGAAATGGCGAGTTTTTTTTAATTGCAATTAAAATTTCTCCATTTCAATTTAGGGGCGTTACGGTGAGGGACCCGATCTTTATTTTTTGGTTTTTTTCTGCCCTGTGGAGCCTTCCTGCTTCTCCCACGGCCAGGGGGCAAGCTGAGCTACCCCTGAGCTGTGGCGGATCCCTGGACCTTCCTCCCCAGACCTGGATGGCGGCAGTGCCCCCCAGGGCCACCCAGGCAGGCGGCTAGCTCAGCTCACAGGCAGCGCCCAGCCTGATCCAGCAGTTCTCTGAGCCCGGGCTGGGGCAGCACTGGCCTACTAGTAGCCTGCCTGGGCGGCCCCCGGGGTACCGCCATGGTGAAAAGAAGGACTGGGGCTCTCCGCAGCTCAGGCGCTGCTCAGCCCATTGGCAACTTGCCCCCCAGCCGTGGGAGATGTGGGCAGGTCCGTGGGGGGACAAAAAGGGAATGGGCCCCTCGCTGCTTCTGCTTTCAGCCCGCCTCCCCCATGGCACATCGGGGGGGGGGGGGGGATGAACTGTCAAAGGCTGCAATGTTACAATATTGCACATGGATGTGGCTTAGTTTGCAACATAGCAAACTCATTTAAATCCTAAAAAAAGACATTGTGACACAATTAAACCACAAAAATGGCCAATTTTTGTCACCCCTGTTGTTTAGTAAAGAATAGAGAAGCCTGAAACTGAACCATTGCACAGGGCTCCCAAAACAGGGAACCCTGCTACAACATGATCCCATAATCCTTGGACATTATTAGATCAGTGCTACAACCAAAGATGCACATTTCTAGACTTTTTTTTTTCTCTTTTATCGGAAAGCAGAAACAAATGATGACAACTGAAAAAGAAAGCCACAGCATGCAGTGAGTGTGTTGTGGTTGTGACTACAGCAATGTCAGCTGCTACAGAGTTTTGCTAACAGGCACGTTCTCAAGACTGCGAGCTTCAAGCGAAACAAGATGAACCGACGTGAATCCAGAGGGTGGGATGGTGGTGGCAGGTGGGGAGTAAATTGAGATTACAAGAGAGGATCACCAAAAAGAATTAGTTTGAAGGAGCAATCAAGACCAACTATAGCAGTGACCCCCAACTCAAGACTCGCAGGAAACATGTTCCCCACCGACCTTCCAGCATTGCTCACTGACACACAGGATAATAAAAAGCTAAAACAGAGGTTGATGGAGAGAGCAAAGTATAGTGTTGCCCTCAGTGTGTTACTGACTCAGTATTGTAGTTCATGAGTCAGTAAAGATCGGGGACCCATGAATTATAACAATGATACATCGGGACATCCACATATGGGCTCTTTAATAACCAAATAGTGGAAAGTTTCTTTGGTGTCCTGCATCCTTCCTATTGTGACAAGCTCTGCAGGAATGCCTGCAGTGTACCAGTTTGTATTAAGGATGCATTTCAATGTAACCAGCACGCTTTTCTTTGCAAAATCTCTCCCCAGGAACTACATATGGTTAGTAGGCTGATAACATGAAGCTGCAAGCACAGAGCTAAGTGCCAAAAGACTGCTGATAATCAGCACAACTGGTGTTTTTAGAAGTAGAAAACGTTACCGGCTGTAATGGATGGTTTAATGTATGTTTGTGTATTTGGTAGAGGTAACAATCTGTCCTTATTTACACAGGGCCAGGATTTTATATAAATGACATTATTGTAAATCTGGCATTAATCTAATTGAATTCACTGGAATTGCTTTGAGTTAACATCAGTTTAACTGAGCTCAGAACAGGGTCCCAAAGTACAATGGGACTAGAGGTGAAATTCTCTTGTGTATCATCAGTACAACCCCGTTGAGGTTAGCGGGCCACGTGGAAACAGAGGAGCACTGGGCTACTTCAAATGCATCTGTTAACATAGGCTGTGGCTTTCTTGGAACACTTTGAGAGCCAGAAATAAATCTTTGCTCTCATGCAAATAGCAAATCAGCAACCGGAGCAGGATGAAGCTGTTGCAAATTGTCTTGCATATGATGCATGTGTCAAAGGCAGGTATGTCATGCCAGCCTGCAGCAGAGGCAAAAGCCTGGTCTTCAAATAACTGTAGTTAGATGCAAGAGTGCAGGAGTCAGGTGTCTGAATGCTAGCACAGGATTTGCAAAGCAGAAAGGTGGCCTGTACTGGGCCTCCCAAGTTACAAAATAAGTTGCACACCGAGCCCCTGTAGCACGTCTGAGGAAGAAGCAGCAAAGCTTTACGAACAGTCTGCTACAGGAAACTGTGTTGGCCACAGTATTTCAGTTCCCACCCCTCAGCTGTATTTTGGCAGCCAGGTTGGTTGGGCAATGATTCTGCCTCCATGCGTTTTGTAAGATCCACCTTAGCTCTTGGTCACAGGACCACCGCCCCTGGTGTGAACACAAAGAGAATCTGACTCTCCCACAGTCTGAACAGCAGAAGGGACAATGGACAAAATCCTGGGATGACTGTTCGAAGGGCAATGCAGGCTATGCAACCTGCACTGGCAGGTCAGGCTGGTCACAGCAGGAGAACTTACAAAATGTTAATCCAGTTTTAGTTTAGTATCTCAAAGGCACTGCCAGAGTTTGGAACCAGAGTGGCCTGGGGGCTCATCTCTGAGCAAACCGCAGTTTTCTGAATTGTCAGGGCATTGCAAACACTGGATATTTTAACAGAAG
>JAGPOW010002118.1:15898854-15928377 GCA_030014935.1 Caiman crocodilus | reverse complement strand
TGGGTGTTTTAGGCACGGATGGTTGGGGGCTGGAAAAAGTGAATCCTGCTGCTGTCCAAGCTGTCTTCTGCAGGTAAATGCTTCCAGCCTCCAAGATTGCTAACATTTTTTTTTTTTTTTTTTTTTACCAGTCCTGACCTCACTGATAAAGATCCTCAGTGACGTGAGGCTTGCAGAAGCCACAGTGATTTCTTACCAGCTGGGAGCGAGAATGGGGTGGGGAAGGGAATCCAGTTGTATTGAAACTAGGATGGATAAAAGTTTCCTGCCTTGCTCATTCCAGCACTGAACTGACCTCCTAATGACCAGTGTGAACCTGCTCTTAGCCGTCCGAGTGCTCCCTGGATCCACCCCTTGGATTAGGCTGTGTTTGAAGCCTTAAAAGTCTCTGCAGGGTTGTCTCATGATGTATTTTAGGGCATGGTCTCCCTACATCTGCGCTTTCTGAACCCTTGAGCAGGAGCCTCTCTTCATTTAAAGGGAAGTAGTAAAGAGCAACATTATGTTTCATACTGCATCTGTCTCCCAAGATGAACCAGAAAGGCCGTGCTTGATCTGAAGCAGCGAGGCTCCGTGGTTCAGCTGGATCATACCCCTGGCTGTTTCCTTGCTGAAGGCGCTGGCCAGGGGTAAGCAGTGACCAGGGCAGTGGTAACTCATCTGGCAGGTCGTGGCCCATTCTGATGTTTTTTGTTTTCAGCCATTGAGCCCCTGAGGGGTTTCAATATTGACACTAACAAGAAGTGGATGACACCTCACAGAGACCATCTTTCTTGGCCCAAGGTTCTTCAGCACTCTGACGGCCACGAAGCCTGGTAAGGGTCAAGAAATAACCCCCTCTCAGATCCTCAGGGATGCTTGTTCCCTGGCGTGGGGGCACTGGGAATCCCCATCATGCTCCTGGTACCCACAGTGCCAGGCCCTATGTAAAGGGTCTTGTGAGATACAAAACATCGTTCTGTGGAGCCTTATAAATTTGTGGGTAAGTAATTAGCTTTTATATCCAGTCATTATAATTAGGAGCCTTCATAACATTTATGCATTAAAGCATTTGCTTCACAGGCTTTGGATTTCAAGCTGCTTTCACTCGTGCATTCCCCCCATAACTGAGTCACCATGCTGTACAGGCAGCAGCTTGCGTGACTAGACCACCCCTCCACTACTGCATTTGCCAGGCTGCTCGTTTCCTGGCTTTGTGTCTCATCTCTGGGGAGCAGCAGCTGCTGCTGCCCCACAGCTACCAGATGTGACGCAAGCTTGGGCTAGAAACGGTAACCAGACAGAAACTGATGCAGTTCTCGTGGGTTTGTCAGGAATAGAAGTGGCGGGCTGGGCTGGGTTGGGCTGGGCTGGGCTGGGGGAGTAGGAAGGCTAACGTGGAGACAACCCACGTAGTGTCTGGAGATCACTGCTGCGGCAGTGCATTTCTGCAGAATGGAGGGCTGATTTAGGCTTTGGAGCTGAAAAGAAACCCCCCCCCCTCCTCCTCCTCCCTGCTGCAGCACATAAAGTGACTGATGCAAAAAGAGAAGTGTAATTCACCTGGCAGGTGTTTTATGATTCAGTCCCATGCTTTGCTCTAAAACTAGGGAATTTTATGTCTTCCAGAAAACTGCATCTTCTATGATATCTTTGGGGAAAAGTGGTGTTTGGACATATGACCAGTCACTGGGGGGCTATGTCCATATCTTATGGTATTAAATTGACAAACACTCTTAGCTTCAGCATTGCAATCTGGGCTGGAGAGCTGTTGTATTAGCATGGGGGGGGGTAGGAAAATGAGGGGTGACTCGTTTACTGACCTGGTCCCAGGCAGCGATCACATAAACCCACTCCAGTGGTCAGCCACAATAGTGACACAGTGCAACATAAAGGGGAAGTCATACTGATCAGGAGGGTTACACTGGTCACTCCTTTGTCTATTGCTTTGTACACTCCTTTGTATATAGTACTTTTTTTTTTTTTTACTTCCACATATCCTTCAGGATTTTGGCAACTTCCTCAGACGTTAACAACCAAAGCGGGATGCTTGGCAGGCTGAATAAGTGCACTCTTGCCAAAGAAGCAATCGAGTGTAAGGAGATTGGTCTGAGAGGTACAGTCCAGCTCATTCTTCTTAGTAGTTTTTTCAAGTAAATTTTGAATAGGGTGGAGGAGGGAGGAGTCTGACAAACACTGGAGTACAACATCACAGAGAGGACAGGAGGGAGGCAGAGAGGGGTTCCTGATACATTAGGGTCTCCAGGTTGTCTTGGACCACTGATGAGAAAAAGAAATCCAGATACACGTTAGCAGGGAAAAGGGGAAGCCGACGAGTGCTCAGAGACTTCTCTGGCATGTCAGGCTTGGTCCAAATCCCATCGCCATTGATGGAAAGACTTGTGTGTGCTTCTGTGAAACCTATCACCCCAGAGCTGGACTTGGTATATAAACAAATGCGATAAGTGTAAAGGCTACAGCTAAAGACCTCCTGGATAGTTGTAGCCCCGGTCTGGATTTATAAGGTCAGCCCAAGCATGATAAATGCTGAGATGATGCGCATTATCATATGCACCTGTCTATATTTCCACTCTGTTTGCTGTTTCTCTATTTATTGATTACATTTAATTTCACAATTTTCAGGAAATGTTTTTAAGTCAAAAAATATCCAGGACGGTGGCATAGCTATAGCTAGAAGTGCTGAATGGATCCTGGTAAGTGACAGCGAAATACAGCAGGGCTTTGGATGCGTTCTTGTAGAGGACAAGTTACATTTGCTGCGATACACAAGTGGTCAGAAATACCTTATGGAGATGAGCTGCGGTGCATTGGTGGAAGCCTAGCTCCACAAGCCCCAGCACCTGATCTACCACGTGGGAGATCAGGGGCACCTTCTCCTTGGCTGGGGAGGGGCTTTGCTGTCAGAAGAAGCAGAGCTTTGCTGAAGCCCTGCAACCTGACGGAGAGGCTGGCAGAGGGAACCGTGGGGAGGGCACGTATTGCTATGTCTCTCTCCTAAGAGACTTTCAGCACTTTGCAAGAGAGGGGAATGGTTTGGCGACTCTTGATGAGAGGTTCTATGGCCTGTTTGATTTGAAATGTTGGCACTTGGCTTCTGTGGCCATCTTTTGTCAAGAAAAAGCGTCGCCAAGCTTTTAGCACTGTGGAGGACCTGAATGGAATCTGCAGCTTGCTCACTCCTGAATTTCAAGACAAGGCTTTCCTCAACCTCTCCAACATCAGTATGGAACAAAGCCAATGCCGTGTCTTTGGGGGGGGCCATGACAGAGGGAACTGCTTCTGTGCTGTGCACAAAGTACCATTCGAGCCCTGCTGCCCTGAAGGCAGGGGCCTCTTGAACTCCGGATGGGTAGCTTCTGCCACCCACTTGGAGCATCTAGGTGATAGAAATTTGGAGCTGAATTCTGCTCTGAGTGACATGTGTGTGTTTGCGTGGAGTTTGTGTGTTGTGAATGTCTGGGAAGCATTTGGCCTTTGACATTTCTGGGATACAAGGGTGTACTTACGTTGTGTTGTGCGCCTTGTGCATGCTGGAGGATTGGGCATGTACAGCCAGATTTAGAACCGTTAGCAGGTGCCTAAAGCGATCTTCAAAAGTGCCAGGCAGCCAGCCTGAAGGTGCCATTGGTTCTTAGGTTAGGGGCTGACTCGGGACCCACTGTGATCTGACATGGAGCTGCGCCTCCAACTGCTTTATTTAAAAATGTGTGTTTCTAAAAACTTCCCCTGCCTTTTTTTTTGCCATTTGCGCAGTTGAGAACAAATTAAACAGCAGTGACCAAAGTAGCAGCAGCAACACGGACAGTGTTAATGTTATCGAACCTGACAACTTCATCAGCACACACAACCCCCTGCGCATCCGTAGTACTGGCAGTCACCCACGTGATGATTTAGGAAGCAAGCGTGTAACCAAAGGTAAGTGCTGGGTGGTAACATAGATCATCCCTTAAGGGGGGCAGGGTAGAGATGTGTGTTAAATTCAGCGAAATACCTCACACCCTGCAGGTGGGAGGGCGGTGTGGAGGGGAAATGATGTTATTCCAAATGTGGCAGGGCAAGGCTGATTTGCAGCAGCGTGTCTTCTGTGCCGCAACACAGTAATAAGCCAAGAGCTGAGCTTTCTCTGCAAGTTTCCTGCCATTGTATGTCTTTTTGTCTCAGACCAACACGGCTACCACGTACACCCCTGCCATTGCTGAAGCACTTGCGGGGAGTGCTAGCATAAACCACAATACAGTATTAGCTGGATATGGTCAGCATGGCTGGGTGACAGGGCGGTAAACTCAGCCCTGATTAGACTCTGTTGGCTATGAGCTTCAATATAGACTCTGACTGAAGAAGCAGCTATTTTGGAGGCAGATCACAGTACTCCTGATACGGAATGGATGCTGGGAAAACAATGCCTGTTTTTCTCCCCTCGTTCCCCCTCAAAACACTGGGAAGCTCTGTTCATTTTCGGGGTTCTGGACACCCTCGCTAAAAGCTCTGTCATTATGCCATCCTCAGAAATGTAATCCTTCCCCTGCCTTGGTCAGCGGCTGAGGCGGGGAGAATTCATGCTATTCACCACTTAACTCTGCTTCCCTTTCATTTACGCTCTGACCCAAGCAACCATGCGTGCCCGTTTTAAAGGGCCTCAGGACTGTAACAGGCCATCTGAGATGCAAGGCTCTCATCCATTTCACACGAGTCTTCAGCCCATACATTAGCCTGATCCTTCTTAGACTGAAAGGATGGTGACAGCACAGTGCACAAGCATGAAGCCCCAGAGTTGGCTTGTCACTGGATCATGGCACAGGGCATAGCTGCAAGGTACACCTTCACGCTAAATTGCTTTTTTTTTTAAGTAGAAAATCCCCCAAATAAAGAAGGTGGGCATAGAGATGAAAACAGCGACAAGAACAATAACGGCTATGAGCCTGGCATGGAGGATGACGACGACATGTGTAAGTGAGGAAATATCTTGCAAGGGAACATGCTGTTGAATATCACTGACTACCCTTGATTTTGGGCACTCGTTGTGTGGCTGCCAATGGCTCTGCCCTCCATGCGGACTGTGAACTAACAGCTTTGTGGTTTTGTGGTAGCTGGCTATTGAGCCCTTACAAACTTTTTGCGATTCTGGACTGCTGGTGGGCTGGGTGAGGCGCGCTGAACTCCCAGTTGGTACCTCCATGTCCTTCAGCATCCTTTGAATGCTTGTCCCCGGCAGATGCAGGAACAGAGATTGCTATTGTTTTGGATGGGTCCGGGAGCATCGAGCCTGAGGATTTCGAAAGGGCGAAGGCCTTCATCTACACCATGATGGAAACAGTCTATAAGAAGTGTTTTGAGGTATTTTCTTTGCTTGGTCTGGGTGGTCTCGCTGAAGATGCTGTATTGTGCTATTGTTGCTCTTCCCAGTTTTGTTAGTCAAGAATCAATCACTGAATGAGAAACCTCCAAGGAAGGCCCGTGCACAGCCAAAAGCAGTGTGTCTGTTCAGTTATACTCCACACTGCTCCCTCTGCTGCCTGCACATAGAGCAAAAAAATAATATGAAAACAAGAGCCTGAAACAAAAATTTAGCCTGCGCTTAAAATTCTCTGCTCCGACTGGACAATGCAGAATAAAACGTTAATATTATTGAGACCCTAATTTTCCCCAAACTAATCCAGCTTTCAGGTTAAATGCTGGACCCACCTCCTCAGCACGTAGGCGTGATTTCTGTCTGAAATGTTCGTATTGTCTGCCTCTGCCTCATTAATGCTATTTCCTCAGTTGGGACTTCCTTGACCCACTGTCATGAAGAGCTGAGGTCCTCTGGATCTGCCTTTAGTAATAATGAACACCTGTATGTCCCTTCTTTCCAGTGTAATTTTGCCCTTGTCCAGTATGGCGGGAACATCAGGACAGAGTTTGACCTGCGGGACAGCTGGAATACAAATGCCACTCTCCAGAAAATCCAGAACATCACCCAGCTGTGCGAAGTGACCAAAACAGCCTCTGCCATCCAGCACGTCCTGTAGGTAGTGAAGCAGAGAGGAAAAAAAATGGAGATGCTGAATTCCTGGGGTGCATCAAGAGTGATGGGGAGAGATAAAGACCTTTCCAGGCCTGCATCAGAAATCAACGACTCTGGTGCTGCACCGCTTTGCAAATATAGCTTCACCGGTGTAAGGTCGGAAGGGACCTTGTAGATCTTCTAGTCTGACCCCCTGCCCTGGGCAGGAGAGATCTGGAGATTTAGTAAACTATTGGAATTAAGTCACGAGGCTCAGAGAATTATCCTTACTGCCTGTGTTGCTAGCTTGCTCTTCATCTTTCAGAGCAGTGATTCTCAGCCAGGGGGTTGCACTATATTAGCCCTGTTGGGTGTGCAAACACCTGCATGTGATTCACAAGAAAAACCCAGAGATTTCATATAGGAATCCATAGTATCAAAAACATTATGACCTGCTGTGGTCTTTCTGAGTTCTTTGCAACAGAAGAATTGCATTGTTATTTTTGCATAGTCAAAAAACGAGTGAAAGCTAAGAGCTGGCATCTTCCAAGGGGGGACCTTGAGTCTAACAAGGTTGAGAACTGCTGTTTTAGAGAACGTTATCTATGACTTTGCTGCAGACCAGCTGGCAGTGCCAGAGACTTATCCCTGCTTTTGGGGCCCTTGGAAAGAAACAGAGAAAAGAAGTTAGAGCCCTCTGAATGCACAGTACAAACCTGATGAGTAGGACCGGGATTTGGGGCTAGCTAGGGTACAATTACTTAGCCTGTATGTACCCTTCTCAGTAAGGATTCCCTAGCAATTGAGAAATGGTGCTTGGAGCTTTTCACTTGTAGACTGCATATTCAAATCCAGTCTAGACTGGTGTAGTAACTGGGAAAGCTTTCATCAGAGTTGTGCTAATGGAGCAGAAGTACTGAAGTTACTATGGTCGTTAATTTTTTTACTGCTGCCATTAGAGTAGGGAGCTGGGATTTACAGACTAATCAGAGGCTTCTCTCCTGTGCTGTCGACCTTCTGCATTGCATAAGCACAACATTGACTGCAAGGAAAAAAAAGTCTATATTTGTTCTGAGTTATGTGAATATGGAAGGGAAAAGTCCTGGGTAACATAATCCCCTCTCTGCTGTCCACAGTGATTGTTAGCCAGAAATTTATTTTTTGTTCCACTCACCCCAAGCACTCGTTTCTTGACAATTTTAACAGGGACTTTATCTTCAATGAGGATCGAGGATCCCAGAAAAACGCTGTCAAGATCCTGCTTGTGCTGACAGATGGGGAAATATTTTTGGATCCACTGAACTTAACGGACGTGATCAGCTCATCCAGTATGGAAGGAATTGACCGCTATGCCATTGGGGTATGCTTAGATCTTTAGATCCAGAAGGTCCTGCTCTCATCTGGTCCTAATCATAGCTGGCATCCCTCAGTGGACTGGGAAAGAAAAGACAGAATTGATGCAGTAAATGACTGCAATGAGCCTCTACAAACATAGCTAAATCAAAGGCCAGACTACCTTGTCAAGTGCAGATAAGGTCCCAGACCCCTCAGTAGAGTACTGCAGTGCTAAGTCTCATGTAAACTCCCTTCTCCAACCTCGAATGCCTTCACTGCCTACCAGCTGGAGCTCAGGAACATGTCTTTCAGATAACTGATGCCGGTGGCGTTACTCCAGACACGATGCCAGCCAGGTCCTCTGAGACACTGAGCACATCGTGCCTATAAACTTCCATAAAAAATGCAGCTGCTGAGAGCAGTGTGGAGGTCCCAGGACTGAGTCCCTGTATACAAATCCCTGTGCCATCATAACCCCAAGCAGACGGAGGTCAGCAAAGTCACTGTTCTTTCCTTAGAGAGATGGTTTTTCACTGATCTGAGTCTCCCCACTTTTTTCTGACAGGTGGGAAATGCCTTTAACAAATCAAAGGCCCTAGATGAGTTGCGGTTAATTGCCTCGGACCCAGATGAGGCGCATTTGTTTCGGGTGACCAACTATTCTGCTTTAGAAGGGCTGCTTGCAATGCTACAGCAGAAAATCATTCCCATAGAAGGTGAGGAGAAACCTTTGCCTTTAATCCTATCTGCATTGCGATGAGGAAATGGCTCACTCTGTCCTTGTCTTACTCTCAGGTACTGCAGGTAATGCTATGGAATATGAGTTGGCGCAAGCTGGTTTCAGTGCCCAGATTTTCAACAAGGCAAGTGTGTGTTGTGTTTAACTATTAAACAGTTTATTTGTTCATGCCTAAAACTTCTGCTTACCCTTGATGCTTTAGCATGGATAGTTGCTACTGTTGTCCATTGCCAAAGCCATTTTATTATCTATCTGTAGCACCTGATGCAGAGTTCCTGCAGCACTAAGTGTCACAGAAATACCTTTGAACTTCTCCAGTGCTGCTGGGCCTATTTAAAACTGAACTCCCTGCTGATTCAGGCTCCTGTTTGCTACCAAATGCTGGAGCTTTTCCAAAACTTTCTGGGTTTCATGCTTCGGGCTGGGAGCCAGGAGATCCGGGCTTGGTTTCCAGCTCCGCTGCTTTTTATTTGATCCTAGACTAGGTCTTCTCACTGCTCTGCACCTCAGGTTCCCTGAATCTGGAATGGGAATATTCAGACTGGCTTCGCTCCTGGGATTTGGCGGAGTGGGTGGAAGACACTGATGTTCACTGGAGTGCTTTGCAAAAAAGGTGCTAAAGAAGAGCAAAGAACTGTAATTTGTTCCTCTTTCTTAACTTGACACATGCTCATTCTGCAGCAGGACCTACTGCTTGGTGCTGTGGGGGCCTTTGATGGGTCTGGTGGAGTCCTGAGGTATGAACCAGTCACCAAGACAGCAGTTTTCCTGAATGAATCCAAGGATGAAGTCAAAGGAGCACAATACAGTTACCTGGGTAAATACTAAACTCCACTCACCCTGAAATAATCTGATTCCACTCCCACTCGTATTAATGGAAAAAGGCCAAATATATCTGTGCGTTGAGTTTAGCAGACGGTATGCCAGTGTGGCAAGAGTTAACCTGAGGGCCAGCAGAGCGTACTGGCACTTACCGATGCAAGAAAAGGGTCTGATAAAAGCGCACTTCCACTCTTGTTTCCAGCAGCATTGTTGTCATTCTCACTGGTATCCCATTAATACCCGCTGGCATTAAGTGTACTGTGTAACAGCCCTTGAAATAAATGGCATTTGTCAGACTCTGCTCTGGATAAATATTTCACTTGCAATGGGGTCTAGAGAATAAAGAGCTCCAGGATCAATACAAAACTTGGCCTGGAGAGGTGTAAGATTGTGCTTATTCACAGAAGCATTTTATAGCTTTGTGAGTCATACATCTCCTGATACTGGGCTTAGCTTCCAAAATCTTTCCATTTCAGGTTTTGGAACCCTCAGCTCCAGGTTGTCGTATCTGAGATCTTGCCCACCCCCTAATAAGCCCTCTCCTGTCATGTAAATCCCATAAACATGCTGCTGTAAATCCCACATGCAGTAAGGAGACCTCCTTCATCTTTGTGATGGCTTTTACACCTGTCAGCCTCGAGCGGTAATGGCCAGTTTGAACCCACGTGGACATTTCAAATAGCTTTTTAGGAATGGTTATTTAATGCTAAGGACCATCTAGGCCTTGATTGATGCTATTGCAGAGCCATTTATATGGGGTGCAGCAGTTTATGGCACCCTTGGAGGCAAATTCATTCAAGAGGCCAGGCCATGCAACCTTAACAGGAATGACTTCAGAGCATTTTCTCTCAAGATAAGGTCCACCTCCTTTTACTTCCTAATCATCCTTTTTTTTTAACGAGAGGGCCTCACACCAAAACCATGGACCAGTCTCAAACCTTGTGCTCCAGGCGTAGATCATGGCTTGTCTCTATCAACAAGCTGAAACACCAGATGCAGATACTGTGGCGTGGGCTTTGTGACTCAAAAACAGTTCAGTAACGACCACCTGTAAATTTTGTTCATTGCCTCATTGCACCAGGGTATAGCGTGGCCGGGGTGAATGCACAGGATGGTGCCTTATACGTTTCTGGAGCACCGCGTCACAGTATGACAGGGAAAGTGCTGGTGTTTCAAAAAGATCGCTTGAAGGAAACACTGCAAGGAGAACAGGTATTGTGCTTCGCTCGCACTGCAGTGATCGGCTAAGTGGGTTGACAAAGTAGAGACTAGTAGAGTATAGACTAGTAGACTGGCTTATTTTTATTACTGTTAGTGTACAATATGAAACCAACTGTTATCTCAACACAGCCATTCTAGACTATTGTTCTGATTGCAAACTGTTCAGTTAGAGTTTTCCTTACATTTCTTGTATGGGATCAGCTGAATGAAAATGTTTGGAGCGGATTCTCAGTTGGGAAATTCAGGAAATGGGTGTTATCTGTGGGGGGGGGAACCACTGGGTAGAAGATGGAACCGTGGTTTGTAAATTAATAAGGTCTGAAAGAAGTGCAGATAAATGGGGTTGCACTTTAATCCCATACTGCTTTCCTATACTCTCAAAAAAGAAAAATCTCTAGTTACATTCTGCAGATAAATCGTATTTCTTTGCCTGTGAGAGAGATTCTGGTATAGTGGTGCTGGCAGCACCATGCTAGTTACTGGATCCATCCTTGGAGATAGCTGCATTGTGTATTGGTACTGGATAGTGAAATAACCTATATACATGATAGATGACTTGAGGAGGTTGGGGGGAAGCTCTGATTAGCACCTTCACATGCACAGAGTATGCTATATATATCTGTTGAGTTATTTATAGGAAATCCTAGTGCAAATTCTGTCTGTCTGTCTGTCTGGAGCACAGGTTGGGTCTTATTTTGGCTCGGAGCTCTGCCCAGTGGACCTGGACCAGGATGGGGTGACAGACCTTCTTCTTGTGGGAGCTCCGTTGTATCATATCCATGGGGAAGAAGGCAGAGTTTATGTGTATCATCTTGAGAAGGAGGTAAAGACACTGGTAGCAGCACTAACACTGATTTATGCAGCTCTTGCTGGGTGGGGGCTTCCCAATAGAAATCCTTCTGGGACTTTTATGTTGGTGGTAACAAATTGGAGCCTGACCCTTGGTGCTTTCCATCTTGTCTCTATACAATTCATGAGATACCAAATAGATTTATGTCTTGGGCTCAGAGGACTGCAGACTGAAATGATCTGCCTGCCTCAGCTACTGGACTGTGAAAGACAAACTAATGGAATTAAAGAGACTATAATGGCCTGATGTGGATTTATTACAAGGCCTGATGAAAAATAAATGTTTGTGAAATTGTTTCTGTCTCTTGTCCATGTCCCGGAGGACAAAGAAACCTACACCCTTGCATAGAGGATTCCTTGTAATGATTGCAGGAAATGGATGCTCTTGGAACTAATTCCTGGGAACTTTTGCAAAACTAGGGTCTGGGGAGGCCTACCAGCTATCCCCAGTATGCTAGAAGGGATGGGTAAAAGTCTCGCACCCCAGCTCTAGTCCCTGGTCTTTGCCTTGAAATCCTGTGCTATAGAACATGCTGTTCCTAGTTATTAAAGACCAACTGGACTGAAACCAAACTTTAAAAGGGAGCTATCAATCTTCTGTTTAAAAAAGGAAAGGTCATTGCAGCCTTTTAAATTTGCATTTCAAATACTTTTACATTTTTAAGCAAAATACATGGCAATCTGTTCCTCCTTTGTTTTTCAGGGGTTCTCTGTTTCCCTTGCAAGAGCTGTTGGCATTGCTGATACTTCCCAAGCCTTGCTTACTCTGGGGAGGTGACTTGACCGAGTACAACTGAACAAGGACAGAATGCAATTTAACTGCAAATATAGACTAGTAAAATCTGTGCACAGTAGCTGCTGTGAAAGCTTGCTCAGGACATGTCTAGGGTGGCTGAAAAAACCTGGTGGTCCCACCTCACATTTGAGGCATCCTTCAAAGGCCAAATGCTCCTGTGGCTTATATTGGAAAAGCAGGCCAGAAAGGGTGATAGTCATCACTGTTGTTTCGTGTCTCTGTTGTTGGTAATGGTTTTACATGGGAGACACTCGCAGAGTACAGAGATGGGAGCAGTGCAAGATAGATAGGCAGGTGTGGGTGCTGGTCAGTAGGGAGAGGGACTACTGATTTTCAATTTCTCACTCATTTTTATTAGTAATTCATCCCATGTAGACCCTGCCTCTGCTCCTGTTGCATCCAGAGTGTTCATGGGGAGGAATAAGACTCCCATCTGCATGCTGTCTGGGCCCTTGAACAGGAAAATGCCCTGTTGAAAGCTTTGCTGTTTGTCTTTAACAAACACTGTCATTTTTCTTCATTAAAGAAACTGCTTTTGCTGCACTTGCTGCAACAGGAATAACCTCTGGGCTGTTTTTCAGAGTGGTTCATTCACCTCGGCAGGACACTTGCACGTCCAGCTGCCAACTGCTTTTGCAAGGTTTGGGTTTGCCCTGGCCAGCATTGGAGATATCAATAGGGATGGGTATGTGGACATTGCTGTTGGAGCTCCCCTGGAAGACCAGCTTTCATCCTCTTCTGCTTTCGGCAGTGTTTACATCTTTAATGGCAATCATGATGGAATCAGGAGCCCCTTTTCTCAGGTAGGAGCATCCTGCACGAATCCTGTGGCTTCAGTGGGGTAGAGAGCGCCTCCATATTCCTTGGCAAGTCTGCTTGTGCATTGCAGGCAGCGATTAGCTAGCTTTCCTGTCCTGTACATATCAGAAATGTCACAGGGTGGCCCAGGGGGAACTATTGCATGTTGCAAAGGTTTGGAGAAACAGCCCGCCTGAGGTCTATTGACTTCCTTTTCTTCCTCCAGAGGATAAGGGCAGTTGAAGTTTCTCCACGACTCCGGTATTTTGGACAATCCATTGATGGTGGCTTTGACCTCACTGCCGATGGCCTCACAGATATCACAGTGGGATCATTAGGAAATGTTGTTGTGCTCCGGTAAGTGGAGATTGCTCCCTCGTGGTCTTTCAGAGATTTTAGATTCCAGGACGTGTAGTATCCATATCCTGGGTATTGTTCTAGTCGGGGTTAAGCTCCAGTGTAGACATACATGACTCATTCCAGCACCAGAAACATTAAAGGAGCATTCTTTATTTCATATAAATTCTGTATACAACTTAGAAGCTTTTTGCCTTTGAGTCTCCATGTATCGGTTACAAAATATGAAGCAATTAAGACAGGCCCTGCTTTTCCCCTGTCTTTATGCCCACTGTTCTGTTGGTTCAGTTTGGGCCATTTACACAAGAAAAGAGTCTGTTTCAGAAGTGCAGGCTGTAAGTAGACAGCGAAGTGGCTTTAAGGGAAGTACATTTTGACAAAGGATCAGACATAGTTTATCTTTTTACAAAGGGTGAGGTCATGGGTGCAACTGGTACTCCATTTTCCAATTTGGAAAATAAATTGCAAAGGGACATTTGAGAGTTTACACCACTGTGCACCTGATTTGACCTGGCAAACCCTATAGAGATAAAGGTACATGGTGTTGAAGCTGCTGGCTTGCCGTGTTGGTGGATTTTGGTCATCTGTGCTTTGTTGCTGTACACATGAAGGTCTCCTTGCACGTTGGACAGCTCTAGCCACCACTGGGTATTCCCAGAGTAGGAAAGTCTGGCTCCACTTTGCCTGTCTGTTGAGATTTGTGAAAGGCAGAGAATATCAGGTAAAAGGTCATGGGGGCAGTTGACTTTCCTTACTCTCATAGTATCATAGTACCTAGGGTCAGAAGGGGCCTAGAGCAGGCCATCTAGTCTGACCCCCCGCCAATGGCAGGAACGAGTGCCGGGGTCACAGGACCCCCAAGGTAGGAGCAAGAACAACTTCCCTAAGAAGCTGGTTCCATGTCCTAGCCACCCTAACTGTGAAGTAGTGCCTCCTAATGTCTCTCTTGTTAAGAGCTCTCACAATGTCTCCTAGAAAATATCAGTCTATAAATTACACTTGCTTCCATTTCATGCACTTACTCCCCTGCTCCTGGTCTTTCCCCACTAGGTCCAGACCAATTATCAACTTTAACATCGCTATGAAATTCACCCCAGAAGAAATATTAGTCTTGGACAACAGCAGCACCATTATAGCACAATTGTGCTTTAACGTAATCTCACCACTAGAAACATCCCAGCAAGGTAATGATATGAGAATTGCATTGAGACTGTCATTTGCAGACCTGGCTATCTAAATGTTTGGCACTTGAGCCCCAGTGGCTGTTCTGTATGCTATATTTGTAATGTGTCTAGGTAGTGCTTAAGGGAAGAGGGATAATTTCTTCTGCTGGAAATCAAAGAGCCAGATTCACTTTTGAGGGAAGGCACAGCTTGACAGAGGCTAGTAGAAGCCCAGTTACTTAGAGCCACTCTGGCTACTGGAGTAAGTCTTTGCCCCCCCTGCTATCAAGGGCATCATTCATGGTTGCTTATCTTTTACCTGCCTGACTGTGGCTATGAAGTGTGTGCCTGGTGAGAGAGTGCAGTCACACCCGAGGCAGAAGTATCCCATTTCTCAGTACCAGACATGAGATGTGATGCTTTTGGGTGTGGGAGAGCACATTTTGTGCACCTTTGATTGCCAGGTCAGCTGCATCTAAGAGCCTACAGCAGAGGGACTCGCATATTAAAAGTGTGGGTACTTTGCTTGGTTTGGGGACAGAACTTGAAAATTTACCGCCTCATTTTGCCCCCCAAATTCAACCTGTGAGCATACAACACAGAGTTCGTGATTGCACTTCATTCACATTGGTTCCCCCCAAACTTGTTCTGCCTTTGCAAGAAACTCCAATCTGTGTTTCCAGGGAGTTTGCATTCATACATTCACTACACAGTGGACTTAGACTGGAAAATGCAGAAGAAAAGAGCCCAGTTTGAGGATCAGAAAACCTCACTGAGTAAAGAAGTCTTTGCCAAAAACGCAGTATGCTCTGAGCTGCAGTTCTACGTGCTGGTAGGTGATTTGAGCACACTATGATGGGGTCACTTTTAGAGCAGGGAGTTGTCCATCCCTGCATTACACAAACAGCTGTTGGGGGAGACCAGTTGTGTCAACCAGGCAGATCCCCCAAGATTTCCCTTTGCAAAACGAAACATGAAAAAGCACAAAAGGGAACAGATTAGCTGTAGACTCTGACTGAGGACAAACCTGGTGTGTAACGCACGCAATACTGGGAAGGGATGGAGTTTTATTCCAGGAAGACTTGCTTTTAGGCCATAAGCAAAGGAGCCAAAAGGAAAAAACTCCTTTTCTGAAGGGTCAAGCAGATTTTGCAGCTGAGGAGGAGATGCCTTGTATGCCAGTCTGGAAGTAGCTGGTAGGGCTCCAGGCCCTATTTATCTAACACTGCTCTTTACCTGTATGGGCGCACAGCTTTTGTAATGAGAGCACGCAGCATTGCAGCCTAGAGGGTTGTATGTGGGACTGGGCTCAGGGGAGATCGGGGAACAATGTCACCTGATGTGTAAGTCATTTCACTGCTTCCCGGCACAGCGTCTCCACCTGTAAATTAGAATGGCCTTCTTCCATGCTTGTAAATGGTTTGGAAAAGTATGAATGAAAAATGTATCCAAGTGCTCAGTCTGATATTTTCCACCCTACTCCTCTAGAAAACTAGAAACAGGCAGCGTTCTCCAGTGCTATTTTGTGTCTGTTTCAGCTGACCGGAACAGCTTTGGGTGAATAAGGGATCGCTGAGTAATTGAACAGGAACATTCAGTTTCAAGGCACTGTCGGGAATTCTGGGATGTCGGCCGCGTCTCCCAAAGAGACTGTATATTTTACCCTTTAGGAAATGGCTCGGTATTTTGAGTGAGTCACAGTCTTTTGAATTAATATGTTTTTTCCTGACAACATTTGGAATAGGGGACATTAGGATGCAGGCCAGCCAGCCAGAGTGAGTGATGTACAAACGCTGCTTAGCATCCCAACAGCCCGGGCACCAGTCACAGCGACTTGTTTTTCTCCTTTGTTACAGCCGTGTGACTATAACTGTTTCTCCAGCATTACTCTTAAAGTTAATTACCAGCTCCATTATGAAACGGAGATCGTGGATTATGCTGCCCCTATGCTGGATAGATACGGTGAATCTAACATGTATTTTCAGGTAAATAAAAATCTTCTAGCCAGGGGATGACCCTATTCTTCTCTAATAATCAAACCCTTCCCCTTAAAAAAGGGTTGGCACTCTGTTTTTCTTGTCTTCTGCATGTCCCTTCCTCCTTTCCCGCAGACTCAGAAAAGGCACTTTTAGGGTCTAGTTCTTCTCTCAGCAGGAAACACGTATATTTTATGTGGGGAGAATCTGGATGAGGTCTAGTTTTCTGCTCCACTACTGACTGACTGTGTGACTTTGTCAAGTCACTTGTCTTACCTGCGTCTTGGTTTACCCACAAGCAGTGGAGATATAACCTGCATCAACAAGAGACAACTCGGGATTATTTAGAACCATGCTGCTGAGAATAATTCACTAGAACTGCAAGAGGGTAACACTGTTATAGCAGTACTTCTGCACCCATCAGCTGTTGGGTAATTAAGACTGAACTGCTACAGAGGTATTGGTCTTAGAAGTGGGATTTATACTGGAGGATAAAATATTGGAAATATTCCCTTTACACACCTAAGTCCAGTTGTGATCTGATCCTGTCTCCTGTGAATATAAATAAGAGAGGAAAAGAAATCAATGCTGTTAAAACCAGGGAGTTTTGACTGCACCCTTTAATTTCAGCTGCCTTACAAGAAGGACTGTAATAGCAAGACCACCTGTGCTGCCAACTTAACCTTGAAAAGTCAGCTTCACTGTGACTCTCACACATCCTCAGCCTGCTCGTAAGTTTGAATAGTATTATTGTATAGATTTCCTTCTTAGCACTGTTACAAAATACCTGTAAACATTTTACTGTAAAGCACTGTATTCAGTGAATTGGATGGGACTGCTAGATTTGGTCTCCTTTTGTTACATTGAACCCCACCAAATTTGCCCTAATGCTATTCATTTAACACTGAAACTACACGCCTTCCAAGGAGATGGTGAGAACCCTGCTGGAAATGTCAAGGAAGCCAATGGTCAAACTGACAGGCATAAGGCAGTAGCCATTACGACAGGCAGAATATTGGACTTGATCAGTGTCTTTCTTGGTCTCATGTAGCAGTTCTTATTATGTAAAAGTGCTGTTAGCAGATAATGGATCTCTTTTTTAATTTTGTGCCTATTTATAGGGAATTAGTTGTGGGCCACACCAAGGAGCTGACCCTGATCATTTTTCTAACTAACAGTGGAGATGACTCCTACCTTACAACTCTGGTCCTGATGTACCCTACAAATCTACAGTTTAAAAAGATGATTCCTGAGGTAAGACCACAGAGCAGTTGTTTGGCTAAAATCAGACTGTCTGAGCAAATTTGGACCTCCTACCTCTGGGATTGAGCTAATTTCTCCATCACATTTACTCCATGTATAAATACAGCATGGGGGGACATAGATGCAATATATCCATAAACTTCCAGGTTGTATGGAATTAGCCAGCCCCAACGTGGTTCATTCAGCAATGACATAAACACAAAATGGGAGCATAAAAAGATACAGTTGTAATACAATACACTCCATCATGCGAAGGGCTTGCTGCTGTGTTGAAACTGGTGAGACATTTCTACTTGCTGTTTGTATTAAGGGCAAAGGAATAAAAGCCTCCAAGGACTGGACTGTTTCCAAGCCAAGCAAGGCCGTAAATAGCAGCAGTAGTAGTTTGCTTGTGTCCTTCTGTAATGTTTGAGGCCACGTAGCCCTTGATCTTTTTCTTAAAACAGAAACCAGTCTGTTACTTACTCCAGTCTCAACCTCTTATTCAACTCATTTTATGTACATAACGTGTTCTAGCAGCTTGAGCCTGACCCGCCTATTTTGTATTAGTCCCACAGCTGGTGTTGAAAACACTTGATCTAAGATCCTAAGTGGAGGGGTGACAAAGAAACAACACAGGGAAACACGAGAGCAGCATTGCAATTAGAGCCACAGGGATCCCCTGTACAGATCTGCAAGATGCCTATGTTGTTACAAGCTATTTACATCTAAGCCAGACATTAATTTTGTGGAAGTAGACAGCAGCGAGTGGAATTTTTCCAGTGTTGCCTGCCCCCCTTCAAATATATATTAAGAAACATTTATTATTTTGCCAGCCATCCTCTCCTGCTATTCGTTGTGGTCCTCCAAAACCATCCACCTCCTCCTTCTCATCCATGGATTGTGGCATTGGACACCCAACATTCAAGGCGACCGTAAGTTGTTTTCAGTGTTTCAGTTCCCTTCCCAGTGCCTGTTGGATTTTTAACAAGCGCTCCTTTCAGTTGGGCCACGGCCTCAGTTTGTTTTTTTGCATGAGTCATTGTCACCGCACATCGCATCCAGACAGCTGATTATTTATTGCACACAACTGTACCTCGGCCGTTTTTTGGTTACACACAGTAGAGTTTATCCCACACTGGAGGGAAAAGTGGGCAGTGAAATATATTACCCAACTCCATCTTTGTTCTAAAATAAGTTTTCAGTGAATAGAAAAAAAAGGCTTTGCGTATTTGTTTTTCATTTTTTAATACGTGTGTGTTTTTCTTCAAAACAGGCAAATTTTTCAGTGATTTGGCAACTAGATAAAACTCTAGTTCCATACAAGTTTGCAAACATCACTGTTAACATCACCAAGTAAGTACTGCTGCTTTCCTTCCCGAGTCCTAATGCAAACCAGAGAGGAATCATGGGAGTTCCCTCTAGTTCTTTAACGCTTCTTCACGAGAAGCCTGTGAAAGCCTGTTCCGTGGAACCTCTCTGGCCCCTTTTCCAGGCAGTATTTGTACCTTGCAGATGGCGCACACAAAAAAAATCACTGTGGCTAATCTCCCTGTCAACACTTTCAAGCAAGACAGACAGGAAAAATCATATCACCAGTTTAAATGTTAGAACTTGAGTTAGGTTCCTTAGTGCACAGAAAAAGGCTAGTCTGGGTGTTGTTCCAATGCTAGCAATCTTTAATAATTAGGACACTAAAGATGTCATATGTGGCCATATTCAATCGCAAACAGAAGCTTTCTGTTTGAGTATAACATACTGGCAAGCTCCCTATACATGTGGGAACATCGCTGGTAGAGGTGCACTGATACACCAGTTGCATATCGGATCAGTGCTGATAAAAGGAAAATTAATGCTATTGGTTTCAGCCAAGAAAATCTTTATCGGTGGCACCCTTAATTGCTAGTCTTTGATAGGGATGAACCCTGTTTGAGGTGCGTGGCAAAGGAATTGCTAAAGGCAACATTAGCATTCATATTGGAGCTCTGACCATTCTAGCATCTCCTCCCTGTCCAGAGAGAAGGCGGAATGGATAGCTGCACCTTCTTGTCTCTATGCAGGCTGCTGCACAGAAGCAATAATTCTCTTCTTTCCCCTTGTGCAAAGCCCCCAGCAGAACCATACAGAAGCTTTAGTGAAAGTCAGACCACTCAGTGCAGTGCAGTGCAGTGCAGTGCAGGCAGGAAATAAACACAGTGTCATTTACCCCTCAGCATAAACGAAGATAGCAAGAGTCTGATCAAAGAACATGCCCTTGATGTCAGATATGCCTTCAGCGCAGTCCTTACCAAGTAAGTTTTAAAGAACAAAATGTTCTTGCTAACACTATTCTGTTCACAAGGGGCGGGGGAGCATGAAATCCCAGGTGAGGCTTTACCAAAATGGTTTTTTTGAAATGTTGTTCACTTAACTGTCAGTTACCCGTACCACTGAGGACAACTACTTTTTGTTTGTGCTGTGAGAATGTGTTGTAACTATGCACTTCCACTCTGAATCTACTGAAATCTAGGTATTTTAGACAGACTGAAATGTCATTGTAGATTAACATGACACTGTTCCTAAAACTGGATACAAGGCAACTTTCTCTCTCTCTTAATACCTACTACCAATAGAGCCAGATAAATGAACTAGACTAGATGGACCTTGCAGTGTAATCATTTTTGTCTACAGGCCAACATCTATAATATACGTGAATGTTAGTCAAGGGATCTCCGAGAACAGAGAGATCCAGTTTAACGTAAGTACAAATTCAGCGGCACCGAGTTACATTTCCAAGGTGAAGAGACAAGAGGGTTAGCATTTATCTTTGTGCATTTCCCTTTCTAGATAAATGGAGAAAACAGCTTCAGAGCTCCAATTGAATTACAGATTTTGGTTCCTATCAGCATACAAGGTCATAACGTAACGAGTATAAGAAACGCAACTGGAAAACAGGTAACTCTTTTTTTCATTACTCCTTCCAGATCCAATTTCCTTGTCCACGGTCTTTAATGGAATCGGATCAAACCTGTATTGATAAGCACATGGTCTCCAATATGCCTTGCACAATGCATTTTAATATATCCCTACTGTAATAAATTAATTCCAAGTTAACCGTAAAGTTTGCCAGGATAAAAAAAATTGAGTGTCTAAACTGAACGAGTACCCCAAAGTGCGCTAATGGTTGGCCATATCTGCATGGCGCAGGGAAACATGGCATAATAGTGAAGTACATTAAAATTAAATTTTTAGTTTTAATGACCTAAGATTAAAAGTAGGAAAGCAGTTTAAGAAGAACTGAAAGTTCCTTTGACTCAACTGATTGAGTTCAAAATAAAAAATTGAACAGATAGGAATACTGCTTTTAATATCTGAACAGGAAATGTTTCACTGCTTCATTTTTTGTGCATGTGCAACAGCAGATCTTCAGGCTTAGCTTTAAATGCTAAAATCCATACAGGCTACCATAAAAACAATGCCCCCATTGATCAGTCACGGACATAGTAATTAGATGGATGTTATCTGTGCAATGCCAAAAAATTGTCAGTATCATAACAAAGCTCTGAACACGCAACAAAGGACAAATATATTTCATCACTGGAAAAGTGTGCTGTTGTGTAGAACGTCCTGAGCCGAGCTAAAATTCAGTACTTCGTTATGGAAGTTTTGGAGTTTTTTCTTTACTGCTCTTTGGGTAGAGGTTGTCGGCTTATGTGTGTGGCCCATGCTATTCAGCAGCTTGTCTGCTAAGTAGTGCAACCACAGTACATTGCTGTGAGGGTGATAGTCAGACCAGTTGTTGGAGTTCTCCTCTTTCATCTTCCTGTAGATATCAAACTGGTAGTCTCCCGTCCCTTGGAACAGCTCTTCATCAATAGAAAGGTCACAAAAAACAGTTAACCCATCTTTCTCCAGTCTAGAGAGGGTGTAATCTATGATGCTGACATGGACCCCGTGCGTGGGGATCGCACACGCCGTTCCATTCAGCATGTAACTGAGCTCTTTGACGTTAGTTTTCTTGACAAGCACGTTCCCCCAGTGCAAGTCTCTGTGCTCAAAACACAGCACCTCCTCGGCCACGGCCAAGGATGCGGTAACTTGATGCAGGATGCTCTTTGCTGCCAGCACTGAACTTATGGTCTTCATCGTCTCCAAGTTGCTGCCTCCAAATTCAAACTCCAAGACCATGAAGAACTGCTGATCTCCAAACAGGTCTGGCCGATCATTTTCAGATCCTGTCCGCTTGTGGTACGTGTCCCAGGCTTTCAGGAGATGCTCCGGATAGGCCCCCTGGACACAGTGCACAGAGTACAAGCCAATGAACCCCACAGTCTGGCTTACAATCTCTTGAGACAGAAGGCTGAGCTCCTTGGAGATGATGATCTCTGGCAGGATCTCGCTGAAGCTCTTCTGAGCCTCCCCATTGACTCTCTCACTCCCTTCGATGGGAATAATTTTTAAAGCCACAGGCCCTCTCTCGCTCTCCGTCTGAAAAACTTCTCCAAACACCCCTTCCCCGATCTTCTTACACTTCTTCATTTTCTGTGGGGGAATGCATTTTTCAAAGGAAATGGGGCCTTCCTGCTTGCACTCCCCATACACCTTCTCTGCATCCGTGAGCATCACCTCCAGGATGGAGTGCGACTTCATGGGCGTCAGCAGGACAATGGGAGAAGCCGGCCAATTCGCGTGACCAACGCTGTTGCTGAATGGGGTCTTCGGGTACCTCGCAAGCTGGGACTTGAAGGAAGGGGTGCAAGGGATGCTACCGCAGGAATGATCTGCTGCCGCAACTTTCTTTTTCTTGTGAAAGGACATAGATGCTCGAGCCCTGCTCCAGCTCAGGGAATCGTTGAGCAAAGAATAGTCGTTTACTAGAAGAGACGACAGCTCCAGCGCGTGGTCTCCTCTTCTCCCCCTCATCTGTTCCTGGAAGAAGGAGCCATTAGCCTGCTGCCGTCGCCTTCTCTTATTCTTCCCGACGGGACGAAGCCGCGTTTGCTTCTTCCACCGGGTGCTGCTGAACCCGCTGATGCAGGCCTTCCGGCAGGTGCCTCCGTTGCCGTCTTTGGGAGCCACCTTGCCACCTTTCTCCTTTCTCCGCGGGACGAAAGGGGACGCCAGCGGCTGGCAACCGCCGTCCCCCTGGGAGGGCGCGGCCGGCGCTGCCTTCTGGCTGGAGTTCAGGCGAGCCAGCCACAACGGCACCGCTTGCGTGTCCAGCACCACCAGCGGCTGCCGCGGGCACGCGCCCGCGTTGCGCTGGTGGCTCCCTTCGGCCCCCTCTCCCCTCCGCGTGCAGGTCCCCGGGCACCCGGCACCCGGCGGAGACGTTGGACTGCGGCGGCACGGGGGCGGGGATGGGGCAAGCGCGCGAGGGGTGGGCGGCACGCACCCCCCCAGCTCCTCCTCCTCCTTCGACTCGTCGGGCGAGAAGAGCACCAGGCTGGCGGGCTCCGCGGGCCCGTCCCCGTCCCCCAGCAGCAGCAGGGAGCTGAGCTCGGGCAGGATGCTGCGGCGCGTGGAGCGGCGGGGCGCGGGGCCCGGCGCCTGCGGGGTGCTGCACAGCAGGGGGGGCCGCACGGGCAGCGCCCCCTGGCGGCGGCGGCGGCGCGTGACGTGGCGGTGGCGCTGTGGCTGGCGCGAGGCCGGGCTGCTGCCGCGGGGCGGGCGGGCGCGGCGCAGGGAGGGCGGGCGGTAGTCGGGGTCGTCGCCGTCGGAGCCCGAGGTGGAGGCGAAGAGGCGGCGGCGGTCCTGTGGCGGCGAGAAGCAGGGCGCGGCGGGCGGCAGGCGGCGCAGGGCCGGGCCCCGCCGCGCGTACGTGCGCAGCAGCCGCGCCCGCCCGCCTGCCGCCATCGTTTCAAACGCGCTCTCGCGAGACCCGCCCGCCGCGTCTCGCCCGCGGCTTCTGGGGAGGTGAGTCGCTCCACGTCGCGTCATAAACGTGCGCCGGATGTCGGCGCTGAGGTGAGTAACGTGTTTGTGGTGCTGTCACTAACCCGCTCTGCCTCCCTCTCTCCTTAGCCGGGCACCGTGTGCAGGCACCTCCCGGGCTGGGCGCCGCCTCCGCCGGACCGTCCCCGCGCCGCAGGAGCGCAGGTGAGCGTCCGAGCGGGACCCCTGCTCCGTGCCGCGCGTGTTGCTCGTCGCGCCGTCAATGCACACCCAGCCCCTGGCGCGAAGTCGCGACTGCGCCACACACGTAGCCTGGCCACCCGCGCACAGTAGCAGTTGCAGGATTAACGCAATGAATGCGAGCCAAATGAATGACCGCTGATGAGTCGCGCCATAAGTGCAGACCACCCACCCGTGCACTATAACGATCGTCCAGTTCATGCCGTGCGAATTAATGACTGCAGGACTCGCCAGCGAGTCGTGCAATGAATGTAGACAGGCAACCGGCGCAAAGCAATGATCGCATGATTCGCTGACGAGCCGCAAAGTTGGCGTAGCGCGAACTAGCGATCACACTGTGCGGTGGCGAGGCTGCCGGAAACGTAGGCTGGCCGCCGGGGCAGGGCGAGTGCTCGTGCGGCTCGCCAGTGAATCGTGCGATACGTGTAGACACGTGCAGAGTAGTGCACACTGATGAATCGCACGATAACTGTAGGCTGGCCGCACCCACGAAGTAGTTATCTCCATGAAAGCGACTGTCGAGCTGTAGAAAGAGCCGCTCTTGAAGAGGTGCGCCAGCTCGAGCTGGTTTCTGTCCTGCTTTCGCTTGAAGGGCTGGCAGGGCCCTAGGAACCAGCATTCGTATGTTAGAGCCCTGCTACCCCTTCAAATGAAGGTGGGTTAGAAACCAGCTCTAGAGTTGCTGCACCTTTTCAAGCACTAACTTTGTAGCTGGTTGGCTCTCTATATAACTGGAGGGTCATTTTTGTCTTGTGATAATTGTGTTGTGGTGTGGTTGGTTTGAACTTACTGTTCGGTTAACCAAATAATTGTGTGACCCTTCCTTTAGAGGTGTGGCGGTGTAAATTTATTGTACGATTCACTAGTTAATTGCACAACACATGTAATGTGTAGCAAGGGCCTTCCTGATGACTGGCTCTAAGTCTGTCGGGGTCCTTGGGATGTGGCCTTTTAGTTTTCTCAGTAGTTGGGGTAGCGACACCCTCCGAGGGGCTGTGCGAAGGGCGGCCGTCTTGCGCGCATCTCTGCAGGGGCACTAACTGTGTGCACGGCTAATGCAGTTCATCGAGGGCAGTCTTGAGAAACAGACGAGTGTTGCAGCTGCGGCGCGTGCAAAGCAGGCCTCTCGTGTGACTGTTTCATACTGTGGGTTTCACAGAGAAGCAACAGAAAGGTTTAAGTTTACTTCCATGCAAATTGAAATAGTGAAACCTCTGCGTACGTTAAAGATCTCTTCCACTCCATAAGTGAAGTATCAGTGTGTGCACTGTGTTTTCACAGCAGACAGAGAGACTATTACTGTGATTGCTGAACTGCCATTAATTGATTCCCACGAGGTATGCGCTGCCTGTGCTTCAATGGCTTTGGTTGCTAAAGTTTGCTTTCTTAGGGTTTGGATGAGAGATTTCATAAGCATCTCTGAAGAGGTTTTATCCTTCCACACAGGAGGGTATTTCCTGACTGCAGGATAAGCGTGGGGTTTTTATCGTGTTTCCAGTTTCAGGAGCTTATGGAGTGCTCGTCTGTGCTGCATTGATTTGTGTAGGCATCTCGCTGTGCGAGTTAGTTGTATGCCCTTGTGAGACAGAAGGGTTTCAGCTGGGCTGGAATGCTTCCTTAGGCCCCGTAGATAGAGCTGCAAGTTCTGGGCACGTTGGCTGCAAGCAGAGTCTGGGGTCTGGGTCAGGCAGGGCTCCTGTGGAGGCTGGAACATGTACCAGCACATTGGGGTACAGAAAGAGCCAACTGATGCAGCAGAGATCTCGGTCTGGAAAAGCACTACATTTGTGTAAGAGGTTAGGAGGGGGCACTTTGTATTCGTATGACCCACGTGGTAGTTTTTTCTCATAAAACCTGGCAGGATCTAAATTGTATTGCTTTATCTTTTTCTCCCCTCCTCCATAGTTCTTGAAAGCCAGAACTGACCTGCTGGTCACTGGAGAAATCACCTTTGACAGACGGCTGTACGTGGGCACGAAAGAAGAGAACCACAAAGTGGAGGTATCCAAGCTCTATGTAGGCGGCTGAGACCCTTTCTCAGGATAGCAGTGAAGAGGAGAATGCAGCTCGTTGTGCTGAACTTCTAAAACTGCGTGATTTAGTAGGGCCAAATCCCTTACTCACTGAACTTAACCTCGGGAGCTTTGCCACTGAATTCGGTGTAACTGGGATCTGGATCACAGCAAGGACAAAGGAGAAGGGAGGCGTGTGCAGTAGTGCACAGTGGGGTGTTCTCTGTCTGGTGCAATGTCTCTCGGATTTGCAGTCGTGCAGAGAACACTGTCTCTCCAAAAGAAACTAGGTGTAAATGACAGTAGAAAGGGCAGCCCTAAAGAGGCCTCGGGAACAGCAGACAAGTGTAGGCTCCTCCCAAGGAGACTGAGGAAATGCATCCAAATGAAGCAAGCAGCCTTTCCCTCTTGGAGGAGGAGCAGCACTCGAATTCCCCGCTGCTCACCTTTGTGAATCTGGTTTGGGAAATACGAGGGGAGAAATGTACCACTAGTGCTCTAGGTAACGGTGCATCATTCTGTCAACAAAATCGTGGGGTGGGAAGGGACCTCGGGGATCATCTAGTCCGCCCCCTGGCACAGATGTCCTGTTCCTGTAAGTGCCCCGCTGTAGTGAGGCTCCCCATTAGGACTGACTTTGATAACACGTTGCAAACAAGGCCTTGTCACCACTAGGACTTCAGCACGTGTTGGTTAATGTGTTAACTATGCGCCTTCCTTCCTAGTGCAGATGAGATATATGTTGTCACGGTTATTATTAAGGGATGTTGATGCAATTGCTGTTCCCAGAGAGTTCTTAAACAAAATGAATATGTTTTCTTAACTTGCTTTTCTAGCCTTGTATGACTTCCTTGTGTTGTTAGCAGCTGCTTCAGCCTTGTCCAGTCTAGTATTTGAAGGCTGGGTATTAGATGGAGTAACAAAGTTATCTTGAATTCACATCTCCTGAAACTAGATATCTTATCACATGCTAAATCTCCGTCTCATTCTAGATCACTCTTGTCTTCTTGAAAGAGCAAAAACTCCAGATCTTACCTGTTGTCATCGGAAGCACCATTGGTGGATTTCTCTTGTTGGCTTTCATTATTGTTGTCCTTTGCAAGGTAAATATTCCCATTGCTGTGTCTTCACCAAAGCGTAGCACAGGCCTTGTTCCTCTTGTGATTTCAGCAATGCAGCATCGCAGCCAGGACTGCTTAGTTACATTTAAGCAGGACACGGAGTGCATGACCTTTGGGGCTCTTCCTTCCATCTTTTCCAGAAAAAGAATTGACAAGTGTTTAAGGGTTCCTTGCGTCTGAACTGGTTCTAAACAAACAGGCAAACAACAAGTCCGGGAGCTGGGTTCACACTTAGTGTCAGGTCCTGGCCAAATTCTCATTTGAACAGCTGTGTTCAGCCTCTTAATTTCTTTCATCGTTTCATCTAGACACAATATTCCTCTTTACTTCCTGTCTTCAGTGACGGCCGTGTTCCAGTCTAGGTTTTGGCTGCATTTTAGTCTAGCAGGGAGGTGGTTCCTTGTCTACTTGAGTGTATCTGTTTGAAATGTTTCAGGCTGTAAGGCGCTCTAGGCACCATGAGCATCATAACTGAGTTACCTGAGGCCATTACCCCTTCTTTACGTTTTCATAGACTTCGGTGTAACTTTAATTGAATGAGAGAAACTCAGAATTTAGTTCATGGCAAAGCTGTCTGTCTAAGCCTATGCAAACAACTTTCCTGAGACCCTAGGACTATTTTTAATCCTCTTTTTGCTCTCTGTTTTTTTTTTAGTGTGGCTTTTTCAAAAGAATGCATCCATCTCAAATGAAGATAAGCATGCCTCCTGAGGACAAGGCTGACTAGAGCAGGATCTGTGATGGAGTCTCATGCTCTTTGTGAAAGCTACCGTGTCACAGCCTATCCAGAAGTGAAGGGATTCAGTTTCTGTGAGCTGGGATGGATGGTCATGGCCCTGAACCTTACGACTGCCACTCTTTGCTCTGTGTTTAGAGACTTTGCACTTCTGGGAAATGCGGCCACCTGCCTGTGCAGCTGCTGTGGATTGGGTGGCTCCTTGCAGAAGCTGGACTTCCCTAGGCTGAGAGAGAACAGACTCCTTATTTCAGATTCTGCCTATGTGCAGCTACGCTGTTGAAAATGCAATTCAGAGCTTGGTGAATTTGTCCATTTTTGTTGCTTTGCTATGTCAGTACTGAGTAGCTGCTTTGAAACGGGCTTTAACGGTAGGTAATTCCAAAGGTGGGGGGTGTAGCAACAGATGAGTGGAAGCTCACTGCCAAGGTGCTGTGATGAGCGATTCGAGGTCAGAAGAGGCTCGGGACTGGAAATACGATAAGTCTTGAGGCATCGTGAGTCTGAATGGTAAGACGCTGGGACTGAACTGTGCCGGGTTGCAGCAGGTCACGACTGTGGCGTATCAGGCGGCAGAGTGGAGGGCCACGAATAGAACAGCAGTGTGCTGCGCACCATGGGAACAGCAGTTCGCAGTGTGTGGTAAGAGTGTGTGGTCAATGTGCATAATAGCTGCTTGACCTGGGGTTGGCTCTAGTCCAGACTCCGGACATCTTTTCTGAGTACTGACATTATGTCTAACCCCCCACCTCCACTTTTAATTTTTTTAAAGAATGAGCATAAATACTTTTAAATATTTCCGCCTTTGGCTGTGGCGGTCCCTAGCTGTGGTGTTTGTTTTATTTCTGTCACATCTGCTTACTCTAAAACCACATGAAACCAAACGTGCCTTTGCGTGTAACATACAGAATAAACGTGTGACATTAACTGTAACAGGAAGAGGGCGGACGGGTCCCCTGCCTGCTCCCAGTGTAGCTACGATTCGTGAAGAACAAAAGTAGCTCAGCTGCCGTGTGGCCTGGGCTGAGGTTCCTTCAGTGCTCCTGTGTGGCATCAGGTGGGAAGGCAGAAGGGAATGCATCTTTCTAAAAGTTGTACACGGGGCTGTGCTGGCCTTGGGTTCAGCGTCCAGGTCTGCTAAGCTGCCAGCAAGAGTGGCCCCTCTCCTGCCCCGACAGGTAACTCACAAACAGCAGTGGAATTGGTTGGTAGGAGACGGCACATCCGTTCCTTCCAGGCTAGATTTCGAGTGGGAATTGTGCAGCAATTCCTTGGATGCAGAGGAGTTTCAGGACGTCTGTGGTTGGGGCCAGAGCTGGCAGTCCAGGCAGCTCATCCTGGCTTGCTTGGGAGGGAGTAAAAGCCCCCATTGAACCGCCTTGAGGAACAGAGAGGCTGTTTGTTTCTTGCTGGTTTCCATGTGTTTGAGCTGTGGCTGGCTGTCACGGCCCAGGGCTGGCTGAGTCCCTCTGTCTGTCCCACCCCACCCTCAAGGGTTCGGGTTCATGCCTTTGTCTCCCAGCGTGGAGTGATCGCTTACCCGTGCAGTGATCAATCCCGTACGGCTCGAGCGTGCCTGTTCCACCCCACCAGCACCCTGGGCTGTCAGCAGCAGGAGGCGCTGTTGTTCAGCAGCTGTTCCCAGATGTTACGTTGTTCTAGGTTTAATCCAGACTATAGCCATCACTATATACATGTGGACATCTGGAGTCTGAATTAAAATGGGCTTCGGTCCAAGTAGACTAATCCGTGCTGAATGAGGGTTAAAGTTAATGCAGGCTATAGCAGTCTGAACTAGGCAGTTTAAACTGTGTTAATTGATGTTTGCATTCGGCAGGTATTTAGGGCTTGAAGTTGCCTGTTCCCACTGCCAGGTGTAGCAAGTAAGTGCAGTTTTGTGGCTCTGAAGTGCAGAAATGCTGGAAAACCTCCCCCCCCCGATGGTCGGTAATCATCTGTTAACCTTTAATCTGAATTGTGCGATTTGAATCAGTTAACACGCTTTAGAAAACGGTGAGCACGTCTACAAATGGCCTTAGAGACCTGCTGTTGCTCCTGAATCCAGACCTGTAGTGTGCTGCAGTGCTGCCCAGCTAGGCTAGCTGCTTCCACCCCAGCCCTCTTGGCTGCGGGAAGCAGGAGGTGCTCAGCCCGTCGGAGACTGGCCTCCTGCAGCAACACTGAAAACAAACCAGGCAAACCAGCACTGGACTGGAGTAACTCCAGTGGGGAGTGAAGTCAGGCACAGTGGTGGGTGCC
>JAGPOW010002118.1:15868464-15898754 GCA_030014935.1 Caiman crocodilus | reverse complement strand
GGTGCCCCCCTCTGAGGGAACTGGTCGCTGTGAAAGGGGAGCAGCTGTCGGCGCCCAGAGAGAGGGTACCGGGTGTGAAGAGAAGTGCAATGGCTGCACCAGTCAGACCGCGGCTGGGGCAGTAGTACCACAAGCTGTTTGTGCCGCCTCCGGCCCCAGCAGGCAAGGCGCTAGCTTTGGTGCTAGTCTGTCCCAGGTGCCAAGCATTGAGATAATGAGGCTTGTGAAGGGAAGGCTCTGGGACCTTCACAGCTGGGTCAGCATGCTTGGAAAGGTGGGCCTTTTGTTAAGCACAGCAGCGTTTGTTTTCCCACCTTGTATTTAAAAAACAAAACCCCCCACCGAACAACCCGGCGTCCTGTTAGTTTTGGAAGTTGCCTCACTGCAGCTTCTGGACAGTAAATCCCGGGGGTGAGCCCTGCATGCACGTGACTTCGCTGCCTGCTCACGCCGGGACCGGAGTCCCTGGCTGTGCTTGAACCCCTGCGCCCCACCCCTGGAGCTGGGGTTTAGCAGAGCTGGAACCAAGCGGCTGCCTCGGGGAAAGCAGGAATCTGCAAATGCGAGGGGCTGGATCTTGGCAACACGCTGGGCTTTGCACAGCAGAACGTGCCAGCCATGAGACCAAGGGGAGGTATCGCCAATGGTTGTACCTGGTGGGGAAGGACATGGAGAGGCTATTCTGTTTCACAGCTGCTTAATTTGTTTTGGGAGAGGGCGGGGTGGATTTGTTCTTGGGGGAGGGGCATGTCTTCTCTGCTTTCTGTCCAGCAGTGGGCGAGCCTCGTGCCATTCAGTGTGGACAAGCCCCCGGACATCCAGCTTTGGAGGAGCTGAAAAAGGCCATCGGTGCTTTCAGTCAAGGCTCCTCGTTCCTGCCTCTCCACCCATCACCCGGCACCTCTGTACAAACCGGATCACATCTACGTTTTGCAAGAAAGACTTTGCTTCTGTGCGGTGCCAGAGCCTGCAAGGAGAGAGGGGGGTTCCCGGGACGATTTGGATCTTAGACTGCTTGGTAAGAATGAAGCATTAGGTCACTTCCTTGCACCTGCCTCTGGAATAGGATCTCTGCCCTGTCTGTGGAACAGCCTTCCTCCTCCCATCGGGAGCAGCCCGAGTTCCTAGCTTGCGCGCACAAGCGCCTGTGCACATGGGCTGTTTTGTTCAGAGCTCTGTTTAATATGAGAGTGGGATTATTCGGGTATATCCGCATCTCATCACTGCACTTAAGTCTGACCTGCAATCGTCAGGTCAGCAGCTGAGTCTCCGTGGGAGAAGCCCTAGATGAAATCTCACTCTGAGTGTACAGCGAGTGGTGACATAGGGGACTTGCATGTGAATCGTGATAGTGACATGCAGACTTCTCTCAGGCTAAGGCTGAGGTTTTTTGGGTGTGTTTTCTTCAGCTACAGCTGGTGCCCTGGCTGCTTTTCTGGGAGGGAATAAAACCCAGTAAAATCTGGGAAGGTGCTAAGGGCCTGCCCAGTCGCAGGTCCATAATGTATGAGTGTCCTAACCCTTGTGAGAGAAACAGTGCGTGTTCAAGCACTCTTCTGCATTGCACAGCAGTCGTGCAAAAGGAGGGTTCATTTGGGCCACGTGTGCGCTATGCAGTTCTGCTGGCGTAGCTGCCATGGCATGTGTGCGTCTGAGAGTCGTGTCCCATAGCTGTGGACACCGCTATGCTGCCGGGGCAGGCTGCTGCTGCTGCTGGCTTAGCTAACGTTATTCAAGGAAGCGGTGCAGCTGTACGGGGAGAAAACCCCTTTCTGCTGCCATGTGCTGGCAGTCTGGCTATCCCTCGTGCGGTTCAGCCCGTGGAAGCCCCCGTAGCCCCAGAGGAGGAGCTTGGGGGTGGGCTGCCAGGCAGGGAGGCCCCAGCCAGCTGCTTCGTGCGTGGGACAGTCGTGCTCTGCCACGTGTTGTGGTGGGGGGGATCCCATGTGCTGTTTGCTGCCCCTCTGCTTAAGGAAATGGGACGCGGGTGGGTTTCTTCAAATGCATGACTCCACAGCAGTGCTTTCTGCCACCGTAGTTGGTTATTATTGCTTCCTTTACTTAATTGCTATGCTGCCCTGCCCGGCAAGGGCTTGCTGTGAGGCAGCAGGAGGATGGAGCAGAGAACGCAGTCAAGGGAACATGCGTTGTTGTCCAGCGCAGGGAGCAGGAATCGCTTCCTAGCTCCAGCTGGCCGTTAGCCAGCGAGGCACGGAAGCAAGAGGGCGTGGACGCTCGTGCCTGACCAGCAGAGCAGTTCTTTGTCAGCAGGCAACCATTTCAGTGCTATTTTGCCTCAGTAATATCCTGCGTGCGGGTCAGTCCTGTGGAGCCTCTTCAGTGGCGGTTCCTTTCTATGGCTTGAAGTGCGCTGCCGTTTAATTGTGGCGTGTGCCCCGATTCTCCTGCACTACGGGACAGGAGCCAGGTGTCTGTGCTCCATTCCTACGATCTCTTCTCCTGCTCCTTGCCCTTTCTCCTCTCTCCCACGACTCTCCAACCCCTTCTGTTTTCTTGAAACTTGCAGCGAGCAGGATCGTGGCTGGAGCAGGGGCCTCTGCGCTGCTCCTTTCAGGCAGCTTTTCTTTATGAAATGAATTGGAAGACTTCTTGACTTGTGAATCGGATGCCTCCCATCCAGTCCTTTGCACTTGATGTAATGCAAGCCAAATCCATTTGCGGCGAGTGGATGGCACTTAAGGGATTAGTCTGGCCTGCCAAGAACGTGTATTAACCCAGCCCGCGGCCACGTATCTTACTGCGTCCTGGAGTTTTCCCCGTGGCAGCTTGGTTGTAGTTTTTTTTATCTTCATTAATAGTAAACCCTTCCAATAAAGGCCTTGGCACTCAGGTGGATCTGAAGTTCCCAAGAGCACAGACGTATTCAAAGCTCTGAAGCCGTAACGGTCCCCCCGTCCTGCCAGAAAGGGAGCGTTGGAGCTTATTTCGCGTGAGAGCTGGTTAAGCCCCCAGCAGCAGGGGTGGAGTGCAGAGAGGTGGCTGACGGAGGGAAACAACAAGTGGGCGGAGGTTGAAGGTCGCTGCCTCTTATTGGGGTGCCAGTACTTCTGCGCAGATCTGGATCGTCCCGCCATCGTCCACTCGAGGCTTTCTGGCAGGAATACTCATGGCTCGGGCCTAGGCACGCAGTAGGAGACTGTCCGTGTCGGCTATTCCTGCCTCTCCTCAAGTCCCTTGATCACTGCAGCCAGGCAGCCTAGACGCGCTGCCCGTTTGCTCGGTGCTTTCAAGGGAGTGATGGTCCGCTCTTAGCAGAGCAAGTGGGAAGAAGCTTCTTCCTGTACGGATATTGCTAATAACATGTTGTTCAACCTCCTTAATTGCCTGCTGCTGGCTGCTTGTAATGGATTAACCCCTGAGGACTGGTGCAATGATGGGACATGTCATAGATGCTTTTGAGGCCCGTGTGCTGTCAGAGGTGGGGTGGGGGTCCCGTTTTAAAGGACTTAAAAAGGACATTTACACTAGCATAACCAGCTTTTATGCGGGTGTAATCAAGAGCGGGACAGCTCCTCCCGGGGTGGAACGTACTCGCGGTCCCGCTGATCGCTGCAGCCAGGCAGCCTAGACGTGCCGCCTGTTTGCTCGGTGCTTTCAAGGGAGCGAAGGTCAGCTCTTAACAGAGCAAGTAGGAGGAAGCTTCTTCCTGTACAGCTGTTGTTAATAATGCGTTGTTCAGCCTCCTCGATTGCCGGCTGCTCGTAATGGATTAACCCTCAGGGATTGGTGCGATGATGGGACATGTTGTCATAAATGCTTTTGAGGCCCCTTGAGCTTTCAGAGGTGGGGTCCTGTTTTAAAGGACTTGAAAAGGACATTTACACTAGCATAACCAGCTTTTAGGCTGGTGTAATCAAGAGCAGGACAGATCCTCCCTGGGTGGAACGTACTCTTGCGGGGTGCAGACTTAGCACAGAAAATACCAAGGGTAAAACTGCACTGGTGCAAGTGTCATCTGTTGTTTTCACGGTGCATTTGGCTAGGGGCAGGTCTCGTGCGGATCAGCGGATAAACGCGTTGGTAGCAGGTGACTGGAGGAGCAGCGTGGGGGAGCACAGGAAACTGACGGGCCTCCCTCACCTGCGCTCTCCAAGAGCACGTCGCAGCGCTGAGAGGTGACTGCGCGGCGTGCGGCAGGGCCACGCGGAGGTACCCAAGCTGGCTCTGGGACCAGCCCGGTCTCAAGTGCACGCCAGAGGCCTGTGGCGGGTAACAAGAGCCGCAAGCAGGGAGAAGCGATTTGCAACCACGCCGTAGATTGCTTGGTGCGTGCGTCCGCAAGTGCTACCGTGCGCATTTGGCCTCCTTGTTTGAGATGGGGTCAGGCTGCACGCCGACTGGCTAGTGAGATCCTTGCCCTTCTTGTCACTGATGTGACACAATGGCTAGAAAGCGTTACTGTTTGGCGGTGGCCTGTGAGGAAGGAGTTTGGGCCTCCATCCAGTTCCTGGAAGTTTTGCAGGTACCAAACCCGCGGCCCCACGCGGCAGTCCCTGCTGCGCTGGCTGTCCGGCAGAGCAGGTCAGGGCTGACAGAGCCTGGCAGGCGTGCGCTGCTTCCCCATGCGTGCGCGTCAGGGCCGAGGCGCTACTGTACTCGCTAATGGAGCCGATCTGCCAGGCACGCTGCCTCGTTATGTTAATGTGAAGGCACGCTTCATTAAAAGCCTTCAGCTTTCAGTCCTTGACTTGATGTTTCCTTTGTGGGCTGCTCTTAGAAAATCGAAGCGCCGGCTTGCAGCGCGGCACAGAGCCTGCCGTGCTCTCAGCTGCAGCCTTCAGGCTCCTGAGCGGTGGGTTTTCTTAATGGGAGCTCTTCATTTGTGCTTCCTGCCCTGGTGCCAGCAGTTCGTCCATCAGCGTCGGTCCTGTGAACTTCCTCAGCCCTGCACCCTTTCCTCCCCTTGACACACAGCCCTCCTCCACAGATGTCTCGGTCCTGGCGTAGGGGGCAGGGAAAGAGCAAAGACATCAGCTCAGGGTGATTAAAGACTCGGCGGAGCTATCAGTGGGCACATGCCCAAGATGAGGGAGATGATGTGGTGCTGAGCTCCAGACCTTGTTCTTCTGCTTTTCCCCCAGTTAAGAAGTATTTGAAAGGGATTTCAGATTTCCCTCCGAGTTACGAGCTGGGTCTTTGAGCTGAATGGGAGCAGGAGCGGGGCCCTAAACAGACAGCACCAGGCTGTCTCCTGGGGCCGGCATAGCCCCACGCTTGCAGGCAGGTGTGGACGCTTCCGCGGGAAGGACGGCAGAGCTGGGACGCGGTTTCCATGCTGTGTGTCCCAGTTGCTTTGTGACGTGCTGTTCTAGTCCAATCGCTGATTTTTTTTTATTTTATTTTAAAGGAAAGCAAACCAAATCTGCAGCTCCTCGTTTGTAACCAAGACAACTCGCAGCCTGGCTCTCGTGGCCCTGCGCTGCGCCGACCGCAGAGCCGCCGCGGGAGGGAAGGAGAAGTCCGACTTGTGTTGGGCGGCTCTGCCTCGGCAGGTTGCACGTGCGTTTCCCCGCTTCTCGCCCCCTGCAGTCGCATCCCTCGTCTCCAGGGAGAGCCGTTCGCTCTGCGCTCGGCCCGGCTACTCGTGCGTTTCCGCGTGCTGGTCTCGTGGCTCCAGGGCAGCCTGCCCACCTCAGTCAGCCGGTTCGTTGGTCACGACGCGTCGGCCTAAAAACACCAGGCTGCGTGAAGGACCTGTTGCCAAGGAGTCTCGGCCCCCTCCACGAGCGATTCCCTTGCTTCAGTCTGGAACGCCACATCCACCTTGGGCGCACCCGGGCCCTGCGTGGAGAAAATGCGTTGCGACTCCTCTCTAACTCCGCGATGCACCTGCCCCGTCGGCTGGGACACGGAGTGCCTCTGTTTCGTTCGGTCACTTGTTGCAGGAGCTCAGGGGTTGCTTGTCCCTAGCTGCCCTGTATGCCAGGCACAAAGGTGCCTGCTGCACGCGACCGATGGAGCCACCGCGACTTCTCAGGGCTCTTGGTTTTTGCCCGGGCGTAACGCTCCTCTGCTGCACGTTTGTACAGTCTACAAACTCGGCACGAGTGGGACGGGGGTGTTCAATCGCGCATCTCGCCTAGGTAGCTGCTTGGATCCTACCAGGGTCTGTCCTGTCCCCAGGACACGGGTAGGTGGAAGAGCTTTGCGCAGGCGAGGTGGTGGGGAGCCGTGGGGAGAGCATGAAGATACTCCTCGGTGCTCAGGACCCAGCACGGAAGAGGAGGTAAGGGGGCCCGCTGGACAGGGGGGCAGAGCCATTGGGCCCCCAGCATGAGAGTTTCTGTTGCCTTTGTGGTCGTGCACCTTATTAGCAAGCTGTTTCACGAAAGGGCTTCCCTTTCTTTTTTTGCAAACTGAAAACGTGAGAAGGAACCTGAGGCCCAGACGGATGCTGCGTGATAGCTAAAGCCGCCGTTGGCCCGTGACGGCGGGTGTGCACCCGAGACCATCCCAGGGCGCAGGTTGTAGCAGTGTCGGTCTGAAGAGATAGGCAGACCAGGGCTCTTTGGGCGAATCTGATCTCTTCTATTAGACCAACTCAAATAGAAAGTATTTGGTCTAATACAAGATATGAGACTTGCCCAAAGAACCCTGTCTGCCTGAGATCGCCTCGCACGTCGCTCGTGAAGCTCGTCTGTGCAGCTGAGGAGCGCTGCTGGGCAGGGACTTTCTCTGGAGAGAGCTTACAATGGTTTAGATGCCACTGGGCTAAGGGTAGGAGGCAGAAAGTCCTCCTTGTGCGGCTCTGTTCTTGCTGCACTTTGAAGGGTGTGAATTCTTATCTGGGGAAATCGCTGCTCGTGAACGAAGGGAAAGCACGCATCTAGTGTGAACTACATTTCTCAGACCTCTCGATAGCAAAACGTGCTGACGTGGCACAGACTAAAGTAGGTGATAAATGATCACGGGGCTAAAGACTGCTGCGAGAGTGCGAAGATAACAATCTGTGACGCTGCAGACACCAAAGCAGCGTTGTGATGCGTTGTACAAGAGGTGGCAACTTGGTGTCGTGGGGTGACATTTAGGAGAACGGAGGTTGAGTAGTTGCAGTGAGAACCAGCAAGCTGGGAGCGGTCGCGCCAGGGAAGGCTGGAAAGTGAAAGACTGAGCTTTCCACGAGAACGTCTTGCTGAGGACGACCCTGTCGGGACCCCCGGGGACTTGCTCGAGGACACCTTGCAGCTCCCTGCCCCTGGTTACGCGACTTGCAAGGACGCTTGTACCGTTTTCTTCGTTCTGCCAGAGGACTATCTGTGCACGGGGAGCTGGCGGAGGTTGCGGACGGGGGCTGAGGAGAGATAGAAGATTTAAAGATAATGTTTCTCTCGCTGTTCTCTCAAAGATTCATAATTTGGAGAAACCGGAGACTTTCAGATTCCCTTTTGCGATGTGGTAACTGCAATTCGCAACAGCCTCGATAGGAGCTGTGCCTGTGTTAAATGGGGTCAGACACTGCTCCCACGAAGAACCGGATTACGCTGGAAGACTCCTTGACTTGTAAGCGGGATGCGTCCCGTGCAGGAGTGTCGTCCTTTGCAGTTGAGTCCTTTAACTCAGGCCTTAAGTATCAGTATGTAACTTGTATAATTTAAAATTTTGGGACTTAATGGTAACCAAATGAAAACAATATCAGCTTCTCTGTAATCCCGAGGCCTGGAAAGGTGTTTCCAAATTCTTGAAAAGCGCTCTGCTAGGAACAGTTATTTCCAAAATAAGCCGTTCCCTTGCAGCGCGTGTCGGGTCGTCAGAAACTGATGTTGCTGGACGCGAACGCGTCAGTTTCAGCTACCGAGCTGAGCCACGTGCAGACCGAGCACAGAAAATACCTGCCCGTTGCTTCCAAGCCCTTGCCTTCGCCGTCAGGTGGTGGTGTCACAGGCACAGGTTGCAATAACTTCTCTCTGTAACCCAGCCATGTTGGGTTATTTTTCTATTGACTGTGTTTTGGAGTCGTCATGTAGCCACACGCAGAAAGTATCTGTCAGCCGCGTCAGCTGTCTGTCTTGCTGGGGGAAGGTGTTTTTGGCAGTGACGTATTTTGGATTGCTCTCACAAAGGCCAAGTTATCTTCACTCGGGCAAATTCCCAAGTCGTTGCATTGGTCGGGGTTGGGATCGAGCAGAAACCGAGCGAGGGCTCTGAGCTCTGGATCCCCCGAGAGAGAGCGGGACGTACCTACGTGGCCCTGAAAGCTCAGCTTTGTTCTGGCCGAGTGCGGGGAAGGGGAAGAGAGCGCATCTTTGGGGGCTGCCAGGACTCAGCTGTGGGAAGAGGCGCTCTCTGCATAGCTGGTTTGGGGATGATTGCTCAGCTGTGACTGCAGCACTTGCTTGTAAGGACTGAGCCGCCACCGCCGCCGCTGCCGGAGGGCAGCTGAGAGGAGGGTGGAGATTGGCAGCTCTGCCGGAGCTGCTGTGTCAGGTTTCAGTGCAGAGCACGTGTGGATCATTCAGGCTGAGTTTATCGCTGCTTGCAGCTGTCACCAACCGGCCAAGCAGGGAGGATGGGGCAGGTCGCCTGGAAGGGTTTGTTCGTGTCGCTTTTTGATTATAAAACGGAGAAGTATGTCATTGCGAAGAACAAGAAGGTGGGGATCCTCTACCGTGCGGTGCAGCTCTCCATCCTGGCTTACCTTGTGGGGTAAGGCACACGGTCTCCGCTTCCTCTGCCTGCTGCGTACTCGCGGGGTTTACCTGGCCACAACCGGAGACTGGATGTGCAGCGAGGGCGTTCTCGGGCTGTGGTTTGCTTGGCTGGCTTAATGCGAATGGCTGCAGTTGCTGGGGTTGGCGCAGGGGTGGATGCATTGGAGTCCAGGTCCCCCCTAGACGCTCTGCGGCCCCCTCTCCCATTTGAGATCCACATTCACGTTGAGAATGTGATTGTGACTGTAAAACTACGTTATTCCTGCCTTTATCAGCCGCGATGCCAGAGCGCTGCCGGTGCCCCTGCTGGGAGCTGGAGCGTTTATCGCCGGTGTTGCTGGCCCTGGGGAGGTGCCAGGGAAAGGGCAGTGCTGCAGGGCTCCCTCCCGTGCTGGACGCTAGGTGAGAGCGTGCCCGTGCGCGCGAATCGACCGCAGAGGGGTTCGGCGCCGAGCAGCAGATTCCTTTGCCTGGAACCGGCTGCGGCGCTGCGAATGCGGGGAGGCCGTGTGCACATCACGTGCCCTCCATGCATTTCTGAGCAGGGCTGTTGGCATGGTGATGGGGTTCGCACCACCAGATAATGGCTTGGTCCTGCGTGCAGCCGAGCGACCTCGGCTCTTGAGCTCCGCGACCCGGGATTAGCGTGTAACGCGTGGGCTCTTCCTCCCCGAGGATCTGGGAGGCTGCTGCCCGTAAGCACCTCCGGCTTAGCCGCTTGCCCTTCGAGTCCTCTCCGCTCCTACCCCCGCTCCGTTTGCACTGAGTAAATATAGCAGAGTCACTCTGCCTGCCGGGTTTATTTATAGTCCCGGCACTGCTTAGCAGAGCGGGCACGGAGTCTCAGCAGTCTGGCATGCGCCCGGTGCTGAGGAAGCAGCCCGATCGCTGTGACCCCTTTGGGAGAAGAGGATGCTAAGGAGAGTCCTGGCAAGGAGCCGGAGTGCTTGTGAGAGTCCCTCCCTGGCGTGCGTGGCTCTGCGAATCCTTCTGGTACGCGGCGCTAAGAGCGCCCTTGCCGGGCTACCCCGCTCACTGCCCCCGGGCTGCGCTTGCATTTGCCAGCCGCGACGGATGTCAGTAGCCTGAGCTTCTTGGTGCCGTTCAGATGAGGGGCGTCGGGGCCTGCGCTGACCAGCGACGTCCGGGGACGGGGTGGGGTTTTCGTTCCCCACCGAGCGGGGAGAAGCCAGAGCCGAGTCTGGAAGACGGGCCTGGCAGGTGCTCGCTGGGAAACGTGCTCGTCTTGCGGGGAATTGGGGAGGTATGAGAATCGGCTGGAGGGAACTTTCTCGCTCCGATCCTCATCTGCCCCAGGAACGGGCGTGAATGAGCTGGGCGTGTGTTGTCCCCATTCCCCCTGGCAGCTGCCGACGCATCCAGGCCCCCCCAGATGTGGCCTGCCCCTCCTCTCTGATGAAGCCTGCCTGGTCTGGGGTTCTCCACCGACTCGTGGTTTCGGCAGCGGGCAATCCGAGCTCGGTGGCGGCCCGTGGCTCGAGCTGGCGGGCACTTCAGTCCGCCACGTAAGGGCCTCGCCGCTCGGTTCCTGACCCCGGCAAGGCTGGTGATGCAGAGTTTTCTGGGAAGTGGCCACCCCCAACAGTGACCCTGCCCAGGGGGTTACTTACAGGATTGCCAGTCCACCGGCCCAGGAGCGAGCCCAGAGCCAGCCGAGAGCGTTTTCCCGTGGATCGCTCTGTGCGAGGCCCTGCCCGGCTTCCCGAGCCGAGGCACTCCCGGGCAGTGACTGGTGCCGAGCTGGCAGTCCTGTAGCGGTGGTGGCACGGCACCCAGAAGAGCTGCTGGAGTCTCCCCCATCGCCCCCTGCCCAAACGAGGGTCACCCCTATTAGTGCTGAGCAACTGGACGGTGTCCGGCACAGCGGGAGGAGGCTGACGTGGGACCAGACCCCCAGCTCTGCCCGGCAGAGGTGAGCAGGGGCTCACGCCTGGATTAGGCTGTATTTAGGCTTTGGCTCGTGCATGTCACCAAACGCAGGCTGCCTTCGTTACCCTGCTGTGCCTGGCAGCCTTGAGCTGGAGCCTGGCTCTGCCCTGCACAAGTGGGACCTCGGGCAAGTCGCTTCTCACCAGTGCCCTGTGTCGCGTTGGCCATGGCTGGCTGGGGCTCTGGACACCACAACAGAGGTCGTGCAGGGGTCTGCTCGCACCAAGGTGCTTATTCCGAATTTGGCTGAGAGGAAGTCGGTGTTGCTGGCGAGGTCTGATCCGCCCTTGAATTGCACTTTGCCTCCAAAGGAGCCGTCTCCCCGGGCGCAGGGTCCTTGAGACCCCCTCTGGACTGGTGGTCGTTGGGATCAGGCTTGGGTCTTGCTGCCCTGCTCGTGCACTGTCCCGGCTAACACTGTCACCCGCTTCTCTATTCGCAGGTGGGTGTTCATCATCAAAAAAGGCTACCAGGACGTGGACACCTCCATCCAGAGCTCTGTCATCACCAAGCTCAAAGGGGTGGCCTTCACCAACACCTCAGACCTGGGGGAGAGGCTGTGGGACGTGTCCGATTATGTCATCCCCCCACAGGTTTGCTCTGCGGCCCTGGGCCCTTTGCTCTGTCCGTCAGCCTCCCCGGCCAGCCGGACTGATTCCAGCTCGGTTGCTACTGCGAGGAGCGACGTAGGGCAACCGGCCTTGGGGTGCCTTGAAGCCTCAGGGCTTTCCTGCAGGTCTGGACTGCAGATCTGGCTGAAGCATTTTAGCGAGGGGAAAACCACATTGATTTCTCTGCATAAAGTGAAGCTGGTGCTTAAGTGCTTTGCAGGTCCGGGGTCAGTCTGAAAGCGCACTGCACTTAGTCGTGCCTGCTCTCCTGGGGAGCTCCGAGGGGAGCCCGGGGAGGCGAAGGAGAGGCAGGAGGCCGGTGCAGGTTGAGGAGGAGCTGCCCCCGGCCGTGTCTAACTGTACGCAGAGGTCTCACAGACGTCTGTCCGGAAGGGACCCCAGAAGCCATCACGTCCTGCCCCTGTTCGACGCAGGGTCATCCTGGTCTGAGCTGTTCCAGGCAAATGCTTATCCAGCCTGTTAAAAACATCCCAGGGTCTCCACTGTTCGGCCCCTCTACGTGCTCTGCACCAGAGCGGACCCCTGCCCCGGAGCCGGCAAGTTCCTCGTAACGCCCAGCCTGCGCCACCCTCGGTGTGATTTAAGGCCATCATTACTTGTTCTCTCCCCTGTGGGCATCAAGCACAGTCAGTCAGCAAAGGGCGTCTGCCCTTGCCCCTCGGGCTGCTGCTGGCCCCGGCCTTGTCTCTTCAGCAGCACGTCCGAGCAGCGGCCGAGGCAGGGAAGAGCCAGAGCTTCCTTGCATGTCTCGAGTTCTCCTGGGGTTGCTGACAGGTCTCCGTTCAGCACTGAGGCTGGCTCGTCCAACGTGAGCGGTGGCAGGAAGCAGAGCCGTTTCTCGGGTGTGCCTGAGAGCGGTTCCACCGCCACGTTTTGGCCCCCAACGCGTGGGCACGGCAGGAAGCATTGGTGTGCTCTTGCCGGAGTTCGGGTGGCCCGGTGCTCCCCTCCGGCTCCGAGGTGCTCGTGGCCAACTGCACCCTTTTGCTTTCCGTTTCCGTGCTGCCCAAGCACTTGCTTCCCTATCTGCCGTAGACGGCTTTACCTCCCTGTGACGCATGAGACCTGCAAGCAAGAGCTCATCTTTCACTTCCTTCTGGTGCCTGGACCGTTCCCCGTCTGCCTTGCTCTGTTGTATTGAAAGGTGCTTAGGGCTGGCATTTCAGGCGGTCTGTGCAGGTGACATCCACCCGCATTGTAGCCAGGAAAGCCGTCCCCCCGCTCCATGCCACGTGCGCGTGCCTGTACGTGCCTCGCAAGCCCAGGCGCGGTTGAATGCTGTCCCGCCTGCAGCACAGGGTTTCACAGATGTGCCCTGTGATTAGGATACAGGCTGCGGGGGACAGTGCTGTGCCCGCGCTGAGGGGCGGCATGGCCCCATGCAGAGACCTGGGCTGCATCCTCACCCTGCCGCTGGCTTTCTGGGTGCCCGTGGGCAAGTCACTTCTCCCCGTGCCATTGTGACACCCTACGTGAGGCGCTTGGAGCTGGGCTCAGCGGGCTTTGAAAGGTGCCTTTTCCTTTTTCCACGTCTAGGGGGAAAGCATCTTCTTCGTGATGACGAACCTGATTGTGACCCTAAACCAGACGCAGAACATGTGCCCCGAGGTAGGAAGGGGCGGGGGGCTGGCCCTCAAATTGGCAAGAGGGAACAGCGGACCCGGGAGAGGAGGAGGGAGGGGGTCCTTCGTTTGAGCACGATGGTCCTTCGCTCTCCTGGCTAGTGGAGCTCGCTGGGGGGACCGCGCTGCCCTCTCGTGGCCGCACCTCGCAGCTCGCCGCTGGCGGAGCAGGGGCTCGAGACGGTGCCCGGGGCCCCTCGGCTATGCTGCGGGGTGAGAGCGTTCCCCGAGTAAAGCCATGTAGTGCCCAGACCTCAGCAGGGCATGCCAGGCCACGGCGGCGGCAAGGCAGGGGAGTGCCCAGAGCGCCTGTGTGACTTGGGGGCACGTGCCCTGCTGAACGTCGGTGGGGCCTGGTTTTCTCAATCACTTGGGCCCGCAGACCAATGAGGAAGGAGAAGAAATGGGTTTTGCTCCCGCAGCGGGTGGGTGGGCAGGCTTCTGTGGGGTCCCTCGCCCGCTAAATGGCGGCGCGTGCCCCTGTCCAGCTGGGGGGCCGGGCAGAGCTCCTGCGGACGGGTCTGTCGCCTGGTCGTGGCCCTCGCTGGCTGCTACCTCCTGCCTTGCAGAGCCCTGGCATTCCCGACGCGCTGTGCAGCAGGAACAAGGACTGCCCCCCGGGGGAACCCGTGAAAGCTGGCAACGGTGAGTGACGGGGTCGCGCTGGCCCCGCACCTCGCCTCGGGCAGTCGGCTCCTGGCCCGGGAAGACGCCAGGGCGGGGAGAGGCTTTGGCAGGTTTCCTGCTGGGGGTGGCAGGGGGTGCTTCGGGCGAGGCAGGTCTCGGATGTCTGGTAACAGCTGAAACGGCAGCATCCGCATCTCCCTGAGCTATCTATGTGCCATCGCTGACTTGTCTACAGCGTCTTTGAACAGCCAGATGGGTACTAGTCACGCGGGCAGGATCCCCTGGGCTGCTCTGCAGAGCAGCAACGAGGCTGTTTGAGAGGGGGGACGACGGAGGGCCTGGGGAAAGCTGTCTAACATCCCGCCCGCCTGGGGGGAAGGAAACTGGGTGCCCCGCGTGACCGCGTCGGTGCTCTTCTCTGTGTCGCAGGGGTGAAGACCGGCCGCTGCATGAAAACCGGGAGCAATGTCAACGGGACATGTGAGATACTAGCGTGGTGTCCAGTGGAGAGAAAATCCAGCGCCAAGTGCGTGCCCTTCTTGCCCTGTAACCAAGCGTGGCTTGCCATCTTTGGTAGCGTGGTTTCCTAGGGAGTAGCTGATGGGAAAGTGCTGGGCGGTGGCTGCTGCAATGCCCTTTTCGAACCAGGTTGGAAGAGCCCCTGTACTCAGACATCGCAGGGAGCCCGGCACGAGGGTGGCCCGGGGCAGGGACCGCGCTCCCCTATACGCGCAGGGGGACGCGGTGCCGCGCAGTGTGTGCCAGGTGCCCTCGCTGCGCCCTCTGTCGCTGCCCGTTTCTGCAACAACCTCCTGAAAAGCTGGCCACCCGCGTGGGCTGGTGGGTAAGGCTGAGCTGGGCCAGGAGAGATCCTATCGTGCTGCCAGGGGTTCGGAGGATGCAGCCCTCATTTCTGTCTTGTGAAGCAGAAAGGCGAGGGCAGTGCCTGGAGAGCAGAGGGCCCGGAGCCGAAGCCCACCTGACCCCCCCCTCTCTTCCAGGAAGGTGCTTTTAGCGAATGCGGAAAACTTCACCGTGTACATCAAGAACTCAATCCGCTTCCCAAAGTTCAAATTCTCCAAGTAAGTGCACGTGCTGCTCTCTGCCTGTCTCGCTCTCTGATGGCCATAATCCTACGTGGGCTTCCTTCAGCTTCATTTCCCCCTGCATTGCGGGTCCGTGAGCCAAGTGCCCTTCTAGGAAGGTGGACGCTTCCTGCTGGCAGTCCGAGGAAACCACGTGGCTTCTGGCTGTGGAGGAGCAGGGAAGGGCCTGGAGGGAAAACCGCCTCCAAAGTATTAAGAGTGTTGTGCTCGAAGCGAGGAGCACGGTGGAGCCAGCAGGAAGGGCCACCTGCTCTGGGCCGCTGTGCTGCCCGTTCCTGGTGTGTGTGGGTGTGTGTGTGTGCTGATCGCACACAGGATGCAGGGCGGTTTTGTCAGCAGATGGCACGGGGGGTACAGGTCAGCCTGCCTCGGTCTGTTCGCAGGCCGCAGGGTCTGTGTTGGCATCCGAGCACGCCAAGCGCATTGGTGGTAACAGAGCAAGCGGCGTGTTGCCCTGGATTGTGCAGCCGGTCTGATAGCAGAGAGGCGCTGCCCCGAAAAGGAAGGTCCCTCCGCGGCTCCAGAGGTTGAAGCCGCTCTCTGCTTTCCCGTCTGCAGGACGAACGTGCTGAAAACTAAGGACGACTTCTACCTGAAATCCTGCCACTTCAGCCCCAAGAACCTGTACTGCCCCATCTTCCGCCTGGGCGACCTCGTGAGCTGGGCCAGGAGCAACTTTCAGGAGATGGCACTTGAGGTACAAACGCCGTCGTCCCCTGTGCTCCCCCGGCCAGGGAGAGACCTCCCCGCAATGCTGCTGGGTGGAAGAACGGACCCCACAGATGTGCCCCCCCCACCCCACTCCCTCCCTGGCCTGACTCAGCTTGAACAGTGTCCCTGTAAGGTCTGGCTGTGAGAGATTCGACCCCCTGTGGTTTACAAATCCATTGTGGGCGGGTGCTGCTGGGCTCAGAAATGTGGAAAAAGTAATCTGTTGTCACGTAAGGGGAGACTCCGCCCCGTCAAGGGGTCAGGGCAAGGCCCGGTCCCTCTGGAAGCCCACTCACTCAGCCCGTGGTGATGCAGCCCTCGTGCTGGCATGGGACTTGTCTCGGCTGCCGTGGCTAAACGTCCTGTCTGCGGAAGGGCACAGACCTCATCAGCGCCTGGATGTGGAAAACCTCCTGGCTACACGTGGGTCCTCCTGGGCTGGGCACCGCAGTGTAACTGCCCCACGGAGTCCCAGCACAGGAAGAGTCCTGGTGGTGCTGGGAGCATCGTGTGATTAGCTTCAGCGGTGTGAATGTGGCTCATGCTGATCTCCTGACCGGGACCGGGGAGGTCTGCTTTCCTCTCCTCTGGCTGGAGAGACGCTTGGCAGAAGAGCAGGACGTGGGGTCAGGGATGAAAGAGCCAAGCTCAGAACCAACAGCAGCCCACTGAAAACCTCTCTCCCCCTCTCTCCTCCAGGGTGGTGCCATCGGGATTATGATTGAATGGGACTGCAACCTTGATAAAGGGCCGTCTGAATGCAACCCTCACTACTCTTTCACCCGGCTGGATGATGAGTCTGGAGAAAAATCCATCTCCTCTGGGTACAACTTCAGGTATGTTACTGCTGTCCAGCGGTGCAGTCCTGGATTGCGGGTTATGTCGGACTCTGTGCCTAGGCCTGGCTAGCTTTTGCAGCTGTGTTGCTCTGCTTCCATGATTAGAAGACTATTTAAAATGTTCCCCGCCTCTTGCACACAGACTCACAGAAAAGCAGGGCCAGAAGGGACCGTAGGTCACGTAGTCTACGCCCTGCCTGGGGCAGAAGACGTCCCTATCCAAACCCTCCCGTACAAATCCACAACCTAAACTCTTAGTAAGACCGTAGTGACCCCCGACACAAACACAAGCTGCTACACCCTAACCTGCCACAGGCAGAGCCGGTGAACCACGGCGGCCAGCGTCACGTCTCCTTACGGCGCCTAAGCCACAAGTCGGCTCTTTGCGGAGCTCGTACCCTGACGCAGCAGGGGTGGGCAGCGATTCTAAGCCTGGAAATGATTTACAAGTTCAGCTGAGTCGGCCGTAATCTGTAGCAAGCCCCAGCTGTGCCCGTCGTCACGCCCAGACAGGGACACTCGGCTGCCACGGAGGTCTTCGGGTTCCAGGCACAGGCGGGGCACATGTTCCTTCCCTTCTTCCACTGAAATGAGGAGGAAATGGCAGCAGGGCCATTGCACCGATCTCCTTGGGCGTCCTGATCCCTCTGGCTAAGGCTGGACATGAAACACTGTCTCCAGGATTGAGCTAACTCTTGGACCCAGCCCATTTGCTCCTCTGAGGCCTTGGGTTTAGGACCGCACCGTTTGTCTTAGCCAGGTGTTGTGTAACAGGGAAATATACCCACACCTGGACACGGGGGCGTGAACTGATGTAACCCCTCTGCCAGGCACCTGCAACAGGAACTAGAACACTTTTAGCAGTATACAAAATGGCTTGTAGATTGTGTGTGTGTGTGGCATTAAAATAGCTTCATCTAGAAGTGGGGCGGGTGCCTGAGTTAAAAATCAACGGCCCCCCGTTCCCTGCACGCCAGGTTTGCGAAATACTACAAGAGCAGTGACGGGGTCGAGTTCCGGACGCTGATCAAAGCCTACGGCATCCGCTTTGACGTGATGGTGAACGGCAAGGTGAGCGAGGAGCCCGGAAAGAAACGGGGCGGGGGGTTGTACAGCTGGTACGAGCTGAATGCATTACAGCAGTGCTGCGATGAGACCGAAACCCACTCCTCCTGCGTGTTGGGGGGGGGCTCCTGGCACTCAGGCTAAGTCTGGGTAGGGGAGAGCGCAGCAGCGGCTGATGGCAGAAGCAGGCTGGGCAGAGTTGGACGAAGACACCGTCCACACGTAGGGTCCACGACACACTCCTGCGGGTTAGGGAAAGCAGCTCCGCGGGGAGGAGAGGTAGTTTGGTTTCCTGTGCGTACCCCTCAGAACTGTGGAGGTCGGGTTTCAGGAGAGGCCCGCAGTAACGCAGCGCTGGGGCCCTGCTGCCCGCAGACAGACGCAGGCCTCTGAGTGCAGACGCTGGTCTTGGAAGCCTGCTCCGCGAAGAGCCCTGTCCTACAAGCCAGCTTGCTGCTGCTGGTACCTGGACAAAGGGCCCGACTTCCCTGCAGTCGGCTGCTTGGCTCCTGAGCTAGCGCTAATCGCTCTGTGGTTTTTTTCCAGGCAGGAAAATTTAACATCATTCCAACGATAATCAACGTGGGTTCAGGGCTCGCACTTATGGGCGCAGTAAGTAAAAGCCACTTCTGATTCATTCCAGTCACCAGGGTGTGCCGGAGGCTCGGAAAATGAGACTAGAAATGAAACTGTCTGTCCCAGGAGGATTCCTCAGGAAGGCCGATGTGTGGGGTCTGAGCTCACTGCACGTCCCCGTAAACAGGGCCTAACGCACGAGGCAGGACAGATCCCACCAGGGTGTGAAGGCTGAACTACAAACACTGCTGTAGCCTTACATTTGTTCTCGGAACAATGCTCGTTGCAAATGAGACCTGGTCCCCTATTGCTGCACTTCGAACACTGAAATGTGATGCAAAGAAGCTCTAATACGCTGAGATGTCTCGGGTCAGCTGGCAGGGTGGAAAAGCCGAGGCAAGACGGGTCCCACCGTAACTGAGCTGTCCCCAGAGAAGGTTAGGTTAGGCACATAAAAGCCTCCGGTAAATGGTGACAAGCTGCTGGCTTCAGACTAGGGCCGCCAGCAGTGGTCGTGTGGATTTTACCTGGCAGAGGCTACCTGTGCTTTCAGAGACTGCAATGTGTTGCCCTCAATCTTTTGCAGGGAGCTTTCTTCTGCGACCTGGTGCTGCTGTACCTCATCAAAAAGAGCCACTTCTATCGAGGCAAAAAGTACGAGGAAGTGAAGTAAGTAGGACTCTCGTCACGTTTCACTGCGTACCAGTGTACCGTACTTTGGCAGGACGTGGCGGTGCACAGGAAATGCTAATGGCAGGGGGCCGTTTGCGGGCAGGAAACGATCCGCATACAGATGAGGATAGCGAGTCCCTCCCTCTGAGTCGTGGCTGGAGCGAGGCAGGGAAGAAGGAAAGTGCTGCCTCACGGACACGTCAGTAAGGCCCCCGGCTCCGTCCACGAGGATGCCAAATGGAATCGATGGCAGTGTCCCAGAGCTGCGGCAGCCTGGTCCCGCGTTCGCTTACTGAGATGGAAAAGAGGCCCAGGCAGGGAGCGGGGCTGGGCAAGGTGACTTTGGGGCTGGGCGGGGATGCAGCGGGAGCTGCGGCAGCGATAGCAGAGCAGGCCTCTTAGGCCCATTCCCAGCTGCTCAGGTGAGATCGGGGATGATGACAAGGTAAAAGTGGAGGAACTGCTGCACGTCCAGGGTCGTATCCGGCACAGTGCTGGTGCAGCCTTGGAGCCCCACGTTGAAAATCAGGGTCTCAGTTCTCCATTGGCTTCTGTATTTCATACGTGGCCCAGCAGCCTCTCTGGTACGTGGGCGTACAACCCACGTGCATCAGCAGGGAGTTATGCAGGCCCCTCCGGGAAGCCAGCGACCCCTTGCCAGCACACAGCGGCAGCAAATCGTGGGAAAAGGGCTTGCCTTGGAAGAGGGGTGGTTTAGCTTTGTCTTTTCTGATGCGGCTGGTGTTACACGACACGCTCGGTCCTAGCTGTGAAAGGCTGCATCTGCCTCTGGGTGCACGTGCAGCCACTGCTGGAGCGAGGGGCAGTGTTCGGCCCACGGAGAATCGCCGTGGGGCTGCTTGCTGGCATTATGCAAAACCCTGCTAGGCAATGTGCCGGCTGCGTAAGAAGCTCGGGTACAACGAGCTTGTGCAGCGTGGGCAAAGGTGCCTGAGGTGGTGCATGAATATTCACCCAGCCTGGCACCAGCTGAAGCCCCCCGGCTCTGTGCAGACAGGACACTGCTGCCCCTGGACCTTTCACTGCCACTCTTGCCTCCTCTTCCCAGGTCCAGTTCAAGGAACACGGTTCCGGGTGCTACCGCGAGCGGCAGTCAGAACGCCGAGTCCGTGGCCGGGCTGAGGCAACTACAGGCAGTGGAGACTTAACTGCCAGGCTGGCGGCTAGAAGAGACATTCCGCAGAGACGGCGGGGTTCAGGGCAGTGCTCAGACTGCGAGCTGGACACAGCCGCGTCGGGCCTTTGTATCGCCTGGCTGCCCAGAGAAGAGGTCAGTGATGGCTGTTCGCTACCAGACAGCAGTCTGCTTGCATGTCCTCCCCCAAACCATTCTGCTCTCTCCCGAGCTAGTGACGGTAGTCATTGCTACAGGACTTTTATTTTACAAAGGAACACGCAGAAGCCAAACCACGGTTTTCTACATGCCGACATCAAAACCAGCATCGTGACGTGGCAGCGCTCGGCTTCTGCTGCAAGGTCAGCACCATGAAACACGCTTAGCATTCCCAGGAGAGGTGGGCTGGAGAAGCTGGCGCTTCCCACTCCGTTCCACTGCCGTCGCTTCCAGATCCTGCCTGAGGTGGAAATGGATCGGCCTGCTCGCCCGGGGCGAGGGAGCACTGGCCTTCTGTGCAACTAAGGAACTGGGCTGCCGAGGCGCGCCGCCCACACGGGGCGATAAACTCATCGCTTTTGAATATAAGCCGATAGGCAGAAGTGGTGCTCTCGGGGAAGGCCCTCCCTCGAGGCAGACGGTTCCCTCCCCTCTCCAGTGAAATGTGTTATCAACCCTCCATCATACGATAGCCCGGGCATCGCCTTCAAGAGCACGAGTGGTTGCAGTAACCGTGCCCAGTGGTGATGCCCATGAGATTTTCCGCTGGGCACGGGGCTGGGTGCTTTCCCACGGGGGGGGTGGGAGAAAACCTAGGGCCTCTGCCAGGCTGGCACAGCCAGTCACTACATTGGGGAATGTTTTGAATCAAGCCTGTTGCTTTCCAAGGAAGCTGGGAGGTGCCTTGGAGACGGATGCAGTGTGGGTAACCCTTGGCTGGTTTTCCTTGGGGGAGACGGCTGCTAGGAGCTGAAGTGGGAGAGGAAGGGAAATCTATCATACCATGGCAATGCTCAGGAATGTCAGTAGCAGGCCCCTGCTGCCTCCGCTTGCCTCAGCAGTGCTGCTGCCTTTCCCCTGTAGGTTTGGGAAGTTAAGCAGTGTGCAGCACCTGCCGATTCCGGTCCCAGAGCAGGGCTTGCTGCTGCTGCCAAACATGCCCCATGCTGCTGGACTGGCAACGGGTGCATCTGCAGGTAAAGCTAATGACTGGGCCAAAACCAGAAGCCACCGCTTAATTTAGAAGCTGTGTGCACTCATGCTGCTGCTGCTGGTGCACGCAAAGCCTCATTTGTCTTCACAAGTCTCTTCTCTAGGCAACGGATGCTGTGTCCATAAAGCCATGCTAACCGGCCTGACTTCCTGTAGTCTCTTAGAAACATTTTCCTGTCACTGTAGTAGGACTCTTCCCTAGCTAGCCGTCTGCCGGATGAGTAGTATTTCCATTTAATTCTGCTTGTGTAGTGTTAGAAGCTGAAACAAGTGGCATAAAGGAGTGCTATCGACCATCGAACCAGAGTGCAGGTCATCAAGACCAAACGGCTCCTCACAAAAATTAGGCTGGGCTCGTTCTGTACCGAAGCGACTGTTTCATCGTGCCAGAACCATGCCTTCTTGTTCAAGGACCCACCCGCTCCCGGAGTCGAAGTCTCCCAGGCTCCTCACAACATCGCTCCATTGCGCTAACCCGCACCCTTTCTTTTCCCTTTTGCAAACTCTAGGCACTACACAACTCTCAGGAGTTTTTTCTTTTTACCGTGGTTAATATCTTTGTTGATGTTTATATGCAGAAACGGGATTTTTGTCTATTTTCAGACAACGCTCTTAGACTCTCGTGTAACTCGTGTCATTGCAGATAATACTGGTTGACCATGTACGATGCTAGTCCTTCCCTTCAGTAATGCGTCGCCTTGGCGTTTGTTTTTCAGAAGTTTACGTGGCATTTCTGCTGTATGAGGCTATAGAGGACCAGGGATCCCGGTTCTCTTTGACTGACCCCCCCCAAATCCCTGATTAAAGTTAAAGGCTCACCCCCCAGCTGCCAGGCCACAGCAGAAGGCGGTGGCTGTTGCAGCAGAAGCCATGGCCTGCCAGAGGGGTCCAGCCCCTGCAAGCCCACTTCCGTCCCTGGCTCCGCGAGCAGAGGGGCTGAGCTGCACCAGGGCCCTGCCCTTCCCCTCCCACTCTGCCCCTTCGGCCATTAGCTCTGCCAGCTGCACCCCTCGTTGCAAAAGGGGGACACGCACTGGTTTCTCTGATAAAAATGGGAAATCCATGGGTTTTCTCCCTCCTTCCTTGGGAAATGGAGAACCCGGATCCCTGCTGAAGACGATGCCCACCTGTGGGTAACAAAAGCACCAGCCTCTTTAAAAATGGCAGGAGAACTGCTGAGACTCAACTCGACCGTCTGACCTTTGAGGGGGCCACAGCTCACGTAAGCGATTACGTGAGATGCCCACCAGCTTCCTTCTCCCACAGACTGCTGCGTTACCCCGTGGAGTCGGTAACGTGGCGCAGGGCAGGGTCAGACCCCACAAAACCTCAAAGGGGGGGGGGCCACGGGACACGCGTGTTGCAGCAAATGGCCTGCCTGCGTCAGCGCTTCTTCCTCCAGGAACAGAAAAGCGTTTGTTTGTGGCCAGCTCTCTCCTCGTACCTCAGCCGGTGCCCGGGACCTGGCCGAGCTGTCGACAGACTCAAGGCTCACGTAGAGGCAAGGCCGCCGTAGAGCACTCAAGAGACCATAGGCTCGGGGAGTTGGGGTAGAAACGCTTTAATGAGAACGGCTCCGCGAGGGGCTTTAATTAAAGCGCCCGGCGCATCTCGGCTGTCGGTATCCCCGCGCTGAAACACGGCTGGCCGAAGGAGCTGTGCTCGAAGTGCCCGTCGCCCCCGTTCACTGTGGGGCGCCGACAGGCGAGACGCTGGAGCACAGCAACGGCCGCGCCAGGAGACTCGAGTGATCCTGGAGCAGCTGCCCAGGATCAATCCAGCCTGCTCCGACCGGACGTGCCCTGGCACAGCCTGCCGCGCGCGTACGAGCGCCGAGGCGCCCGCTACGGAGAGTGCGCGGCCGCGCAGGCTTTTCCCCAGGCAGAGCGACGAGAGAGAGACAGCGCCGTCGCCTCGGGCTGCGCGCGCGTGTTCAGGGGGCGCTGGCGGCAGGGCTCGGTGGGGCAGGCGGGAGGCGGGCGCGCGGCGGCAGCGACGTTACGGGACGGCGGCACGAGCCCAGCCGGGCGCCTGCAGCAGGTGCCATGCGGCCCGCGAGACGGGCCTTCCCCTCCCGGCTGTCCGGCGCGTGCCCCGCTCGCTGCCCGCGGAGGTGGAGGTGGAGGTGGCCCCGCGTGCGCGGCGGCGGGTCAGTACACGTGCACCATGCCGTAGAGGAAGGTCCAGAAGAGCACGTAGGTGAAGAGGCCGCCCACGAGCCCGCCCGTGAAGAGCGGCCGGCGCGACTTGAAGTACTTGCCCCAGCGGCGCCCGGCCTTGAGCACCAGCAGCGCCGACAGCAGCACGGAGGCCAGCAGGTAGAAGACGAAGCCGCGCAGGCCCGTCAGGCCCAGGATGCCGGCCGTGGCGCCCGACAGCGCCGACACCGAGGTGCGGCAGTAGTCCAGGATGGCGGCGTTGCCGCGCACCGCGCCCTCGCTGATGAACGGCGGGCCCTCGCGCCGCGCCCCCGCCGCCATCATGGCGGGCCCGCCGCCGCGCTGAGGAGAGCTCTACCGGAAGCGCCGCGCCGCCATCTTGGGTTAAAGGAAGCCGCGCCCGCCCCTTCTGCTTCCGGGGCGCGGCGACACGGCAGCGGAAGCCGCGCCCCATTGGGCAGCGGGGCGGGGCCGGCGCCTCCCAAGCTTTTGTTCGGCGAGGCGGCGGCGGCGGCGGGGCCATGTCCTACGTGCCCGGGCAGCCGGTCACCGCCGTCGTGGTGAGTGCGGGCGCCGGGGCGCGGGGAGACCCCTCTCTCCCTCCCTCCCCACGTGCGGGCCGCCCCTCACCCTCCCCCTGTCTCCGTCCCCGCAGCAAAGGATCGAGATCCACAAGCTGCGTCAAGGCGAGAACCTGATCCTGGGCTTCAGCATCGGCGGCGGCATCGACCAGGACCCCGCGCAGAACCCCTTCTCGGAGGACAAAACCGACAAGGTGGGCGGGGGGCTGTCCCGGGGCGCCGCCGTGGCCGCTCGCGGGGAGCGCTCGCGGTAACGGCGCTGGGCTCTTGCAGGGCATCTATGTGACGCGGGTGACGGAGGGCGGCCCGGCGGAAGTGGCGGGACTGCAGATCGGCGACAAGATCATGCAGGTAAGGCCCGAGCGTCCTCCCGGCCCCTCCGCGGGGGAGCGGGGCGAGGGCGAGGGCTGCTCCCGGCTCCCTTTCGCCCGCGGCGCTGAGGGGCCGCTGCCTTCCCCGCGGCACGCCTGGGCCTTGGGGAGACCGCTTCACGGCCTGATGTGACCTTACGCTAGCTGCCAGAGCCCCCCGGGAGGGCTGGGCTGTAACCTGGGCGAGGGGTCGGGGGCCTGGAACGGTCCCGAACGACGACGGAGGAAATGTTATCGCGCGGGGGCAAGGTCCAGGGCAGCGCCTGCTTTGTGCGTCTCCTGGGTTGTGCCAGGACTCTTGCTTGCACACAGGCGAGTTGCTGGAGCCCTTTAGGTGCAGCACCGTGCGCTGGGGAAAACCCATACAGGTTAATTGCACCCTTGCCTGGGGCCAGCGCCATGCGGGACCGTCCGGTCCCACCGCCTGCAGCAGCACTGAGCCGCCCTCCTTCTCCTCCTGTCCAGGTGAACGGCTGGGACATGACCATGGTGACTCACGACCAAGCGAGGAAGCGGCTGACCAAGAGGAACGAAGAAGTGGTGCGGCTGCTGGTGACCCGGCAGTCGCTGCAGAAGGCCGTGCAGCAGTCCATGATGTCCTAACGGCTCGCCAGGCTGAGGCTGGGGCAGGGGAGGGGCGGCACGCAGGGTGGGGACGGGAACCAGACTGACTCTCCCCGACACGGGGAGGCGAGCGCTAGCGTTGAGCCGGCGGTTGGGACATGCTAGTTCTCCCGGGGCGGCCTTCCCCCTGCCCAGAACTGGTGACAGCAAACTCCTGGCCGCTAGAGCAGTTTCTCTTTCGGGAAGTCTTCCGTGAGGGCGCAGCACGTAGGACAGCCCGACCCTGCTGCATGCCGAAAGCCATAACACTACGGGGAGGGGGGCCGGGGGGGGAATGTTAGCCATACTACAAGGAGGGGACACGAGCTGGACGGGGAGGGAACTGGAGAAATGCTTCTTGGTGCTTGCCCTGAACTGACAGACGAGTCTATTCCTGCACGGGAGATCCCGGTTTTGGCAGCACAGGCTCGCTCTCCTTCACTCCGCAGGGGCATGAGTGTGGGAAGTGCGTGTGCGCTAACGAGGTTTTCCCCAGACCTCTCCTCTAGACTAGCGCCGAGGAGCGGCAGTTCCTCCTCCGCTAGGTGGGGCGCCAGCGAAGATGCCACAGCTGAGTCGGAGGGTGTAGGAAGTCCACAGCGCAGCAAGGAATGGCGCCGCTGCTTTTCCTGCATTTTGTGCTAGCTCGCTGGCTAGGACACGGTGCGGGACGTGCAGCACCAGTCTCCTGCGGGAACGTGGCATTGCCTGTAACCCCCGCATCCAGCAGGAGAGACATGAGCGTTGACCAAACGACGCAGAAACCATCTGCAGCGCAGTAAACATCTCAGACACAAATTGTCCAAGTGCCTCGGACTTGAAGGGAAGGTATCTCTTAGCTACTGAGAAATAGCGCGAGCTTTTCAAGTGCCGTAACTGTTGCGCAGGCAGGCTCACGTCCCAAGAGACGGGGTTCCTCAAACAGCCTGAACTTAGCAAGACCACTCGTGCTTGCAGCGCTCCGCTTGCTTGCTTCGCTTCTAGCAGAGAAGCTTGCGAGTAGAGCGTGCGTTTAGTCAGCTCTTCCTTCGCCTAGAATGGCTGACCCGGGGGCTGGACGGAGCCCGCTGTGCAAGTTCACTGGCACAAACACATGCCAAAATTCTGGCCCTGCAGCCATGCTGGATTACAAGCATAAGGTTCTTGGCCCACAAGTTGCTTCAGTGCTTCACTGAACTGAACCCGAGCTAGCTTTAATTACAGCTATCCAAAAACTACGTCCGGTATTTAATCTCGACTGACTCGCACACCGTGTGGTTATGCTCTTCTCCGCAGGCGTCAGGTTATTGTAAATAGACACTGAGGAGGTGTTAGACTAACTTATTTCAGCACATGACTGCAGTGCCACGTAGGGGTTCACTAATGAGGTTTTAATCTTGATTAACGCATCTCCAGGAATATTCTCTCTACGCACCAGCAGCTGTCTCTCGGCCTTGTTTGTTAATACTTTATACTGTATAATTCCAATATTCCTGACTTTTTGTACCTTCAATGACAAGTTGTGGTAAAGCTGTTATTTTTGTTACTGTAGCGGTGTACACACTGCTGTTTGTACTGCTGGTTCACTTGATTTTACACCCAATAAAACAAACTGGAGTTCTTAGAGGGTCTTCTTTTCATGTTTAAAACAACCAGTGTTGCTTCCTGTTTGAGCGTGGCCTTCCTGCCTTTCCCCTTTGGTTGCCGTTTAAACACGTGGCTAAACCCCGCCAGGTAGAGCAATGAAAGGGCAGTGATGGCGAGAGTTGCAGACGACTGGGACCAGGGTAGGGGGTCTCGCAGGAGAGAGGTCTGTCATCTGGATTTGGCAGAAATCCAGCATTGGAACAACCCTGGCTGATCTTGCAGTTGAACTGCTGGTTTACTACTGCAAGACCCAGCAGGTATTACTCGCCCCTTCCCATAAGTACCACCCCCTCCTGCCTGCCTTCCTGGGGGGGTGTCCCTATTTTGACTCCTGCTTGGAAGGGGTCACAACTGCTTAGTTCTGGCCCAGAATACTCAGGAAAGGGCAAAGGCTTTAAGATGCGTCGTAAAAGTTTTTAATTCTTAAGCTATTGAACCTGGCCCATGGAGAGCTCTCACACCGCCTGTTCTCTCAGCAAGCACGCCTCTAGGCACTTCCCCAGGACCCGGGGTCAATAGCTCGCTATTTAGTGCAGCGAAGTCGGGCACTTGATCTGGGCTACTTAGCACCTTTAGGAGGAAAAGCTGGGCGACAGAGGAGCTGCCCAAGTGAATGCACTGGGTTTCCCGCACTTAGTAGGATCAGCCACTGGCTGTCACGGAATGTGTTGAAGGAGTGGGGTGTCCCATGTCCTGATGGAGACAACCCTACATAGGTGGCAGCAGCTATGCTTGTTCAGCCTGGTTTGGAAGGCAGAGGCAAAGGATTGGATCCTGCTCTCTGCCAACCTACCTGTTCCCCTGTTACTTTGTTAGCACTGGTTGTAGTCGGTCCCTGATGGCGAGGGGTTTTGCTGTCCTGGGTTCTGGCTCTTTGGAAACTAGCACGAAGGAGACCCTGCATACTCGCACCCATGTGAGAGCAGTGAGGAGAGCCGCAGCTAGGACAGCCCAAGCCGGACTGGCTCCAAACTAGCTTGAAGAGTTAATCTCTTCCCTGGGTCAATGGGTGGATAACGTGGTATCCTTTTAAGGCATTTGGCATTCAGTGGGATAGGAGCTCGTTGCAGTCCCTGGGGCAATCTCGTATAGTGGTAGGGCCAGCCCATCCCGTCCTGGTGTCCACGCGGGCCAAAGACTCAGTCAAAAGGCTCGTATCCTCGCGTCCTGTAGAGGCAGTAATGCTGGATCATAAATAGGATATCGAAGACAATGGAGAAGAGGCCTAGCCCAAACTTGGTGGGATCTCCAAAGATCAGCTTCCATTCCTCTGGAGGAGAGAAACGTCAAGTGAGAGAGCTGCGTGGTCAGCCCCGCTAACTGATCCTACAACCCGGTCTTGGCCCTTATCAGTAGCGGTAATAGTTCTGCTATGAAGTCACTGCTATTATCTGAAAGCGATGAAGTGTTAGTGTGCGAGCTGTGACTGATCAGCTGCACTGAAGCTGGTCTTTGCCATGCCATGCCATGCCCTGCAGTTTTCCCAGTATGACAGCTTAAAAAGGTGGCAGCGGGTAACCATAAACTCGTGTCATGTCAGAGCACAGCTGGCCGCGTGGGCTGCCAGGCATGGCTTCCCTGTCTGGGACGGCACTGGGATGTGGGCGAGCGACTGCCCACCTGGTAGCAGGTTTCTCTTTAGAGGGAGCTAGTAACAGACCTCTGAACTCTGCTCACCGTTGTTGTATGACTGCAGAAACATCTGAAGGAGGCTGAAGCTCCCACCGATGAAGTCTAGCAGGACGTTTCCGATGCTCCACCCCACTGTGCTCTGGCGACGAAAATTCAGGTATGCCTGAGAGGGGAAACCAAGTCATTAAATTCAGCGCCCAGGGCAACAGACCACTGGGCCACTGCTAGGGACCATGGGCACAGGAAACTGGCCGCTCTTGTTCTCACCCATGCACGTCAGATGGGATTGCTTGATTCTTCTGGGGGAGGAGGCAGATTTTCCAGCTAAAAACACTCAACCGAGACAGAACATGCACCTTGTTGTGCCCTTTGCTCAGTCTATGTGCCTGCTGTAGAAGCAAGGTGTCCTGCTTCAGCAGTAAATGGTTTCCTACATACTGCAAAAGGGCACTGCATAGTCTGTGGTATTAGCAGGGAACCAATCGGTCAAGGAGGGGTCCCTTTACGTCACGGCTCTAGTCTTCGCATTCTGGGATTATATCCTGTGCCTATTAAAAGGTAGCCCGCATGGCTTTTCCTGCTCTGTTGACACCTGGCTGCCACGAAGGTACAAAGAAGCCTACGCTCCTGGTTTTACCTGTGGAAAATACTTGATCAGCGTGACTCCCAGTTTAACGTATGAGAAGAAGAATAAGAATTGCAGCCATGTGATCTGGTCAGCCGCAGCTAGAGACAGCATGGTGAAGGTGAAGATCCATGCAAGCGCCAGCAGCCCAACCACTATTTTGGAGACTTTCTGGCTAGCTCTCTGAAAGAGACGGACATAACATAAGTCTGCAGTCTTACACCCGGATCCCTGATTTCCTCCCCGCTCCAGCCCTTCCCTTAGTGTGCGTTGGGCTCCCCACAACATGCAGGTCAGCAGCCACGCACCCCTGTGCTACTAGCCAGACTGTCCCCTCTTCTGGCAAAAAACTGCCTGGCAGCTTGTGGAGCCTGCTAAGCAGCGTAACATCAGCCCCCAATTCCCACTGGGGCACTGAGCTCCCTGGCACCCAGGTGGAAGCAGGCACAGGCTCTGCCTGGCTGTGGGAGATGTGCAACTGGCTCTTTTGATGAAGTTTAGGGTTCAATAACAGAACTTGTGGGGCTTTTTGCTCCTGAAACAGATTCTGGGGCTTGGAAAGCTTGCCAGGTCATCTTTACCACGTGCTCTACTGAAGAAGGCAGCAGCCAGCTAGGGTAGGGGGTGGTATTTGGCTTAGTCATAACCGAGCCTCAGTTTCCTGCAATTAGGGGCGTTCCCGTCCTCCCTCACAAGGACAGGTGCTGTGAAATGAGGATCACTAGCAGCTCGGGGTCAAGGCAGCCGGAAATTGGTACATGGCTCCCATGAGGGGTGCCTGATGGTCTGTGGCATCTAAAGATAATTAAGTTCGGCCAGAACCTAGTGACTTGTCAGGCTCCAAAACCATTTTGCCTGTGGTGCCTGGTTGTCTCTCTCACAAGTTCTCACACCTGGCACAGTGGTAACAGGTAGTGTGGGTCATTAAGCTGCTGATTGCACCGGGAAAGGGAGCACCCAGAGCAAAGTGATCTCGCTGTTCTCAACCCCAGGCAGTGGGAAGGAAGCAAATGGTCACCTGACAAGGGGGGCAGAGGCTATAAGAACTGGGCTCTTCCAGGAGCAAGAAAGACCAGGAGCAGAAAGCTGGTTGAGGAGTGGGCTCTTGGTTGCCACACAGGACTCCAACCTAGGCCCACGTGGTGAGCAAGCTGGGATGGGAAATGCATGTGAACAACTCATTCTGCTTAGAGCAGAGTTTCTGGTGGTAGCTAAAACAGGGGGAGATTATTTCTGGAGCCCTTACAAACTCTGGATTTCTGTGAAACAAGCTATCACATGGCCCCAAGGAGGGAATTTATAAACCGAGAGCATCTGCAGGCTCTGGGAAAGAGAGCATGCTACAGTCCCTGGGGAGTCGGCACCAGCTCTAGCAAGCCAAGGCAGCTGGGCTGTGAGGTTCTGCTTCCAGTAACGTGAAGGAGAGGGAAGGCTCTACTTTGCCCAGAGGAAGAACACTGGCCAGGGGTGGGGCCAGCTTGGAGGCTCTACCAGGGCTGAGTCACCTTTGTGGAATGTAAGTGCCAGAGGCAACACTCACCTCATATATGCAGCACTGAAAGATGATAAAGAGCGTGATAGCTACTGCATGGAGACTGAAGAAGACATCGCTGCTTTCCACAGGGTTCACGCCATTGGGGTACTGATGTAGGAACTGCTCCTGAACAGAGGGAAGCAGGCAGGTCAGCTCCCAGGCTCAGCTCCATGGGGAAGCTGGTTTGTGGCAACACAAAGGGCACTTACCCTGACAGCAACGATCCAGAAGAGTCCCACGTTAAACACGCTGTATGCTATGAAGCCAGTGAGGTTTAATGCGATGAAGTCAAAGCTCAGCCCAATGACGCTAACAGGGAGAATAAATCGGAACTTGCTCTTAG
>JAGPOW010002118.1:15813305-15868065 GCA_030014935.1 Caiman crocodilus | reverse complement strand
AGGAGGGAAAGGAGTCCTCAATATACGGAGCTGAGTTTTCAGAAGTAGAACGTGCTAATTACGGGTTTTGGATTTGCTAGAACAAAGAGGGCAACCATGTTGCTTTTTAACAGATGCCTTTGTGGGCTGGGAAGCAGCGGTGGGATGTTTACAAAGCCGATCTTTCAAAGGAGGGAGCCTATGCTAGCTGCACCCAGCCCCAGTGAGTCAGGCATTAGGACTGGCCTTGCAGCAACTCCGCCCCTGCCGAGATGGGGCACTCTGCTGCCCTCGTGTGTCAGCAGAGGTTCTCCACTCGTCCAAGGCCATCGCTTGTTTCCTTGCTCAAATAGCTCAGTTTAGAAACGGAGTTCAAGGAGCCTCCCTAATGGGCGGCTGGCTAGACAAGTCTAGTGTTCGGAGGCAGGTAGTCTGCACAGCAGGGCTTAGCTGAAATGCAACCTGCCTTCCAAGAGCGTGGAAACGTGGTGCAGGGCAAGGAGTATACCCTGCGTTAGACCTAGGGGCTGGCAGAAAATCAGACTCACTCCAGCCTGTCATGAAAGGTGATCTAGATTGATTACTAGGACAGTGGAGCCACATCTCTTTACCCTCTCCCCTTCCTCTTCCCAGAATTTATTCACAAGAATGGAAACAGATGCAAGTGTGAATGGGGGTGAACTTCCCAAATGCACCCCTCCCAGCGGACAGGGCTCCCTCTGCTGTCTAACGGGGGAACAATCCAGGGTAGCTCATCGCCCCATCCCTTGATTTCAGTGGCACTTTGCAGGGGATGTTTTGTACAAGTTAAGGGCTTCTGAGCTGCTGCTCTGACAGGCCTCCTAAGCAAGGACTGGATTACTAGGAGATTTAGCTATTGCTGAAATCAAATTTGCTCCTACACTAATACCTTGCTTTTCTTTCCTGGGGACCAGCTCATTCATGGGACAGGAAAACCGTCCCACCCTACCTATACGGTGACGTTTCTTGTAGAAAGAGAGCTGTGAAATGCACTCAGATATCCCCTTACCTCTTTCGCCGACAGTTCTCAATAACCTGTGGGTAGAAGGAGATGGACCAGGCTAAGAAGTAGATCCAGCCAATCACCTGGTCTATGTATCGCAGTATCTGGCTATGAAGCACCTGAAAGCGAATCCTTGGGCTGGAAAAGAAATTGAGCCAGTCAGTCAGTTTGTACCTTTTGTGACGCATCTCTGCATGCAGAAGCAAGCTTTGAACTGAGATCCACTCACTCTAACGCAGCACTGAAGACGTAGGGTGGATTTAATAGAGCTTTCCCCTGTGACTCCCTAGCTCCCAGCCTCTGTCCCTTTCTTCCTTCATTTTCCCCCTTCCCCCCCCACCCTTCAGCAGCAATTTATCTACCCCATGCTTCAGTGCCTCCTAGCACAAGGTTTCCATTGTGTAACTGATGCAGATCACCCTGTGCTGTGTAAGCAATGTGGTGCAGACTGTGCTCCTGCCTGGCTGACAAGATGGCGTGAGATCTGTGATCAAGCAGCTGTAAGAAGCAGAAGCAGAATGAGGAAGCAGCCATACTGCAGCATCCTGCAGAGCCGTGTCATTCTGGACAAGCAGCAGACACGGCTCAGCAGTCTGTTCCGGTGTCAGTTCCACCTGCGAGCACAGGTCCCCTCATGCACAGACCCTCGAAGCTGCAAGGGGGTTCTGCATGTGCTAAGTGAAAGCTGTGGGGGCAGGGATGGCTCCGGAACATGACTGCCCACGTAAGCTCTGTAGAGCAACAGCGCTGTAGCCCAAGGAGATCTCCGAGTCGAGCCGTGCCCTGCTCGGGGCACATTAGGAGCCTGCGTGTGTGGTTTAGAAGATGCTGCTAAACCTCAAGCTAAAATGCTAGGGGAGGGTAGGTGCTCACTGCTCCGCTATTCCAAAAGAAATGCAAATGACAGAAGCTAAGTGGTACTGCTCTAATTACCCAAGTAAAAGAGGAAGGGCAAGAGAGAGGAACACAGACCATGTATATACCCCAAGGAAAAGCGAGGTGGTGGTAGGTGGCTTTCTGGCAGGAGGGAAAATGCTGCTCTTTTAGACGAGAGATGCAGATCATGAGGAATGAAATGCAGTTTCTCACCCGGTTTGGTTGGAATTATTGGTATGAAGGTAAACTGTAACTTGGCCGACATCTTTGGCTTTCACTTGAAAGGCTGAATTAGTTACCCCAGCAGGGACGTCGACCTGTTAGAGAAATGAAAGCGGGATGCAGTGGTATTCTCCCCATGCAAAGCAAGCCTACGTGGGACATCAGCGCTGTTACTTACTTGCCTGGGCAGTTCCACAATGGTTCCGTTCTTGGAGGAATAAGTAATGTTAAAAGTTATCACCAAGGTTTCATTCACTGCAGAACTGGGAAGAGGGAGAGGGCAGGTTAGGCCTCGGCGTGCATTAGAGGAGATGTCTAGTCTCCCCAGGAACATCTTCATATTCCACGCAAGCTTATCTCGGGCAGCCTAGCTGGAGTAGCTTCTGCCTGGTCACCCGCTGCGCTACCAACATTATGGGACTCTAGACACGGAGGCTATTTTTAAGTGACTGATGCAGCAATATGAACCGACCACGGTCCCTTCTTGCAGACGCAGCTGTTTCGAAAGACCGAGGCACGCTGCTCTCAAGCTTGGAGCCTGCCCGTGCACGCAGCAGGCAGCCCTCCGCCCCTCCGTGCCGCTCCTCGCAGCAACACGGGCAAGTACTTCTGTTTCCCCAGGGAAAAGCTCGTACTTGGCCCGCGGCCGAGAAACAGGGCCGCTGCGCCGAGGCAGAAAGTCCCCGTGGAGGGCGACGCGCGCGTTTCGGTGGCTCTGAGGCGGCTGTGCTGGGAGCGGGCTTGTCTCATCAGGGAACATCTCAGGATCCTTCCAGACAAAGCGTGTTATTGTTGGTCTCCCGGGGGCAAGAGAGATCTACCCACGAGTCCAGCGCCCGGCAAACGCGGAGTCCGGTCCGCCGCTGGCGAGAGCGCCCGGTCCCCCTGGCCGGAGCCATTAATGGCGCCGCTCCCCCGCGGGACGGACGTTCATCCCGGGGCCGTGCCCGCGGGCTCCTCGCGCCCCCTCCCCGCCGGGCCGGGCCGGGCCTTACCGTCGCGTCACCGGGACGCTGGTGGTGCTGCCGCTCTCGAGCGCGACCACGTCGGGGACGGCCAGCCCGCCGGCTCCATCTGGGAGAGAGGACAGAGCTTAACAGACGCCGCGGCTCCCCCGAGAAGCGCGGGCCGCTCTTTCCGCCCCACCTGAGGGAGCAGGCGAGAAAAAGACGACGTTGGACGCCGGCCGGCAGCACGCGTGGCGGGGAGAGGCTGTCTGGGGGCCGGGAGGCGACCCCGTGGGCTGCACGGACCGGGCGGTATATGGCCCGGGCACTCACCGTCGCCCGCCGCCGCCGCGAGGGCGATCCCGAGCGCGCAGAGAACGGCCCAGCTCATCGCCATAGCACGCAGCCGGCTCCCCTCAGCAGCGCCGCCCGCCCGGACTACCGGTCCCGGCATGCAGCGCGGCCCCGCCCCGGGCCGGCCGCGCCGCTCCGCGGGGCATGCCGGGACCGATAGTCCCTCCCCCCCCACACACACACGCCCTTCCTCTCACGTGACCGCCCACTCGCGGCTCACCTCCGCCTGAGCCTCCATCTTGAGTGTGGCCACTGCCCCCCATCCCCGCTCTTGGCCACACTCAAGATGGCGGCCATGTTGGGCCTGCCCTAGGCCTGGGGCCTGCCCCAGCCCGCGGCCTTGAGTACTGCAGAGCCAGCACCGGGCGCGCGCCCCTGACGGGCAATGGCTGCTCAGCAGAGCCCGCCCGGCCTGGCCTGCGCGCTGGGCATCGACCTGGGCACCACCTCGGTCAAGGCCGCGCTGGTGGTGGCGGGCAAGCTGGGGCCCGTGGTGGCCGAGAGCTGCTCCCAGGAGACGCGAGCGCGGGCGGACAGCCCGGCCGCCGGTGCCCAGGTAGGCGCCGCTCCCCGCGACGTCGCCCTGGTTTCGCCTCGTGCCCCGGGGTTGCAGTGTGTCCCCTTCGGCTTTTGTGGGACGAGAGGGATCGACCTCTCAGTAATGACCCCAGTGGTTTGACAGTCAGCGCGATGCTTGTGCTTGCAGGGGACGGAGCAAGACGTCCGGAGGGTAATAAGAGCTGTGAACGAATGCCTGGCGGCTCTTCCTCAGCAGCAGCTGCGGAGAGTGAGCCGTGTGGGTATTTCGGGACAAATGCACGGGGTTGTGTTCTGGAAAAGAAACCAAGGTAACTCTTACCGACCCGTCGGCAGACTCGCCTCGCGAATTGCAGCGTCGAAGAGACGCGGCAGCAGTCGTGGAAGGTGGATCTTAGTGTGGGAGATGGTTCTTCTTTTACTATTATTATTATTATTATAACGTTTCTGGCACTGGGCTGATCAGGAGACAGTTGTCACGTGTTCGTTCACCTTGACTTTGTGTAAAGCGGCGTGCTCGGGAGATCCCCTGAAGCACGCTGCCCTGCGAAGTGGCACGGTCCGTCCTGTCCAGCCACCGCGTCCCCGGGACCGCGCTCTGGTGAAGGGCTGCCATCGGTCGCTGTGAATCTGTAGGAGAAGCAGTCCCAGTGGGGCCAGCGGCGGTCATCGCACAAAGAAGGGTCGCGGTTTTGGAGACAAAGAGTTGTCTGTCCCCCTACCCTGTGTCCGTTGCCAGACAATACGGGCTTCCTGATGGCTATTTTTTTTCCAGTTCCTTCCCATTCGGAGACATTTTTAACTAGCTGTCCAGTGAGTTGTCTGGATGCTTTCCAGGAACTCCTCTTTTCTTGTTGCATGCGCACCATGAAAAGTTCGACGGAGGCGGCTACCTGTGTGGAAGTGAGTGTAGCATTAACCGTAATGCTCTGCGCAGCGCGGTGGTTTTACCAAAGCTTCCAGCGTGGAAGGACAGTAGAAGAAAATGTGAAGTTTTACACAAGATTATTTAAATCAGTGTTAGGTTTAAACCTCCCCCCCACTCTCCCGGTATTAAACAAACTTGTTTTCTGGTAAGGCAGAGATGACTGCAGCATCATATTTCTCTGAGCATTTTGGCAGTGGCTAATGTCATTTGTAGGATTCGGGTGGGGATAAGTCATTAGAAACCAAATTGGTCCCAGTGACTGAGTCGTGTGGGTCTCGATCCTGCCTACGCTCTTATGTGTGTGTAACTGTGTGCAGAGGTGGGCTGGCTGGGGGTCTTTTGATTGTAAACTCTGCACAGAGCAATCGTGGAATAGACTTCTTTCTTCTGGAGCCTCGATACCCCATTTCAGAATCTGGTTCCACGTCTTCATTCCTTCTGTAACTCATGAGACTCGCTTACAGGCAATTAAGCAGATATTAACTAATGTTATTAAGTTGCTGAGGTGAAGTAGAGATTCCTTTTAAGTTATAGCACTGTTTCCAGAAAGTACTGGTCACTGCCTGCCAGATGTTGTCCAGATCTTAATTGCTCTAAGAGATGGTGAACTATTCATTACTGGCTGTGATTTGGTTTTTAAATGCTAAAGCCATCACCAAGGACTATATCCAAAGGCTGATGGACTGCAGGGTCTGTTGCTTGCTTTCTTGATCTCCCAAGGGCTGCATAACGACTCCGCAAGTCCATCATATGCCTACATTTTTGTGTGGTGGTCATTAATATTTCATTTCATAAAGCCACGTGTCACTTCTTGTTTTGTTTTCTAGTTCTTGTACTCAACAAAGTGAAGGGGAGTGTTTGCTCTCAAATCAGCTTAAGTGGCCTAAGTGAAGCCACACACACCCTGGGTTGCAAATTGCATTTTTAATGGCATCCTTTAAGGTTAGCCTTGTGGTTAATAATATTACTTAGAACCCATTTTAAAACTAGAAAAATAAACAGATTAGAAATTGGAGTTGAAGGAGATTGCAAAGAAGATTTACTTTGCTTGATTTGTGTATGACTGCACCTTTCAGCTTTTGTGCGAGGCTGCTTTGCAAGAGTTGTGCACAGTTCGTGTTCGGACTAGAGAAGACCACAGTCAGTGTAGAAATGATCCCTTTTTAATGCTCTGCCACCTCAGCCTCCTCCTGTGGTGTTTAGCTTCTGGGTGTCAGGTCCTCACTCCTGCTTTGGTTCTTTTCTGCTGCATCACGGGACCACACTAGTGTCACGGGGCTCTCAAGGCCTTACCCTAAGCTGTGGCCTTCTGGCCCCAGCATGGTCACAACGCGGGTCTGTTCCTAATTCCTAACCAAACAAATGCATTCCTTTTAGTTCAGAAAAGGGTGACCAGCATTAGGGGAGGGAATTCGGAGCTGGAAAGTCTGAAAGTTCAGTGTGACTACAGTCACTGCTTGCCTACGTGATGTGCATGGGTTCCCCAACCACCTTGGCTCATGGGAAACTAGACTGAACAAGTGATACACGCAGGCAATGCCCTCCGTTGCTGTCCCCATCAAACTAAAGACATGCCTGTCAGTAGAAAGCAGAATGTCCTGCAGCTGTGAGCAGTGTTGTGGGGTCTGAACCTGTTGCCTGTGAGCTACTAGGGAGAGACTGCTGGTGCATAATTTATTCCTTTGGTAATGGGGATGGAAAGGGACCTGGCAAGTGGGTCATCTGCAGGGCTTCTCAACCACTGCCTATTCCAGGTTGCAACTGGACGGAGACTGGAACAGGATCTACCTGGGAGCCTGCAGCAGTCAGTCACTTGGTTACGTGGCAGGACAGCCGGTGCAGCCGCAGCTTCCTCTCTTCTCTTCCTCAACCCCAGTCGCACATCAGCTTGGCCACAGGATTCGGGTGTGCCACCATCTTCTGGTATTTAAAAAACAAGTACGGCACTGTTCATTCAAGTTCCTGTATTGAGCTGTTTCATTAGCTGTTTTTTGGCTGGGGCTCAAGTGACAGCCCTGTTGGTGCAGGAAGTTACTGCCAGTTCAGGGTTGGCCACTGTCTTTCTACCTAGGTGTCGTAATGCATTGTCTGGAGGAGACATGAGAGAGGAACCAACCCTCCTCTTAATGTTAATTAAGTGGCCCAAGATTGTTTCAAATGGAAGTATTGAATACAGACTGCACGACTGAAAGAGACCGGCTTCTTCTCCTAAACATCATCTCAAAGCGCTCAATACCTGACCAGAAAAGTTTGCTTTTCTTAGCAGAAGCCACATCAGACAATGCAGTTCTACCACAGTAGTTATGCCTTGGGCAGAGTGGCTTTGCACATTTAGCGCAGTATCCACAATGTGAAGGGTTGGTTTCAGCTGGGTGCTAGGAGAGGGAGCCCTAAGTTAGCCCTGGTATCTGTGAGAGATGCACAGCATTTCAACATAACTTGGCATCAGCTGCTACTTGGGATGCAAGCCACAAAACCTCTGTGTTAGATTTTGAAACTGTTTCAGCTGCAGAAAGTTGTTATCTCTCTCAAAGCGCCAACACCATCCTGAGCAAGGAAGTCCTGTTATGAGAGAGGAGTGAAAGATGGGTTGTACTGACTCCTTCCAGAAGTTTGGGTAGAGAATATTTGGAGCCTGCCTGGATCTTTTCAGTGCCTGAGCCATTTGATTCTTTCCTTGTGTAAAAGATGCCCTTGCTAAAGGAACCCTAGAGCATTAGCAGTTTTTCTTCAGTGAGCAATTGTTTTCCCTGGCCACTCGCTGTTTACAGCCTTCTTTCCTGGACAAGTTCAAATAGCCTAATGGGAATGTTCAGCAAAAACGTAATTGCATCATTAGTGACCACACGGGTGTTAACAAAACAGCTGCCGTGGTGAAGATGGCTGCTAGAGCTGGTTAATTTTTTTTGCTTTCCTGATGTCTTTCAGCGAAAAATGGGCGTTAAACAAACAACATCAATTCAATTTACAATAGTCAGATTTTGGTGAAACATTTCACTTGCCAAAGGCAATTGCCGGTTTTGGCATCCAAGCTCCCGGAAAAGGTGAACATTTTTGGAGAAGAGTTTTGACAGACACCATGCCAAGAAACTTTTCCTGGGCACCTGTTTTTGCTAGGTGTTTAATTGTTCCAATAATTTAGCGTTCTGGAACTACACAGGTTTCTTTTACTGTTACTGGGTTTGTTGTAACTGTTCGCTACAAATGGAAATGACCGGCAGCTGAATGTACAACAAAACAATGGCGACTTTCTTTCTTTTGTGAAACAGCCCTGACTTTCTGAAGTCCTACGATGCGGCTGGTACCATCCATGACTACGTGGTTGCAATGCTGTGTGACCTGGAGAAGCCGTTGATGTCTGTCCACAATGCTGCCAGCTGGGGATATTTCAGCTCCAGAAGTAAAAGCTGGAACACCGAGATGTAAGTAACAGGGTCCTTGGTGGACTGCATTTGTTGTGCGGACGAGGTGATGTGAACACATCTCTAGGACATACCTATGAGCGTGCGGCCGGTGTGTGGTGACTGAAAGCTGCTCCCATGTGACGGTGGTTTTGTCTGTGCTGAATGAATCTTTGGGTGTCAGTCCAGTTTGTCAGGGGTAAAGGCCAACATCGCGGGAGTCTTGTCTCTGCTAGTACCTGCTGGCTTGGGCATCCTGATAAACACTGAAGAGAAGGTCTGGTCAAGAGGCTCAGCCAAGAGGCCACAGACCCAGACCTGCCCCTTGCTCCCTAGGATCATCTTTGTAGGGCTGGGACCAGTTTTGTTGGTGCAGCAGAGTGCTTAGCCTGCCCCGATGCTACCAGTGCTTTACCTGCACAGGGGTCCAAGAGAGCATTTCACTCGAGTGAAGCATAAAAACCCACTCACCATGTCAGTTAAAGGGTGCTGGACATCTCACTTGAGAAATTGGTTCTGTTCTCTCCTTTTTAATGGCTTCCTCTTTCAGGGGGTGGAGGTCCAGGGCCCTGTACAATGCAGGGGTCAGCTTGGGCCAGGACTCCAGTGCACAAAGATCTCTATCAGTAAAGGTAAACCATATTCTCAGCCGCTGAAAGGTTGATGTGTGCATGTATTTGGCATTGAGCATTCACTAACTTGATATAGTGGTTGTAGAAAAGGGCAGAACAAAGATGTGTAGACACATCTTGCAGTTTGTTTGCTTATAGAGCCTGTCCAAGGTTGGTTTTAACCTGATAACCCCTGCACAAGAGTGGCTATAAGTTGGCATTCTTTGGCACTTGAAAATTGGTTGCATATCTGTTATTGGGATTGCTCTTTCCAGCACTGCTTACCTGTAGGAGGTATGTGTTGCTGTTGACCCCTGGTAGGTCAAATACAGTGTAATAGTCATCGAGGGCACTAACTCTCCTCGTCTGTTCAGTTCAAAGTCAGGTGAGTTTTTAACCAGTGTTGCCCCTGGAACGGGCGGGCTGAATTTATCCAAGGCACAGCAGGGAACAGATGGTCACGTAGCCAGGCAGCATGCTCTTAATGGTAACTAATCTACCTGCATGTTGGTTTGCTTGCAGCTTGAGAGAGTCTGGTTTTCCCATTCACTTGCTTCCTGAAGTGGGTGACCCTGGCGACGTTGCTGGAAGGATGTCCCGTGGCTGGCATGGAATTCCAAAGGGAGCAGAAGTGGGACTGGCCCTGGGAGATTTCCAGTGCTCTGTGTACTCCTGTCTGGCCGAGAGGAGTGATGCAGGTAGCTTCCTGCAGCTGGACCGCCACAGCTAAGACTTGCTGATAGAGTAGGCTGCCACTAGCTAGGCCATGGAAGGACCGATTAAAATGTTTCTGGTCATAAGATAACAGTCTTTTGCCTAACCATGATTTCTCTGTCTGCTTGCTAACGTTATGCTCATCTGGTTATGTTGCTTTTTCCATTCAGGGTAGCCTGCTAAAAAAAGGAAATCTCTTCTTTCTTGTCCTAGTTCTCAACATCAGCACCTCTGCTCAGCTCACCGTCTCCATGCCTTGGGGGTTCCAGCCTGCAGAGACACCTGATTCTTCATCAAGCGTTGCTTATTTCCCATATTTTGATGGCCACTATCTGGCTGTGGCAGCCTCGCTGAACGGGGGCAATGTGCTGGCGACCTTTGTGAATATGCTGGGCCAGTGGATGGCAGAGTTGGGTAAAGTATTCTGAGGACCTTCATAACTTACCTGGTAGCAAGTTATTGGGGGCTGCGTGGATCCAAGCAGCTGTGCTCTGTTGCAGGATGCTGTGAGCAGCAGTGATGTAACACTCCATTAATTCTACCCAGAGCAATTTCCTGCAACTCTTAGGGCTAGTGCTATGGATGACATGACTGGAACCTGCATTCAGATTGCGTCTGGGTTTTGTTTTCTGATGAGCAAGAGCAAAAGGTTTCTCTGCAGCTTTCATTTCAGCAGGAAGAACTTTCAAAGGAAAAATTACAAGTCAATAAACTTGAAGTTGGTGGCTCATTTGCATGGCTAGAGTCTAGAAAGGGTTTGATTATATTAATTGCCTTGGTGGAAGTTTTCACAGTGCTTTAAATACTTAATGGACTTGAGCGTCACATAAGACAATCATGTCATTTCTCCAAAGTACTTTAAAATCTGTTTTCGTGGCTCCTTTGGTCGACTCTCGGTGGGTCGTCTCAGTGCCTTCTAGAATCTTTTATCCAGCCACCATGTGAAAAGAGTGCTGCACTCTGGTTTGCTGGCTGCATAACTGGGGAAGGGGAGGTGTGTCTGTGATTGCTAGCTGGTTAGTGTCCAAACAGGCAAACTGCCTCCCTGTTGCTGCTTAGATTAAGCCAACCCAGTCACAAAGAGGAGGAAATGCATCTGTTTGCCAGAAATGTCTGTGCTGGTACTCAGAAGAGACTTTGTGAATCACCACAGGTGGCTGGAGAGGGTCCTTTAAGGAGATTTCTTTAGGGACAGGAGGAATCAAATGCAGGACAAGAACAGCGTCAGGCCTTTTGTACTGCTGGGCATCCAGGGCCTTTTGCCTGCTCCGCTTTGCACCTGTGCAGACTCAGAGACGCGCGTTACTAAATGCCGTTTTCTTTTTGCAGGGCTCGAAGTTCTGGAGTCCGCGCTCTACGCACGAACAATCAAAGCAGCCTTGGCCCAAAAGGACACTGGACTCTCAGTTTGCCCCACCGTGTTTGGGGAAAGGCATGTCCCGGAGCAGCTGGCTTCGGTGACGGGCATCGCCGCCTCTGACCTCTCTCTAGGTCACGTGACCAGAGCTCTGTGCCGCGGGATCGTGCAGAACCTGCGTTCCATGTTGCCAGCGGAGTGCCTGAGGGAGGCGGGAGTGAAGAGGATTCTGGGAAGCGGGAGCGCCCTCTCCAGGAACGAAGTCCTGAGGCAGGAGGTAGAGCGAGCGTTCCCGTTTCCCGTGGTCTACGGGAAGGACGTGGACGCGGCGGTCGGCGCGGCCCTGGTGATGCTGCACAGAAGGTGAAGGCGTGGCTCCAGCGGCCTGGCAGGCTTCTGTCTACTGGACGTGGATTTTCTTTGCTGCTCACCGTTGCTGGAGGGGTCTTTGATCTGCCCTCCCTCTCCTCTCCTCCTGGGGCAAAGCTGCCTGCTTTCATATCTCTTTCTGCTTCTGAATGTACCCTCCATTCCCTTACGCTGGCATTCCCAATTGTGCAATGAGAGCTAATTACCACATGAAATGTTAATGGAAAGTGCCCATTAATTTTGCTTCAGATTCCTCATCAGTGGTATTTTCCTTGAATGGGTAAGGGAAACCAGCGTCTTCACCACTGTCTGTTGGCTTTGTTTTGCAAAGTGATTAAGATTTTTTTAATCGACCCTTTCCATATGCAGTGGCACCCCCATCTTGTGTGGTGCCTCTTTAATAAAGATCAAATCATCACTTGCTGTGTCTCCTGCGGTGGATGTTCTGTTTGTAAAAGGGCCAAGCATGGTTTTGATGCCAGCATGGACCTGTGATGTGTGCTGCGGTGGGTCCTGGCTAGGTTCGCATCTACCGCAATGCAATGACTTTGATACGTGCATGTCAACGTCCAGGCTTCAGGGCACAAACTGCTTACCCGCTGGCATTCAGGAAGGCATTTCCCTCATCCTGCAGCAGTACGCGCTTGTCTGCACAAACGTGTCTGTAAGTAGAGTGTATTGTGGCTTTCTTTGAAGCACCCAGACAGATAAAAGACTGGTCCCTCCTGTGTGGTGTTTCTTTTGCTCTAGAGGATATATGACTGTGCCTGAAGGGCCCATTTCCATATCTTCTTTTTGCAGCACGACTTGCTGGGCAATCACAGTGGCTACCAATGAGAGATGAAGCAAATCTGCATTTGTCGCATCCAAAAATGTCTTTCTGGACCATTGTTAGTCAGCTTTACAATTCTGCCTTTGTGTGTTGCATGGCAAGTGGGAGGCTGGACTCTGACCTGATTTTGGTTTTGAGTGTGTCGGGCTTCTATCACATATGCTATGTTTGCAAGGCACTATGCTGGCTGTTTCTATCCTCCTCTCTCTTAATGATGAAAACATTCAGATTTTCTTTTGTCAATCCAGAAGGGGTTGGGAATGCACCTTTTCTTGGACACTGGAGGGGGAAGTAATCACAGTGGTTTCATATCATTTGGGTTCAATTTCATTACTTAAAGCATCAGTTTCAACTGAAAGAGATCTGTGTTTCCATCTTGTTCATTAGCAGCATTGGGACTGACTTAGATCACCTTAATGAGAAATCTGCTTCCTATCCCAGTGGTCTACATTCCCGGACCTTAATTAGAGTGGTGGATTAATTCTTCCCTCACCACTGACCCCACTATTCCAGGTTAAGTGCAAAGGATTATTGGCATAGCCAGGAAATACAGAGAAAGTTGTCGACTATTTGAGGTCCTTCGGTAATATGTTGTTGTCTCTTCTTTGTTGGTTGCTGCGTATGTGTGTCAGCAGGTCGTTGTTCTTTCCTCGATGAGTAACAGCAGCAGGAACTGGTCATATTTCCAGGGCTAGGCAATTGCTGCTTGCTGATCTTAAACCAGCGGAGCCAGTTTCAAGAAGCTGGTAAACTTTTGGTCTGGCGGTAGGCTGCCCATGGTTCTCTGAGGCAAACGGTCTCCCTGTCCTACAGACTAGACTTCACTTCCCCTGTGTTAGGACTCTTGCATAGTCAATGTCACTTTTAGGTTAGTTTTCATGTAGCAGTGAAACATGGTGTTTTCTCTAGGTGCATTTCACCCTTGAGAACAACATTCATCCAGGAAGTACGTATTTTGGGCATGTAGGTTGTAGGCAGGTGTTAGTGGCATCCTATGCTATTATTGACCTGGTTCCATAAGTGCACTGGCCACTTTTAATGACGCGCAGAAACCACGTCCCAGCCCTGGAGAGCTTTACCACAAACTAATAGCATGCACAAGACAGCTGTTGAGGATGCGAGTGGGTGTAAAGGGATTAGTCGGTGAGGAGAGAGCAGCGTGAAAGCAACATCGGCTCTGCTTTTCCCATGAAGGGAAGGGGAAGTACACGAAGCCCAAGAAACAGGGTTATGCTCCAAAAATGTGTGTGCACCAGGAGGGGAAGAGTGAAACAGGGCCTACATCCAGCACTCAGAAAAGGAGCTAGAAGGGGCACGTAGCAGAAAGGGTTAAAAGAAACCTGGGGACTGAGAAGTAGGTGGGAAACCACTACCAAGCCCTGGGGGTGACATTTGTTTTTGGATGTACAAAACAGTAAGGGGGATAATTGAAGGGCTCTGAATATCTAGTTACTGCAGCTGGAGCACTCTGACTCTTGCATGGCTCTGAAAGGCTGCCACGAACATCCCAGCTACTAGCTCAGGGTGATGCTGTTTGTTGCACTTCCCTCCTGTAGCTGTGGTGGATGGCTGCCATGCCTCACAAAGCAGTAGACGTGTGGTCCAAACAGTAGCCAGGAACTTGGGAGACCCACGTTCAGTTATCTGCTGTGCCAGGGGTTTCCTAACCCACCTTGGTCAAGTCTCTGTATCGGTCTGTATTACCCCAGTGATGGGGATCAGACAGGTGGGCAACATGTGCTGTCCTCACAGAGACAACTTGCTACTCCCTGCTAGACGCAGGTGTTTGACCTTGTTCTCCTGCCTTCCAGTGTTGATGTCAAGTCACAGTAATGTCCTTGAATTGGGACCAGGATTAGCGTTCAAGCCATTTCGGCAAGCCCTGCTAGACATGTACCTAATGCTTTTGGCCTGCTTTAGGTGAGCTTTCCCATTTGTTTGTGCTTCTGCTCATGAAAGGGAGCTGAACATCAAATCTGAAGCTGCTTTTGTTTTTGAATTTAGGTTCTTCAGACCTGTCCGTCGTGAGCGGTCTAGGCAGCAGCTGGCACGGTTGAAATCCTGGTACGTAGTGCACTTGGGCAGGACCTTGTTTCTCAGGAGTTGCTCACGATTTTCTTTGGTGTTCGTTCACAGTGAGAAGATAGCTGAAGAGCTGTTGTGCTGAAACGCTCCTTTGCTCTCTTCTTGTCTGCACGTGCTGGCGATGTAGTGGGATGTTCATCCCCTATTTCGAATCGATAAACATTAGCCTTTTCTGGATTGCTTTGGTCTGTAATAGAGGTGACGCAGCCACTATAATTGCAGAAGGCTGCTTTATAACATGACTGTTCTTTTGGGTTTTCCATGGAAATGGCTCATCTTTCACTCCAGTCTTCTACATAGAGGCAGAGCTGCAAGATGAAATTACAGATGGTGCATCCCTGTGTCCTTCAATATAGAAGTCTTTCCTATAATGGGCTCTAGACGGGGCTTCATTTTTCTTAAAGAAATGATGCTGGTCACCCGCCTCCACAACTTTCCCCAAGACGCACACAGTGAATTTGATCCCGTGTGGGTGATGCAAACCTATGGGTAGACCCCAATTCCGAAGTGTTCCTTTTATTACCTTTGCCCTCGTGTGTGTGTGATCTGACTGTCTGTCCCCTGCTCTTGCAAATGGACACCATCTCAATCCTCTCCTGTCTCTGGTCTCATTTGCTCTCCAGAGTCCATGCTACTAATACCCTGAGACTTTCTGTTTCTCTCTTCTATGAGGTCTGAAATCTGGTGGTGTGTCTGCAACCCACACTGGAAACTGGTGTCATTGCCTCTGCTTGAACGCCGCTGGCTTCACAGTCCATCTGGAGGGCCTCCTCTTAGTGTAGACTTAGGAGCAGAATCAAGCCTGGAGACTTGCAGGTAGATTTGAGGGCTGATGGCGTGTGGTAGATAGAGTACTTCACTGTCCCATGGTTCCCCACTCATTCTCCAGTGAAATAAAAACAGCCTACATTTGATAACGAAATACTTCATGTTTCTGAGCTGTGCTGTTTTGCTAATCGCATTAATATTTAAAAGCCAACTAATGTAAGACTGTATTATTTACATGAATCATAGTATGAAAATGGTCTAATAAAATGGCATTAAGATAGTTTGTTGTTATTCAAGTCCATCAGCTCTGTTCAGAACCAAACACTCAAACTCCTCTTTGGATACCAGGTAGATCTTTATGATAACATCCTCAACAGCCACGGGAAAGATGAAGAGGTGCAGCCTATTCTGTTAGTGGCATGAGCAGCAGACCTACACAAAACAAGTGATTTATTTTTTTCCTTCTGTTTTTTTTTGTTTGTTTTTTGTTTTTTTTGGCCAGACTGAATGTGTTTGTGAAGAGGCAATCTGGAAAGGAGTGTCCATTACTAAATGTAATTTGGGGAAGGGAAAAAAAACCAACATTGAGATTCTTGTAAAGAGCTTTCATACACTCCCGGGATTTGCTGCTGCTGTTGCTTCTGCTTCCAGGATTGTTCTTAATGATTTTATTACTCAGGTCCTCATTTTTTCTGATGAAAGTACCCTGACTCAAACCATCTGAGTGTAGAGCAACCCTGCAGACAAATGAAGTGGTCGGGAGAACAGAGTTATTGCTCCACTCAAATCACCTAAGAAGAGGACTCCCCATGCATTGAAGTTCTTGAAACGGTAGGGGCAAAACCTCCTGCGGATCAAGAGCTCTCACTGAGACTGGACTGCTCTGCAGCTCTTGTAAGTCCTGCCTGTGCATTTGAATAGCATGCTTGTTCACTGTTTGTGAATTGCTCCTTAGTAAGACTTGCTAATTTTGGAGAGTTGTAAGCAAAATCTCCGTTTTTTCCCTTGCTGCATCGGCTTAACTCTTGATATCCGCTAAATTAGACGAGCCCAAATTATGTACGCTTTATTGGGATAGCCCATGCAAAGCTCCAAACTTTGTTCTACAGAGTTTTGCAGTTTCACTTACGTTGCAAATTCATGTCTGCCTGAAGACAGTAGCTTGGCATTCAGTGGGAAATCTCAACCAAGTGCTTTTAGAAAGTGCGTGGAATGGCTAAAGCGAGGTTGAGGGATGTCGGTGGGGAGAGGAGACCAAGCCCTGCTCTTTCCCACTGAACCTGTTCTGTTTCTAGGACTGTGCTTGTGGTGCATTCAGAGCTACGTCCCCTGACAGGAGACCACACGCATCTCCCACATGGCTGTGCTCTTTGCCCAGGGCTTTGGCTATTTCTAAACATTTTTATTAATGCTGTCTTGAATTTAATTGTCCTTCAGAATTTTTCATAGCAAATTCTGAATGATAAATTCATCTTCTTGCATTATTTCTCATGTTAGTTTTAAGAAATCGTATTTTCTATTTATTTTTGTGACGGGGGACGCAGATGCAGAACGTTGAGTCAAGAACCATAGAAGTGGAAATTAAATTTCATCTCCCACTCTCCTGTTTTCAGCTGCTGTCCATGTAAAGTCATGCATGGTTTAGATCTTTAGATATCTATCCTGCATCACTGTAGAAAAGTCAAATAGGCAACAAAGATCTCATTCCATTTTTAATTTGATAGAAAATTGTATTAAGTCGCTGGACAAAACGGTACTGAAAATCCTGGTCTATCCTAAACTCTGGTTTTGCTAACACCCAACCATCATGTATTTGCAAGAACTGAACTTGGGTAGAAGTCTGCTTCTGAATCTGATCGCTCCGGGCGTGCGGAACAATATTTAGCACTGAGACCTGTCTGTTGGTGACGGGACTTTCTGTTGCATGGCTTTATAAAATTCCTACATTCAAATTATTAGCGTTTCCAGGACAATGTGGGGTTTTGGGGAATGTTTCCTTGCATCTTCCAGACCGTCACAAACCTGGTGGTGCCAGAGCTCCAGGGGAGAACGGTGCCTTGTTTTCTCTACTACTGAAGCTCCAGAGTATTTTCCATCAAATAGCAAAATGAGCAGTGGTTGCTACGTGCCTTCTTTTATCAGTTTGGCTCCTTCCCTTTCATTCGGACGGGATGGACAGTTGGCTGTTTATAACACTTCAGGAAGAGAACAGACAGAAGATGTTCTCTGTCGCAATTTTAGCCTATGTACTGCGCTCTGTCGTGTTCACGATTGTAAATTGGGTCGGATCCAGGCAGCTCCACTTTCTAGTGACTTTTTCATTTCTCTTTTTCTCAGTGTCCCGAAGCTGACTTTCAGCTTCCTCGTACCACCTGCTTCCTGGCTGCCCTTGCTGGGCTCGTTTTGCTCCTTTCTGCCAGTTCAGTGCCACGGTAGCTCCATTGCAATCCTTGCGTGGTAAGTGTCCGTGCTTGCAGCGTGCCCCTTTCTTTCAGCGTGGCTGAGATGCAGCTACCTTGTGCTGGGATGGCAGTTCAGGCTTTGTCTGTGTGGCTAATAAGGCAGCCCTCAAAGTGCCATCCTCAACATCTCCCTGTAGAAGACTTAATTACTACCTCGCTTACGATGTGTGTCTGGCAGAGAAACCCACCTGCAGCAGCTTAGCCTCACCTTCACGGTCCCGTCTTCTGAATCCTTCCCAGCAACACCGTACACTGCAAATTGGCTGGACCCGTTTCATTCGTCTTACTACCCCTCCTTTCTCCATCCTTTTCTCGGCAGCTGTCCTTAGCACCAGCGCTTTACTTTTTCTAGCATATCCCTCAGTTGACACGTCTGGCCCCTTCCCCTTCTCATGCCCTGCGAATCTTGTCCTATGGACGAAGAGATGGATGGAGGGCAAGGGCGGTGGGTGCCAAGGAGTTTGTGTTTGAGCCTGGATCTGTGTCCGTGCACACTGGGGTAAGCGTAACTCCGCTAGCTGAAGGAAGTTGTTGAGGGCCTAATCATTCACAGAGCAACTGAGCTGTTTTCTCCTGGCTGGGCCTCTCTGATGCCTCAAGCTGTTGTGCTCCCTTAACACGGTGCATAAGGACGATCTTCCATTTCCAAGTGAGGCCGGTTGGGTTTAGGGTGAGGCTGCAGAACCCTTTGACGCTGGGCTCTCTTGTGAGAAGTGTGTCCATTTCATTGCTGCCGGCTAGTGTTCGAGGCTTTTGGAGCGACGTAGTTACGTAGCATGGGGCAAAAGTGAGCCACCCGCCTGACAAAATGGTGGCGGGTCCAACAAGAGAGTGCATTGCTTGGGTCGCTCCGTGCCTCCTGGTGGGGAGAGGCCTGGGTGGTGAGCGGGGTTTCCTGGCGTGTGGGCGCAGCAGCCTGCTTCCTCCTGTTGTTGGAGGAAAATCCCAAAACAAGTGATGGTGGTGTTAGTGTCCCTGGGTTCCTTGCAGGTTGCCCATGAACCATGTCGTCCATCCTGGGAATGATGAAGAAATTCGGCAGCTCCGACGTGGAGGAGTCTGAAGTCACCGACGAGCACACGGACGGGGAGGATTCCACTCTGGGGACCCCCGACAGCCTGCAGGGCACCCAGAGCACCAAGCTGCAGCCGCCACCCAAAAGCAACATCTTTAGCCGCCGGGGGCGGTTCGTTATGGGGGACAGTGACAAGGACATGGCTCCCATGGACTCCTTCTACCCGATGGACCACTTGATATCTCCGCCCATCATCAAGTTCAGTAGTGCCAATTTGGAAAGAGGAAAGTTTCACCATCATTTTGGCAAGTAAGTTGCTGTTGCAGTGGGCGTAGATTGACAGGGGTTGTTGCCTCACTGCACCACGGTGTTTGACGCCTACAACAGATAAACTAGTGATTCCTAGGCTGAAGAATGGAAGAGCCTCCAATACCAGGCTTCACTGAATGACCATGGCCCATCCTGGATTTGTATCCCAGGTAATCACCCAGTGAAGCCCATAAGAGCTCTGGGTCACCAACGTGTCTGAAAATGAGGCTGTTGGGCATCTTGCTCTCAATTCGTGGCTAGTCAGGCACTCGCCCAAGACCACTGGCAGTGTCAGGAGATTCTGGTTCCCAGGCCTGCAGTCTGACCACTTCTCCCTCCTGCTTCCCTGGACTTGAACCCTTATTCTTAACTTTTCACCAAGGCCTTCATTTGCCTAGACCTCCATGACTTTACAGACTTTGCAGCCCCATGTACATAGCAGTAACGTGTGCCGCTCTGCCAGAAATGAAGGCACCGTTGGCTGGTGGTGTTTAAGTCTGGTGGTTTTTTGCCCTTGTGTCTCAGTAACTTCAAATTCCCCTTGCCAGGCTCCTGTCCACTGAATCCATCACGAGCTGCTCGGATAAAGCTTTCAAGTACTATGATCGCAGGAGGATCTTTGACGCTGTCGCCCAGGGCGACATAAGTGATCTGGACCACCTGCCGATGTATCTCAGCCGGACCTTGAAGCATCTCACAGATGATGAGTTCAAAGGTACACCAGTCCTCCTCCAGTGGTGCCGTTGGACCTTGAAGCAAAATACTGTTAACTACAGGACAGAGCAAAACCACACCCTGGTCCTGTCGTCTGCAATGCTTTTCCAGTTTTCTGTAGAGCTTTTGGGCAAAAATTTGAGGAACCCTAAGCATGGCTGGTTTTCCCATCCCTTGCGATTGCTGCTTGCTTTGGTAGTGGGCGGGTTCGTAAGGATCTCAATATAGCTGTGATCTTTTCTATTCTAGAGCCGGAGACAGGGAAGACCTGTTTGTTGAAAGCCATGCTGAACCTGCATGAAGGGAAGAACGACGCCATTCCCCTGCTGCTGGACATTGCAGAGAAAACAGGCAATCTGAAAGAGTTTGTTAACACTGGGTATACTGACAACTACTACAAGGGTAAGAGAGGCAGCTGGCATGGCGTGAAACCTTGCCTATTCCTGTGTTAAATGGCCAGGGCTACCCAGGGCTGTGTGGCCCCTCAGCTGCCCCTCTCCAAGGGATCCAGAAGGAGCTTGCTCCTCGGAAAGCAGCACCACAAAGTGCCAGAGATTTTAGTAGCTAGTGCATTTCTGGAATATCTGGCTTGCACCTGGGTGTTCGTGCCAGCAAAGTGCTGGGGTTGTACAGTCCTGTTTCCTTCCTCCACCTCTAGCTGCACACCAGTGTGGTGCTGGGTGTGGTGTGGTGTTTGGCCCTTTGGTTGGTTAACAGAGCTCTGTTCACCCAGCTGGGACTTCTCCCTGGCATTGAGCTCACCCTGGAAGGCAGAGCCCCTTATGCCTGACGGCTGCCTGCATTAGGGAATTTTGTGGTCTGATGAGTGTTTCCCTAGGTCAGACCGCCCTCCATATTGCCATTGAAAGGAGGAATATGTATCTGGTGAAGCTCTTGGTCCAGAATGGAGCAGATGTTCACGCCAGAGCCCACGGCGAGTTCTTCAGAAAAATCAAAGGGAAGCCAGGCTTTTATTTCGGTAGGGGCTTTTATTCATCTTGTGAGGTTCAACAAGGAGAAATGCGAAGTCCTGCAATCCCACTCACCAGGACAGGCTGGGGGCTGCCTGGCTGGGCAGCGGCTCTGCAGAAAAGGATCTGGGGGTCACAGCAGACATTGAGCTGAATAGGAGCCAACAGTGTGCCCTTGTTGCCAAGCAGGCTAACGGCATCCTGGTAGGAGCGTTGCCAGTAGGTCCAGGGAAATGATTTTTCCCCTCTATTCGGCACTGGTGAGTCCACATCTGGAGTCCTGTGTTCAGTTTTAGGGCTTCCACTACAGAAGGGCTGTGGAGAACTTGGAGAGGGTCTGGTGGAGGGCAGTGAAAATGGTTGGGGGGGGCTGGGGCACATGACTCTTGAGGAGAGGCTGAGGAAATGGGGCGTATTTAGTCTAGAGGAGAGAAGACTGAGAGGGGTCCTGGTGGAAGGCACAAGCTGTAGGTTCTCTTCATGCGAGGCACGTGCAGTGCCCATGGTGCACTGACCAGGGTGTGTTTGCTGACCAGCATTGCACTGTTGCTTGCCATCTAGGTGAGCTGCCTCTTTCTCTCGCTGCCTGCACCAACCAGCTGTGCATCGTGAAATTCCTCCTGGAGAACTCGTATCAGCCAGCCAACATCGTGGCCGAGGACTCCATGGGAAATACGGTCCTGCACGCGCTGGTGGAAGTGGCGGATAACACCAAAGATAACACCAAGTTTGTCACCAAGATGTACAACAACATTTTGATCCTTGGAGCCAAAATTAACCCGATGCTGAAGCTGGAAGAGCTCACTAACAAGAAGGGCCTGACTCCTTTGACCTTGGCAGCAAAGACGGGGAAGATAGGGGTAGGTGGGCATGCATCAGTCACTGACCTACTACCACCTCTCACAATCCATGGTACAGCCAAAGCGCTGTAAGATTTGTCACAACTGCTGCCTGGGCTTAGCAGGTGCGTGGCAAGTAAACGTTACAGCCCATCTCCAAACACTCCCTGTTCACCATGGCAGTGACCTCAGAGGGATGTGGAACAGGTGCCTCAGGATTTCTCGTTCAGAGCTGAGGGGCCAAAGGCAGTCACAAGTCCCACCTTGAGGAGTGCAGAGAAGGTCCTTCTTTGTATTACTGCACCCGGCTCTTTGCTACGTTTGCATTGTCCCGTGCCCCAGAACAATGAGATCGTTAGCTTGGAGCTTGCCGTTAGCAGCCATCAAGCAGTGCTCTGTGGGGCTGACCCGGAAAGGAGCTTGATTTCCTGTGCTACTGAAATGCTGAAGAATCACCACTCCACAAAAGCTAAAATGCTGGTTGCTTATTATTCTCTCGTGATTAGATTTTCGCCTATATCCTCAGACGAGAGATCAAAGACCCCGAGTGTAGGCACCTGTCTAGAAAGTTCACCGAATGGGCCTATGGACCTGTCCACTCCTCTCTGTATGACCTGTCCTCTGTAGACACGTGTGAGAAAAACTCTGTGCTCGAGATCATTGCCTATAGCACCGAAACCCCTGTAAGTATGGAAACCCCCTCAGCACCTTCTGCAGGGAATTGGTGGTCTCCCTGTGTTCTGCACACAGCGTCTGCCAGCAGGTTTGCAGAGGTTTACAAGCAGGTGGAAATTGGGAAGACAGCCCTCATTTCTTTCTTGGCATACGCATGTGTGCTGACGTTCCTTTTGCCCACACACCGCCACCCAGCTGCAGAACCTGACCTTGGCATTTACCACTCCAAAAATTCCCCTTGGCTGAGGGTCAGGGCTGCCACAGGCAGGATGCTCACCCATACATGCAAGGGTCCCACACCAGCGCCCTACAGCAAGTCTGTCCCTTGCAGGACATACTCCTGGCTTCTGTTCTTAGCCATTCTCCTGACTCCCCATGAGGTGTCGGGCAAGTCGCTCTGCCTCAGAGCATCCATCTGTGAAACCAGGATCAGGGCCCTTCTCTGCTTTGTGGGATTTGGATGGGGCGTGCTAGGGACAAAGGGGTTTCACTCGCCGTTTGCAAAGCCTCAAGGCGCTGCGGGAAGGTGGCACTGCAGGTGTGCTTGCTCAGCTCGTGTGCTTACCAGCTGCTTTGGGACTCCCCCTCCAGTTGTCTTGATCCCCTTTCAGAATCGCCATGATATGCTGCTGGTGGAACCGCTGAACAGGTTGCTGCAGGACAAGTGGGACCGGTTCGTCAAACACTTGTTTTACTTCAACTTCTGCGTGTATGCCATCCACATCATCATACTCACCATCGCCGCCTACTACCGGCCTGTGAAAAAGGAGAGAGAAGTAAGTGGCGGGTCGCACATCTCGGTAACCACCTAGAGGGCAGCTTCTCAGACCTGCTCCCTTTTCAGAGCCCGTGCTCAGTGCTGGAGCTCAGTGGACTCCTTTCCTGGAAGGGTGGAAGGACAGAGGAGGGATTTGTCCCCCACCACCCTCCTTGGAGACTGGGGGGAGCTGTGCACTTTACAGCCACCCTACTGGCAGCTGAGCCCCTTAAACTGCTGAGCAGATGGATCTGTTCCATCTCCCACCATCCTGACCCCACACTCCTATGTCCAGCAGCCTCCTTTCGCATTTGGCTACAGCACTGGGGAGTATTTCCGTGTCACTGGAGAGATCCTGAGCGTGCTGGGAGGTCTCTACTTCTTTTCCAGAGGGGTAAGACATCTGAAATGTCCCCTCTGAAGCCTGTGAGTAGGTGGGAGTCAAAAGCAGGTTGCCCCTTGTTGGGTTTGGTGGCCAGAAGAATCCATGCCTCACCCCAAAGCCTTAGGTAGTTTGGTGGGGTCTGAGTCGCTGTCAGCTTCTCAAAAAAAGCTGTCAAAAAGCTAAGGCAAGGCCCTAAAAAGCCTGGGTATGGCTGAGTGGAGATACCAGCCTGGATAAAGCTTTAGGAAGGGTACTGCCCACAGCCACGCTTGCCCCATGAAGATCCTCAATGCCAGCTTCAAGTCAGTTTGCCCTTCTAGTGTACCGCTCCGAGCCTTGGGACTCGCCGGGACATCTGCTGCTGGTGGGAGGCTCTTGTGGGCTGAGTACGGAGCAGCTGTTCCTCTCCTCCCAGCCTGTACCCTGCTTGGCCAGTCTTCTCTCTACTTCTGAGGGCTCTTGCTGTAGTAGCATCTCGGACATCAGGACCCTGATAAAAGATAAATGGCATCGTTTTGTCAGGCTGTTATCTCCTTTTGGCAAGCACTTGCACGCAGGGGCCACAGGATAGATTGAGGCTGGAAGCGTATTTGCCCCTTGGATGCCAACCTTCCCGTCTCCTATTCTTGCAGATCCAGTATTTTGTGCAGAGGCGCCCGTCGTTCCGGACCCTGCTAGCGGACAGCTACAGTGAGGTCCTTTTGTAAGCTCCCCAGTTTCTCTCTTGGTGTTTGAGTGAGGCGCTCATGACCCTAGGCGACCCATAGCCTCAGCTTGGCCTAGGCCTGGCCCACGGGGACTTTGTGAGCCCTGACTTTTCCACTAGGCTCCTGGGTGGGTGCACCGGGGCTGTGCTGACACCTCACTGGTCTTCAAGGGGGTCCGTGGCTTGTCAGGATTTGAACCATTTGCCGTGGCCAGCTGGGGGCTGTTACACAATCCAGCCCCCCTGACATGGTACCCAGTTGCGTGCTGAGGGAGCAGCGCTCTGGGACTGGGGGCACGCCTGGTAGAGGGGCTCCGTGTGCCCCCATGTTCCTCCTTGCATGCCAGGCCTGGTAGGATCTGCGCCCACCACTAAGACCCTGCTCGCCTTTCAGCTTTGTCCACTCGCTGCTCCTGCTGAGCTCCCTGGTGCTGTACTTCAGTGGGCAGGAGCTGTACGTGGCTTCCATGGTCTTCTCCCTGGCGCTGGGCTGGGCCAACATGCTGTACTACACCCGAGGCTTCCAGCAGATGGGCATTTACTCGGTCATGATTGAGAAGGTGAGTCTGGGCAACAGCTGTCTGTTTTGCAGACCCCCACTAGAGGTGATCCTGCCAACTTACCCACAGACGGGGGTCAAAGAGCCAACAGTCTTTGCAAAGTCCAGGGTGCTGGGCACGCTGTGTTTTGTTTTATCTGAACCACGTGTGTGTGTTTTATTTTCTGTATGACAAACCTGGCTCCGGCATAAGACCAGTTCACAGCAAAGGGTCTTCAAGCAACCAGGACTTGCTGCCAGTTGCAAGTGCCGTTTGTATTGAATTTCTGCAAATATGAAAATGTTCCATTTCCCCCTTGCAGATGATCCTGAGAGATTTATGTCGCTTCATGTTTGTCTACCTAGTATTTCTCTTGGGATTTTCCACAGGTAATGTTGCCTTGCCCCTTTTTTTGAAATGTCATATTCTTTTAAAGAACAAATTCGGACAGCTGAGATGTCCCCTTCTTCAGTGAAAACAAAGAAATGTGGAAAAGATAAAGAACAATAAAATGTAGCACTTTCCAGGTGCATCTTTCTTCTGTCCTTCAAGGTGTTTTACAAACCTGGCTCAGCTGCATTATTCTCATTTGACTGATGGGCGGGGAAAAAACCTGAGACACCACGTTTTTGAACGATCAGAAACTCTCTGAGGGAGGGAGACAGTTTTAGAGTCTTATTCTTTTTCCCCCAAAAGGTTTTGATCTCTGAATTTCCAGCTGTGACCCATGACCACCCCCATATGGTATCCTGTACCTGGTATCCTGTTGCATATTTCTCATTGTTTGCACAACCAACATGGTCTCACCCTTTCATTTTAATCTTGCACTCCTGGCTCCTCCTGTCTGCAATAGCGGTGGTGACTCTGATTGAAGATGACAATGAGGGACAAGACAACAACACTGCTGACTGTCCCCGATGCTGCCAACTGAAGCGTAGCCGCACATCCTACAACAACCTTTACTACACCTGCCTGGAGCTGTTCAAGTTCACCATTGGCATGGGGGATCTGGAGTTCACCGAGAATTACAGGTTCAAGTCTGTCTTTGTCATCCTGTTGGTCCTGTACGTGATCCTCACCTACATCCTCCTGCTCAACATGCTCATTGCGCTGATGGGGGAAACGGTGAACAAGATCGCACAAGAGAGCAAAAGCATTTGGAAACTCCAGGTTGGTTGGCTTCTCCCCTGGGATTGTGCTATTTCTGTCGGCATCAGAGCCAGCGTGTGCAAGTGGTGACTGCGTTCGAGGGCGGCTGGAAGAGCTGGTGTTCCTAAACTAACAGACCTTCCTCATTTTTCTATCTCCCGATTCCTGAACCATCAAAATATGCCTCTGCAGCTTGGCCTCCCCTTTCCCTTTCTCGCTTACAATGCACTGCTTCAGAGAAGTTCCCAGGGCGCCTGAGATGTTTACAGTCTAAGAAATTAAATACATATTTTTTGTAACTAGGCATTAATAGAGTTGAGAACAAAGAGGCAGTTTTGGCTTTTGACAATAGGAAATGATGGTCAGCACTTGGAAGAGCAGGGTTTGTGTAGGGGGGCCGAGTGCCTGCTGCTAGTCTTGCAGACGGTGCTGTGTTAGCAATTACTTTGCTTAAGAAAATGAGCATAATCATTCCAGCTACAACAATCCGTCTTTCTGAGCAACATACACATGCAGAAACATTGTGCAGTGGGTGTAGTAATCACTGCCACTGAGGAGGGTGAAACCTGGGGGATTCTTCTTATAGAGGTAAGGCTTGGCGTTCATATAAATGCATCTAAACCACAGCTGTTTCCCATTCCTCTCACTCGTTTCTCCTGGCAGAGAGCCATCACCATCCTGGACATTGAGAACAGCTACCTGAACTGTGTGAGACGCTCGTTCCGATCCGGGAAGCGAGTCTTAGTGGGGACGACACCTGACGGCAAGGATGATTACAGATGGTGCTTCAGGTAACCTGGTTAGGTCCTAAACAGATCGCTTCCGGCAGAGGTGTGTTCACAGAGCTAGGACAGCTCAATAACAGACCCTGGGAAGGGGGACTTTTTTCCTTCGTGGACTTGCGGCCACCCTTAGGATGAACAAGTGTTACCCTCAGGGTTTTCTTGTTCGAAGACCTTCATGAAACAGCTTCTCAGTCCCTTCTTAACTTTAATCCACCACAAAATTAAATATCATCCCAGTGGGCGCTAAATAATGGCACAGTCTTAGCAGAAGCTGCAGACTCTCCACAGTGGGCCTGGCAATGCTGGCTCCAGTCTGGGAGGACTGCACGTGGAGCAGCGCGGCATGCTCGAGGGCAGCACAGTCCACTGCAGCCTAGACTTGGGCTTCCTCTCCTTGAAGCACCAGTTCTGGTGATAGGGAAGAAATTGCCAAAATGCTCCCAAACTCTGAAGCCTGTCTCGGTGTGGGGCTTGGGAAAGACTGCTCTGTTAAGGTCCCATTGATTTAACCATGTGGACTAGACGCTGTACTGGTATTCGGTTGCATTTATGACAGCCCATCTGCTGGGTGCCAAAATACTAGACAGACCATTCATCTTAAAGCAGTACCACATCCCCTCCTGCAGTGCCTCCCATCACTGAAATGTCAAGGCAGTATTATAGCTGGCCTGGCAATGAAAAGACATGGAAGCCAAGCTGATTTCTTTCCATGCCTAGTTTTATGTTGCTTTACTGCTTGGACCGCAAAAGTTCAGGGTGACATGAAGTTCTCCATGGGGAGAATCGGACCTGAAATGTGGAGAGCCAAGTGTCTGATCTCTGTAACCAGGAATCCCGGGCCCCAGAACATAGGGACCATTAAACCTGCAGAGAACTTTTCCTTGTTCATGCTGGGCTGGCGCCGTTCGGAAACACTTCTCTTAAAACACTTCCAGGGACAGGGCTACATGCATTACATGCTCGAACGGGAATAATTACTGTTCTACACGTGCGAGAAAAACGCACTGTGCACGGGTCGTTGAGACTCTGGATTGCTTTCTGGGGAATAAATCCGAGCCCGTTGGTAGGCAGTTGCTGTTGTTGTTTTCTCTCCAGAGCTGAGCAGCGAATCCATTTCTTTTTCTCTCTCCAGAGTTGATGAGGTGAACTGGTCCACATGGAACACGAATTTGGGCATAATCAATGAGGACCCAGGATACTATGAAGACTTGAAGCGAAACTCCAGTTTTTCCTTTAAAGCTGGCAGAGGTGAGGATTCCAGAAACATAACACACCTTGGTTCTTGATGTGTTCTGGCAGGATGGGATGGCAGGTTGGTTGCAGAGTCTAATGCTTGGAGTCATTGCTACACTTCCTAACGATGGTTGCAATAGGTAAATGAGCTGCTGTTGAATCGATACTATTGTGTAATTGGGTGACAGTGCGCTGATTCATTATTTAATGAAGCAGTTGCATTTTTGGGAATTCCCCACAAATTCCTCCTCCTCCTCTTTGGAAACTTTGGGAGGTGTGTAGCAGGCAGGAAATCCTGAAGGAGTTAAGCTGAGCGGCAGCAGCCGTGGAGAGCTGGAGCAGCGACCTCCTGAGGCTGAGCCCCGCCAAGCCGTGGCTCAGTAGGCACTGCAAAAGAAGACCCCTGCTAAGGTCTGTCCATACTGCACTTGGCAGCTCAAAGCCAGAAGAATAAAACCCTTGCGAAAATGGGACTCCTCACTTCTGCTTTAGTCTGCTGTTGGCCTCCCATGCTGAAACTGCTCTGTTCTGCTTTCCTGTGCAAGTGTGCGGTGGGAAACATTACCTGCTTTTTTCCTTATCAGTTTCAGGGAAAAACTGGAAAACTTTAGTTCCTCTACTGAGAGATGGCAGCAGACGGGAAGAGGCACCAAAGCTGACAGAAGTCAAGTTTAAATCTGTTTTGGAGCCTTGTTACGAGTCTGACAACTTCAAGGCACCGACAGATTCGATTCCAAAGTCGGCGTAACTGTGTCGTTGTTGTGTTTCTTTTATAAGTTTTTGGTTTTCAGGAGAAGGTCAGTTCGTACTGCCTCTGCAATCACAGGGTTCCCCCCAGGAGAGGAGGGCTTTCTGGGGAGAGCTCGAAGGGAATGGGGAAGACACTGTATGTAGTAATTCACTGAGTATGCTAAGTAAACAGCTTGTTGTTTTACGCTCATGTCTCCCTAGTTATTTCAAATATTAATCTGACAGAAATCAGCCTTTGTTCCTCTTTCCTCACTAGATACCATTTGCCTCCAGAGACATCACCCAATAAGACTTCACGGGGCCAGTAAAGACGGGCAATGAACCAAGTGATTTTGCCCACAGTGGCTGCACCTACACAAAGCGGCGGACTGCGCAGCCACTTAGTACTTGCAGAGCCAAGGACTACACGGCTGCGGTAACTGGCGTTATTGCGCAGTACTGTCCCCGCACGTTTTTTTCCTGATCCCGCTGTGCAGTACTTCGTTGCTATTGCGCGGTACCATCGCTGTCACAGTTAGTGCCCCCACGCTACGACAAAGTAGCAGCGAGCTACTGCGCCATAGTGTCTTATGTAGATGCGTCCGCTAAGGAGCACTTCCTTGCCATCCAGTGCAATATTTACAAGAGGCCCAGACTTTGCAGGTTCCTACCTGGGCCCAAAGAAAAGACCTAGAAGTCTATGGGATTCCAGCGCTGACACCTCGCCTCCAAAGCCTCATTTTCTCCTCAGAGGTGCCTCTGGTCCTTGGTGAAATGCCTTCCAGCATCCTCCTTCCTTGCCTGGGAGAGAAACACAAAGCACTTAGCAACGTCTTAAAGCTGCTGGGGCTAAAACACCCTGCAACTTTTCACTCCTTTCAGAGTCAGGAGCTTTTGGCTTTATTGCTAAGAAAATGAGCCACCACCCAGGTTTTTCTGTGCCTACAGCCACCACTGCATTGGTTTCCTTATTGTGTAGAGCCACATCAACGTTGTAAAGCCAAAAAATACCCCCAAATTTCCATTATGCCAAATACATGAAGATGTAATCTGCTTAAAATTTCCTAAATCAACTTTTATAATTAGCTGGGATGGCACGATATGCATTGAAGAAGGCAAGAGCTCCAATTTTAGCATCAATAAAAACGTGACGTCAACCACTCCGAGCCTTCTTTGAGTGGGGGGGGGGGGGGCACATAAACCAAATAAATGCGGTAACTTTGCCGTCCTGTGGCAGCTCGAGTACGGTTTCGAGTCGGGAGACGAATTGTGAGGGTAAACGATTCCCGTGCACTGCGTTTGCCTGGCGGATGCTACAGCTTTATTTTTCAGCACCACATTTCAAACTGAACGTGGCAAACAGAGCTGTCGTTACGTACAGCTGCGCCCATAGTCGAACGATTCACAGGTAAATCTGCAGAGGAGAGCTTAGCCCCGGGCTCCTTCCTGCGTATAGGTGAAAAATTCTCTGCTCCACTACACACAACTCCACTGTGTCGTTACTGGTTTGTGGATGCCATGCTAAAAGGTTTTATGAATATGAAAATAGAAATTAAAGCAAAGATTTTTTTTTCGGTTACCTTTTTAATCGTTGTACTGGTATTATATCTCAGTGAATTCACCAGTTGCGATACACGATATCAGCCAGCCCAGAACTAATACAGACTAACGTGTCTTCACTTGCGTCAAGAGCCTGATATGCATCCAAACGACCAACAGTACCTGAATGAGACTGAGGAGAAAGAAATCCCTATCACACATTTAGTAACTTGTAAAGGTGCCAAAAATGTACATAAAATATATGTCAGGCAAGGCAATTTTAAAAAGCTATGAAAGCACTTCTGCTAAAGCAAGCTTAACTGGACAGGCTACAGTCCTTCTCCGCTCGCGTGTTCATAGTGCAAGGGATCTAGATGCCTGTCACCCGGGGTCTGTAGCTGTGGTCGCCTTCCTTGCATGCTGGGTAGCGCTGCTTAGTGGTGTTATCCTGCTGAGAAAAGAAAGAGCCTCTGAAACGACGAATAGTTTTCTTTATATTCATTAAAGGGTCACAGAAATTAGCTTCCTCACAACAGAATCCCAATACATTAGTAAGTAATTATATATAAAAAAAGAAGTCTGTAGGCAGCCCTCAGTTTCTATGGTTTTAAAGGCTCAGAACAAACCTTTTCATTTGAAAGTACACTGGCAAAAGCAAGCTAATGCTTTATAGATTCGCGTGAACATGGTTCTCTGAACAAATTGAAAACCAATGTTGTCCGCACTTCCCTGAGTTCTCGAGATGAAAATCTAGCCATTCATTAGGCCAGTATAATGATTTTTGCCGTCCCTTCCCTGGTGGTCATTTTCTCTTCCCCCGCAGCTGTCTCCAGCCCCGCTGCACAGTCCGGTTCGCAGCTTTCACCCTGCAGCCCGGCATCTCTCCACTCACTCTGGGTCCTGGGGGCGCTTGGGTTTAACCGGGTTGGTCGAAGGACGCAGGCAGGCGACGCTCTTTGGGTAGATGTGATATCTTTTATTAGACCGACTAGAAGTTGGAAAAATGTCATTTGCAAGCTTTCGGGCACAAACACCGTTCATTAGGCATTAGGAGACTTGTCTTGGGGACTTTCCACGGTAGGAAATTCCCGAGGTTTGCATGCCTCTCCTGGTCTCCTCTGTGATAGTCACCTTCTGCCGGGGGAGCCGCTCGGTACAGGAAGATACACGCAGGATGACTTCTGTAAGCAGGCTTTGAGGATTTGATCCCCTTCACCAGGGAGCAGACCGGACTGGAGATAGGTACCTAACTTGCGGCAAGGGGCTTTGTGTGGGATTTGAATTGGTTCCAGCTAGGTCTTTAAATGACAAGGCAAGTTTAAGAACTTGAAACTGAAATAATGAAGGTGAAGAATGTAAATCGCCGCTAGATGCCGCCAGCTCTCTGTGGGACGTGAGCCCCGCGCCCTTCGACGGGACCGCTTGCCATGCCTGCCGCAGGGAGGGTCATCGCCTGCCTTCTTTTGCCTCTGTTTCATGTCTTCCTGTCGAATTGTCTCGTTTTCCTCTGGCTTTGTCCTTTAATATCTGAAGAATTTTTCCAGCTGTTGGAGTTGGTGTAATAAAAGGTATCAGATTTACCCAAAGAGCCCCGTCTGCCGATGTCCTCAGACCGACACGGCTACAACCTGCACTCCTGTCACCCAGGTCGGAGCACTGTTGGTTCACACTTGTAGGAAGAAGTGTTTCGTTGCCGTGAAGCACTTACAGTCTCAATAGACGAGTAGCAGGAGAAAGGAAGTGCAAGCCCTCTTTCACAAGCGGCAAATGAAGGTGGAGGAAGAATAAGTGTGCCCGGGGCCACATAGGAAGTGTGTGTCAGAGGTGAGGATCAAAGCCAAAGTCTCTTGAACCCCGGGCCAGGGCCTTGTTCCGCGAACCCGAGCCCTGATCCAGCAGGCAGCACCTCCGTCTGCTGTGCATTGCTTCCTTCAGATCTCTTCCCACGCTGCAGCGCGTTGCTTCGGGAAGCGGCGGTGCGTCTCTCCACTTTAGCGCACGAAAGGAAGCGCCTATAAAGGCGGTGGCAGCGTCTGAACGGACAGAGAGTACAATGATATACTGTTATGACAGAAGGGCTGACCTACCCTAGACGTGCGTGTCAGCACACCTCTATGCCCCCAGCCTGGCATATACTGCTTTTCCCAGATAGCTCAGCACACATCCGTGTCTAGCACTGGCCAAGAAGGGGAAGCTAGAGAGGGAGAGCCATTTTGTTTTGAATTGTCCTTTGCATTTGGCTGACCTGGGGAGGTACCGTTCGGTTTGGCCCTGATACCTTTGTGCGGCCCGGGCTGCTTCCTGACTCGAGGGGAGCCGTGTACAGAATCCCTGCCCGCTCCGGCAGCGTGCGGAGCTGATGCAGCGTGCCGTTTGTATAGCGTGCTCCCTGAACAGGGTCTGACGGCATGACCTTCGTCCTGCAGAAGGTGCAGCTCTCAGATCCAACGTTTGCGTATCCCCTGGCAGTGATGCTTCACATAATTTGGTAACATCGCAGGGTTTTCCAGATAGCATGGCCCGATGCAGCAGTCATACGCTTCCACAGATCTCACTGGAGTTGTGTTTGATTAATACGCTTAACTACCTCGGTGGCTAGTTGTGCTCAGCCGAATAAAAGCCAGCTAAAATCACCATTTGTTTTAAAGGGAATTTGCAGGAATTTTAAACGTACAGTAAATAACTGTTTATTGGGAGACAGAGCCATGTCTTCTGCCCTTTACTTTGCCGCCAGTTTGAACTTCATACATCTTTTCCAGGCTTCACGTCATGAATGCAGGATAAAATCAAGAGGAAAGCAGTGCTGAGCTTTTGCTGATCGGTGCACCAGAGCAAATCTTTGCGGTGTCTTTTGCTCTTTCCATACCATTACAGATATAAAGGAACCACAGAGACCAGCTGGGTCGCAGCGTATAGAAAGCAGGGCTGGACGGCACCCCCAGCGGTCATCTAGTCCAGCACCCTGCTCGAGGCAGGATCGTCTTCATCCAACCCACCCCAGACAAGTCCTTGTCTAAGACCCTGAACGAGCCCTCCGGGGTTTAGTCCCAATAGAAGCATCACTAACGCGCTGCAAACATTAAAAGCCTCGTTACCCATATAGTGGTCCTCTGCAGCTCTGTTAGTTTTGGGTGGCGTCTGCAGCCGGAGACAGAGAGGTCCGCTAGCGGGCTCCCAAATGGCGCAGAAGGAGGCTGGCCCATTCTTTTACCCTACAATAAACGGAGCAAATAAATCAAAACTGTTCTCCGTTTGTTACCACTTTTTTAAAAATCTTGTTGCCCTACTGATCAGGCTGGCGTACTATGCAAACTATATTTCCCTCTCCGAGCTGCGGTCCAAACCCGGCCTCCCTCTGCTGCGAACGCTTGCCACCACCCTGTTTCTAGCTGGACTACACGTGTGTCCCTCCTCTCGCTGACGCATTTCCCGGAGGGGCTGCTCCATGCGCAGGACTCTCGGAGGGCTTTGCAACCCCCCTCGAGCACCTTCAGTGCTAACAGCCCCGAAGCTGGGTGGAATAAGCTGCGCTGATTACGACGTTGAAGCTAAAGCTTTTCATGCCGCTGTCAGCGGCGCACTGAGCAGCACGTCACAGAGCCAAAATCAGAAGTTTCATTTCTTCCAACAGCACAACGCTGCCCTGGGAAAAAGATGCCAAATGCCGATCAGACCATGCTCGGCGCAGCCCGTGACTCGTGCTTCGGTGCCGGTGGGTATCCGACAGCAGGTGACACGTTCTCCGGCAGTGGTTGGGGGTGCCGGGATGGAGGGTGTCGCTGGCGCTCACTGCCTGCAAGAATGTGAAGGGTGGGAAAGAAGAGAACCACTTGAAAGCGCGTAACGAAGCTGAAAGCCCTGAGATGCAATTAAGACGCATAAAAATTAAGCTGACTGTCACAAAATGTTTCCTTCACGGGATGCTCCATTCGGTCGGAGCCGCGGCTCGCCAGGGGAATGGTGGAAGCTCCATTTAAAAGCAGACTGGGCAACGCAGTGGGAAAGAGGTGGGAGCGGGCGAGCGAATGCTGCTCAGCAGTGACGCTCAGCCCGGGGGGCACAGCGTGCCAGGGCGCCTGCACAGCCCGTCAGGTGTGTCACAGGGCACCGCACCGGTTCAGCACGGTTAGGTTTAGCAACCCAGAGAAACCTATAGCTGCGGCCTTGCTGAGGTTTTGTTTTTGGGGTTGTTTTTTTTTGCAACAGAACGGCTGCTCTTTTGTTTTCCTGTAGCCGTAAAAACGAGTGAAAACTAAGAGCTGGCATTTTCTAAGGGGTGCCGCAATGTATCTCGAGTGTCTATTTAGACCCTGCGAAAGACCCAGTCCTTACTAAACAGCTCAGGACTGAAACATCCCTCTGCGCCTGCAAAGTGCTGCAAAAGCATCAGCCCATTAAAGCCCCCGCCATTCTGCTAGGAGGGCCGAGGTTACCTAATCGCCGTGATTCCCAGAGAGTTTCCGCTGTCCTTATCCACTCAGCGCCGGGCGCATTTTCACGTGAGAAACGGCTGCACGTGGTGTTATCGACCCTGCGAGCGAGAGGAGCCACCCGGGTCCCAGCACCAGGAGGGAGCCGCGCAGTAGCTCAGCGCGCCGTTGCCCCGTGTCGGGGAGAAGGACGCCGTTTTCGTCCAGTCGGACACGCAAGACTTAGCCCCGCCGTCTTCTTCGATTCCGGAGGAGGATGGTGAATCACACGAAGGAAAAGGATTATGCTGTTAGCAGGCTGTTAGTCAGAAGGGAACCGGGCTGCAGGGACATACGGAAACACCGTCTAATTATAGACGCGCTTTGGATGGGTAGGGGCGAAGAACCAGGAGCTTCGCACTGGAGCGAGCGTTGTTAGCATGTTTGTTTCGAGACAAGCGTGCAAGTCCGCCGCTGCCGTTCTCCTGGTTACACGCTCGTCACGTCTCAGTCCTGGTTATGCCTGGATCTCGCGTGCTGTGCATAAGTAATGAGATCCAGATGCAGGAAAAAATGTGTTCAGTCCAGATTTTTAACATTCATCAAGTGTTTCCTCCACCGCGCTTCGGGAGTGTTAAAAAAGAAAAATGAAAAAGCCATGTCATTATGAATGTGTAATGGGCCTAAATCTCCCAAACAGAAACGAAGTTGAGAGGGAGAGAGCCAAACTGCAGCGCTGTAGAGACAGCCAAGAGGGCACTACAGACTCTTTTATCTCCTATTAGCCGGTTTCCTTTACTTTACACTTCCTGGGGACTGTTTCTTTATGCTGTTCTTCCTGCCGAGGCAGCATTTGTTCTGCGCCGCGGGCATCCGCGCTCCGCATGGCTTGGGCGCGGGGCAGCCCGCCCGCACGGCCGCACCAAGCGAAGACGTCCAGCGCTGCCGGCAGCTCTGCGCAGGCCCTAGCCCGTCTCCACCAACACCTCTTCGCGAAAGACCGTCGTCCAGTCAAAACAGAAAATGATGTCGAGAACAGCTTTAATTGACGGACTGGAATGTGCATAGAGTCGCAAATTAAAGAATGATTTCATACACGGTATAATTGCCGCCCCCGTCTCTAAACCGGCAAGGAAAAGACATAGCAGTAAAGGAAACCAGTTACAAAGGCTATGAAGGATTATCAAGCGCCTTCTAGTAATATAATAGTCTTTGCTCTCTGCCTGTGATAAGGTTACCCTAATCTCCTTTGGCAGGTATGTTGTTACTGCTCGGGGACGGTGTTACTGGCAACACTGACAGCAGCTTAAGGGTGAGCGTGGACAGCAAATTAGATATGAGTTGCCATGTGTTATGGCATCTAAAAGGGCAAAGTAATTTCGAGCTGCAAGCTATGAGGCATCGAATTTAAGGGCAGGAAAGCAGTCGCCCCATCTCAACGCGTCCCTGCTGCAGTCACGTTTGGCGCGCGGCGCTCGGTTCCAGAACGACGCTGGAAACGGGAGTTCAGAAGACCCTCAAGGGGCCAATTTGCAAAGACAAATGAAAGAAGTTAAGTAATAGTAACTTCAGCGAAGCGCTGGCAAACAGAGAGTCTAACGGGCTCCATTGGAAAAACAGAGGAAATGCTTCGCTGAGTGAAGTGGGCTTGATCAGGAGCAATGAGGTGACATTCAAACCAGGACAACTGAGCGTCAGTATTATGAAAATATGATCTACGTATGCGGAGGTGCACATTTCATTAGTTCGTTGCAGGAACTCCTTGAGCGCACAGGGAGAGCTCCAGCCTTCAGTGCATTTAAATCAACACTTAGGAAAAACAGACATTTTTAGTGTCGGTGTGACCCTGGCTGCAGGGCAGCCACAAGTCCAGGTGGATCAGTGCACACTGAGTGACCCAGAATATCGATGACCTTGATCACCTGGCAATCTGTAACCCAAAATCTTCTAGAGAAACTCCCAGGTGCTCCTATTCCTACAACCATAGTGTATTATCCCTATTACATTACATTTTTGTGTGCATTCCTGACCGTTGTACTAGTTCTATTATAGTGTATCGCTGTATTAGTGTATGCATTCCTGAATCTTGCAGTATTCCCATTCCTTCCATTCCTACAAAGTACTTAATTGCCAGCGGGAGGGAACAGCAAGGCCATGAGTGGGAGAAGTCGCTGTGGGGCACGAGGGCTTCAGTTCTGCTGAAGCCAGCAGATTTACCCTTTTGGTTTGAAACTTGAGACCAAATACACGTCAACTGGCTTCAGACTTTGATCTGAAGTTTCCCCCCCAGCTCTTGTCAAGTTTCTGTGGTGGAAGGAGCGTTCTGAAACCTCAGAAGGGAGGGGAGCAGATGCCCCTCGGATCAAGGGATTCGAGTACTATCCCCAAATCGAGTAAGCAGAGCAGGACTATCAGTTGAAACCAAGATTACCATGGGTTTTGAAATGCCCAGTCCTGGTGTTAATCATCAAAGGGCTGTTTGAACCGGGTTGCAGAAGACTCATTCCTGGGGGGAAAAAGCAGCAGATGGAGAGGTGGAGCACATCCTGTCTAGGTGACATGCTCTCCTGCACGCTGGAATATTGCTTAATCCTTCTATGTCACTAATTGCAAAAAAAAAAAGAGCATCACAGCTGAAGGTGTAGCAGGAACAGAGACTCACGCTGACCAAACCTGTCATCATGGGCTCTGCAAGCAAGGGTTGGGCTGTGCCAGCACAGCTGGCGCTTTCAAAACCTGATTAAAATGTTACAGGTTATTTCATTGCCTGTCATCATCACGGGAAGGAAACACACAAGTTGCTCGGGGTGCTGAAGCAGGTATTCAGCATCTAACAGAAACGCTGGGGGGGGGGGGTCCTTCCCTAATGGTTTGATTTGCCTTGCCGCTGACACAGACGCGTCCACAAATCCCGGGGCCAAACTATCGAAAGCAGGCGTGCAAATTCCAGCGCGCACGCCCGGGCACTGATCTACACACGTCTCTTGGCATTTCCAGCTGCACAAGCTGGGCGCGCACGAAAGCTTGTGAGCAGTTTGGCAAGAGCATGTGAAAGCAGCAACCGCTGACGCGTGCAGAACAGGACGGTACCCATGAGGCATGATCATCGCTATTCAGTAATGCTCACCGCGTGCTACATGCCGTGCCGAGCTCAGGGAGACACCGTTCCTGCCCCGAGGAGCACAAAACCCCCAAAGGCAATAACAGGCAGCGGAAAAGGGGAAAGAATAGACACGCAGGATATAATGCCAGGCATGTGTCTCCAATCTGTGTTCTTAGTTTGTACCGTGGAGGTGCTACTTTCAATGGTAACGCAGGTGTACGATTATTGTTACTCTTATTATTCCCAGAGCTTGTTCAGTTCCCACTCCGTGCCTGGTGAAGGAAGGGTTAAAACCCAATCGTGTCAATGACACAAGTGGGAGTTTCATCCTTGATTTCAAGTGACTCAAGCTTTGCCGGCCTGCCTGAGCAGGGGATTGGCGACAGCTGTGTGCCCTCGCGGCGGCGTGGGGGGGAATGCAGCTGGAAGGGTGGCTGGGGCTCGGTGGAGATAATTGCTCTGTTAGGGAGGTGAAACAGCGCTATAAGAAGGGGAAAGCTGGGCAGGGCTCTTTCTTAATGAGGGCTGAGACATAGGGTTGGGCTCTTTCCTTCTCCTCTGCTCTGGTCATTTTTAGCTTGCATTTTGTTGTTATTAGCTGGCTGCAGGGAAGCTTAGGCCTGGGGTAGGAATCTATCATGCTAGGCATCGCACGGGCAAAGCAATTCAAGAAAGCCTTTGTTCCCCGAGACAAAAGGTGGATGGAGTCAGGCGTGGGTACGCAGGACTGGGCAGCGGGGATCCTAGCATCGCTCGTCTCTAGCTGCAAGGGCCTTGTTTCACCCAGGGCAGAGGAAGCTCCATGCCAGGGCGCAGCTGTGAATTCAGGCGCAAGATATCTGCTGTTTCGCATGCCTTTGCAACACTAGGGAGCTCAATCTTCACCCCTTCAACACCAGTAATCCAGGGGGCTGGGCTCATGTCCAGTTTAGTCCGTGCTTCAATGCATGCCTTGTGGCTGAAAGAGGCTAGCAACCTGGTTCCACTCGGACAGGTGCGGCTGAGGGAAGGGTTGGGAGCAAACTGGTGCTGCATGAATGAGGCTCGCACTGCTTAGGGTAGCTTCTTAACTGGGGGATTCCCCCAAAGCCGCTCTCCAAACCCCGCAGTTTTGCTCTTCAGCTGTGTGAAGTACAGCACTAATCCCTGCCTCCCAGCCTGCTCTGGGGAAACTGGGCTCAAAGGAAGCATTTGCTCCTGTGGGTATCTACGAGAGGGGCCTCTCTTGTCCTTAATGTCATGCCCACGTGCTAATGTTATCCAGCGGGTCGGGGGTGAATAGTTTTTGTTGGGATTTGGCTAAGCGCATCGGTAATGCCACTGAAAGTCCGGACTTGAATCCAAAGGCCAGCAGAAGCTGCACGTTTACTTTGAAGTGACTGTCCCCAAATACTGTAATAAATATCACCTATGTATTAGATGGCAATGCTGGAGCACTTTGTAAGCAGCCACCCCCACAAAGTAGCTGCAGCTACAACCACTTCAAGGGAACAGGCTCTAGCTGTCCTTAGCTGGCTCTCTGTAGCAAGGATCCCTTTGCTGCTGCTTTGTTTTATGCCCCTAAGTTTCTCATTACACCAGTCTATCAGGCCTGGCCCCAAACTTCCATCCAGGCCTGTCTTTACTCTCTCAAAGTGTCCGTTCTGGGTGGGTTTTCCTAGATCACCCGCTCCGGTCTACCACCTCTCCTCTTGCATTAATGCATTCAGGGTGATGCCTTGCTGCTGTCTTAGCTGCTTTCTCTCTGCTTGCTTAAGTTGCGATCTGTGTTCGTAAATAAGAACATGCTCAAACATATCCCACCCCCTGCTCTGTACTGTACTTCCCTAACGTGCTACTACGCGAGTCCGTCCCAGGGGCGCGGTTCAGTAGTACAAGGAAGATAATCTTATAATGAGGATAGCCTGGGATCCAGAGGAGCATTGTATGAGAGGAAGTAACCGAAGTGCGGTAGTTAATGCACAGTCACGTGCCCGCTGTTTTCATTGCAGAAGTAATGTTTGGGAAGATGTCACCTACTCCCTGTTCGAGGAGTCCATGCAAAGTACGTGCCCAAAAGCATGATAACATCACAACAAGTTCAGCCCAGAGCATTGTTTCTCAGAGACCTCATTTACTCTCTCCCCTTCCAAGTGGAAATAGCTGAATAAGTAGCGTGGCTTTCAACAGGGTCTAGAAATCACGCGGGGGCAGCGTTTCATCCGTCAAGTACCTGTCAGTGTGCAACATGTACCTCATTCAGGAAGGGGACTCAGCGATATTAAATGTTCCTCCTATTTCAATATATCCCAAATGAACATCAGCCAGGGAAAAGCAGAATGTGCATCACACGCGCATCAGACACGCGGGACATCCTAATGGAAGTGGGAAACCACGCCGCAGCAGAAGTCCCCCGTTCTGCTGTAACTGAGCTGCGCTCCTGACGGACTTTTTAACCGTTCGGTATGCTGTTTTAAAGGCGTGGAGAAACCAGTAACCTGACCCTCCCACGGTATTACAAGGAGATGTCTAGTGAGGAAACTGGACTCCAAACATCAACAGCTTCACAGTGGAAAATTACGCTAATGAAATCAAGAACAGTCACAGTCCTGCCATGCGTTCGCGATGATGGGCCGTCGGCTCCTCCTTGAAAGGCGGTCTGCAAGCATTACACCATCTGCTTGTGCCCGTCGCGAGCGAAGCCGTAGCGCGAGCTCACTGCTGCCACTTTTCCTGCTTTCCAGCTCCATCCTTGTGTCCTGTTTCAGATTAGTTGTGAAGTCCACGGGCAAATTACAGTGCCTTTGTTCTGTGGTTGGTATAATGCCTAACATAACGGGCCTTTGGGGGTTACCGCAATGGAAATAATACCACCAGCATTCAAAAATGTAAACAGTTTAAAAAAAACCTGCTGGATAGCTTTTCTTGTGGATTCCCTCTCGGGATAGACCCAAAATCTTGAACTCATTTTCATAGAAGAATTCCCCCCCGCCTCAAAAAAAGACCTCCGTTGAGCCAGTTATTCTAGGAAGTGGAAAATGACCCCCAGTGACGCTGCTTGGAAAGCGAGGCCCTTTCAAACATAACCAATCCAAAGGCTACATTTAAGTACGTGCTCTTTAAGAGGGAGCGGCTCTTGGGAACGAAACACTGACAAGCTCTGAGGATAACTGTAAATTACGCAGTGGTACCTATGGATGTTACAAATGTCCTTTCAAACCGTGGCTTTTCCTTTTTACTGAGCTCCTCTTGGGGTAGAAAAAGCAGGGAGTTAACTTCGTGGTCTGAAAAGTGTCCTCTTTTTGCATGAGTTTCCTGTCGGGGAAGAGGCAGCTTGGCAGCGCAGCACTGACCGCCTGATCTAGGGAGCCGGGGTTCCCATACTTCTGATTCGGCTCCTGCTTATTTATTCAGCCTGGTCATTGTAGTCCCTAAATGTATCCGCTTCACTTCCCAGGAAAACCAGGGTCGCTGTTGTAGGCCGGACGAGGTCACAAGGCCCCTAATTCTACAACACAGACCATCCCAAGATACAAATTTGAGAGTAATTTTCATAAGGGGTGTGTACACAGTTACTTCTGGCGTTGACCTTTATGGCGTGGGGGCTGTTACGTGCTTGAAAGGAATAATGCCATCGAGTTGTTTGTCGGAGCCTTTCTGCACTGAGGGGGATTGGAAACTTTGGTCGGCACCTTTCTAGAGAACTTTTGTTTAAACAAATGGCCTGAGACTCGTGCTAACATGGTTTCCTTGGATTATAGAGCGAGGGCCTGATCTTGTAAGCCAGCATGGACCTTCGTGGGACGGTGTACTAGTACTGCTAATGGGGTGTGAAATCTCAGAGCAGGCTTGAGAGCAAAAAGGTTAAGCTGTCTCAGCTAATAAGCATAAGGAACCATTTCTGCACCTCTCCTGCACCGCATCGCTAAGTGTAACTCTGCCTCTCGTTTCCTGTGCGAGTCTATTCTTTAAACATCCTGGCTGGGGCAAGTAATGCGCTTTCCCCATGAGTCTCCTTCTCTCTCGGCAGGACGAGTCTGAGCGAATACAGAATACATATCCCCCAAATCTGAGCGTTCCCTAGCAAACTGGTTCAGCTCAGGAGTCGATCTACCTACCGACTTGGCACAAAGTCAGGCTACCTACCGACTTCATCGCTGCGGCTGGGGAAAGGGAAGATGCTGTTCTGCGGGAGACGGGTGGAGCCACTGCAACCTCTGGTACCCGATGGGGTGGAGACGCGGCCTTTCCTCGCAGCAGCCTAGCCCAGTCCCCCGTTCTGGGTGGACTGGACAGCACTCGGTTGCTAAGGGGGTGCAACTAGCCGATCCCTTCCCACTTCCCTTCGTCTGGGTGCAGTCTAGTCGTGGTTCCCCGGCGCACGCTCCTTCCTCAGCCCGGCTGCCTTGGTCTCAAAATCCAGGGCCTCTGACGCCCTGAGGCCACAGTAGCAGGTCGAATTCGATCTGGTTTTGTGCACTGCAGCTTCCTTGCAGGTGACCTGGCGGGAGAGCGAGGAAGATGAGCATCAGCAAAGGAACACTTTAACCACGGTCACTTTAGTATTTAGCAGCATATTAGGAGAGCTGCAGATCTTTGCAAAACAGCAGAAGTCCTGACACGCAGCCCCATGTACTTTAATCTCGTTCCTTCCGCCACGTGCTTCCAGCCCCAAGGGGTAACAGAGCTGCCTACAGAATTTGGATCTGAAGGACTGCAAAACACTCTCCTTGATTTATTTGCCCACAAATTTCTGTCGCCTTCTGTTCTCCCTTGTGACCTGAGAATTTTTGTTATTAGGCCCACTGGGATAAACCCACCACTCCCAACCCCCCCCCCCCCGTCAATTTGTCATATCAATTAAGATAATCATATGCAATCCTAAATGTATTCCGGGCTACGCAGACCTACCAACTTTTACAACTGCTATTTTTTGATAAAGGTAACATCCTGTTAACAGAAGGAGAGAGAAATTCTTGATCACGCTCTTGGAGGCCAGAGGAAAGAAGTCTATTGCATTAATAATCACTCAGCTGCTTAAGAGAAAATCCCATTCAATTTACTTGGCCCACCAAAAATGAAATCACGGCTGCCGATACAAAGCATGCCTACTCACGTCTCTTCATAAACCCTAAAGGTGCAGCTTCTTTGACTCGCTTTTATGGCAGCGCAGGCTTTAAACACATACAGTACCTTTGACAGGACTTTCTGAACTCATTTTTACTTTCTCAGAGTAATATCTAACACCCATTTTTGCTTCCTCACTTACATTTGGAGCATTTTCATTTTGCTTTATATTTAGAAACAGGTGTGCAGCAGCCCAGGCATGTCAGAGAAATGTGGTGTGACGTATCGCCGCGCATGTTTGCAACCAGGTTCTTTCTAATGAAGACATGACAAAGGCCGTGTGATCCTTTTAAGTATCCTGCCACTGTCAGTAGCTCATCATAACATGACTCAGCTTTATCAGCAACACGTTTTAATTCGTAATTACCGGTGGTGTCTTATTATCCCACTTTGTCAGTTGTGTGGCAAGGAAATTGTTGTCTAGCAAGTTTGTCTCTCTGACGCGTAACTTCAGGTGTAACCAGCCCGGTGATGTTGCTGCTTTTAGTACTCACTTAACACATAGAAATGACACTCCAGCAGACTAGACGACGCTGGGTGGGTGCCTGGCATTTTTAGGATTGTCCTGAGCTTCAAGAGTTTGTTGTGCTGGGCAGCTTCCTGGTTTTGGATATAATAGCAGCACTTGAATGTCTCACAACATTGAGGACCCGTTCCTATGCATGAATGCAAGTGATCTGAACTGGGGTAAGTTGCTTCTGGATAGTGTCCTGTGATGGAAAGCGTACTGTGATGCCCAGAGGGACAACAGAGTGTCTAGGAGAACTTTTAAAATGGTGGTAATCTTTTGCTTTTATGAAGTAAGGGGTATTTTGGGGGGCGCGCGCGAGAGAGATTTAACTCATTTTTTCCAAGGGCTGTGTGACACGAGAACCATTAACGCTGGGTGTTTTCAGAGGTGAAACAGGTACGGGGACTTCCATGACTGTTGGTGCTAGTGACCGATAACCTGTGCTAGTGAAATCGTCTCCCAGCGTCCCCTGGCAGGAAGGACCTCAAACAAAGCTACGTTTTAAGCACGCTTTCCTCTTCCTCTGACACCACAGGCAGTGTTGATCCCTGCCGGAGGGGGATGCCTGGTGCGATGCACTGAGGAGCGGTCGGACGAGGTCCCGTAGAGGCTCTGGCGTGCGGGGCCATGTACGGTGCTGGGTGAGTCGGGTACGGCGGCCGCTCCTGCAGCACGTTCCCCCAGGGAAGGGACTGGTCCTTGCGTGCCGGATTCTGCCAGGAAAACAACGAGCTTTTCACACGTAGCTCCTTGGGCCTGCTACTGCAGGCCCTCGTGACACTTCCTCCGAAGGGAAGTATGTCGCCGTTTCGAGGAAAATGCAAGGGGCCGGTTTTTCACGCGGTGGATTTTCTGTCCGTAAAGTCTTTGTGGGGTGCGGAGAATTGCTCTTCTGTTCTCTTGCTGACCCTGGCTAGCCCTTTCTAGGTACACGCACAAATTGGACATAGAGAACATAAGAGGGTTACTCTCGTTTTCCTTGAGAAAATCGACGTTAAAAAATAAAAAAGAAGAATAAATAGAAATGACTTCAGTTATTTTTTCCCAGGAACCTAAAGAGAAAAGCCCATCACTTCACATTGGCCCATTGTTTGTTTCTCTTTGTATATTTTTTTTCTTAATTTGAGCTATGATGATTGTTCAGTTGTGATGGGTCGGTATGTTGGGTTTTTTATTGGTATTAGATGAGCATTAGGTCTCTCTGTGACAGCTTACAAAGTGAGCAACAACTCACTGGTCCCCGAATAATAAATTATGCCCTTTTCTCGTACTTACTGTATCAGGGCTATGTCTTACATTCTGACTATGCCCACAGCCCATTTCAATTTACTCCCTAGTACTAACAGCTAGCATGACATTTTTATTAGTACATTAACCCCTGCAAATAGGCCATCACAGTAGTCTCTTATGAAATAATGATAGACTAGATGGTGGGACCAAAAGAAAAGATATTGTTCAGCTAATCTAGAACACATCCTGTATCAGATTACACAAACTGCATCTCAAATAACTTTATAGACTGCAGAAATGGCAGAAGTTAGAGATCGTGCTTATAAACGTGTGCCTAGGCATACACGTTGAAGGTCTTTGGGTGATGGTCGTAGGACCCAGTAAAAGCAGATTTATCGGGCCCACCGGACCTCTTACGCATATAGCGCGGTCCAGAGGATGACGGTCGCCTACCAAGTCCTGCACGGCAATTGGACCAAATCACTCGGTCATTACCCCAGTAACACTAAGGGGGAAACTGAACCGGGGCATCTCCAAGTTAATAATGTGTACATTAAACTCACTGATTTCAGTGGGATTGGTAGAGGTATACCCATTGGGCTCTATGGGGCATATTTTAAGGCTCTCTTTTTTCCTGCTTGCCTTTAAACGAGAGTGCAATCTCAGCGTGTGCTTTGACCACCTCCCTCCTTCGGCCTCTCACGTCCTTGCTCTGGTTGTGTCCTCTCACTGCTTACTTTTGAGCGTCCCTCACATTTGAACTATATATCTCGACCATAGCTGTCTCCTTGTGTCCTGTCTCATCCCACCTATTCTGCATCGAACTCCGTCCTGACGTCCTCGCCGTCTCTCCGTTCTTCCTCTTCCGCTAAATCACCTTCCTGATCTTGGCTCCAGTTCTTGTCTCCGCCCTTATTTCCTCCTGTTAGTCCCTATAGGGCCTCACCTGGCTGCTTCCCTCGCGACCTCCTGAATTCTCTGCAAGAATTGCAATTTTTTTTTTAATTGGTGATAATCATTTAAAAGGTACGCATTTCTGAGTCGCACTTCTGGTTCGTCCTGTAAACAGGCATATTAGCAGCACACGTTTTCAAAATGTTTTATTTCTCCTTGTTGTTTTTTTTTTTAAACCAACGTTTTCCGGCACAAGAAGACTTCAGCTGAAGTCCCGCGTTGAAGTCTTAAATCGCGTGCGATGCCGCACCATTCGCCAGTGGCAATCATGACCTTTTTTCTTGTCTAGCCGCTCATTTTGTTGCAGTTGAACCAGGGCCCAAGCGTCGCTGGTAGTTACTATAAAAGGGTAAATTTTGGGTTGAGTTCTGCCACTGGTGTCGGAAGTCACTAAGCTTGCCCAGGGGCTGATTGTCTTCTCTTCTTCCATCACCGTGCCTTTAGCTACACAGTAGAGTGAGTGTGACACCAGCCTTCCTAGATGGCACCCAGTAGATTTAATATTGCTAGACTGCTGGGACTTATTGGTTTTCTAAAGCTGTCTTGGTTGCAATATGAATAGACTTTTTAGATTTAGCGGGGCTGCATAACCACCAGTGCAGTTTATCAAAGTTACTCGGTTCCTCCTATTACTCTCAGTATCTGTCGTAATATAAATGGCCAGACTCCCTTCGATTAAATGCTGACTTCCTAGTTTTCCTAATGGTGGTATCATACCACCTCTAATGCCGCTCTTGTTGAAAAATAATTTACACAAACATAGTCCAAAATAGAAACTTCAAACCTCAACACATTTTAATTGAACATCTGTGTCTGAATCTGTTGAAAAGGAAGGATTTTGAAAAATACGCTGATTAAAACGTGTGTATTATTTTTTGTATGAGAAAGGAATACCAACTAGTCACATCACTTCTTGAAATTAAAAGGAAATTAAATAACTCTGACTCTATCTACTGCAGAAATATGATTAAGGATAACAAGGAAACTATTCCGCTTATGGGCAGGAAACCGAATCCACCTGGTACACCTCCTACAAATCACCAGGACAAAAAGGCAACTGAAAGCACTCCCCCAAAGAGAAGGTAGGCCCCGAGAGCTTCCCCAGACCAGCCAAGGACAATTGGTTATGGTGAACAGCAGATTATAGTGCTATTTGTAAGCCCTTTTATCAGCAGGTATCAGCACATATTAGCACGGCAATCATCACTAATGGTTTTGTTGTCCATGGGCACGCAGGCAATGCACGCATCGGCGTCGAGGTGCGAGGTATTTTGCCCAAATGTGGGCAGGGTCTATGATGCAGGAGCTTTAAAAACCCACCACCTCAGCCTTGCAAGATCTCACCTCACTTCGCGGGGGTCTACCCACGTGTCTGAGCCTGTGGAAACAGGGTCTCGCAAAGCGCCACAGTTTAAATGTGTAAGGGCATAGGGATCATTCCTGAAAGGCCATTCGGGGAATGGGAACAAAGAGGAGCTGTTTTGGCTGCAGAGGTTAGGCACTTCCGTGGTGAGAAGCATGGAAACGTGACTAAGTGTGAACTATTAGCTTTAAGGAGGCAAAAGGGAGAAGCCAGGACAGAGTTGGGAACGGCATAAGATTTTCAGGTAAAAGGTTGGATTCACTCTGTTTCACGATCCGCATTAATGAGCCATCCCGCTGATCTCATGCTATGGAACCAGATATCCATTTTAATGCATGCTTCAAACCTGTACATTAATACCCCAACGAGAGATTTGTGTCTGAATACAAGCTGATCATATTCATCCTTGAAATAACGCTGACGAATACATGAATTTACAATATCCTACGGATGAATGCGTCTCAAACGCTTGCTCTCTGATTTCTGCTTGTACTCTGTGGGTGATTTCCATTCTCTTGTTGACGGCGCTGCACAGAATAGAGCGCAATCGCATTTTTTAAGTCCTAGGAAAATCTGAAATTGCTTTGGCCCCCAATTCAACTTTGTTGATAGTCTGAGGGATCGCATCTGTGCAGACACGATGCACGCAGCTGCTTGTGGCTCCTCGTAATCTGAAAACTCACAAGCTGGCCTGATTTCTCATTCTGCTCAGGAGAAGACACAACCTTTTTTTCTGTCTGGCAGGTTTAACCTGCCTGAAAGTATAAGGGTAGCCCTATACAGGGAATTATTGTTCTTGTTTGTAGCACAGTGTGGGCAGTTGGGATGTCTGATCTACTCCAAACACGCCTAATATTTCAAGCACAGGCCACCTTGCAGGACGCTGTCGAATGGCAGCAAGTACATACGAGTTTTCCTATGGCAAATTCAGGTTTCTGGCATCGATAGTAATAACCTTAGGGTGGCAGAGGCTCACCCATCTTTCAGCAGGGAGCTAGGGTGTGGTAGGGAACATTCCTGTTACAGAAGAAACACCAGTCACATGCATTTTAATTACAAACCTCCACCGTACTCCATTAATTATGTGTGTTCGTGCTGCTGTGTATACGTCCTGCTTTTAACCATTTCAGGCTGGAGCGTTATACCCCCATGGGTGAGCCCAGGGGTGCATGCACTTCTATCTACGTGTAAGGCGTTTATCTTAGCAATAATTCATTTTAGAATTAAGCCTTATTTGACTTAATGAGGTAGGGATTAACCAATTGCACACCGTCTAAACTCAGGGAGCTCTGGAGGCTGCCTGTGTTTTCAGAGCGTGACGAGGCTCGTGGGGAGTTGTTCCCCGTGACACGTGGCTAGCACACACACGCACTGGGGTACGTGTTGTCAGTGACTCATGGTGTGCCTTGGGTTTCCCCCGTAAAGCAGAGGACAGGTATGAGGATTATGCCTACCTTCAAGACGGGTGCAGTGCATGACAGCCACGTGCCCGCTCGATGCCAGGGATGCTGAGAGAAGGGAGCTCCCCGGGCTGGCGGTCTCGTCCCTGGGGCTTTCCCCCGCCGTAAGACAGCTGCCTCAGTGCCGAGCCAACACACTGCTGTGCCCAGAGCAGGGCCCGTGCCACTCCTCGAGAGCCACATCCACTGCCTCCAGGGTTCGTTGTAGCCATCGGCGGTCGCTGTCCGCAAGGGCAGGGCCGCATAAAGGATGCAAAACAACGGGATAAAGCTGCTTTCCCTCCGTTCTTTCCCAGTCTTGGTGCCGAAGTCAGGCATCAGCAGCGCTCTGTAGCCCTTTACAGCTGCTGAGCATCTGGCCCCTGTTTGTGTCAAGCAATGTCTCAGCTAACGTGCTTCCCGTGCAGTGATCAGCCCCCCCTTCAAAGTAATTTCAGATATACAGTACATGCCTGCTCCACAGAAGTGCTATTTTTCACAGCCATATTTTTGGAACGTGCTCACGTGCACACAGAAAGGCACTAAACGGTCACCGAAGCTTGAACACCCACATGCAGTGAATCCATCCTTTTTTTTTTTTCCGCCGGATGATCAAAACTGTCAACCAGGGAAGATATCTCATGCTATTTTTGGCTTACACTGACAACTTGTTCGGTAGTAGCATAGCAGAAGGCAGAAAACTGATGCTCATGTGCTTGCTTTGACTGTATCTGAGTGTTTATTTGTAGGCAAGTTTAAAGGGAAAAGGGGGCAAATTCAGCACTGACATTCAGTTTGTTCTACAGCCCGGAGGAATTGCAAGGTGACTGTCAGATCGCTTTAGAAATTCAGGCAACAACCTGCACACTGTAGCCCCCATAGAAGTCACTTAGCCCACCACAAAATTCATCCGTGGCGGGTGAAACGTGACATCCATCAGTGACAAACCCTTTCCTCCTTCTTGCCAGCACTCCAGCCTTATAAAAGGCTGTGCCATCATAGTTCCTCACTAACCTTTTCCTATGTTGTTAAGCAACTCATCTCTTCCCTGTCTCCTGTCTTAACTAAACACAGTGAAACGTCACGCTCCCGCTTGTGGAAGTAGCACGCTCAGACCTGGAGGGCTGCAGCGTCTTGTGCCATTTTAACACGTGACACGCTTTTCAAGCGTTGCTGTGCTCTTCAGGGTCAGGGGCTTCAGGAAGGCTTCCTCTTGGTTCTTCCTGGCTGGAAAAGTGGTGGCTATTATATACATCTTCCAAAGAGCAGGCGGATAGGGTGGGGAGTGGGGTCTGCATTTGACAAGACATCCTTTTAGAGTGGCAATAACCTGTGCGTACAAAAGTTTGGTACAAAGTTGCTCCATTAAGTGTGGGACCTGCAGAAGGTGTTGGGAACATCTGAATAATCCCGCTCCCCCCACCTTCGTGGCGACAGCGTCACTCCAAGTGTACTAGAAATATCTAAAGCTGTTCCTGCCTGAGGGTATGTGCATTAGTTTGTGTTACGATTTGATTTCCTTTCCTTCTAATAAACATTTAATACAATGTATTCAGCAGTTCACACTTTTTCCTCGAGCTTGATGGCTTTGACAGCAATTCTACTCCAAGTCACGCATCTCCTCCTGTGTTTTCAAAGCCCATGGATTCAAATATCCGCCCCTGGTGAGTGCAATATGTGGCGTACACACGAATTCCATTGTACACGACCGCTCCTGTTTGAATAGCTAATCACAAGTTCTCAGTAAAATACAATGGTGTCCTTACATTTCACGCTGGTTTTCATGATGCCAAAACTACCCTTAATTTCAGTGGGGGTGAAACCGTGGCCGCAGTTGGTGGTCTCAGTCCTGAATTTTGTCCTTTCTGGGTTTTTTTGACAAGAGACATAGATTAATAAATTAGACCCGACCCCTGATTAGCTGACAAGCGACATGGTGTTCTTTATTTTGAATCCTGTCTTTTCATTTAGCACTCTCCTGTTACAAAATTAGGGGCCATGCCCCCCCTACCCTTGCTGAGTTAGGACCGATAGCGTTTTGGGCTGTGCTGTAAAACCAGCAGCGGGAGCTCAAGTCACCTAACAAGCTCCAGCCTTAGCTCTGTGCTGGCATCCTTCCTACCGGCGATGGTACAAAAGTGAATCAAACAATAGAGAGGAAAAACAAGTATTTGGGTTCAGATGCCAAATGCGGAATGAGCGCAGAACGAATCGTTCTGTTGTCAGGGCTGTGAAAGGCTTGGGGTGTCAGCAAGAGGAAGCTGGATTGCACACTGAAGGTCAAATCCAGTCCGAGATGATGAAGACTGAATGCTCTGAAGTTCAACGGTGTTCTGGGGTTTTATGCAAATCAGCTGAATGTCTTGTTTCGTTTCCCAAAGACAGGTCCCCACATGGCAACATCCCCAAATAACGACCGTCCACCTTGCATCCTTCCTCTTTTGCGGAGTGGTCGTGGGCAGACTGGGATTGCAATCTTCGGGGCGGTGTGTGAAACCCAGCACTGCTATCTGTATAGTTATTTTGTGCATAAGCAATGCCGGGTTTCATTCTCTTGAGTTTTCAGCTCAGGCTATTCTATCGCTGCTTAACCTGCAAGGAAAAAAATTAAAAACAAGCTATGAAAAGCAATTGCCATTTGTCCCCTTAAGTCAGATTTGCATTTAATAACTCTGCAAAGTAGGTACAGTATGTATTAAATACAACCTCCTTTGGAAGTATCACAGTCAATCGTGCAAATCCGATTTAGAGCCTGGTCTTGAACTTCTTATAGGCAATATCGGCAGTAAGCACTGCACAGAAATAACTTTGTAAGTCATTTATATTGTGCATGCAACCCACACACAATCGTTATCAAATTAAGAATGAGAAAATGCTGGGGAAAGGTAGAATATAATGCAATATCTAGCGTGAAGTGAGAAAACCAGTATGAAAATTAAAAATGTTGGGGACCCTCAATGAAATAACAAGGGAAAACACGAGCTATCTTCTCACATAGAACTCGTTTGCACAGTAATCTTTGAAGGTTTTAATTTTTCTTACAGTTTGAAACACATAAGGAGAGCTGAATGATGGGATTAAAAGTACATCATCAGATTAATCTAATTACCATGCTTTCATTGATATTGCTTCTCACTATTGACTGATTCTTAGTATAATTTGCCAAGATGTCCTCCTGACTTAAGCACTTAACCTTTCCTGTGTTTTCTATAGTGCATCTGGAAATGGGGAAGATATGGATTCCCCACAATCTCTTCAGGACGATATTACAAACACAGACAGCTGTTGGTAAGTGGAGGCGTGATGTATTTCTGTGCCGCATTTTCCAGGGATTAAATATGAGAGAGAGTGGATTTACTGATTTTTTTGCTTGTCGTGATTTAAAAATAAGGTCCTAATAGACTTCAGGGTATATGACTCATACATTTTGAGTCTCATAATCAACAAATGCACGTTTGGAAATTGCACATCATGCATCCCCCCTATGAAATCTTGGAGATCCAAGGAAGGAAAAAAGTTATAAAATTGTTTGCCTCCTGGTGTAGAGAGGAAATGTTGTACCTAAGCACCACGCATACAGGCAAGAGCTAATCCAGTGCGTAACTGTCAGCACCGCGGAGAGGCCACGCGGCGCCTGTTTTCTTTTTATGGTTAATCCTCACAAGAAAAATTGTTGTAGGATAGAAAAATGTCAACTGGAGTGGAAGTTATTGCCTTCTAGCTCAGCTCTCCTTAAAACACAAGCGAGGGGGTGCTCTAATGGGTGGAATGAACAAATATGCAATACCAGATAACTTCCGAAAAGCAGTAGTGCAGCTGCTGGTGCTTATTTCGGAAATTCCTATTTGTTAGGGATAGGACTATTCAGTATCTGAAGAGAAGACCTCTAGGGAGAATCAGGTCTTGATGATTGTCAAAAGAAAAAATACCGTTCTGGAACGTATGAACAGGAGAGACTTGTAAAAGACACCAGAAGTAATCACTTCGCTGCTCAGCCTTGTTTAGGCATCAGCCGGAAGACAGTGACCGGTGTGGGCTACCACCTTTTAAGACACAGGCAAATTAAAGTGAGTTCAAAGGACAGCGACAAAACTAAAAGTTCCCAAAAACCGAGACCTAACGAGGCAATATGTAAAGAATTAGGTTTGTTCTGGTCTGGAAAAGAAAGAAGAGACTGACCGGGAATGCAACAGTCTTCAAGTAAAGACGGCTGGACATCTTGACATTTCTAACTGCACGAATAGTTGAAAGACTGGAACAGGTTTACAAGTGAGGTTGCAGAGTCACCCTTATTTTGTAGCTGAGAATAGGGGAGAGAAATGCCTGACAGAGACGGTTTCTATACGCTTGACCCTGCCTCGGACAGGAGGTTGGACAGGCGACCTGCTGAGCTCCCTCAAGCTTTAGATTTCTTTAGTTTTATGACGCATCGGTGCAATTTTTAAGGAAGACTTCTACTGCTGGAGATGCTGTCTAAATTTAAACCCTTGCTGTGGTTAGTAAAACTCCCTTGGCAGTCTCTACGCAGTGGCAGCTGCAACACTGGTCAAATTTTAACTTGGTCAGTTACTATGTTCTGCTTCTATGCATTCGAAGCGGATTTCTGGTGGGCTGTCCCGCGGTCGGAGACGCTGAGCTGGGGCTGCTGGAAGCTCAGCCGGTCGGGCCTGATCGGGACTTTTCTTTTTTCAACATTTCTTTTTTATTTCTGAAAACCAGAACCTCCATTTTTCTCCGCCAGTTTTATGCATTGCATTGCATTGCATTGATGCTCTGCTCTTGGAGGTTGTCTCTAACCAGACTTGGAACCGTGTCCAGATGAATCCAGTCTTTTGTGCCAGGGATTTGTCATGCTCTCTAATATGAAAAGCCCTCTAGTGACCAGCCCATATGTTAGTCACAAGCTCTTAGTGGGACGTGGAGGATGTGTGCTGTGTAGGAGCTTTATTCTTGCGCTGATGGCTGTTGGAGATGGACTATGCAGCGCCTGAGGGGTCTGCAAAAAGCCCCACACATCGTAAAATAATCCCTTGGAAGAATAACCATGTTCTGTAGTCAGATAATTACAATCAGCTTTAGTAGCTGTTTCTCACCAAATAAGCTTGCTGTAACAACACTGCAGATGGAAAGCACAAGTGTGTATGCATGCATTTATATAAACATGATTATGTTAATTAGCAACGCGTAATCACATTTCTTTTCCTAAATAACACATTGGTATTAGTAGATTAGACTAGGTTACATGGTTCTTTTTCTTTTCTTTAGTACTAACCTGCCGCATGGAGCTCAGCAGAACAATGTCCGGAAAAAGCTGAAGAAGTATTTGTTCAGGGCAGTATCTGAGGGGAACATAGAAGAATTATGTCATCTCCTCATAGAAATAAAGGAAAGGTCAAATGCATGTAGAAACATGACCGTGCCAGGTAAGCTGTTAGTGAATCAGTGTTACTTCACCTGATACCATGACCACACGTGTGGCAGAGACATGACTGCTTGTTTTTATAGAGGAGGAAGGTGGCTCATTTGTTTGCGTGTCATGTTTAGGCCTCAGGAAGAGGAAGAGCATCAATTTAGCTACCGACTAGCAGAAGACAATGTAAGATTATTTCTGATGGTCCAGCTCATCAGCATGCATAGCTATAACTCTTCAGGGTGAATGTGATGACTGAACACTGCAGAGGAAAATAACTATATGTACGGAGCCGCCTTTTTGTGCCCTCCGTGCTGTACTGAGGGTACCTCTACAGCACACAAGTTTTCTATTCCGCTTCTTGTCTGGATTTTGCAACCGGCGTTGAGCTTCATGCTGCCATAGCCACTCTGTTTGAAATATCCCAATAGGCCTTTGAAAGCTATCGCCGATATGTCTGCACGAACTGCAGGCGTGCTTGTTGACTGTGATAAAGATAGGCACTTCTAGATGCGTGTAGAAGAATAAGTACTGAACGGGAATATAGAAACTGCTGCTTTTAAACCTAGTTATAGTTAGTGAGACTCACAGATGCAAAAGACCTGAGGATTTCAGGATTTGGCCAAAGGTTTGGTATATAGTAGCCAGTCACAGTAAGTCAGCAATGGATAAATCAGTCTCCTGGCTTGGCGGATTTGTGAATACGTGTGTTTCTACATTTAGGCGCATATGGCATGCAATGCTCAAGTCAGGGAATGGGAGTAGGCCCAACTGTTTGCTGAATAGTTTGTGTGTATGTTTTCGTTCCCTAGTAAGAAAAGGTTGGACTCCTTTCCCTGCTTTAGGAAATAACAAAACCTGCTTGGATTTTAATCTCAAAATTCAATCGTTACAGAATATCTGATGAAAAAATTAACTGCTTCCGATACTGGGAAAACCTGTCTGATGAAGGCCTTGTTGAACATCAACCAGAACACAAATAAAATTGTGAATATACTGCTCTCCTTTGCAGAAGAAAATAGTATTTTGGAAATATTTGTTAATGCTGCCTACACAGACGAAGCCTACAAAGGTATCACCCTGCAGCAGCCACTTCAAAATAATGTAATTTCTTCAGACTTTTAACCAAGAATCCAAATCATTAAAGTTATAGATCGTTTCAATGATAATTTATAGTGATGATGCATCATCAGTCCGTTTAGTGTTGTGCAAAGCACAAAAAACCTTGTCCTTATGCTCCTAACGCGTGCATATCGCTCTTGCAGGCCAGGCTGCTCTAAATATTGCCATTGAAAGAAGACAATATGATATTGCCAAGACCCTCATAGAAAAAGGAGCAGATGTCAATGCCCATGCAGAGGGGGTGTTCTTTAATCCCAAATATAAGCACGAAGGCTTTTACTTTGGTAAGTGAAAAACACAGC
>JAGPOW010002118.1:15781969-15811988 GCA_030014935.1 Caiman crocodilus | reverse complement strand
AGAAATGTGTCAACAAAAGCGCGTTTGCAATTACGGATCTTCCTCAAATAACGATTTCACCTAAACTCAGTTTCTCTTCAACTTTATATTATTGTGCTCAGATTTTAATGCGTGTCAAAATAATTGTTCTGTTACGGTGCAGTTCTGATTCTGATACTGTTTTTAGTGAATACCTATTCCGTATTGTACTTCCTTAGGAGAAACTCCGCTGGCATTAGCTGCATGCACCAATCAGCCAGATATTGTTCAACTGCTAATGGCCAATAGCAGGACTGATATTACCTCACAAGATTCCCGAGGAAACAATATATTGCACGCATTAGTTACAGTGGCAGAGGACTTCAAAGCCCAAAATGACTTTGTCATCAGAATGTATGACATGATTTTACTGAAAAGTAAAGCTAGAATGTTGGAGATGGTGAAGAATAAAGACGGTTTGACACCACTGCAATTAGCAGCAAAGACTGGGAAACTGGAGGTAAGGCTCGGTCTCCATAGTAAATTAAATATGCAGAGAGAATCTAGGTTGTCCACCTCTGTACTCGTATCAGTAGTGAATACGTTGTTGATCACGTCCTATACGTTAACCATGCTGGGTCAGCTGAGATCATTTAAAGTGAACCAAAAAAACTCCATTAGTTGCACCAGGTTGTTCCTCGTATGAGTCAGATTCTTTCAGGTCTTCATAAGTATTCTCCTAGCAGAATAAAATACCAGTGTCTTTAACGCGCCTTGCAAACCCGTCTTGTGAGGCAGTGATTTGAAGAACGTAATGACTCCCCTGCTAAGTTATCTGCACGCACGGTAACAAAATGCACTACCGTCTTTGACGTGGTACAAGGAAATCCACAGTATGTTCAATGCGACGAGTCAAGGACATTACCGAGATCCAGTTCTGCATATTTTTCTGCCCTGCAAATAAGGCGTGTTGCAGACAGAGGGGACAGGCCGCAGCCATGTCATATGGTATCCAATGCAAGCTAATGAGATGAAGCAGCCATTTATTTTCATGCCGGCACAGCAAGAGTAAAGTTTGGCGTGCTTCCTGAAGTGACCTGGAAATTACCAGCTCGCTTAAAGGATGGTAGCTCCTACAGCAGTGGTTTTCATTTCAACCTTTCAGCCTCGAGACACGTCTCGTTAAGGTCAAGGCACCCGTTGGAAAATGCCAGTCTTAAGTTTCACTTTTTTGACTACAGAAAAGTCAGAGCAGTTCTTCTGTTCCACACGCAGAAAGACCACAGCTGGTCAGTATGGATTTCTGTTTGAAATCTCTGGGTTTATCTTGCGAATCATATTTGCACACCTGGCAGTGTGTTAGCAGAGCGTCCCATGGCACCTGTGAAAGGATCCCAAGGCTCCCTGGTTGAGAACCAGAGTCCTATAGCGCAGAATGGCCCTTTCGGGAGTCTGCATTTATGCCTGCTCATGATATACATGCTCAAGATTTAAATCGCACGAGTTGCCCCGATCAACTTTTGTAAAATTAAATCTTTCAAAACCTATTAATATAAATGCTTTAATGATATTTACAACTAAAGATAAGTTTTGTTTAGATTTAAGAAGTTTTCCTTTCAACATTTTCAGTTCAAGCAGTGAAGTTTTTGTGCTGACATGCGACAAGTAGAAAACGAAGTAGACTTTGCTCTTAATTACACAGGCGTGTCTCTGGAGTTGTTCTGTATGGAACGACAGACTAGAACTTGGCCCTCGGAAAGCAACTGCGTGGAGTGCTTGGTAAATAATTAACAGTGGAATACATCAGAAAGTCATGATTAAAAGAAAAGTTAAACAAAAACACCAAGTGGCATGTATGGTAGATTTGCTTTAATTGGAAAAAAGTGCACATGTAACAGAAAATTCAAAGCAATTAAAGAAAACGGTACATATTTCACAGAGCTCAGTCATCTATAATATCTCCCCTCAATTACTAAAAGGTTAATGGAATTACAGAATACGCTTAATTGTGCCGTTTTGGCAAATGTGACAGTACTTTATTTTTTGGCAAGTGTGCCCCACTCTTGCTCTCTTCATTTAGAGGACTACATTCACAAATGATACTATTCATGTTTCAGATTCTGAAATACATTCTTAGCAGAGAAATAAAAGACAAGCCAAACAGAAGCCTTTCCAGAAAATTCACAGATTGGGCTTATGGACCTGTTCAGTCTTCCCTTTATGACCTGACAGAACTAGATACCACCATGGACAACTCATTACTGGAGATCATTGTTTATAACACAAATATTGGTGTAAGTTGCCTGTCACTGAAAGCTGTATATTTTCTAGCAGTATATTCACTTCCAGTTTAAAAACCCATAAAGTAGCTGGAGAATTTGTGTAACTGTTATTAAAAGTGCATCTTTAGTTGTCACTTTTGCAGCAGAAGCCACTATCATAACCGGAGCCCTGTTCTGCTTGCCCGTCAGTACACATCCCAACGTAGGACTAGGGCGTTACTTTTGGTTGCACGGTTGTCGGGGCGTTATCTGTTGTACTGTAGTTTTTCACTGTAAGAGCAGCCAGAACAAGCTGCCTCGGGAAGTTGCAGTCTCCTTCCCCGGAGGTTTTCAAGACGCGGCTGGCTATGTATCTGTCTGGGTGGTTGTAGAACTAGTGGATCTGTGAATGAGTAAAAGATCTGGGGCCGGGGTGGACGTGGTGACAATTCGGGCTCTTTCAGATCCTAGAAGGCTGTCATTCTCATGGCACCTGAAATGGTTTTGGGCTCCTGGGTCAGCACGCTGCATCTCCTCTCTCAAACAGCCGCCTGCTATCCTAGCTGTAGCTTCGTTAAAAGGAAGTCTTTATTGGCGATCACTAAGAAGTACATTTCCTTTGTGTACCATTGCATTGCTTAGGTCTATAGAACATTAGCAAGAATTTTTCGCTCTTTAAAAGAATTTGGTTTTCTACTAAATTTCAAATGATTATCATCGTACTTTCGCCCAAGCAAGGTGAACTTGATTTAGGAGATAATCGCGCACGCCAACTGCTGTAGCGCCCATGAATGATGCCACCTGAGGGTCTGACTTGTCTAGTCATTGAACAAAGGTGTTAATCTATATTAACAGGAAGAGGCCCTGAAGTGAAGCTTATAAAATATGCCCTTGAAAATTTGTGGGATTTTTTTTTTATTCAGTCGCTAGCCTTTTTCTCGTGCTTTCTAATTCTTTTCTTCTCCAGAACCGCCATGACATGTTGACTTTGGAGCCCCTGAATTCACTACTGCGAATGAAATGGAAAAAGTTTGCAAGACACATGTTCTTTATTTCATGTTGCTTCTACTTCATATACAACATAACATTAACACTTGTCGCCTACCACAAGCCCCATGGAGAGGAGGTATGCACATCGACTGAAAAGTCTCATCAATTTTTTTATTTTAAAATGCCATCTTCCCCAAACCAGATTTAACATGCATGGCAGATCAACAATACAAATAAATGATATATTGGTTCCTATGAAGTGAAAGCGTTTTGGCACTTGGCTTCAGCGAGGGCAAGGTTTTCCACATTGGGTTTATTAACTGAAGAGCAAGGCAACAATTAAGAGAAAAGAGAAACTCATTTGAGTCTTGCAACAGACCAGTCACTCTTTGATGTATGTGTGTGGGGATGGTGGAAATTGTAAAAGTTAATTTTTTAATAACTGAGAAAAATAATCACATTTTGAACAGCCTAAAATATGTTATGTCATTTTGGACTTGACCCTGTACGTACTCCATGCAAAAAACTCATATTGAAACCAACAGTAATTCTGCCCAGACAGTCCTGGGGATTGGACCCTGCGTCAATACTTTTTTATTTGTTTAGTTTTCAAATAACTAACGCAAAACACGCATTGTTCAATCCTGCCCTCTTTTTCAGCATCCACCTTACCCATTAATTCTGACACGTAACATGGGATGGCTACATCTGATGGGACAACTCTTTGTTATGCTAGGGGCAGTAGGTTTAGCTGTAAGAGAGGTAAGACATGTCCAGAATTGATATACAATATTGTATGCATAAATGTCTTCCGCAGATGTATAAATGGTTTGGGAATAGTTTTGATGAACATTTTAGAAGCCTTTACAACCTGTGTAACACCTGGAATTACTTGGCTAACAGCTAAAGAACGAGCATAAGGGTGTTAATCATTTCTAAGGACCCTGTATATTTACTACTGTAAGTGATCGGTCTAAGCTTTGCCACTTTGTGTGCTCTGTTTGCAACTGATCTAAACTTACAGAAAATCACATAGTTTAGATCAATTCTACCGCCGGCGTTTTGAACGTCTGTACCTAGCCAAGATGGACCCGGTTCTTTGGGTAAATCCTAGCCAGTGAGGTTTAACATACAGAGAGCATACCCAACTTTTATTCATTAGGCATGGTATTTTAGCCAAGGTTTAGTTAAGGTCTTTAGGTAAGCAGAACTGCTCGTTGTTCTTGAAGTGGTTCATGTTTCAAATTACAGATTGGATTAGGGCTTGTCCCAGAGAAGACAAAGACTTATGACAGATTTTTCCAGTGAAGCATTTAAATAGACATTACTGTTAAATGTTTTTTAAAGTTAACTGCTACATACAGTTGAACAAACAGACTAATTTCTTAAACATTCTGGAAAACGACCTTTTGAGCTATTACAGAAAGACTAAAACTAGTTGTTTGCATTGCATTGTTAATGATAGGGTAATATTTTGCAACTTTTTTACTACTTTTTAAACCTATTTTATAAATGTCTCTATGTAGAGTGTCGCGATCTTTCTGCTGAGACCCTCAGACCTTCAATCAATTCTATCAGATGCATGGTTCCACTTTGCATTGTAAGCCTAACATGTAAATAATTGTTGCTTCTGAAATAACATTCATTCTGTTAGCTATATATCTTCAGGCTGCTGAAAATATAAGACTTTTGCTGTCCATCACATTTCTTTACACCTATTTGAGGCAATATTATCATTTTAGATGTAACTTCAGTGTAAGACACTGCTCATTATCTGGCACCATGTTTAGTTAATCTGATCAGGAATTATTCTGAATTACTAGATGCAAACTTCTGCCCCCCACAGCATTTGTTCAATATATGTGGCTATCTCTAATTTCTTGCGAGACTTTATTTCTAAAAGTGCTGTAGGATAGAGGGCTATATTTTGTTTAAAAAGAAATAAGTCATTGGGCCAGAGCCTGACCTTCATCATCTTTGTGTTGCTTTGAGAAAAAGCTAATAAAGCTGGCCTTACTGGCTGGTTGGGGCTTTTATACATGGGAATCCTCAAGTGGCTTGAAGTCAGCTTTGGGGTGCCTATTCTGTCCTCTCCTGGTCTTGGCGAAGGAAACATGACTGGGGGATCAGTCAAGATCCTTATACTATTCCTAGATAATCCTTTCCTATTGTTAAATTATACTAATGCACACAGGAAAAAGCAGGATGGGAAAGTGAAGGTAGACATTAAACATAAAGAAATAAGGAAGTTCAATATTACTGTTCTCCATTATCTATTTTAAGTGTGAGTCTTGTGTAAGAATATTTACAAGATTTTTTTTTTAACAGTTTTATACAAGCTGTGCTTGTGATCTTCTCTGTCTTCCTCTACTACTTTTCCTACAAAGAACACCTTGTGTGCCTTGTTTTGGCTATGGCATTAGGATGGGCCAACATGCTGTATTTCACCAGGGGGTTGCAATCCATGGGGATATATAGTGTCATGATCCAAAAGGCAAGTATACCATTTGTAGCTCTCTGTTATATTACATCCTCGCTGTGTTATATTTACTTAGTGTATTTGGGAAATCTTAGTCAGACATGTTCTTCAGTTTGGATGTTGCATATACTGTATTTCAAGTATTCGACACTGACAGTTCCAGGTTTTTTTGGTTTCTAAAAAATGCTTGAGATCAATGTCATACTTTACAATTATCATAAAAAATAAGGGGGATATCATACTAATTACTTCTGAGTGTTAAATATACTTTCAAATCAATTAAACATATTCAGCTGATAGAGTTTTCATATTTAATTGCATTTTATGCCAAAATGCTTTATCTGGGAATAGTGTTATAGGTGATCAAGCTGTGATTATATAGCCATTAATGCACAAGAAGTGGGGCCAAATCATAGAAAAGCAGATCAAGTAACTCTTTTAGGCTTCCACTGTTTACAAAGTAACCACAACAATGGTTCATAATAAAATTAAACACTTTTTGATAGTTGCACCATTTTTATATCACTGCAAAAACAACTTTTGGCTGTATTTATGATAAACACTTTCTCTTTTTTTTAGGTCATCCTCCATGATGTGATAAAGTTTTTAGTTGCATATATCATATTTTTGCTGGGATTTGGTGTAGGTAAATATAATTTATTGACTATTACTGGAGCAAACATACCGATACTTTTCTGTGAGATTAGAAGTTTAGTGCTATTATGAATAAGAATACTGTTGTTCTGGTGACAAATTTCCAGATAGAGGTGGTGCTTCTTGTGGATGTTTAAAAATCCATTTTGTGGGAGTGTTTAAAATATCTGTGTAGATAACTGTATCCTCTCCAGCTAAAATGGCTCCTTTTTAGGTTCTCTTGGTCTTGCTTTGCTAAATTGTTATCTGCTGTTGCTGTATCTTCCTGGATTGGTTCTCTATCTCCTTCCAAAATGCAGTGGGTGAAAAGCAACCTCCCTCCATAGTATGGATTGTACTACTTTATTCTTTGAGATATGAGGTGTATACATGTGAAACATATCTTTTTTTCCCCTGTTTTCTTTCTCCTTAGCTCTTGCTGCATTGGTTGATCCTTGCCCCAATAACAGTGAATGCCATTCCTACAGCAGTCTGGGCAAAGTTCTCATGGAGCTTTTTAAGCTCACCATAGGACTTGGAGATCTGGAGATCCAGCAGAATTCAAAATATCCTCTGCTCTTCCTTTTTATTCTCATAACTTATGTAATACTGACTTTTATTCTCCTTCTGAATATGCTGATCGCATTAATGGGAGAAACTGTGGAAAATATTTCTAAAGAGAGCGAGCACATTTGGAAACTCCAGGTTTGTTTGCAATATTAAACCAGAAATCATAGCTTTTTCCCCCACTTAGTTAAGGCCCATCCACTTCTAGTTTGAAAGAGGACTTTGTCAAAATATCAGATCGTGTTAATCTATACTTAAGTTTTGATTTAGCGATGACCAGGCTAGCTAAATATTGTATTGTTCTTCAAACTATAGATGCAATGGCCAAATTCTCTGCTGAGCTGCAGCCATGTAAACTTGGAGCATCTCCCCTGAAGTCAGAGCAGTTAGGAACAACAATGGTAGACAGTAGGTAGACAGGTGGGACAAATACTAACTAGTCCCCCAGACTTAGACCAGCAAAATTTGAAATAAATATTTGGTCCTGTAATTTTAGCACCTATAAAGAAATGTTTAATAAATGTGATACCTGTAGGAAGTTCTCTGTTTCCTATTTGTTCACACACCCTTGGCAGGTACATCAACTGAATTTAGTAGGAAATGGTATTTCCTACTGTTGATGGCAGTGCAGATTATAAAATCCCTTGGTAGATATGCAAAAAGAACATAACGGGTCTTGTGCCAACAATGAACGTACACTTCACAGATTCAGAGAGTCACTTAAATGTGATATGAAATCTATAGATGCAACGAGGAATACATTTATATTAAACATGGTTAAGAGCGCCACACTAACATTATAATATATTTTTGTCAGAGAGCCAGGACCATTTTGGAATTTGAAAAAATTTTACCAAAATACCTGAGGAAGAAGTTCGAGTTGGGAGAGCTGTGTAAAGTAGCAGAAAATGACACCAGAGTATGCTTAAGGTAATAATATACTAACAGACTTTTTAGTCTGGCACATGTGCTGCTTTTGCGTTTTATTGCACACAAAAGTCAGTTCAAAATATTTTTGTTTAACTATATAAACTATTTTTTACTGGTTTAGATTTTGTAAGTAGGAACAATAATTTGTCTACAAAAATCTCATTTAGAATTTCTACTGCAAACAACTGTTTAATAAAACTGGAAATATGTAGTCTTGCTTGTACACAGATCACCTTTTTGTGGGGATTTTATTTATGTTCATATACGATTTTAATGCCCAGTTTCTAAATCTCTATTTTGCAGTACATTTTAATTGGTTGTAATCTCCTTTGAATGTGAATTTAAAATGACCATTTGTAATTGTTGCTCTTTAACTGCAAAATATTACCAGACTTTGAGAACATAATCATCTTTATGAAATGTGAGCTCTAAACCAGTATTAACAATGCATGAAAATATAGAATAGGTGACTACATTACATAATGTCGCAAAATACATGCATTCTTTTACTACTGGCAAAACAGGTATTTGATGATATTGTGACAATTCTGAGAAGTAATTAAGAAACGAGAGAGGAACTGTAGCTACGAAGCTGGAGATAATGCATGCTAATTATGCAATTTGTATACAATATAAACAGGATTAATGAAGTGAAATGGACCGAATGGAAAACGCATGTTTCATTTATTAATGAAGATCCAGGGGCAACAGGTATCATTAACGTAAAAATTGTTCTATTTGAATGAACGTACAATTTTATAAAGGCGTTCCTTTTATATTTGTTCTTATAAAAATATTTAAGTAGTTCTTATATGTAAAGCTGAATGTTGTTAAAATGTAAATTGTAATAATTCTAGCAATATAGCAAATTGTCTATTCCCCGCCCCTACAAGCCTAATGATCTGCTTCTCACAGGTTTATTGAAAATTTGCTTTCTTTCACATTTAAGATGATTCCTCAGAAAAGAAAACTCTGGAGCTTTCTCTCCAATTCCTACTTTTAAATGTGAACTTGGGCCCTCACTCTGTTTGTATTGTGCAGTTGGACCCTCATGTCCACTGATGAGTGATGCTCCATATAAGAGGAAGGGTCTGCTAATACACAACAAAGGATGAAGGCCATAAATATGTAGGAGCCAAATTATCCAAGGTATTTAGGTATCCTAAAAATGGAAAGAGGCAGATCGCAAAATTTGCATATCTTCCTGATTAGGTAGTTCCTCCTGGCTCCTTTCACCATAATAGGTCATATTAGTTGCATTTTTAGCTTTGTTGCAGTCTTCTTTCTCACCCTTTTGTTATTTAGAAGAGGAATAATAGAACAGTAGCCTAATTTGCAGATATTGCAGGTGGCAAAAAAATACCAGTTTGAGTTCTGTTCTGATTTAAATATGCATATATGTTGCTTAGTAGAAAAAAATCTCAGCATTATCAAAGAGGAGGACAAAGATAAAATGTAGTCCTATACAAAATATGGTAGCATATATAGACCTTATTGTTTCATTAAATTCATGTATTTTAAAAAACAATCACTATCTGCCAAACTAGATTATGGAAAAGAATTTCTTCTGTAGAATATTTTTAGCAAATATTTTTTCTTTTTTTCCTAGATTACAACAGAATTCAAGATAATTCAAGAAGTAATAGCAAAAACACCCTGAACACATTTGATGAAATGGACGATTTTCGAGAAACCACTGTTTAGTTGCGCAGTACTTCATCTTTAGACCCTTAAAAAAAGGACCCGCAAAGATACTGGAATCCTAATGCGTTTGTACGTCGGGCAGCTACAAGCAGGCGGAGCTGCTTTCGTGGACTGACCGTCCAGTGACTGCAGTTCACATAATCATTAAATATCAGCGCAAGGAATGAGGACTCTTCTGTCTTGGCTCAGTTTGAGCCCCTTGAACAAAACCACTTGTGTCAGAGTTGTGTGGAGAATATTCAAATATGGTTCTTGATTTTTTTTTGTTTCGGTTAAAAAATAATCAAACAAAGGTGGTATACAATATTTGTACCTTTTGGAGATGTTATTCCGATCTCTTTTGAGGCCTGGCATTCTAGCATCTCTTCTCGTATCTCTAATCCATGAGAAACCATTTTTATACTGAAAATGATGAAGTTTTTGGAATGTGAAATAAGACATTTCAGCTTTGAAATAAAACCACTCTATGAAGTATGTCATTTTGAAAGTTCTGGGTACAATTGGTGCTTGCATGGCGGTTGTCAGTGTTATCATTATAGGACTGACTGATCTTGCAAGTAGGGGTGGGGGTGGGAAGTGACAGAACCTCAAGGGAAAAGTCTTCCAAGATCTGTCTCTTTGTCTATAATGCCCAGGGTGAATATACATGTCTGTTTCTTTTTCCTTATTTGTACTGTATAAAATCCCTTTCATAAAAGTAAAGGTCAGGAAAATGAATTCATTTCAGGGGGTTATTGTTTGGGTTGGTACAAAGCACTGGGAGTTTGGCCTTTCGCTATCACCACTGAAAAATCCAGTGCGTGTTTGTCTTATTGTTTAAACAACGTACTTGTTACCACATCTGGAGTTTTCTTGGGTTTTAACTTAACTCCTAAGCTTGTCTACAAGTACAAATAAATATTTGTCCACAAAGAAATGTTTAATACAACTATTTGTACTGTAATTCCAGACCTTTTAATCTCCTTTCTGCATTCAAAACAGTATGTTGCACTTTTTGTAGCACTTTCTAGTTGACCGATTATCAAAACTTATAACTATGAATGGTATTGTTTACATGTGTATATATTAAATGCCATATTTTTATTTTAAGCATGTTGAAAATTTGCTAATATTTCTGTACAATGTGCTTGAATCTTCATGGCTTTGATAAAATAGTTTGTTTGTTGAGTTATTTTAAAGACAAAAAGAGGCGCTCAGAAAAGATGAAAATCCCGATATGTGTTTTGTGTAGTAATAAGAGCTGGATTAGATCCTTAGAACTGCCTAGCCAGACCATTCAGCACCAGTATCATTGAGTCACAAGATGACCATGCCCAGGTTGATGATGAATAATAAGCACAGTAAATCAGATTCTGTTCTTTTTTTATATAATATTTATTTAAAGACAAAACATGATAATTTAATAAATATTTAATTTTCTCTGTCCTCTTTGGCTCTTTTGTGTCATTATTGCCTTCATGTTAGAGTTGAAACACAAGGTAAAGATAAAGGATATTGATTGGCAACAATGGATAAGGAATAGATCACTTCTCAAAGGAAAAGGGAAATACCACACTTTTTGGTCCATTAATTGAATCTATTCATTTTTTTTTTTTTGGTTACCTAAATAAGGACACTGGTAAGATCGCAAGATTTCTGGGAGCACTGCATACGGCCTGAGCATGTAAAGCAGTGTTAACAAATGTAGAGTTGTAACCAAAGAAGAAAATGTTCTGAATTTTTCTATATATGCCATATTGCAGCCAGTGCACAGAAGGGAAAAGACGTAATTGTATACCCCAAACGCAATGTATCCCACTTCATAAGATATCATCGGCCCTTTATTTCAGGGCTCATATGAAATATCCACTCGTATTTCAATTTAAGCACAGTTCTGAGTTCTCAAGTTTTAGGAATACTTGGTTTGTGAGCAAGCTTTCAAACCTTGAATAACCTCACAAATAAACGGCTAAAAAATGAACAACAAGCCCAAGAGGAATATTTCCTGCATTGGGATAATCATTATCATATTTGTACCATTCCGCCTAGTTTTTGTGTTTTACCCAAAACGCTTAACTTAAAATTTCTTTTCCTGCCCTTTCTCCCCATATACCTGCTATGTTTTTCAACATGTTAATTCTAGATTTCTCCAGTTCCTGAAACAGAAGCCTTGCAGTGGGTTTCAGTTATGAGTACGTTATAAAGGGGTGACATTTGCCATTACCTTGTTTTGGTTGTATTTTCCTGACTATTTTTACTCTTGGGAGTAGAACTTTGGAAGTACTTCTATAATGGACCCAACACAAAAATGACCCATGAGGCCATACACAAAGCATCTGAATTGATATTTCTTGTTAGTAATATGCAGATAAACCAAAAATTATCCCTTTAAAGAATAATGTTGGCATTACTGCAGAAATAATGGAGTTTTCTGCAAACTCCTTACATAGTCCACAATTATTGCCCATGAAGTAAAATCCTGCGCGTGAAACAAACTGAATGTAAACACATTTGCTGTAAATCAATAAAAATCAGTTTTTTATATATTTGTCTTTCGCATTAATTAGACAATGCATAATTCTGACTGGTTTCCATTGTATTTTATAACTTATAGTCAGTGAAACATTCTCCTGATAATGTGTGCAATTTTTCAATAATGTAGGCCTCAAATCACACAATTCTTTATTGTATTTGGGGAAACATAATTTGGTGATTTATTTAGACATAGTTATGTTATAGTAAAGAAATAATGAACTATATAAATTAATAAATTTTGTGCTCTGTAACTTAAAGAACCAATTAAACATTGATAAATACTAGTAGTACTTAAAATTGTGACTGCTTTGGATTTTAAAAGAACTTAGCAATATTAACTGAATTGTAGTTTAAAAATAAGGGTTATATTCTATAGTCATACTTCATGTATCCCCCCCTGACTTCAGCTGGATTACATGAAGTAGATGGCAATTAATTTGGCCCTGTATTTATGAAATATCTTTTAAAATGGTCTACTTCTAAGATGAAGAGGACCTGAGGCCTTTTGCAGTAAGCTTTACTTTGACCGTTTTCACAAAAGCTTGTTTCTTTTCATAATAGGCAGCCTCGTTCACAAACGTTGGGTATACCGTAGAATCCCCTTCATATGCAATGGTTTCTCCATCACAAGTTAAAAATATAGGATCCCCTTTGTTCAATGGCTGCCAATCTTGATCCTCAGAGGAAAAAATAAATTAAATTTATAGATGCAAATATCATTTTTAAATTCTGATTTGATGTAACAGTATGTCCTATACTGTAATCCAAACAGTATAAAATGGAATTCCCATTAAAAAAAGCTTCAAATGAAGAAATGTGATAGATTTTACCTGTAGGCAAGGGTGAATAATAGCAATAATTTCATCGTTTTTATTCCTGGGATAGTCTACTTTCTCTATTATTCTGTAAACTTCAATTGTACATGGTGGAAATTCTTCCCCTAGAAAGGATAAATGTATCTTTAATGTCACCTCAAACCATTCTCAGTTAACAAGAACATTGTATGTACTATTTTATTTAGAATGTCTGAAATCGGACAGTTGTATCTGTTCATAGTTTGCTAGTTAGTTATTATCTTAAGTAACATGGAAGTGTCTGTCTGAAAGTCAGATCGCTGGAAGACGACCCAGTGTGCACTGGCACACATGACCCATGTCATTACAGCTGCTTATACTCTTTTGTAGATAGACGAATTGTAATGCAATGTCTTTCTTTGGCAGAATTACACAGTATGGGATGATATTGATGGGAAGTGTTCAATTCTTTGCTTCAGGTACAGACAAGAGACGCTTCAGGGGACAGGCATATTCTTACATTGTTGCTTCCAATGAAAACAGTGCCACCCAAGGTTTAGGGACAGCTTTTCCAATATAATCACATCTTCTTTAATGGTAGTGTAAGAATGATGTGGTAGCTTTGGTGGTCTAGAAATCATTCAAGAGGCAAGGATATCCTAGGGTGATATTTTTTTATTGAACCAATTATATAGCTGGAATAAACTTAGACAAGCTTTCGAATGCAAGACATTTTGACAGGTTTCTGATAACAGGAAGCCAGGTACAAATCCTTACCTTCATTAATGGATTTGTTGTGATTGCATATTTAACCTTGTATAAGTGCATAATAGAAACTTATTAAACTGGATAGAAATGATTTGAGATAACTCTGTACAAAACACGTTTATACAATCTTTTTTCCTTATTATAAATGTTACCATTTTCATATGAGGCTGGTTTTCTATGTACATATTCCTGCACAATACATTGTGAACATATTTGTGAGCACCCACTTTCTCTTTATGAAGCACCTTCCAGATCAAGCTTCATTATACTTATTGGTTCTCAGCACACCAATCGATAAACAAGGGCAATAGTTACTAAAACATTAAAAAATTCCTAATTCAAACAATTATAAACTACTGCAAGACTGTTTGAGGCTGCACATAAGTAAGACTTTCTTTACTGTCCAAACCCTCAAGGTCTGGAATAGCCTGCCATCGGAGGTGGTTCAGGCACCTACATTGAACACCTTCAAGAGTAAATTGGATGCTTATCCTGCTGAGATCCTATGACCCCAGCTGACTTCCTGCCCTAAGGGTGGGGGGCCTGAACTCAATGATCTTCTGAGGTCCCTTCCAGCCCTAATGTCTATGAAATTTAATATATTATTTATTTTCTCAGTGAGATTAACAAGTCCAACATTCTTATACGTTGGCTTGGCATGCTATAAATGTATGAATAGGATTACATGAGACAGTAGCAAGGCAGTAGGAAGAGATGAGACTTGAGACCCTGGGGGTTCTTCCCAGATCCATGTTGCTATGTAACATCATACAGCATGAAATTCTGTGGCTGCTTAACAAAATAAGGATTGTAGTTATAAATGCCAATGGCAACAGGTTTAAAACTGCTGCCTATGAAAGCTCATGCCTCTCTGAACCAGACAGAAGCTGCCTGTGCTCTGGGGGTGGGGATGAGAGGCGCTTTAATTATGCTGAATACATGAAACATGGAGTGCCAATTAGCATGCTCCAGTAGACTCAGTTAATTGAGTCTGCTCCAACACGCTGTAATTACAGTGTGTCAGAGCAGTGTCCCCACACGTCTAGAGGCACACCTTGCCAGACCTTGTGCCTGACTTCAGATTAATGTGGCTAGCCACCTCTCTCTCCACAAAAAAGACAGTAAACTTGTCTTCAGTTTGAGTAAGATCAATTGTAATCAATTTATTAATGACCAAATGAATGAACTGGCCATCAATTCTGCGATAATAATATAAGTTCTCTTTGGTTGAGAGTGAGAGTGTTTTAGCTTCATTTATTTTAAAAAAATCTGTTTTCTTGTAATGAATTGCTAGCACAGCCCAAAGGAATTCTATTTTTTCATGTTGTACTATTATTACCTTCATTAAAAATGCGCACAAAATCAAGACCGTGTTTGATAATCTTCCGCATTTTGTCCAAAATATCAGCTCTAAGAACTCCTTGAGGCTGAGGTCCAACTTCAACACCTGTGTACAAATAGAAGAACTATTGATAAATGTATAAATATCTATGTTGCATATTTAGAATGCAGAGTAAAAGCATTCATGCCTCTATGCAAATGCCTCTCTGTGTTTACTATACATTGTATATTTAGAATGCTCTTTAAATCTGATTGAGTTTCTGTTACTTCTTCCATAAGGCAAGCAGGATTTGAGTTTATGATCAGCATAACACTTGTCGGTTGAATAAAATAGCAGTAAAATATTTTTTTTCAGACTGCTCTTAGCTATGGAAAGGATTCAGAACTTCTCCATAATGTCATTTAGTAAAATAAGTGTTTAATTAACATGAGAGGCAAAACAATCCCAAGATTTGTCTATATATAGGTTAATGTCTATTGCAGTATAAATGAAGAGGCAAGCTAGTTATATTCAGGACACCATTTTTCCTCTTTTTATTTCACCATTTCTGTTTCCATCTGGCTTCTGTATCCTGCAAACCAATTTAAATAGGGACTCCTTAGGAAGCAGAATAGATCACCTATTTACCTAATCAATAGATAATCTATTTACCAAATATTTACCAAGCAAATGGATGCCACTGATCACAGAGTTTGTACAATTTAATGAAAATTAAGTGTGAAACAAAAATGTATAGAACAAGACACTTATTGTTCAGTGAGCTTAACTTTCATATTTACCAACAGGATGCTTTGCTATAGATCGAGTTGTTGCATATTTCAAGTTAGGATGCTCAATCAGGAAAACAGGACAGCTTTCTGGAGCCAAAGCGTTCTGTGAAGAATTATTTAAAAATGTCTTTGTTATGCAAATATTTAAAAATGCTGTTGTGTTACAGAAGACTACTGATGCAGAAGTGATTTACACAGTGTCTTCAATATGTTGCTTGTATTTCACGGCTCTAAAATAAGTAGGGCATCTTTAGAAAATATACAAAGCTATATTTGTTGGTCTGCCTTCCCCAAGCTCATGCCAGGCATGCTCTACTGAACTTTGCATGCTAATATAAATGAACACAGTTCCAGCCTTAGGTTACCAACAGGAAGAGAAATCTCTGGTTTTTGAAAGAGCAGTGTTTCAAAAACTGAAATCAAGCTGCTTTAGCTTAAATTTCAAATATTTTTTCTTTCAGTTGAATTTAAATTCTGTTATGAGACACAGTGATTTAATACATGTCCTCAACATGGTTTGGCATAATGCAGGGCTAGGACTTCCTTTTTAGATTACTCCCTATTATTTCTTCTATTGACCTAGCTACTATATGCCAGACTTCATATAGTTGCAGCAATAAGCTGACTATGTCTTCTAACACTATATAAAAGAAGAAACATCTGACGTTGAAACATATCCTTAAATATCTTGTCTTGCAGCGTATGAATTCAGAGTTGGATTTTCAAAAGTACCAAATATTGGCCTATCTTTGCTGCCATTTAAAGTTCACGTGAAGACTGCTAAGAACTTCAGTAAGAACAGTTAGGTTGCACTTCTGAAAATCCCATCTCAAACCCGTATCAGCTACATTACCAACAATATTTACACTTCCTTCTAGGACTTGTTAGAATTACAGCTAGTATTTATTCCTGGATCTAACTTCATTTATTTTTCATGTTTGTACGCTATATAATTAGCATAATAATTACATAATTACTATACTTATTTTTCCTTTCTCATCTTAATTGATCAAACTTCAGGACAAACCAATATAAAAGCAGGCCAATATTATTTAAGGATTTTGAAGTAGAGGTCACTGTATTTTTTGTTTTCAGTGGTGTTCCTATCAGTTTGAAAGATTACAACAGATTTAAATCTGTACAATCATATCAGACCAAACTGAATAATAATCTCATATATTAGATAATTCTGTCATTAATTTATTTATTTTTATCCAGCTTTTTGGAAAATATAAAAATTACAAATTTTAATAAAGGCATTAAGTTGTTATACAGGAACAGGGTTCAAATTACGGGGGAGTTCAGGGGCAGGAGTGAGTCCCCACGTAAGAGACAAGAGCCGCCCTGTAAGATCAGAAAATCATAACTTGGGGGGGGTCTCTGATTTTATTAAGGCACCATGATGGGCAGCCAGTTTTTTTGCAGACACCCCAAGAATCAGTGTAATTCAAACCCTGTACAGGAATACAGTCATTCAAATGCATATAAAAATATATATGTAATAATTTATTAAAATTTAGTTTTACCTTAATATAATGAAACATTTGAATTATAAAGTCATTCCCGGAGTTTTCAAGAATAAGAGTACCACCCATGTTAGAAGTTGTGTTGTGAAGGTCAAAAATAAGGTCATAGGCAACATCACTACCTTTTGGACCAAATAAATTATTGATTTCCTGAGCCTTTCTTACTTCATATGGAATATCTTCCATCACTTTTCTGCTGTTAATATTAATACAAAAAGATAAAAGTCATTTTAGGTCTCTGCAGTCAACAAAACTGTGTAATCTTTTCTTTTGGGTTTTTTTCCTGATTTAATACAATTGATAATCACCCTATCAAACTGGCTAGCAGGAATTTGTACTTGATTCAACAGGTATTATTGTTCAGGGGGAAACCTGTCTTACTGTTGTCCCTTTCAGTAAAATGCAAAATTTGTCGCTCAATCTAAACTGGTCTTTCCTACTTTGATTTTAATTCTTTATGTTGGCTCTCAGTTTACACTGGCTGAAATTCTCTCTCCCCAGGCAAAAAATCACGACAGGGCTTATCCACCACCTAAAACCATTGCTAGGACCTAGCCAACTTCTACTGGAAAGAAAGCCTTTCAGCAGTTAAATCCTACCCTAAAATCATGGACTTCGTCAACAAGATCCTTCATAGTTTACTTCCTTTTCTCTCTCTCTTTTTTTTAACTTGCAACCTACTTTTCATACTCTGATCAGGTTCTTAAGACCTTTTGTTTTAGGCCCTCTTGTCCCATAAAACAGCCCATGTGCACAGACAATCACATTCTTGACACCATAATGTTGCTACCTGCAACTCTTTCCTTCAAGATTTTGTTAAGTTTCCTCTCAGTGGGCACATCCACATGTGAAATTAAAACAGACAAATAAATTCCGGTGCAGTCCATGCCAGAGTTGATTCCTCCCAAGTGCCGCGTTTGCATGTGCACCTGGGATTGCAGCACACTGAACCAGGGCACGGCAGCCCTGGCTGGCAGGAGGCTTTGTGGGGTCAGCCTGCTAGCCTGGGGCTGCTCCAACCCAGCTCAGCTTTGCCCCTCCACAGTCTGGAGCTAGCCAGCAGGCAACCCCTGCACTGAAGCACCCTTGTGTCTCAGCTAGCCCTATCAGCATCTACACCTGTGTTGCTGCAGAGTAAACAACTCTGCCACAGGATAGTAATTGTGTCTGGTAGTACCATCCTACACCAGAGCTAATTAGTTCACTCTGGCCTAACAGCACTGTGTATGTACACACTGACATTTAACTGTGAAGCTAACTAAACAGCTCCGCGGGAAACATCTCATGTAGATGTGCCTGGTGTTTTTAAATCAAATATTTTAAATGTGATTTATTATACCTTGTCAGTTATTCATTTAATTACAAGCAGGCATGTGGCATGTCTGATATGGTGTACTTATGTTAATCTAATAAGTTTTTTAGGTCTGCATTTGAAAATGGATATAAGGTCTCTGGATATAAGAGAAAGAACTAAGTGCTTTCAGCAAAATTGCATCCCATTTGAAGTCAATGGGAGTTGTGCCTTTGTGTTCAGTAGGATTAGGACTTCACCCTCTCTTTTCACAAGGTCCCCACCTCAACTTTAAAATGTAAAACTATCTAAATATAGAAGGTCTGGGTGATCTGTTAAGATTTACTGAAGAATATTAGCAAAAGTTTTATATAAAAATCCCTATTAACCCAATATTTATTAAAACATTTTACTCTCAAACCAGGTGAAACTAAATAAATCAGGAAAAATAAGTTGTTCTAAATGCATAGGATAAGTATACAATTAAAAGGCTGATGCAGAACTTTGCTACCAAATGTGATTTACCTTAATTTATGAGACAAGCAATACGTTAACACTAGAAAAAGCCAAATTAAGAGTACACATGAAAATGTACAGCTGCCTTGTAAAAATAGTTGAATGCATAAAATGTACGTACAATAAACGCTCTTAACTTTCATCCACATTTCCTATGAAGACCTTTGCATTACCAAACTGCCTGTTAAACAAAGATATGCTAAACATAAAAAAGCTACCAAAGGCCACTTCAAGCACTGATATGTTAACAGAATTAACTTTTCATGAAAAATAATGGTTACAAACGTAAGTTAGGCCTTTGTAATCTGTACACCTACATTACTTTTCAGACTTTTTCCAGCTTTATTTAACATACAAAATCCAGCGTGATCACTTATTTCATTGACAATTTCCTGGTACCATGTTGCTATATTATACTATATATATATTTCCATTTTGGCTGTTTTGACATTTCATTTTATCCTATTTATAACTGAAATTAAAAATATTCCTCCAATTTGTAGGACACTTGTAATTTTTCCCAGACACTCAATATATTGATCTATATTTAAATAACTGTGTGATTTAATATCTGCTACATTGCTGTCAGTAAGGAGCATTAAGAATAGCCCCAAAGCTGAATTGCATAAGATGTTTATTTCAGGACATGTGAGAAATGACACTGCAATTCAGGGTAACAGCAGTGCTTAGCTTTAGATAAATAGAACAAATCCAATATTGATTTTTAAACACAGTCTTTAAGTTTCTGTGTCAGTTTGCCTCCTGTTGCACAAACGCTCTATACAGTGCATCAGCAAAGTACATGCTATGTAGTCTTTTCAGGCTAAAGGTCATGATTGCTTATGTGCTTGAATCCTCACAATGGTAGTAGAGATCGTGTTAACATTTTAACAGGAAAATTATGCTATACATGCCTGCTAACTCTTAAGGAAAAGATCCAAAAATACACAAGGCACGCTTGTTCTTACCCAAGATTATCAGGGTCAAAAACACGGTTCAGGTCACAGTCAATATATCTAGTACATTTCTTCACAGCTCTTGGGTTGGTAATAAATGGTGTCACTTGAAGCCCTGATCTTTGAATCTCAGCTCCATTCTTTTGCCAATGCTTGACCAGAAATACCCCTGATAACTCATTGCCATGAGTTCCTCCAAAGATAGCAACCCTTCGCACAGGAGCCTCGAGGACAACAGAACAGGAAGTCATTCTGTTAAGCAGCTTTAAAGATTGCTGAAACTGAAACAGAAAATAACAGAAAAGTAAAACTTTTGTTTCTAAGAAAAGACAAAAAAAATGTTGACTTATCTGAAATCTCTTAAGCCTGTTGAGGTCAGATGTTAACTGAAGTGTATTAACGTTTGTCTAACAGCATTAACTTTCTCTTACAACATGTGGGTGGTGCCAAGTTGATACTCCTCCCTCTTAAGACCTGCCTCCTTATACCATGTTTGGACAGCAATACGTATAAATCAACAAAACGTACATTCATAAAGTTGAAAATCTAATTCCTTCAGGCAGCCCATAATGCTATGCAGTAAAAAATCAAATACTATGCCAATGAAAAACTTTAAGACTTAATTTGTACTGTGAAACAATATTCATACTCTACATGTTCACAGTCTCTGAAGTTTTATCACTTCAAATTAGACGCACCAAATATAATCCTGCATCACTATATGTGTGCATTATCACATAGCCAGTATAGCAGGAAAAAGTGAAGTATTTGAAGTGAACAGAAAAAAATCCCCAACAAAATACAATTCGTATTCTAATTTAGATATTACAGGAGAACCTCCCAAGGATTACAACCTGGAAATGATGGGGAGACTTGTGAGCTCAAGAGCGGTGACTTCTGGAGTTTTGACTCCTGGTAGGGTCCCCGTGGTGGCAATAACAAGGAATAATATTTAGACCCCAAGACTGTTAACTAATCTCCAAGTACAATGAAGTTCTTAAAGTGTGTTGGCTATATTTTTTACAATTTTATAATGTATATCAGTGAATAGGGGCATTAATTAAAAACTGAAATCCAGTATGTTCATAACTATAACGCTAATGTTCTTAGCCTCAAAATGTCTTTGGGATCTGTTAGCACGGGCTTTGGTATCAGTGCAGATGATTCAGCTGGCATTTTCTATTTTTAACTTCTATGATTTTATTATACAAAAAATACACCTGACTGCCATGTAGCATATAAAATCTACTCCCCAAAATACTTAATAAGAGCCATTCAACATAGAAAGAAGCAAAAGTGGAATCAGCTATTGCAACAGGAGTCTCCTCACAGGCAGTGCAGCAGCAACACAGGAGAGTCACGGCAGCAGTACTCAGAACATAGTTGGTCCAGTAAAAGGTATCACCATAAGAAAGTCTTGCCTCTTCTCAACAAAATAAATGACTGTAGAGGACAAAGGAACACATCATTTATTCTTCCCTTTCCAAATCCTTGCAAGTCAGCAACCCAAATTCTTGTAACTGAATGATTGTTCCATAACCTCAGCCACAACTGCCATTAAGGAATTCCTGAAAGGAAAGTTAGATTAGCAGCAATTATGTGAGTTTTGTAACACCCTAGGAATGTTTTACATTACATCTTCAAACCATAATGAAGTCTCCTGCAACCCTAAGCTAACTTTGATCCCTCTAGGTAGCTCCAAGCTTTGTGATGGAAGCCAAGAACAGATATACACCCTTGATCTAAAGGCTTCTTTTATGAAGTTGTTGCAACTTTTACAACTCCTAAAGGAGGGGGTGGAGGGGAAAACCCAGGCTAGGGACAGAAATTACATGTAAACCGGTAAAAGTGATTGGAAAATGCTTCAAATCTGTAACACAGCAGAAGTTCAGCGCACACAAATTGCTTTCAAAATGTCTAAAACCATTTTAAGATAAACCTGGATGGAGATAGTATCAAACTTAACTGATTTAGATTATTGAGCTTGTCTCAGATCCCAGTTCTTTCTATAGGTGGCACTGAGCTTTACTTCTGGTAGTAGCACTTGCCCACCATATAGATACAAATAAACATTATGTTTCAAGAGTATAAAAGATACATGTTCGCCAAGATTTGCTTTCCTTCTGTTCCAGTTTCTATTTCAACAATCAAGCAAAGAGATCTCCAGTCTCTGAGACAGGTTTATAAGCAAGACAAGATTGATATGCTGTAGATATAAACAAAGAAAGATGAATGCAGGATGCACACAGGACTAACTCTAAAGGCGGTGTATCCCCATAAAAAATGTACATGTTACATGTGAACCTACGCATGTAGCTGTAGTGATCCTTGCGGTGATTCAGTGTGGCTGGACTCTTCATTGCCACACATGTTGATAAGTTGTCAGTTTAGAGAGAGGGAACAATGGTAAACAATTTATTAAATAAAATGATAGTTACATTTTACACCAAAGACCTGTTTTACCGTCCTTTGACCCCATTCCCAGTGGTAATGATGCCAAAACTATTATTTCCACGCTGCCCGCACAAATGACTCACACTTTGAATCCTGTTTTATGGAACACAAACAGCTCAGCACTTAGGGGAAGTACACTGTCAAATGCAAATGCACGGTGCTAGTAAATCCAGTTTCTCTTTTATTTCTGAATGTCGTATAATGTTTATAATTCCCTGCAGAAGCCTGAGCGAAAGAGAGCAGTCGTTTGTGCACTTACCTCTTCTAACTTGCAAGAAGTTTGTCTGGCAAGAAGAGCTTAAGTAGAAAAGATACAGTGCATTTCCAGACATGAGTTGAGGACTCAAGCCATGGAGGCTTCTTTTATACCCTTATAACAAGTTAACTTCCAAAGAATCGTTAACTCCTAGTTTCCCAGGACTAATTGCAGCGTGGATTTGTGGACCTACAGAAAAAGAGAACTTTTTGGGAGGTTTACATTCTTCTTGGTTAAAATGCTGGCAACTACGCGCAGCTAGGATGTTGGCAACCATCCCGTATTACTGCGTGTCGCCGCTCCCACAATTTAGACCCTTGGAAGAAGCGTCAGGCAAGTAGCTGGTTTGTTTTACTGCTGCGGTTGATGTTGTTGTAGATGTATTTATTTGGATTTGCAAGCAATGGAAGATACGATAATATTATTGTTATTTACGAGGACCAACAAGGTAGCTTAAAATGTTTTCTCGAGGGGGTCTTCTGTCTGTGTTCAGGTGAGCCGCTCTCAGGACAGAGAGCAAGGGGGGTTTGGCAGCCCCCGCATAAAGGAAACGTGTCTGCACTTGCCACAAGTACTAAATTCAGCAAAATACGCGGCCCCTTTCGTGTCTGCCCCAAGTAGGAACGACCACTGCAAAAATGCATCTATATACTGGTCCGCCTGGACCTCCTTCCAGCTCTTCGTACTTGGCTGGCGGCCCCATGAAGCCTGCAAGACGTATGTAAATATGGACGTATTCTCTGACACTGCTCGCGCGTCTCGTGGACCGCCTCTGAGCAGGGCCCCGACCACCCGAAACCGGTACGCCAGACAGTGTACAATACGCCAACGAGGAGGTCCCAACACGAGTGCGGGTTTTAGGGATGTTTTTGGTAGGAAAAGGCAACAACACACGTTGCGCTTTCCTAGGAAAAGGTATCGTTTCTGAGTTGTTGCTGTTTTTGCGCGCTTGCTTGGGTCTGCAGGCGTGCAAGAGGATGAGTGGCGAGAAAGGGAGGGTATTGCTTTCGGCCCGTGCGTGTTAGGCGCGCGTACATACCGGCATTGCGCGGGTAGCAATGGGTTGCGGGACGGCGCCCGAGCAAGCCCCGAAGCAAGGGAAGCAGCCCGCGGCTGCGGCTGGACGCGGAGCCGAGCGGCGGCGGGACGGGCCTGCCGGGGCGGAACTTGGGCTCACGTCGGGGCCCGTCACAGGAGTCGGAGACAAGGCTGCTCGGGGCGGGGGCGTCCGTGCTGGCTCCTGCGGGCACACGAGCGCGGCGCAAGGCGGGAGTGCCGGACAGCGTCCTCACAAGGAGCGAGGCGCCCCGGGGCGCTGCCCGCAGGCTGCGGCGTGAGGGGAGCCCCCTCCCCCCCCGCGCTTTCCCGCTCTTTTCGGCCTTGAGCCGTTGCGGCCGTTGGCTTTTTGGCGGGCTTTTTAAGTGGACCCCCTCAGCGGGGACGGGCCCGGCAGCCCGTTTATTCCGCACTGCCGCCCGCCCCGCGCACCGGAGCGCTGCCCCCGGGCCTACCTCCCTTTGCCCCCAGCCCCCGGGCAGAAAAAGCACGTCAACCCCAGCCCCTGCAATCACGCAAGAGGAGGAGCGCGGCTTAGCCACCGAAAGGACAGGCCTAGGCCTTTTCTTCCTCCGGCCGCCCAAGCGCGTTTTCCTCTGCGCGGTCTAGTCCCACGAAACCTACCTGCAAGGCGGGTTGCTGCTCCACACTTGCATGCACAGCCGGTACGGACTCGTAGGGTGGCCCTCACGGAGGTTTTCTGCTCCGCTGTCCTCTACGGATACGAAACCCCACGCCTTCACGTCCCCTGGTTTTGTCTTCGAGAGAAACGGGGAGGACATAAAGTTCTGTATCAAGAGGACGCGGAGGCGTCAGGTTGTCCTCGGTCTTCTGTTGATGCGAAACTCAACACCTTTGTGTCCTCTGTTTTTCTCTTGGCAACACTCCTCGTAGCGGACAGTCCGGTTGTCCTCCACCGGCATGAAACTCGACGGCTGTACGTCCCCTAGTTTTGTCTGCAAGAGAAAAGCAGAGGACATCAAGCCGCTGGGTTTCATACGAATGGAGCACAGAGGCCAGCCGGGCTGTCCTCCCCGATGGCCGCCCTCGTTGGGAATGCTTTCCACGTAGCCGGTCTTGGCTCCGAGGACAGAAGAGAGGACTGGATCCACGCAAGGTTTCCTTCAGCCCTATTTCTACGAGTTTACGATTCGTTTTCACGGGGTGAGAGGGAAACGAGTTTGGTAGATCAGATAAAACTTCGGCTCCAATTCATAACCGTGCAGCATTTCCTTTTCAAAGACTGGTTGGTAAACGTGCCCCTTTAGAGTCCGAGAAAATGCGGGCGGGACGGGCGCTGCGGCGGGCACGTCCATCCAAGCAGGACCGGCCCCAGCTCCATCGCCCAGCCGGGCTTTGTCTGCCCGGGCCTGACCACCTCGCAGGACGGCGAGCCCACCACCAGCACCTTACTACCCTCCTCGGGAGGACGCTCCTCCTAACAGCTCAGCTCAACGTCCCGCGTCCCTTGCTCCTTGTCCTGCCACCTGCCACCGCTGAGAACAGTTGAAACGTTTGAGTGTGTCATGCTCCTTCCCCTCAAAGCTCAGTTTTATTTTTGAGGGTTTAAATGTATTTAAAGCAAACCAAGAGAAAATAATGTAACTGGACAAAATATTTCCTTTTCAATAATGTATTGGTTTGTAGTGATGTACTCCTATACCTAATGGTAGGTCCCCAAACCGTCCCAAACCGGTCAAATGAGTTTAGGTAACTATATATAGGTAAAGGTAAGTATATGCCTAATTTAATATAGATAACGAATCATGCAAACACTTAAATGGGATTACTGAAAAGCTGGTAGTAGTTGTAGCGTGAGTCAGAGTTGATTTTTTCTGCAGGTAGATGTAACTGAAATAACTTCCACAGTTTTCCTGATCCCGGAATAGCTAATATACGGTCGCTTGTTTGGATCTTGTGAAAGCAATGAAGAGGAACTTAACGGACCACTCAAGCCGTAGTGCAGCAGGTATCAAGCGCATCCTTACTTCCTAGCTTTCAGACTGTTCTCATTCGGTACCCCAGGCCTACAAACGCGTAGCCATGAGCTGAGATCCCGTCACGGTGTGTTTTTTGTGAGCGGGCCACAGTGTCAGTGCTGAGCTTCGCAGTCTCGGAGGGAGAAAGCTAAGCGCGTGCACACTTCTGTCATCACTGGGGCTCAGATAATCCATTCTTCAGGACAAGGGACTTGTCTTGGCTTATGAAGGACCACACACTTAGGCTACTACCAAATAAATAAATAAATAACAGGAAGATACGTTGAGCAGTCACTTTTAATGCATGTTATTAATGCAAAGGACAGATTTCTTTTATCTCTTTGGAAGGATTTAAGTGTTTTTTATTGTATCTGATGATGTGTTTAAATTTAATTTTAGGTTGTTTTCCTGTGCCTCTGTTCAATCAGAGAAAAAGGAGTAGACAGCCCTTAACTTCAAATCCGCTTAAAAATGAGCCAAGTACAAGTGCCACGACTCAGAGCTATGACTTTTCTCCCACAACAATGGGTAAAAAATATAATTTTATTAACACAGCAACTAAATACGTTTTAGTTGCATTTTAATACTTGCTAAAATTCGAAGTCTTCTTTATCTAGAGCTCACAAGCACGTGCGAGTTTTTTAGAGAAAAATATGTTCTAACTCTTCTGTCTTCTGGGAAGCTTTTCCCCTCTATACAATTGAGCCCTTTTACTGCATGCCTTCAGGGAAGTTGACTTTTTTTGTTCTGTTTTAGAAAATAAAGTAGCTTGCTGGCATTTAAATGGAGCCTCTTGAAACTCTGACCTTTTATTTTAAGTTGATTTTGATCAAAATTCAAAGTCTATGTTACAGGCTCAATCATTTATAATGTGCTATTGTAGTAATTGTAGAAGAGAAATAATCTGTCCGCCATACTCTGTTTTGAAATGATATAAAATTCTGCCAGGTTTAATTATTGCTATCATTGTTATCCTGCCTATTGTTGCTGAAAATACAACTTTCTTTGTGCTTACCAGAGATAATTCTAATACTTGTAGTTTAGGCATCAGCTTAGAAAAATGTTAATTAAAATTCATTTTGAAATAAAGTTATATGTAATTACAAATATCAAAGGCCTAGTTTCTCCATTGTTTTCAGTGAGACTACTTATGTGAAGCACGTACACGGTCTTGTGCAGATAGTCTAAAACATATATCTATATAGAACATATCAGTGTTTTGGGGTTTTATCCATGTGCAATCCTTTTCCTTTTAAGACTCAGGCTGGAAAGTTGCAAAGCCAGAGGTAGCTCAGCTACAGAAAACAGTACACAGTGGGTACGTAAAAAATAACTTTTTTTTTGCCTGCTTGTTCTCATTTAGAGAATTTTACTGATTTGTTTCATAAAGTTCATTTCACAAGTTTACCATAATGTTTAGCCTTACCATGTTTAGCCCTATAATAAGGCAGCTAGTATGTCATTCTGACATTTAAAAGATTTCTTTGACAGCCAAACAGAACATCTTGTGGCTCCTTCGCTGTTAAAACAAAACACATCAAAGTGTAATGTATCAAATGCTGGAAAGAAACTGTATACTTGGAGGTTGGTCAATTTTAGAATTTAATTTTTTTCTTATAACGCACACATTTACATCTTTTGTGGAGTCGGACCTATATAAAGAAATGCTTTATTTATAAGCAGGAATGAGCAGAGAGCCTGTAAAACACCCAGAATAAAACAGAATTCCATAAGTCGTTTGTTGAATTGTTTTTTCATATTTCAGATGAAATTGCTTAAAAATAATTTTTAGTTGCAAAATTTGGATTTGCTACTACACCTAGCCATGGAACCTGAGAAGTTTCAGATAAAGACTTAAAAAAAATACATATATTCTGGGCACCTAGAAGGACCCATTTTTGCATCCTCTTTATAGAGTATATCATGCCATATGTTTTTAGGAAAAGCTACTAAAAAATACTGAGTCCAGCTTAGAGACGGCGGAATCGAGTCTGATATGCAGGACTCTTGTTGATTTCAGTGTGGACCCGCCACAGAAAAAGGCCAAAACATTAACATGCATTTTCCCTCAGTTATACGCAAGCTATCCTATCAACTTAACACAGATTTTAAGCAAGGGTAATTCATTGTCTATTGTCCTTCCTGAAAATGTTTAAGTTGATTTTTAATTTTAACAGGAAATTCAGTTAAGAGCCTTAATGCAAATGCTTGTGGCTGTCAAAGCCACACATCCCGGGGGAATGCCTTTACTCACCGAACAATTACATTTTTTCCTCTTTCCAGTAGCAAGACCAGAGGAAGAATAAATGTCTTTCTGACAAGATCTCCCTAAACCAAACCTCCAACAAGCATGACTAGAGATGGGAGCAGACCATGTGCTTCTTTGATGAAGTGTGGGGTCTTGGAAATGTCAGCCCTAGAGCCTTTCCAAGGAGAGATTTGTGAACAGTGATCGTAGGGTGGGATCCTGAACAGAGGATCCTTTCACATCGTTTGCAGAATTTCCACATAAAATCTTTAAACACAAGAAAATCATCAAGGTCATCTATCATCATTGTCTTGAATAAGAATCAATGTGCTTAAATGCCTGTTGGGTCTAAAGAAATAGACATTTTTAAAAGGAGGTTACAGACAGAATTTTTCATAGAATGCATGTAATTACATTTGGAATACCAAGACTGATGGCTTACAGATATTGTGATTTTTAACCATAAATTATTTTGCACTGCAGAGCAGAAGAAAAGAATATCAACACAAGGGTTTGGAACAGAAATAAGTATATGCCTCCAAACAGCACATCAGATTTAATATCTGATAGTGAAATAATTCAAAAGTTTGACAACATTTCCAATACTTTGAGAACTGTTCAGCAGCACAAACTTGACCATAAGGCATCGCAGCATACAGAGACAACAGAAACGGGACAAATGGACTCTGTCACAGCACAGCGGTCAGTTAAACCGAGCACCATGTCAAGAAGTTTACAGGATCATAGTCTGGCATATAAATTTAAACACAATTTTCCACAAAGTAAAGTTAATGACAAACAGTTTGATCATGTCCCAGAAGACAACACTATTCAGGTAAAAGCTTGGGGAGAGGAAGGAAGGAAAAACTGGAAATCTGTTTTCTGTATTAAAGTAACTTAAAATCTCCTGGTCCTTGCAGAGAGTTACCACTGCTCCCTCTGCTCTCTCTGCTTCTCTCTGATATGCACCCACATGCACGTGCACCCCCACCCACAACTATCTGTCTCTCTTTCTAAACTCCTCCCATACCCTATGCACATAAGTTCGACTCACCTGCTTGGCCAAACAGCATAAATCGAACCCAAAAAACCCCTGCAGCAAGTTTGGGCCAACTGCGACTTGTGACTTTGTTTCACTTCACTGGCCAATATGAAGTAGATAGTTGAATCCTTCTAAACAGATCCAGGGGTTGTGGCCACCCCTTCCTTTGACAGCGCTGCGTGCAGGCAGTGCACTCTCCCTGGTTTTGGCTGCGGGTCTCTGCTGCCAGTCACCCCCATACCACCGAGCTTTCCGCCACGCTCCCCTTTTCAGACTCCTGGATCTGCTCCTGAAACTAGTTATCTAAGTACATTTATATTAGTGCTTTGTCTTGCAAGCAGTATTTTTCCACTTGGTCTGGCTTATTAATCTATTGAGTGCACGTGCAAAGAACTACAAGCCCTATTTATGTTCTCTATGAGAAGTAGATTTTGGAGCTGCATTCCTAAGTCACATAGGCATTTTTTAACATATAAGGTTTCCGTATGATCTTCATTCTATGAAATACCACTCACGTGACTGTGGATGTGAAGAAAAGTGTAATGCCATTATTTTTATTGGAGAATATTTATTTATTTGAACTGGAAAATATTGTATAATATTTCTGTGATATAAAATATCTGGATAGTGGATCATGGGGACTTCATAAATCTAAATAAATAATACTAAGTTTCAAATATAAGATAATGCACACTGTAAAGTATAATTACCTGTCTAACTTAAAATAACATAAAAGACTGTAAAAGTCTCTATTTAACTAGAGTTTTCTTCCTTCTTTGAAAGAAAGTTCCAGCAAACCACTTAAAACTTAAAGAAAAGGACAATTCTCTGAGAATTTTATCAGTAGTTATTGAGAGTATGAAGCACTGGAGCCAGTACACGTATAAAACTCCACTCCTGTTTGAAGTGCTAGGTATGTATAATTCTTAGTGTCACTGCTGAGACTCCAGGGCAATCCCATAAAGACAATGCAGCTTTTATTATA
>JAGPOW010002118.1:15751494-15764099 GCA_030014935.1 Caiman crocodilus | reverse complement strand
CGTCACTGGGTCCTTTTGACGTACCCTCGTTATCCTGCAGGTTCCTTTTCGTTCAAAAACTTGTTTACTAGCAACTCGTTTACTAGCAACTCGTTTACTTAACCGTGACAATGCAAGCAAGCTACCTCGAGGCCTGCGCTGCCATTCCATGCGGTGTAACTAAAATAATCTTTTAAAACCAATAAGCTGTCTCGCCTCTCCATCATCAGCCCGCCTGACATCCGATTAACTTAGCAATCCTCTGGATGGCTCTGGCCGCTCGAGACAACAGGAAGTCTCCAAGAATGAGCATCTTCCCAAGAGCTACGGTATAGCTTGAACGGATGGTATAGGCTTGATGTAGAAATTGCCTTGATTTGTTTCTTTGCCCTGTGTTAGACAGGAGGTTAGACTAGATGGTCACGTTGGTCTCCTCTGGCCTTTACAGCTACAAATTGGTGGTCTCTCTGCAGGCCCAGGCCATCCAACTCCAATCTAAGGTTCAACAAGGTCATCTTTTTTGTGGCGATAAGTATCATTTCACGTGAATCAAGGTGACAGGATCTGGTCCACAGGAAACATAATGGAGTCTTCATATTATCCCTTCAAGCGGATAACCTGAAAGCATACCCTACCTACAACTTCAGAAACGGCCGCAAAAGCCAGTGCCATTCTCATGACCGCCGAGGTTACATTTTACTGCCTGTTTTCTGCATGGGAACAAATGATGAAACTTCATTATCTCGGAAAAGTGAGTGGTAGCAAGGAGAAGATTTATCGGTATTATGTGATTATCTATGGACCTAATCATACAGTTATAGAGTTGCACGTCAGACACTAAAAAGGCTGAAATGATCTAGCACTGTGTGGACTAGGCTGAGTGACTGCATTTTATCATCAGCAAGGTTAAAAGACAATGCAGCCTATTTAGCAGACTTTAAAGGCTTTGCAAGAGACAATTTGTCTGAAAAAAAGCAATCTGAGTTGCCATATAAAAGCCTTGCAAAATTCAGAAGGTTACAGAAGTCTAGTAAATTAGATGCACTCTAATTTATTATAACCTTTACAGCCTTCTTCTTTATATTTTTTCTCATATTATTATGAACTGAGATGAATATATTCCAGCATAACATTAGGCCGTTTAGACCTCTGATCCCGTTAGGTATTATACCTCACAGCATGCACAGGTTGCATGAGTGGGTGTATGTTCTTGGCTCTGAATTGTCTTTTTTTTTTGATTAAAAAATAAGTGTGTGCTAATGAGAAATACCCATTACATCTGCTATAGTTTAGCACACAGAAGAAGGTATGTTTTCCAAGCAGCTGCTCAGCCTCCTCTGATCCTACTGGCTAGAAAAGCAGTAAATACCTGCGCACATCTTGTGCATGTCATGTAGATGACCTTAACACCAGCTAGTTAAGAGCTGCTAGTACCTGTATGATTGCAGTTTACTGTTGGATACGTTCAATTTGCTGTGAGATATATTGTGCGGAGGAATAAAAATATACTCTGGCCAGCGAACCCTGCTTGCGTTGCACGTGATCTTACACACGCGGTGATGGTCACTGCGGCATGTCACCCCCCTGCCGACTGCACCGCGCAGCCGTAACACTTCTCACCCTCGACGTGGAGACACAGGTGCCGCTTGGCTGGAAGTCACCCAGCTGGAATTGTTGTTAGAGAAGCTTCTTTATATGGGATGAGACAGACCCCCATAAAAGAGACTGTACGGAGAGCTGCCGCTAGATCAGAGAAACCTGTTATTACCGTCACATTGCATAGTACCTGCCTTTGCACTCCAAAAAAGACCACCCAATTATAGACAATTACATGCAAATATATCTGTCTGAAATTACTGCTAGGGGCTTGAATTGGGGCTTTGTCTTCGTAGGTGGGACTTCCAACAGAACTCGAGTGATTTAGGAGCACAAGTCCCAGTGACTAGGGATGGGAGATGGGCCCCAGAGCCACCTTGGTGATTTTGAAAACTCGACGCTGTCTCTTAATTGGCACGCGCTCTCGGTGCAGCCTGGTCGGACTCTCCTGCGTTTGAATTCCAGGCTCCAAGCCAAAAGGCTTACCGATAAAATCATACCACGCTCAAAGTACTAGGCTCCTCGAGGTTTCTATATTCCAGCTCTTCTGAGTCCCTTTGTCTCAGAAGAAAAATAAAATGAAGTGGGACCAGAGTAGCCTGTTGAAATGGAAGTACCACATTACTCCCGGCCTTTACAGATTCTGCTCAACGACAGTCATTGCCCTTGCCCCAGCATGGCGGCACTGGGATCTTGCTGTAGTTGTCCAGCCTGAGTCTCTATTTGGGACAGGGTTTGGGGTCCAAGGGACCTGAAGCAAAGCTGCAGGCTGACCAGAAACTTCTACTGTGATGCTACACATTTGCTCCCCTTTGCCCTGCCCTCAAGCTGTTTAAATCCATTTTTTCGTGTCTCCCGAGACTCGCAATTTAAACCAAGCAACCGTTCAGGGAAATAGATCTATAATGAAGCTGGTAGCCATTAAGTGCCACCCTTACCTCAGGGGTGACCTGACCATAAGAGCTGTTCAGTGAATTTAATTTGACTTTGCACACCCCATACTTTTCCTCTCCTCACTATCATTGAAACGCGCGTTGTTTGCCAGCAGTCTGTCAACAGCATCGGAGAAGCTCAGTACTCAAGAAAGATGTTTGGGTCTCGCTCCGTTACAGCGGTGCTTCACATCCCAACGATCTCCAAGCCTGAAGGGACGCTGTATTCATTACCGCCCCCAGAGGCAGGTATTTTACATAAATGGCTGAAGGTGATTAAAACGCGTGGCAGGCCAGCGCCTTATCTGGAATGATATCATAAAAACGTATGCCTAAAAGAAAAAGGTATCACGTATCCTGTTCCTAACTGACTTAAGCTGGAAAAAAAAAGATTATCTGCATATTTCCAAGAGCACAGGAGAAACTAGGAAGACTCAAATTGCTTGTTTTCATATCTGCTAATAAAAACTCTTTGACAGGGTCAACGTCAGGGGTTTCTATTTATCAAACATCCTAGTCCTGTGAATGTCATCATTCAGGAGAAGTACACGCAGTGCCACCTGATCATAAAAACAGTTCTGTAACAGCCCTCATTTCACGCTACTGATTCTGACACATCATAAATCAGCAACACTGCAAGTAATGTTGGAAATAATTGTCTGTTCCAGAACTCCCCCTTCTTTTTATGGCCCAGGTGCTACGCAGGCTCAGCCATATGTCGGCCTGCGTGCACTGCAGTCATTTACAAAGGCAGGGAGTGTTTCTCCACACGCCGAATCATAAATAGTCCCTGGATAGTTAGACTTCCAACATTCTTAATTTTGCTAATTGAGACAACCTGACACTCTCTTTGACTTACACAATGATTTCCCTAACCTTCTAAAAACTATTTCTGGAAAGAGTGATGGCTTAAACCAGGCATCCTGCAAAAAGGAAATGTGCCAGGGCGTGACAAGACACAGGAACCCTGCCTGACAGTGGCAGACGATCTTGGTCTTGAAGCCCACTTTCCCCTCTGTTCAGCTAGGACAAGTGCAAAGTCCTGCCCTGAGGAGGGAGCGATCCCCTGCGCCGGGCCAGGCTGGGCCGACTGGCTGGGCAGCAGCTCTGCAGAAAAGGACCGGGGGGTCCCCATGGACAAGAAGCTGAACATGAGGTGAATATAAGTCAGCCAGTGTGTCCTTGTTGCCAAGAAGGCCAATGACATCCTGGGCTGCATTGGTAGGAGCGGCTAGAAAACCCAACTAGACAGCGCCTTGGCTGAGATGATGTACTTGGGGCCGGTCCTGCTCGGAGCAGCGGGTTGGACTAGATGTGACCTCCTGAGCTCCCTTCCCGCCCGCATTTCCTATGAGTCTACGAATGTATCTGACCATTGCCTTGAACCGAACTTTACTGCCCCGTCCTGCAGCCCTCCAGAGCTCAGTGAACGCACTTGATTCCTTCAGTGTCCCCACTATTTCCAGACACAGGTCTTGCAGATCAGAGGTTGCTAATCACCAGAAACATGCTAACATGCACGGTTAGTTTTCAGAAGTGCACAACTGTGGATAAATATAGTAAAGTTTTTTCCTGATGAACTTAAGAACTTGAACCCACCCGAGGATCTGAGCCCGCGTCTCCCATAAGACGACCTCTCTTCATCCTCCGCTCTTCCTCGTCTACGAATCTGACAATAGCAACTTTTTGATCATGAAGGTATCTCCCTAGCATTTGGCAGCTAGCAGAGGAAGGGGAGCTAGGTGAGGTAGCTAGACCACTGTCTGTAATTGCTCATGCCACTATTACAATTTACCAGCTTTCTCGTGTTTAAGAAAGACCCTCTCCTTCTCACGTCCCTGCTCTCTTCATGTTCTGCTGTAAAGCCGGACTGATGACTCTGGTTTTTCAGACATTTTAATGCACCCACTCCTAAACACAGATGTAAGGTGCTGATGCAGAGTCAACCTAAACAGAAAGCTGGGATTTGAGACAGGACTGCCTTGTTCAGATTTACCCACTGGAAATAGTGGGTGTGCCTACGCGTGCTTTAATGCGCGTCAGTTGATGTCGATTAAATCTAGTACCTCTGGGTACCTATACACGAGCAGCAAGCCTGCTCTGACACACCGTAACTACAGTGTGTCGGAGCAGACTCAATTAATCGCATCTGCTGGAGCCTGGTAACTCTTGGAGCCGCCCTAGTTAAAATGCCCTCCCCACCCTCACTCCCAGAGCATGTGTATAAATGCCCTCCATTATGAGAGACTAGGACAACGTGCATTCGCCTGTCTTAATGCGCATACACAGAAGAGCAGCAGCAGAGCTAAGTGTTACTGGTTAAGGCCTGCACTCGTTATCGCATTGGTTGTGTTGCACGAGTTCCTCCCTTCAGCCACTCTAGAACGGCCATCCCTTTCCTCGTCCCTAAAACACTCTGAGTTACTCCATCAGGCGAACACATCCCTCTGATAATGTCATTGCATGTGCATACAGCACTTCCGACGGCGCAGCTAGCGAACAATCATCGCCCGATGGACTAACACACCTATCTACTTACTGTGACACACAAACCCCGCAGATTAACTGGAGGATCAGAACATATCTTTGCAAGGGAAGTGTTTTACCTCTGCAGTACAGAGAGATGCTGCTGACTCGATACAAAACTGAAAGAAACTTACCCAGCGAGGTTACACGGCAGCCCTTTTTAAAGCTGTTACCTGAAGTCCCGTCTATTGAAAGCACAACTTCCAAGAGAGGGAGCCGAGCTGTAGGGAGCCTTCATGCTGCCTTTCCCACGTGCTGCAGCCGTAACGGGAAAAGGCTACCTGTGGGGTGAAGCTCAGCGGTGTGCAAGCAGCGAGCCAAGCAGTCAGTTGGTGCCAACTCCAATAGGCTTTAAGCGGTAGGGCCATATGTCCACCAGGCACTGAACAGAGACCACTAGCATATTTTACATATAATAGGTCACCAAACAGCTATCAGTGAGTAATGACTCCTCATTTTCAGGGCTGATCGTTTTCCCATAGTTTCCCAGTACAAGGAAAATTGCAGATGAAATCAGAGAGCACAGAGTGAAGTCCCAAATTATCCATAAAAGATAACATTAAGAACTTTAATTAAAATCTCTTTTCTTCAACTACAGCTGGCAAATGAGTTTTCAAAGGGTTTAAATGTATGAGAGCTTTTGCAGCAGCAACAGCAAGCTCTTTTTGAGCTACACGAAGCCAAGGAAACGGTCAAAAAGCAACACTTTAAAATCGAAATACTTGTGCAGTGATTTGTAACTCAGATGTAGGTGGTTAGATGACATAGTCCTTTGCTTTCAGAGTGTATCTGGCAACATTCAAGCCAAACGTACATAGGATGGAGCTGGGGGGGCTAATATAAGTTCTTAAGAAAGTAGTCACAACCTTAACGATAGAGCGGTTATTGCTTCATCATTACTACTGGGATCGTTTCAGCCGCTGATTGAATGGTGTGTGGAATCTGGGATCTAGTACAGCGGTATTACGCACAGCCGTATCACCCAACAGCTGGAGACACGCCATAAAATAAAACGGCATTCAGGCCCCCCACGTTGCGGCGAGGCACCGGCTCAGGACCGAGTCGCAGAGAAGTGTGTCGCCTGCTGATACGCAAATACCACCGCTTGCTGGAAAAGAGAGATCTTCCCATGGGCTTGGGGGCCACCTACCATCATTTATTTGCTTCGTTCTGAGACAGTCAATACTGTGTTAGTTTTCAAACCAACTTCCCTCAAAGCGATTCCACTTCCTGAGGTTCAGACTGGTTGCTAATTTGGACACGGTGCAGTTATGCTACGACCAAAGAAGGCCGCGCTCTGGAAATTATTTTAGAACTAAATTAAACGGGTTGGCACATCATTTCTTCTCCCCATGGCCTGACAGCAAATTACATCATCAGGAGACTAATCTTAAGGGCAACGATGTTTTCAGAATCTTAACCTTCAAATGGCCAGCATTATACTGCTTCCTATTACCAGAGTAATAATATTTATTGCAGGTAGACTGCCAGAATAGAGCCATGCCATTTATTTACTTACACTTGATAGCTACCTCTGGCAAGAACAAATTTTCAATTAATCACCATCTTATCTCTGTTAGAAGCAGTTGCTCTCAAGGGCATCTGTATTATTCCCGTTGTTTTATTAATACAGGGAATAGTGCTGCTATGGATCTTCTGACACGGGAATTTATTTGTTTTTCACAGACTTTCTTTCTTAAAGGTGAGCTGAAATGCTGATTTAAAACAAATTGGATTTGAAAAAATAACCTCCAGATCATGGAGCGAACACATGTGCAGACTCAGGTGCCTACTAGACACATTTTTAAATGAAGTAGATGGAACTCGGTCAGTCCCGCTTTTTTTCCCCTACCGATCCCCGAGTTGTGAGGTTTGAGTTTCTCCCGGGAGAGCTGACGACCTCCCTAACAGGAAGCCCTGCCAGCATCGCGGAGCCCCACAGTAGTGGGAGGTCGAGGGGGCTGAGCTGATTTCTTAGAAAACTCCTCCCCCCGTCGAACCGTATTTATTTAGGATCTTGAAAGCTACACTACACACTGTCTGAACAGCCATGCTTTACTGTGTCATTTTAGATGAACTGCATTGCAATTCATTTTTAAACAAAGAAATAAAATTTGCCCAGTGCGAGGCAGTGTAGCAGGGCTGGATTCTGTTTCCTGTGAGAAAAGTATGGATACTCCCCGCGTTGAAATTCACGGACATTTCTCCTAACCAGTGTGGGAAATTGTCCCCTGTGGAATGGCAGCTGCCCAAACCAACAGATAGTTTCACACTGGCTTAGATCTGAGGACTCTGGGAGAGCCCAGGGCTTCCCCATAACTGCCCATACCCCTCTTTGCTCCGGTAGCGTGGCTGCTATATGTGCCATCCCCTGGTGGGAAACCCACCATGAGAACCTCTCTCTGAGGGGCACAAACCCCCCCAGGCTCGCTCAATGCTGCTGCTCCCCGGGGCTTTCTCTCCTGCCAAGGTTCAACGCAGCGGTGCCAAGGGAGCTAGCAGCAATAGCGGGCAGCAAATGACACAAGACTGCAGGGCAGTGCAGCTGAATCCCTATCTGCCTCTTGCACGATTCTCCAGAGACACCTGACCCTGGAGCCAAGACCAAACACCCAAATTCAGTCAGGGTTGGTGGGACTGCAGCAGGAAAACCGTGTTCCACATTTGGGCCCCTCATGGTTAGGAAACCATGGAGAAGTTCAATGTGCTCAGAAAAGAGCAGCAAAAATAGCAAGGAGGTGGCACTTGTCTGCACGACAAGGAAAGAACAGTGTGACGTACTAGATCTTGTCTAAACAGCGGCTACAGGAGTGGAGGGGAGAGATGTGATCGCAAGCAGCTCAGATCTGAAGCGTGTCAGCTCCGAGGAGGAGGCAGAATTACTTGGCACAGACGGTGGAAAGGGCTAAGAGTCATAAAAGGAAAAATTAAACGGATGCTAAAGGAAAGGTCTGACTAGCAAAATCTACAAGGGTTGAGGGGTTTCCAGTGAGGAGGGGCTGATGCTCCCCACTAGAGACATTTAGACGATGCCTGCACACAACTTCCCTCCAGAGAAATGGACTCACAGGTCTTTCTTTCCCCTCCCCTCTCTGGGTCTGGGAGGCATGGAGTGCTGCACACAGCTGAACACTTAACAAGGACACACAAAGCCTTGAATCACTAGCCCTGCAGCACGGCACCAACATTGTGTTATGATTAATTGCAAGGGTTTTTCTGCCTTACCATAAATGGTACAAGAAAATGCAGGTACCCAAACGCTTTCCTGTTTCGTGAATACCCCTGAGGCAGAGCGGTACTATGCCTCGGCAAGGACCGTAGGGCTCTGAAGCTATACGGCAGGGGTAAGGGTAGGAATTTCTTTGGAAACAAAGTTTTTGCTCTTTCCCATTTGCTCGGACACTCGTCCGCACTGCAGCGCTCTGCAGCCTGCGCTGCCAGAGTCTGCAGCTACTGTACAGTTCCTGTTTGACTTTGGGAGCAACATGTTGCAGGCAGGCTGACTCACCATGTAACAGAGCTTTTGGCTTGGGGTGCTAGCAACATCCTTCATGGGAGCAGCCATCAGATGAGGGGAAAGCAGAAAGGTGCTTCCAGGGCTAATGGGGGTGATCGCCCAACAGTGCCTGGCAGGATGCAGGGCAAAGGCCTTCCTTCCTCTACTACCTTACAGAGGAAATACAGTAAAGCAGGAGAGCTGCAGAACCACAGGATTTAGGCCGGGAAGGTGCTGCAGTGGTGAAGTCCCCTATCAGATAGTGCTCACCATTTAATTGCATGTCACATCCCATGTAACAGCAAGATATGTATTTGCATGGAAATGTCATATAATTATTGGGCAAATAAACAGTTCCTCCTGCCTTCCTAAACCAAAGTGTGGCTCACACAGCAATTACTGGGGGCTCTATTAAGTATAATTAACTAGTAATCTGCTGGCACGTGTAATTACTCCGTGAAGTTACTACATAATGGAAGGGTGTTTATGGAAATTGGAAGACCATATCGCTGATCAGTACCTAGCATTCTGCTCACATGGCCAACTGAGTTTTTTCTCACCTCTGGCACTGCTGCCACCGGAAAGATGGTCTAGTTTGATGTTGTCTCCTGTGGGGGAGGCATGCTGAGTTGGGGGAAGAAGAGGGCATAGACTAGACAGCCCCTTCTACAAAGCACTGGCTCAGGCAGCTGAACAGTGACCCGATGTGCCAGTGATGGGTAGAAGGAGGGAATAACACACCTCTGCAGGTGCCCAGGAGCAAGTGCTGCAGGCTGCCCCAGAACCTGCGCGGTGCCTGCAGAACGGCTCTAGAGCGGCCTCTGTTCGTGTGGTAGATCCCTGGTTACTCCGGCACAACACTGGGAACAGAAGGCAGAGCACGGCTCTTCACCTTGAAGCAACAACAGAAAGTCAGCTTGAGCCTCAAAACATGATCGATCCAGAGAAATACTACCTGGGGAAGCAGTGCTTCAATGTTATTTGGTCATTGATGAGCAGGACGCGCGGCCATTTGATGCTCCCTCGGGGATAACAAAAATTTAAAAAATAATCAAATCCCTCCATCTTTTAGCATTTAGATGTCTGAGATAATAACAGATTTCTTGGGCAGCAGCATAGAAGAATGAACGTAATTACATCGTTCATCACCTGAAGATATTGGATTACACCATTAGTGAACGAGATACAGAGAAGTCTGTCAGAGACACACAGTACATTTTGCACAATTTACTTACCATTTGTCAATACATTGAAACAGGTGCAGTGCATTAGGATTTATTAATGAATGTAAAATATTTGCAGAGAGAGCAATTCCCTACTGCACATTGATTAATCAGGCCATACTAACTTGTTATCCCTGTAAACCAATGTGCTTCCTAGCCAGGACTAATCAGGAATGACAAAACACCCTGCAAAAGCCACACTGGGATGGAATAAGTAAAATATGCCCCTTTTTGAACACATGAATCAATTGTTGAACAGAGCAGAAAGTCATGACACAGCACGTGGGACATACGGCACTTCCTTTCCTTATGACGTCACTTGGGACATTTTATTCTAAATGCCTATTCTGCATCTTCTAGTTAAATGCACAAACGGGGGCAGGGGGCAAATAACTACAAACCTTAATGTTCATTAATGCTTTCCTTGCTTTAGTGCTCATAATGCTGTATCTCTCTCAGGACTCTGTCTAAGAAGAATTATGTGCTAGGTAACTGTCCTTCTTGGGTGCATTAATTAGAGAGATGCGTCTGTCACACCAGCTAGGTGGCTCAGCATTGTGCACGTGGAATACATTTACATTGATTACGAAGCAGAGAACGTGGGGCACTGTGCAGTACGTGTCACATAACGCAAGAATTCTTATCCCATAATTCAGGGTCCCACGTTATTAATTCTTACTTGTATTATGGTGGCATCTAGCGCCCTAATTGGTTTGGGATTCCAGTATGGCCAGCGCTGTACAAACACAGGCTAAAAGACAGCTCCTCATCCAAAAAGCTAACAGCCCAACAAATCCCCGCTGTGCATTTCGATCTACTGGGCAACGCAGGACACCATGCCCTGGCTGTAACATCAGCTTACAGCAGAGTTGTGGAACTGAGAGCAAGCTAGAAGGTGTGAAAGATACATCAGCTGGTATCAATTCCTGTCATAATTTTCTAGCGCTACTGAAATCCTGTCTTCTCTCCTATGCTGTGGGTACTCTGACTATAATTTTTCTCATCCATCACCATATGACTATGCATTTAACGTTTTGAGCAAAGATTTTGCTAGCTAGAAGTTACCATGTTGCACCAATAGCATTGGTGATGCCTTGAGCTAGCATGTATTTCAGTAGTGTTGGCTTTCAGGTTTGTCCTTTTTTGTGTTACCAATTCAAAGAACACATATCATACTTCATTCTCCACGTGTTTCAAAGCTTAGTCAGGAAAAATCTTTGTGAAATAAATTTCCAGGTCACCGGGATAAGTATGTGCAGTAAAGAAAGTATGTGCACTTAAAAGAAACCCCCATGAAAATGCAGGGCTGATGACTCTTTAATGGAATTGCTGCTTGCAAGATCCATCTTTAAAGACTCAGCTCAGACTCCCTCATAGCATGTCATGGCCAGAAATAGTGCTTTAATTGGGGGAAACACAGTCATTTTACTATTTCCTCTGCTTTCTTTTTCATCTTTATGACAGCTACAGAAATGAGTGTCGATGGCTTAGCTAACTACACCCCCCTGCACTAAGACACCGAGTGGGGGTAGGAAACAGGCTGAGGTGCTGGGGAAGAGATGTGCAGTTGCATTGTATCTCTTCTGGACAACCCTACCATCTCCTGAGCCAATGGGGCAAGAGAGAGGAACATCACAAAATACACAGTTTAATTTTAACTGGGAGATTGCATTTAGTGGCTATTTAGTTTGGCTACCAAGCTGGCTAATGCATGTGAGCAGTGAGGCTCAAATAAGAGCTTCCCCTAAAAACATTTAATTCTGGCCATTGTAAAGGATCCCTTGAAGGGAAACCCCCCAGTTAAAAACAGTAGGATGAAATCCTTCCTCTTCAGAAGTCAGTGGAAGTTTTGCCACTGCTATCACTGGGGCAAGATTTCATCCCTGATATTTCTGAAGAACTGCTTCTCCGTGAAATGCGATTAACAGATAGGCCTTCAACAGCAATCTCCACCTTTGGACCTCCAGAGATTACAGGGAAACGTTTACTTATCCATAAGGGATCTTCTGTCTCTTAGTTGGTCTGGGAAGCCTTGTTTTGCAGGCTGGACACTGTTCCGTGTTTTTCTTCAGACTGCTTTCCTCACTAACGCTCCCGCTCCTCAGGCACGTCTACGTTTCTGAAAACCCCGCATTACCTGCTGGCTCGCATAATGTTTTCTTTTCCCTCTGAAATACCTGTTTTCTTGTCACTAACTTAATGGCATTTCAGGCTCCCAATGAACTATAAAATTAACATTGTGCTCATACATAATACCGTAAGGAACATGCTCCTTTAACCCTGTCCTTCAGAAACCCATAAGCATTTGCCGTAGTTCAGTGGTCTGCCATATGCTTTTGCGAGGAACATTTTGCACCTGCCATCTCAGAGGAAACATGCCAGCTCCAGAGGAAGAAACATTAACTAATTTACACAAAGCCTTAGGTGGTCTATTAGGTCCACATAAAACAAGATTGTGTAATTACCAGATCCACAGACTGAATTAAATATGACTACAGAAAAGGGAACGAGGGGCAAACCCAAGCCCTGCCTTGCTTGATAGCATTTGGCAGCATGCTAGGGCCCTGCCCACACTACACTTCCTTTCAGCAAGTTTATGCATGGCCGTATCCACAACGTGTCCCCATACAAAGCCAGGTTAAGCCTGATAGTGGCTGTGGTCTGCTGATGGCATTTTGCTGCTGCCACTGGCCTGCGTGGCACGTGGATTTTCTTTTCCTATGGCCAAACCAGGAAGCTGTTTATTAGTCATAGTCATAGTCATAGTACCTAGGGTCAGAAGGGGCCTAGAGCAGGCCATCTAGTCTGACCCCCCGCCAATTGGCAGAAAACGAGTGCCAGGGTCACAGGACC
>JAGPOW010002118.1:15711047-15748749 GCA_030014935.1 Caiman crocodilus | reverse complement strand
TTTCCCCAACTGGCAGCAGGCCCCTGTCAATGGAGAGAAAGAGCTTTGTGTGTGCAACTGTCACGCACACGACAATGTCATCGTGCTGAACACAACAGATCGTTAGGCGCAGAATACCAATGAACGTGGGTGACGTGAGCGGAGACAGCACCTTGGCCAGCTCCCAGGCTCCACCCCGGCGAGGAGCGGCGCTCGAGCACTCCTTGTGCAATCCAAACAGGAGTCCCACACCTCCGAGTCGCTCAAGTCCTCCCCAGGGTCACATTCAGAGTGGCTGTAAAATGCAGGCATGCTCGCATTTCAGTGCTTTACCAGTCCGCACAGTATATACAGCTGTTTAATGAGGCTTGCTGTCATTAGAGCAAAATGTCTCAAGGACTTTCTTAAAAAAGCTTGTTATTTATAGTATCATAGATTACCTTAATGCATTTTTATCATAAAGGGCTTTGAAATACTGAGCAAACATTAGAAGACAATCCGGAAATAATGTGAATTTAAACAGAATCTAATCAGAGGAGTGTAAATGCTGGTGAAACCACAAACATTGTAAAAAGGATAAATGTTCTGCAAAGGAGGGGTGTATTCTGGGAAGCATACGCCATCAAGGTGCAGCTCCAGAGCGGATGGGAATCGGGGTGTTTGCTTAAATACCAATTAAAGATGGGGATGTCTATTTTTAAAATGTAAGGGTGAGCAGGAATTTTCCCTACCACCAAAACCCTAAAAGCAGTAGGCCCCAGGCAAATATAATTATTTAACCATCAGCCACAGGGGGATCGAGCTATTTTTTCCAACCAGTATCCACACTGCAAATCTGTAGCCCAGCCACCTAACCAAATGTCGAACTCCTTTATTAATATCCACTCACTTTCAAACATCTTTACAATGCTCTCTCTGCCCTTGATCTCATTTTTGTCTCAGCTGGCTTGCTCCTACGCTCGCTCAGCTGCGTGCCTCACCTCCACACCGTCTTGTACACTGCTGCTCAGCTCTGGAATAGCCTCTTTCTGCCAGTTTACATGAGCTTTCTTCCATCGTGGGCTTATTAAATCTTCACATTTTTGTGAAATAAGCAGGCTCTGGTGACCACTTCCCACTCCCTTTCATCTTATACCATTAGTTTTGCCTTGTGCTGCAGCCTGCAAGCCCTTCAGGACTGGGACCTGGGATCTGCTTAGTACTGACCTCTCTGAAGTGAGGAGCCCATGAGCAGGCTGAGCTGACGCAACTGTAGGCAGAGTCTGCCTCTCAGAGAAAAATGCCTACAATAACTAAGTTGCTGGTCCCTGTTCTTACTGGCAGACTACCTCCCCCCACCTCCGCCTTTTTGATCCTGCGCTCAGATTCCATCTGGGGAAGGGAATTTGTGAGCAAGAGTTTATTTGAATTGCAAAAGGACTTCTTCTTAGCCCAGTTTTTGGAAACCATGGCAGAAGACTTGAATGTGGCTTTGTAACATCTTCATTCTTCATCACCTGAGGACAACAAAGCCTCCTAGCAAGCTCTATTTAAACAATCATCTTAATTAGTGCCTGGCGCCTGCTTTACAAATGGACCCACATGATGTTTGCCTCCCTGCTTGCCACAGCTTCCATTCTTTTTCTCAGTGCATAACTGATTTCCCACTTCTGTTTCCCTTTCACTGCGATATGCTCCTGCCACCATGCACTCCTGCGAATTATTTCCCTCTGAAATGATCTAAGTGCAGCAGCAAGGAGAGCAGCTTTTCATTTCTGCATTCCTAATGATTCAAGGGAGAGAAGAGACTCTTCTGGGCCCCGCAGACCCCAATTCTCCAGAGCCACAAGCCACCAGATTCTAAAAACTCACGCCAACTGATTTGATCATAAAGACTCTGATTCAGCACAGGTTAATTGAGAGGTCAGATTTCACACTATCCCTTATGGAAAGGAGGGTGATAAGGGTTCACAATGACTCTTTATCAAAAATATGGGAACCTCATTTAAAGAGAGAGCATTAGGTTATAGTGTGGACGATTAGTAGCAATCACACTTCACTCAGAAAAGAAAATGCAGTGGGTAATAAAGATAGAAGGCATGAAGCAAGATGCATAGAAATGAGGTCTGATGCCAAATATCACAGGTCGACTTGGAGTGATCTGTCATGCTGGCACTGATTATTACCATTGCGCGATCATTATTATTCACCTGTGATTGGGTCGTTTGCCATTATCATGTCAACGGTTCCTCCCACCCCTTCCATTAGGTAATAGCATTTTAATGAAAAAAAAAGCCCTCCATTTGTTACCTCTCTGAAAGATCTAGCCATTGCAATACAGTAAGAAACGTGTTTCACTTTTTTCCTCGTTGGCCATCAAGAAATATCAGCTTCGTTTCGGTTCTTTGGGGAAATGAAAGGCCAGGTTTGCTTTGAGAGGACACCAGGCTCATTTGCCCGCTTCCTTTGCGTACCATGTTTTTAGATACCCAAAACCACCTATTTTGTTGCAAGTGACAGAAGAAGAATGTTCCAGGAAGCCAGAGGCTCATAAATGTGCCTCCCCGTGTTCAATCCCAACCGAGCATTTACCTGCTGGTTCTGCTGACTAAACAATTATCTCTCTTGGCAGGTCAGGAAAATACTTATTCCGCCATCAAACAGATTAGTCCGAAGAGGGAAATAACACAGCAAAACTCTGTAAAACCTGGCGGTATCAAAACATCTGGGTTTAGAAAACCGACTTGTTAATCTGTATGCATTAATGTCATGATATTTCTCTTTTGTGCCTGATGGGAGGATTTCCACACATAATGAACTCTCTGAGAATTCCTATAATTAATGCACGCATTACCCCTTGATAAAAGATACTTTTGAAGCAAAGTCTATCCATGGACACATGTCAGCCTTATGATCATGTTAATTACTCAGCCATGGGATGACCTCTTGCCATTACGTTCTTTGACACCCTCTGGATAATGTCCAAATTTGGTGGCTTTATTCAAAGGAATATATAGTGAGATGGGAGGCAGCACAAAGCAAGGGCAGGATGATAAATGGAATGGAGGGGCTTTCCTCTGATGAGAGGCTGAACGAGCTGAGATTATTTAGGCTTCAAAGAAGATGATTAAAGGCCTTGCTCCTGAGAAGGCACTGGGTGCCAATCACTCCAACATAAGTCAATGGGAATCACAGATGCTCAGCCTCATCCCTTAAGAGGTGATGCGGGTGAAATATTTAAACTACAAAGGGTTTATTATAAAATGTAAATGTGATGATTAATGGAGGTTACTGGACAGATCAGAGCTGTCAGGCAGAGGTTAAAGTGAAAAGGGACCCCAGATTACAGGAATTCACAGAGAATTTCTGTCTCAGTAAAGTAATATGTGGAATGGGTTCCTACAATGAAGGTGGTGGCATCTAGTGCCATAGATATCGCAGAACCATAGAAAATGCGGGTGGGAAGGGACCTCAGGAGGTCACATCCAGTCCAACCCCCTGCTCCAAGCAGGACCAGCCCCAACTACACCATCCCAGCCAAGGCTTTGTCTAGCCAGGCCTAAAAAACCTCCAAGGATGGAGATCCCACCACCTCTCTAGGTGACCTGTTCAAGTGCGTTACTACCCTCCTCGTCAGAAAGTTCTTCCTAATATCTAACTGCAACGTCCCTTGCTGCACCTCGAGACCATTGCTCCTTGTTCAGTCCAAGGTGAGCGGTTATGTCAAATGTAACAATTTAAAGTCGGTCTTGCGCTTTGCAATAACTGGCCGTTCTTCCTGCGAGGCAGTGGGGAATTTCTCGCTGTTTCATATGCATGTATCGGTGGGGAGAGTTTTTGCCCTGTTTTAGCAGAGAGTCAGTTTTAAACTACCTGCTGATATGCCATGCCGTCAGGGAGACTATAACAAGAGTAGTAATGCCTTGCATTTCATATAAAAAATTATGAATAAATGAGGGCTGGAAGAGCTATATCCTGGAGCTACTGAGACAGAGACATGCCTAGACAATAACCCAGTTTTTATGAATCAGGTTGATTAATGTTTGCCAAAGGATTCAAGGACTAGACGCACTATGCAAATGCTATGTGTTATTATTAAGTACAAAACCAAACCCAGAAAAAGGCAACCAGTTTATCTCTTTCTTCACCCCTTGATAGCACACATAGGGCATGCAAGCCCGACCTAGGAAGTGAATTCTAGACGTGGAAGCAAGTGATTACTCTTCCAGAGAGCTGGCAAACTTTGCACTACGAGCACTCGGGCCCTGGCCTCCTCCAGCTGGGCGAAGCTGTACCGATGCCTCGCATCTCCAGCTGTTTAGATCTCTGCTCATAAATAAAGCTCTTGCGCGTAGCATACTAGGCACTAGACTTTCTCAGTGGGAACTGATTGGCAGCGAAACACAAATAAGTCCGGACACCTGGGATCAGCTATACCGGAGGTGCAGTTTTACAAGGCATTGTAATAATGCTTCTGTTACAGGTTTGCCAGGAGACAGGGGTCTGAGCTGGTCCCTATTTTTATAAGGATCCCCCAGCCCAAGGAAGAGCTATTGACCAGTTTCTTTTCTGCACCTCTACATTTTCATTGTTCAAATTAATCTAAGCAAGATCCTGGCTCTGGAAATGGGAGTTTTTACACAAACCAGTCTAGTAAGCTTTAAAGAAAGGCAGGCCCTGCCAGGTTGGTTCCTTTGTGGTTGCTATGGCATTACCACACATTTTTCCATGTGGGGAAGGAAACCCCATGGAGACCACACAATAAAGGCTTGAATTTCCAGGGTGCTGTGTCCGTCTCGCCTCTTGACCCCTCTGACACTCTCATTCATGAGACCTACATTTGCTGCATCCCAATAAACAGCCGGCCATCAAGGGACCGTTTATAAAGGATTGCTGGCTGTTCTCCTTGATGAAATATACATTGTGAAACCTGCATTTTAATCAAGTTGAGAAGCATGCATTTTAAAGACACTGTTGTTTAAATACATCTGGGCTGTCATGTAATGAAGTTTCCTTCCCTAGAATGCCTGCATTGAAAAGTCAAGTTAACAAAACCAAAAATGGCTGTTCTGTGGCAGTGAACAATTCGGTCAAGTCTCTCGCACTGAGCGGCTGACCTCCGCAACCCCAGAGATACACCTGTCAGTTAGCTACCGTCACCCAGAACAACCACAGGCTGCGGGGATGTCCTATGAAAACGCTACAGGAAGACATCGCAATTCCCTGATGCGACGCTATGGGCGAAGAGCTCAGTCTGCACTTCAAAACAGCCTTGTGAAAGCCATTCCACTTGCCCCAGTATGTTCTGGGTGCGGCGATACGCTGAAGAGCAAAGAGGAACATGTAGCTTAAAGGAAAATCACTTTTTGAGTGAACAAAACTGGAAAGCACTTGATTAAAAAGAAAAATTCTTAGCCACCAGCTGCACCCTTATATTCAAAGTATGCTATCTTAGGGAATTGCTAATGAGAGGCGAGGACTTCTTTTGGGGATTTGTTGTTGTTGTTGGACCAAGTGCATAGTGGGATAAAGTCAGACGTGCTTTTGAATGCAACACCTTCTTCTTCAGCTCTGACTAATCACTAATGAAGAATTGGGTTTCGTCTTTTCTGCAGTACTGCCATAGAAGCACAGCCGTACCAGATCACTTGACTCTTCTTGCAAGACTGTGTGTAAGATCCAGGCCCCAGCTCAGGGAAACATACTCAGTGGTGTTATCTTATTGAATCCTGACCCTTGTTAACAAGCTTAGCTCTTGTGTTCTGGCCAAATCCCAGTGTGGAAGACGACATCCCACCTCTGAAGAACTCCCCTGGACCATCAACTGAGTGGTCAGCCTTGTGCATGATTGTGTCGCTACCTGAGTTACGCCCTAGCAATGGCTACTTTACAGTGGCAAATGAAATGCTCCTTCCTTTCAGTGTAAAGCAGAGTTTGTGTATCCACTGAAGTCTGTGAAATGCTTTCAGCTCCTAATAATAGGAACATTTTCCAAAAGCATGTGGAATTTGTGATTTCCAGCCATCTGTGCCAGCTATTTAAAATAATAATAATCTCCCATTAGATGAACACATTTGTGAATCAGGAGTGTTCCTCTTCAATTTTAGGCTAGCTAAGTTTCTTTGCCATTGAATACATATCCAGTTGCAGTGCAAACAATGGCCTGGATTCAGTTATTTGAGAGGAATGTATGGTTCACACCAAGACAAACAGCAGATGTTGAGGACTGGAAATGGTTCTGCTGAAAAATGTCAAATTGCATATGGGGTCCATCTAGTTGACCTTCAGCTGTCAACTGCTTTTCATTTCTCTCATTTTTCATGACATATTTCAAAGATATTGGCCTAGCAAGCCAGGCATATTGCATATGGCTTGTACTCTTTCTCTCCTTCCAAATATGCACATCTATATTGCACATAAGGATTGCTCTACCTACCCAGTGCAGAGTGACCCGACCCAGTCAACACAACTTCTTGTCTTTCAAGTCGTTTAGCTGAAGCAGGAAAACAAATTTCAGTCTTATAGTCTTCATGGGCTTGTAATGCAGGTAATGGACTTGTATATGGAAGAAGCTATAACAGGAAAGCTTCTCTCATGTGGAGAGCCCTTGAAACAAGTGACCAGTGCAGCAACGAAAACCCTCTGCCTGTGAGGCTCTGATGCCATGGAGGAGGGCTCAAGCTCTGGGGATCAGGTCCGCAGTTCTGCAAAATGGTTAAACTGACGTATCCATGCTTTAGCTTCACCCTAGCCATCAGTGTGCTAGTCCCACCATGCCCCCAGACCTCTGCTGCAGCTCTTACTAGAGAAAAGGCAATGAGGGCTGCAATGAGCAGATTGTAACTTTGTCGTGAGGCTCCTGACCGCAGCAGCCCCTGCAACTCAGCGACTGCAGGGCTGGTGACATTGCCTGAAATCGGAAATCTCTTGCAGTGCTTTTCCCACCTCTGCTGCTGAAGAGCCAGGCTAGGTTGGGAATGTCACTAGGGCCTTGTAGCATGTTCTGTACTGTCCTGTAGCTGGGGTGAGGATCTGGCATTACTTGTCTGTGGTTGATATCAAGGCAGAGCCTGTAATTTCCTTTGTTAAATCCACAGAGGCAATGCAACAGAATGTGTTCAGTCTGCAACCAGGGATCCTTGCCTTTGTCATCCGTATAATATATCTAATATACTGCTGCACATATATTGTGCACAGCTCAACTACCCCTACACCTGTCCTTTTCAAATCGGCCTTTCCAGCCTGTTTTGAATCAGGTTTGACTGTTTTGGTTACTTACAATTAATCATGAGGTGTATTTTAGGACTCGATTATTAAAACAGTGTAAAAATAGAGTTACACTGTTTCCCAGATGTGGTCCACATGGAGGCTGTCTCTGAGCCAGAAAGAGATCCAGATTCCTATCCCAGTTACCCCGTATAACTTAGAAGTTACTCCAGGGAAGTCAGAAGTTGCTTCCTCTGGAGTTAAAGCAGCATGAGTGAGAAAAGGATCTGTCCCAAAGTTCCTCCTCTTGAACATGAGGATTGCAAAGCCCCCCGCATCCCCACCCCGTATCCTCTAGGACAGCAGTTCCCAATCTGTGGTACGGGTACCACCAGTGGTAAACACTGCAGACAACCTGTCAGTGGTACGCGTTAACAGGTTTATTATACTTACTTTATATGACAAAAATTCACTGGTGGCACTTAAGGCTGAACTGAAAAATTTGCTGGTGGTACTTTGGGTGTATCATTTTAAATTGGTGGAGAACAATCTGTCAGAGTTTGGGAACCGCTGCTCTAGGAGAACGATTTGCCGCTGTGGGCAGCCTGATTAGCCCAGATCCCTTTAACTCAGTAAGAGTTTTTTTTTTTTTTTACACAAATCTGCTTCCTGAGGTTTTGGATACACTTTGACATTTCCAGAGTCACATTTGATATTAACCTATAGCCTTTGTGCTTGATTAAACCTGGCGGTATGGCTTGCACCAACTACTGATGAGGAGTGTAACTATATTTCACAGGGAACACAACCTACTAGACTCATGCACACCCAGGAAACCCTTGCGGAAGACACCATCACTGGGAGCCAACACCCTGGCCTTTATTGTTGAGCTCCTCCGTGACAGAGGAAGAACATGGATACAGAGATGGTTTGTCTTTAAAACATTTCTCCTGATTTGATTGCTTGGGTACTACGCAGCCCACTGGTAGCTGCTGAGCACTTGGACAACTGGAGTGCACTGCACACACTTTATATTGCGTCAGAGTTGATTTTGGTGCCAAGGCACTGCCAGCTGATGAGAAATGAAGACAAGGTAGCGATTTGCTGCTTCTAAATGGAGCAAGCAACATTTTTCATCTCAGCCAAGGGAAAGTTTCAGGGTTAATTCATACGACACGTTTGTGACAATTAGATGTGCTGAAGATGACTCGTGTCAGAAAGAAAAGAAAGGTGGGGTTCTTCAGAGATTGAAGGTGCACCTGCAAAAACCTGAGCACACCGTGCAGGCAAAGTGTACAATACTGCGTGTGTCAACCGGGTACCTACCAGAATAGGTGTGAATGCAGATGCCCGGCTGTTTCCGTGGCAGGCGGAATGCACGCTCACAAAGCCATAGTTGCCTTATTTCCTCAGTCTAGCCCCAATCTACCTCACACTTCACACACTAGCCTATCTGTGTGCACTAATGCTGTGAGCACACTGAATCCACATTATTAAAAGGCGCCTCATGGTGTCTCCCCATCAGATCAGCCTGTATGTAAATGGAATAATCAATAATCTTCACATTTTAAATGGTTCGGGTCCCAGAGAGCAGCCTTACTTGGATGTGAGCAAGGAGGGTAGATCATATCCCGCAAAGGCCTTTGAGAATAATTTATTCTTATTTATAAAGGCGTGTTACTCTAATGGCATACACACTAAGCACAATACAGCTTAAATATTCTTCACTGGTTAAAAATGTGACCTTCATTAACTTGCCTTTGTGTGCCTAGTTCTACAGGAACAGCTCATTGCATTTTCAATTTAATTTAATTTGAATGATAATTTAAAAGTTGTTTGATGCAAATGTGACCATCTGCATCCTAGCAGCTGATACAGTTTTAAAAAATGAGTTTGTTAGAGGGCTAGACTGATTGAGAATAACAACTACGGGATGCTATGCACCCGAGGACTGGATTACACACGTTACATACGTACTGGGTATCGGTACAGGGGAGATCCACTTTATTTGGAAATGGTTTAATTTTAATAGCATTTCTTCTAGCAAAAACACGTCCGGGAATATACGATGGAGGGAGTTTCTGGTAAACTGGCCGTGCTGGAGCACAGGTCTCTCCTGGGTGGTGCCTGCTGGTTGTTCGCAAGCTCTGGTCAACATGCCTTTTTCTGCTGATCCATGGAATCAAGCATTTTTGGAGCGAATGATCTTAGGAAAAGGAAGGTCAGACACCCTCACCACCCCAAGAGAGGAATAGCTGGTTCATAAAGTAGGTCTGAGTCTACACTGCTCTGCCTCTACCCGGCTGACTGATGCCTTTGCTCAGTGGGTGCAAAGCAGACCTGTAATTCTACCCCTCTACCTTCCAGGCACAGGGAGGGGGCCAGGTTCAGGGATCCCACGCAGGCATTACCATCCCAAGAGCAACCCGCATCCAGAGTCCGGGGGGCTACTTAGAGCCACGGGCAGGAGCGCGGTGATCACCAGCCGCTTCCTTCCACATGGTGGGGAGTACAACAGCCACAGGGGCGTCTGAGCAGCTCTGCTGCCCCTCAGTAGCCTGGGGAGAAGAGCTGCTCTCTGCCAGCCAGCAGGGAGACGCCAGCACAGCTCAGCCGGCCGCGCTGCCGTCTCGGATCTGGGAGCTGGGATGGTCTTTAGGCCATTTAAAAGGATGAGCTGCACTGATGCCTCCCATGCGCTTAGACACAAAGTGGCACTTAAATACATCAGTGAACCAGATCTGTAAGCTTTGCTCTTCCAAGGTATAAACACAGCCACCTTATTTCTGATGCCCTCATTTCAGAGACGAGGGTTTCACAGAGGGCATCAAGAGTTCAGACACAGCTTGAAGAGTGAAATGAGTGAAAGAGGCAGGAGAAAAGCCACTCAGGCTATCCTCTCAGATCAGGGTCTGCCTTTACCAATCACTGTGCTCCATGGCACAGTTTTGCTATGGGAATGACCTAAGCCAGATACAAATGGAATAAAAGATGACAAGTCAATTATAGAAGATCATCAGAGCCAACCGTTTCATTACGGTTTTGATCGGTGCTAAGGCAGCTTGCTACATGGTTAGGCTTGGCAAACACCAAATGCTTCCCAAAATTAAGAGGTTACATTTTAATGGTTCAAGTTGTCCTGAATTTGAAAAGCAACAGAGATAAGAGATGAAACTTCTCTTCTTCCAGTGTCTAAATTGAGATTGTAAGCTCCTTGGGACAGCCACTGTCTTGTTACTTTGCCTGTGTTGCTTGCACCCAGCCCAAGCTGGGCCACCTAAAGGCAATAAATAACGATGCTGATGATGATAACCTTCTGTTCTCCATCATTACTCACCTGTCAGACTTTGAATAATTCGATTAAATTAAATCAAGAAACCTTGCACTGGCTTTTCTTGAGCCTGGGGTTGAATTGATTAGTGAGTTACTTTTAGAGTAATATGATAAAATGGGCTCCTGCATCTGAATCAAGCTCTTGAAATGAAGCCAAGAGAGCCATTTTGCCTGTACTGCTTCCTTGGTGAATGACTGCTTTGCTCTAGCAGAGGATGGAAATTTGTTTCTGTGCCTTGGATTTACATGAGACAAAGTATGCAAGCAGCTAAGTCCTTGCAGCTCCCTCACACGCAGGGGCATTGTAGGAGAAGCATGATCACACAGTGCCAACAACACACAGGATGACCACTGCTGACAGGGCCAGCGAGGAAGAGGAAACCAGGTGGAAAATGCTTTCCATCCCATGCTCCCGAAACAAGAAAATGTTTTTTGAAACAATTCTGACAGCCCGTGAGCAGCACTGCACCTGAGGGCAGTTAGTGCCATCTCCCTTGCAATACAGACTAGCCACAACCTCAGGACTGGGAACTACAGAGATAAGCTGCTAGTCAGTTGAGCACACTCGGGGCCAGGAAAGGTCCATTCAGCTGTGAACACTGATGGAGACATCATTCTCTACACAGGATCCCCAAGTGCTAATGACCTGGAGTCACTTACACTTTGTAGCCTAAGAAATGGGGAAGTTTTAGTGTGTCTGTAATAAACTGCTTGAAGTAGCTGTAATCTCAGTGCAGCAGGGGAGGCAGAAATCACCCCGGTGAGTCTGCTTATATGCAAATCTCACTCTCCCTTCCCAGGTGAGCAAACAGCCATACACAGTGGTATTATTTTCTTAAGGGATTAATTTAAAACTAAATGGAAGATGGAATTACAACGGATGTACGTGGCCAAAGAAACCCAGTCAGGCGTGCCTTCTAATGAAAGCCATGCCAGAAAGACAGTCAGAACAACTATCATTACTGCTAGAGGGGCAGAAAATAAGCCATAATGATCTCCACTCTATTTTTGGAATTGAATTCTGTACAGACAGGTAATTTCATGAAGCTGGGCACCCAATGTGAGTTGCTATTTATATGCAGTTTAATCCTGACTTGCTTATTGTGCATACTTGGCCATTGAATAAAAGGCTGGAGGCTATTCAGGAAAAGTGCAATATGGCTTTGCATGTACAACAATGACACCGAAAAAGAGCTGATCCTGTCCTGAGGACTAGTTTATTTGACACTGGGCACATTTGCATGTGCTTTCACATGTGCCTAAACTTGACAATTTAGATGCATGTCCACATGTGCACGCGCTAACGCACATTAATGTACATTAACGTGGGTGTGCAGACCGACTTTGGACTAAAGTTAGTCCCAAGTCAATGGACACACACCGCGTCAATGCACACTAGCGCATCCATATGTTCACTAATGCAATTTAACTATTGATACATAAATTTGATACGTGCTTTATGCATCAAATTTAGGCTTAAATAGGTTTGAATTGACATTTTTAAGGTACATTACTGGAACACACATGTGGACACATGCCTTTAATGTACCTTAAATCAGGCTAATGCATATTAAATGCGCACCTATAGACATGCCTACAGATATGTCATTCAAGACCAATGGATTGAGGTAAGCAAGCACTCCTCTCTTAGACTGCCTGTATTACGTCCTTCACCCAAGGACCCAAACGCTCTTCACTAGGATGGGAAACAGGGGGTTTATGAAGAGGTGGGGTGGGTTCTGTCACTTGGGGACCCCTCACAACTTGGGAACTCCACGGCCACTAGTCAGCTTAGCACAAACCTCAGTTTGAGGCCAAACACCACTCGTAGTTGTACTCACATTTGAAGCCAAAGGGGTTGCACAGACAGATGTGTCAAAAGATAATGTTTTGGAACAAGCCTGAGGTCAAATGGGCATTCTGCCAAAATTGGCTGGACCTGTGTTACAAAGCGTGTGTTCCAGGTAAGAACCAACTACGTCCTTTCCAACCACTACGTCATATTCACCTATCCAGACTGATGGATCTGTGCAACCACGCTTCCTTCTTAGCAGAAGGAAGAAAACATGTGCTAATTCAACCCATCTGGGCTGCAAACATGCTCTGTCCCCAGGCACCATTAAAGGAGCGCGTGCAAGTTCTGAGTCATGAAGTTTAATATCTGACACACCAAAGGTGTTCACAGTGAAACCAGAGATTCACTGCAGCATATTTATAATGCAGGTGCATGTAAGCAACATTTTTCAATCTCATCATTAAAAACATATTTCTGTCATTTCCCCCTGCGCATCCTAAATTGGGATATGAAAAATCACAGCAACTTTTAGAAAAACTACAATTGCCTAGAAATCGCTGTAAGACACAGTCATCTTGTTGTCTTCAGTTTCAAATGTCAATGAAAACTGTAATTAAGAACACTAACAACATATGATACTTTGTATGTTCCCTTTGGTGGTAATGAGAACCATAAATGAAATGATCAAAACTTAGGTTGGTTTGGAACTTACCTGACAGGCACAATCTGTCATTATGTCTGACTTTCTGTAAGCCAGTTGAAAACTAAAAGTATCCACTTGATTCAGAAGCTTCTTGGTTGCTGCTCTAATGAACTATATATAATTGCAGACATGTTATATGAACAAGGAAATGGTACCTCCGTAGACATAAGTCCTTGGGAAGATGGAAAGGAGTGTCTTGAACTTCATAAAAAGAGATTGCACTGTGCAAGGAAACAGGGCTGCGCCGAGCTGAAAAGGTGGCTGTGCCACACATCCTGTTTGGGGAGAGGACTTGTTTCTGATGGTACATAACATCCCCTGCTGTAACAAAAAGCAGGTTTTCCTAATTAGGGTTCTTGAACCACCCACTCCGTCTCTCCTTCCCTTTCAAAGGCACTTGAAAGCCAGTCTGAGCAACAGCGAAGCCGCAGAGCATTTGAGTCTCTTAATAGGTCCTCAGAACAGCACTGGTGTGATTCAATAAGAAGCAACAAATATTTTTATTTATGCTGACCACACAGAAATAGTCACATTATTTGTAGCTCTATTTTTTTCCCCTTTGTACAATAGCTGATTCTCAAAAAAAATCAAATGACAACCAGCATTTGGTCCAAACATCATGCCTTACTATGCAAGCCTTGGAAAGCAGCTATTTTGCATGAATACTGATTGACATGCATGAGAAATTGTGCCCATTTCCTATTCTCTCTACCTTGCCTAGTTTTCTAGTATGAAGCATTCCTTTAGTTAGGAATGTTATCGCAAGGCTTCCAAAATGCAAAAGCTGTTGAACTAATCAGATAGAAGGATTGCATGGATTTCATCCATCACTGAAATTTTTTCCCTTCTTTCTTTGTAAATATACAGATACCAATGGTGGAGCTTATCCAAGATTGTCAGCTGAAATGTCCTTGGCTGGCCAGAAAGATCTTTAAAATGCAAGGTTTCTAATGAAAAATTAGCCCTTGTCGTGTATGCTTCAAAAACCCTCAGCTACACACGTTGCCTCTCGCTGGCGTATGCTTGTAAAGACTGGGGAATTCATCTTGTTTTCCCTCTGGAACTCTAAGCCACAGCCTTTCCCTCTGAATAAACCTTGAAGCCATTCACAGCAAATGAATGGTGTTTTCCATCAGCAGTTTTGCCAAGTCCAGTTGGCATGCTGCATCTGGCGTGCCATTTAGTCCTGCTAACAGCTAGATCTAGTAGAGGTAGGGGGGCTTTTAATGTCTTTGTTGTATGAGGAAAGCTTTAGCACTGCTGGGGTATCAAAATCTCCAACAGCTTGATATCTGAGCCCTTTCCCTGTTGTGTCCTCATAAATTAAACATAACTGCTGCCACCCGCTCATGTAGACAGCTATATTCTAATAAATCATGTAAATAGAGTCTTGGAGACTCACTGCCCTTTATTTCACGAGAGTAGTGTAACTCAGCTGTTAATTGGATCCAAGATACAATCTATTTTACCACATGTTCCTCAAGCGGGATTCTGCAAAGTCCTCCACAGACTAATAAAACACACTGTGCGCTCTCACACGCACGCAGAATCCACCTCTGGAAATCAGAGAGGAGGACAGTAAAGCAGGAGGACAAAGACAAAGCGCCCTCCCAGTGGCTCTTCATTCCTGTCTGCCTCTGTCTTGGTGAAGCCTTTAGCATTTAAATGAAGGTCCACATTGAGCTGGTTTCCTAGGCAGGGGCAGCGTGGGTCGTTCTGACGGCTTATGAGGCTTCAAATTCCCAAGCGAGTGGCTTTGAAAAGGCTTGACAAAATGTAGCCACTTAGGAGCAATTGCACCAATCTGCTCTGGTTTTTTAAGCCAGCCTGAGACTATTTTATTCCGTCAGACAGGCCTTGTCTTGTTGCACGTCATTAGAAAATTCTGGGGTTTGCATTTATTCACCGAACAAGTATTCAACTCACAATTTGTTCCCTCACGTGAAAGGTTCCATATTTTCATGCAAAGAGTTGCTTACAATTATGAGAACAGCACGGCCTAGAGCTAAAGCTGATTTATGATTTTAGACAAATATCCGGACTTCACTCGGTGGAACTGGGCTACTTTTCCTATTCCAACTCTGGCTTCATCGGCTTTTGGAAGAAGTAGTCACCTGATGGAATCAAGTTAGACAAGTCAGAGTTGGAAGGCTGCTGTAGTGCCCTGTGCTTCCCACTGCCGTGACTAATGGCCTACAACTTCAGCTACATGAGGTATGTCTACACGTTCATTAATGCACCATAGTTACTGCACATTTAGTTTACTACTTGGATAACCGAGAACTAAATCAATGCACATGGGTTTTTACAGACGCTAACTGCGCAGAGGCCTAATATTACTGCACAGTAGCGTATTAGCATGGTTTTTGCCTGGCGCACTACTGCCAGTATTGTTAGGCTACTGTGCAGTTAGCATCGCGTGTAGACACACCCATGGAGGTGGAATTTCAGGCCTCTAGCTTAACACAATATCTAATCCGGTTACAAATATGTACGTTAGAGAAGCATTTGGTTACCATGTATTCCTTATATGACTACAAATACACTTCACTAAAGACAGCTTCTGTGAAAGATCTCAGTATATCACTGAAAGCCCACATTTGTATGGGATCGACACTACTTTTAGAAAGTTGCAATAGTCTCCTTTCAAACAATGGAAGACTTTACAGAACCATAGAAAATTCAGGTTGAAGGGATCTCAGGTCATATCTAGTCCACCCCTGCCCAAAGCAGGACCAGCCCCACCTATATCATCCCACCTGCAGTGACTTTTTCACTTGTTCACCCGCAGTCACTTTTTTTAAAGGCATCCTGCAGACATTGGCAGGATAATCTCAACAATCCTACCGTACAGCCATTGTTCTAGTTAGTATTAAAGTATTGAGGGGCAACTGTAACAAAATTAGTTTGGCTGCCATTCTTTACCAGGACTTGCTATAGACCAAATAAACACTGCACTCCCGGCATGTAAAAGCAGCAACTTAGACTTGTATTTAGAAAATCCAGGCCGGCTAGCTTGCATCAAAATTATTGAATACAAAGCTTTCTGTAGAAATTTTGTAGGTGTTCTAATATAACTTTGAATGTCACGCTTCTATGTTAGGAACATTTAAAATGAGATCTATGGTGCCTTTAATCCAGTTTTTAAAAGCCCAGTTTGGGAGTAATGGAAAGTTTTTACTGCCTAATGGTTAGTTCATAGCCTGTATGAAATCTGTAGGGATGTCAGTATAATTAGCAGTGGACAGCGTCCATTGTAGAGAATAAAGCGGCTTCCTTGTTGGTACTTATAGCACAGAGACCAAGGATGGAAGTTAGAAGTGAAGGCTCGCATCACTAGATAGAGGAGATCCCTCTGGACAGAAGAGTCAGTCTGCAGAAGCATCACTCTCCTGGGTTAACCTGGGTAATGTGCAAGCACTGACGGCAAAGATACTAGGCGGAAGGAAGAACTACACAATGCCAGTGCATGTGACGCACAGTCTGAGAGGGAACGTGCATGATTCCCTCTGATACCTCCGGATTGCAAGGGGGAAAAAGAGGCTGTTCTGGAAGAGTGGTTATTCTGGCCAGTGTGGCTGTTGTGCGTTCCTGTGAAGGGTGGTGGCAGGGCTCAGGCGGTCAACCTATTTGGGGCCAAACGGTTTTGCTAAGAACTTAGTTTTTTCCCCACAAAGGCTTACTACTAAATGCAAATTCCAGTAGCCTTCCATGAGGGTTCTTATAATGAACATAGGAACTTGGTGATGGCTTCCGCTACTACAGACAGACTGCATGGAAAACTGGATCAAACGTTCCTACGTGCATGTGCACACATTTGTGATCTACAGAGGAGGTTCCCATCCGACGAGTTGAGGTTCGACCTTCAAGCCTGATGTTACAGAAAACACAAGCAGTTTCCTCTCCCCTCTGTGCCCCCACATCACAGTTCTTGTCATCAACATTGGCTCATTTAGCATTTCTATTCCTTGGTTGGTGCCACGTGTGTGTGCGTGATAGGAAAAGTGAATGGGGCGAAACTGCTTTAATCTTCAAAGCTCTTCTTGCAATCCCAAGATGGCAACTCATTCCCTAGGGATACCAGGCGAGTTCGGCCTTCAGGGGAAAGGGACTGAGGTATGCTCGGAGCAGTGGGCAGGGCTCCCCGGGAGACTGAACACATTTATCTGCTGGAGTGTAACCACCATGTTTCGTGGAGGACTAGGGAGACGCTTCACATCCATTAGGATGACATCTCTCAAGCAATGGTGTTCACTACCTGTCACCTAGAAAACAGTGAATTACATCTCATGTACCCGACGCGTGAGAAGCTTTTGTGAGTTCACGTCTGTGCGAAGAGTTAGTGAGCTTACGCTGCATTCCAATTTGTTAAAGTCATTACACATCTCCAGGAAAAAGCAGACTCATTTTCTTAATTGACTGCTGCTGCTAGTTATCTATCCTTCTTGCTTGAACTACCCACCGCATCATCAATGCAAGGTGATTTATCACTTAGAGTAATTTTAATTTTGGAAAACATAACACCCTTGAGGGATTTTCCGTCTCACATTCCCTACATGTTTCAGAGAACGTTGCGGCTGATGGCCTGTTGGAAGACACTTGCATCCTTTCACCACTAAGACTGGAAAATAGTACCATCTCAAGTACATAGGAAAAGTGTTAAATGTCCATAGAGCTGAATGGTCTGGAAATGAGTCTTTTCCTAGGAACAGGAGATGACATTGTACCTTAGCGTGCCTTCCCCTATCCTAACTACCAGGTACATAGGATAAGTCCAATCACTGCACACATGTAAAACTGGCCTGGACAAATAACTGTACTGAAAAATAAGCTGAAGGGCAGAATACTTCACTCGCAAGAGAACGAGATAGACGGCTTCACCGATATTTTCCACCTTTAATGTCCCTGATTTGACAATTTACACTCAGGGCTCAGTATTGTTATTTTCTTTGCAGCGAGTCTGGGTCTCTAATGAACTTCAGACAAGTTACTGACCAAGAGCCTCTGTCTGTGCATGTTCGTCCCTGAATTACCCTTACAGCCTGGCTTTCAGAGGTGCTGAGCACTTGCACATCTCACTGATTTTAACTGGAGTTGTGGGTGCACAGCATTTCTGAAATCCGGTCTAACGGCTCAATCCCTATTTTCAATATATTTGTAGACTCTCTGAACTGATCTTGCAAAGCTACAAATCTTTTCTACAAAGCAGAGTAGGCAGCCTTTTAAAACCCATAAAACAGGGGGAAAACACTAATGGAACATTTTCACGACTGTACTCAGTGTATTTTACTGCACGTCCATGAATGGTTGTTTACAAGACAATTACAGAGCATCTTGTGGTGATTTTTGTCATAAGTATATATAAAAACCATAGGGCAAAGTAAAAGCAGAGGGAAGTTCGGGGGCCAGTCTGCTTCCTAACTGGATTAGAAAGAGTTAATTTGGATTGAAGCAAGACATGACAATGCCTTTTGCATGCTAATAGCAAATTGACTCAACGGTGGCTTGGCTCTCCATCAAACTTAGAACAACTGTTTGATGTCTGGCTTGAATGGAAAAAAAAATTCCAGTAGAGACACATCCAACTTCCTGTATTAAAATCCTGCCATACCGCTATTCTCAACAGCCTTTCATATTTTGATAGGCAACAGTACTGAGGGATCAGCAAAGTATGCCACCTCTTCTGATTTGCCTTTTTTCTGATCCAACACAGAAGTCGCTCATCCTGTTAGAAAGCTCTTAGGCCTCTGCAGGATCATTAGTGCTACCGTCTTACTTGGGCTGCTAATACATCCTCTCTCCCATTACTGCCCGCTGAAACGCTGCCTTCTGCTTTACAGCCAGCTCTGAGTTTATTAAGAAAATGGGCAGAGTTGTACTGCAAATGGCTTTCCATTAAGAAGATGAATTCAATACGGCCAGAAACTGGTTGAAGAGCATCTTTTCCTTGAAAGTGTTTTTGTTGCAGGAAGCATCCACGTGGCACTTCAGTGCCATTTTCTGAATGAATATTGCGTGGGGCTGCAGAGATGGGATCTTTTGGGATGCTTGCTCTCCCCTTCACAATGAATTTGCTCAGATGAGCCTCTCCCTGGCCATACAAAATGAGGATTATTTTCTACTCAAGCATGTCATTAGGAGTGACAAATTATGCATGACTATTCAGCCGCCTGCTTTGATTAGAGGGATGCATTTACTATATGATTTGGTATCAGGCTTGTGGTTTTGAAGAAGGAGAAACGAGATAACAAAGAGACTAACCCAACTTACGCTTAAGCCAATGACTCCTTCAAGAGCAGGATAAGGCCCTGGCTTGATGCAGACTTGGGAGTGTTTCAATGCACCATCCGTATTCTTTAAATTTGGTCCCTAGTCATCTCTAGCATTTGTCACAGCTCATTAGGCTGTAAGAATGAAGCCTAGTGGCCTATCCCAGGGGGTTAGACTGGAGAGAGGGGAAAAAAGATCCAAGACAAAAGCGAGAGGGAAATATTCTACATTTTAAAACAATAAATAATTGAATTTTATTGCTTTTGAACAGTGCTGGATTGATAACACTGGCAACAGGAGGTCCCCATGTACCTACCAATCAGATTCTGCAGCGTCCCCACACAGCCCTGACAAAGTACCTCAGCTGCATCCTACAGAAGACCAGTCTGTATTCCCAAGCCTCGTGACTGCACTGGCCATTTGCTATAGGTGTCCTTATCGCAGAAACCCCAAACTACTGAAAATGGAGCTGCCCCCCTCCCAGCCCGCTCACTCCAATCAGGCAGCTGAGAAGCTATCAGACAGTTAATGATATTCAATCCTCAAAGACTGGAGCCATGATCCAGAGGCAAAAGTGTACTGTATTTCTTTGGTAGACCCCAGGAACAAGGGGTCCATGCAACATCTAAAAGAAGAGCCAGCTCAGGTACTGGGATTGCTTGGGACAGTCCCAAAGGTGTAAAAGACATCAGGAGACACTGGCACAGTAGAGACTCGCTTCTGTAACAACACCTGGGCTACACCACCAGTGCAACACCGCTGGAACCACTTGTCCCACCTACCTCTCCGATTCCAAATTTAACATGCAAACCGTTCCAGGTTCCCTGCTCACCTAGCTTTTCTTCCCTTACCCTCAGTTTAATTTAATCTGATTTCTCTAGTCTCCTGGGACAAACTGATTAATTCTTTCCCCTTCCCCCTTAATCCCATGAGTCCCTTGTTAAATTTTTTCCTGCCTCAGTGAGATCTTAATAAATGCTGCCTGTGGCTGGAACTTGGATTGGATCTCAGGACTATAATTAATTTTTTACTTCCTCTGTTGCTTCAAGATGCTATTTACAGTCTTCAGCCCTCAAAGGATCAGAGGTTTTTCAGGCTGACTAATGTTGTTGCCTTTGATTACTACTTCGCAGCCACCTCTTTCTCCTGTTGTCTTGATGGCTTTCTCTTTATCCAGTTTATTTTTGATAATGGGAAATATTGACACATTTGTCTGTTGAAACTGAAATCTGGAGACAGTCATTGCCAGTGTTTTGTCTTTGCTCATGCTCTGTTATTTGGAAACCTCTCCCTCTCGGCTGGCTGTGGGAAAGTACGTCCATTCCCACCCCCAAGAACAGCAACCTGCTCTGTCTGTAATCTTCCCGATTACTTTCTATCATCTTGGTGTGTCTCTTTCTCATAAGAGCTCTTGAGTTTAATGCTAGAATGTTGACTGCCGGCCAAGTAAATGCTTTGGAGGATCCCTACAAGAGCAGAAAGAAGTGAGCAAACTGGAACAAGTTCAGAGAGGAGCTACAGAAACGATTATGGAGAGTAGAAGGATGGATTTAGAAAAGAAATATTAAGACACTGCACTAATGGGAACAGGCTGCTGAACGCTGGTGGGGAGAGGGGAATTATGCAGTCTGATACAGCAGGGCATAAAGAGGGATGTGATGAAATGAATGAAAGGGAAGTTTAGAGTACCAGAAAAAGCTTCTATCTGGTAGTGAGAGTCTCACACCCAGAACTGCAGGAAGGGGTGTCAGTCTCTGTACAAAGAGAAACTCAGTGCTTTAGCAATGACCTGGGAGGCTGGCTTCACTTTGCCAAGAAGCTGAACTTTGCATAGCAAGGGAATGCAAATTTCCTCCTCCTCTCTCTTTTGCATGAGATTTATGCCACCTCTGTACACACAGCCTCTGTGCAGCTATAAATCAAAGCGGAGGAAGGGAATTAGAGCTGGGAAACAGGCTCTTGTGCCTCTGCTCCCTCACTCCTCTCCCGCTGCAGGGAAGTTTCCTGGGTCCACGTTGGTCTGTTATCTATGACAGGCATTTGTTCTATCCAAGGCGGCAGGATCCTAGGGCTAATATAAGCCCTACCCAACCACTGAAATTTAGCAAACCACTGACCACTGTAAATGCAACCATCACACTGTGAAATGCAGCTGGTTCTGCCTTGGCCAAACCCCGCCTAGGCAGCTAAGACCCCACTGTGACAAAGGCAGAAGTAAAGGTGTTGATTTTTAAATAAAAACTCTGTTTTCCAATTCCTTCCCTTCTACTCGAATGATGCTGGTCTCCTTAAATAAAACAGGCTTGAGCAGATGGGTTTATTACAGAGGAAAGCACCTTCACTGATCCATGCAGCTACAGATGACCAGGCTGCCGGGCGCATCGACACAACTGCACTCAATGCTGTGCTCAGCAGGATTGCTCGCATGGCCATGATGCACGAGCTGCAGGGTAACAGCTTGACAGCTCTGCAAATCCTGCCCTGCAGGGAGAGAGGCCCCCATTGCTTCCTGACCTCCCCAGTAGCACCCGCCCCCAGCCTTGTGCCAGGAGCTGCAAGGTAGGTAGCAGTCAAAGACACCGGGGCAGAATTCAGGCTTAGGTTCAGGGTAACGTGGCATTGAACTCGTGGCGCAGGGCAGGCAGCCTGGAGCACAGCACCACACCCGTGCGTGTGCTGCCTTCACGCGGGAGCTCCCGGTGCAGCAGGCCAGCGAAGGTCAGTGCTTCTAATGTGGCTCGTTGAACAACCGGGTGGAAGCTAAGTGCAGCAACTCATGAAGTATTTACAGGGGAGCAGGAGAGCGAAGCTAATCATGGATCTACCTAAGCACAAGCAGCTGCCTGCCCTGATGCCTGGTGCAGTCATTTCTTTGCTCATTCAATGCGCCTTTTCCATAAAAAGGAATAAACCCCCCAGTGAGCCCAGGCAGGAGCTGAGCCGCTCCCTCCCTGCCACCAGCAGCCAGACATTAGAGCACCACTGAATGAACCTGTGTTGTCTCTGAGCTGCAGTTTTTCTATTTGCCGCCCCACCTTCCCCTCTTCCCTGCGACCCACAGCTGCGAGTACTTGGCAGGTGCATTTAGCACAGCAAGGCCCAGCCCTCCCTGGGAGCTAAGGCACTCAATAAAGCAAGTTCCAGGGATGCTTTGTTGGCGAAGTTTGCCAACCCCTCACAGCAAGCCAGCAGATGCGAGTCGAAGTCACAGCCACTCTCTGGTGCATCACAAAGCACCTGCACTGGCAATGGGAAGTCCGGGTGGAGAAGCAGAGATTCTGCCATCGGCTCTGACCAGGCAAACAGAGTTGGTGTGAGCACACCAGCCCTGAAACCGCCTCTGCTCTGGGTGGAATGGCCTCACACAGACTCTCCGAGTGGCATCTGACTACTTTCTGCAGGTCGCTGGCTAGTACCTTAGACAGCACCTTGACCTGGGAAGTGCTAGGCAGGTGCTAAGCACAACTCCCACAGGAAGGGAGTTATGCTTCCTGACATAGCCCCTTCAGCCAGGAACTCCTCACGCCACAAGGCTGCCTGCAGACCTCAGATCACAGGCCACTGGCTAAGGCAAAGAGAAGCCACGAAGTTAAGGAGGTGACAAGGGGTCTTGCTGCACCAGACAGAACAAGAAACTAGAGTGCACATCAAAAGTTGCTTTGCTTCAGATGGAGAGATCCCAGCCTAGCTCGTAACACAGCACTGCTTCTCCCCTCTGGACTTAATTTTCCTTTTCTGCAGTCCTGCCCAGCGGGTGTCTGAGCTTGGCACGTCAGAAAGGATCTCAGGGAAACAGCTGCAAAGAGCAGGGCACTGCGCACAGTGAGCTATAACAAGGGCTTGACTAGCATCTTTCATCTGTGGATCGCAAAGTACTTTGCAGACATCTGCTAGCCGAGTCTGACAATAAGCCCGCACAGCTTATTATTAGCTCTGCTTTGCAGAAGAGTAACCGAGACACAGAGCCCGTAGATGTCTTGCTCTAAGGCATCCAGGAAATGAGATCCAGCACCGTGGAGTCCAGCGATGACCAGCCCCTGCTGAATTCACTGCAAAGCCCTCAGGGGCACTGACTGTACTTGGCTCACTCCAGAGACTTCTTGCAGAAATGCCCAATTTACTTCTGGCACCTCACTTATATTTTTGTTGAAGTCTCAACCGTGTCCTGAACTTACCTCTTCCTCTGTCTATTCACAGTGACCCGGAATGTACTGCCGTCACGACCGGACTCGCAAAAGGATTCTCTGTTCATTTTGGTCTACCAGTTGCAAATGCAACAAGATGCAGAAGGTCACGTAAAGCTCCTGTTCAGTGTTACTTGCAGGACACAAGCACACATTGTTCCGTATCTGTGCTGCAGCCTCGCAGACCTTGTCAAAGGGAATCATCTCGGTCCCAGCGGATCAGTGTTCCAGCTCCGGAAGGTGCACTTGGCCGGCAGCCCACAGGCACCTCAGTACAGGTTGATCCGCATTAAGTGATAAGCTGTGACAGGCCCCAAGCAGATCTGGGGCAGCTAAAAATACTTTGTATACAAAAAAAAAAGAAAGAAAGGAAACCAAATGAAGGCCATTGGAATGATTTAGCCTGAAATACAGGACCCAGTTCAAAAGCTAGAAAACAATGGCTGAGTCAGTAACTCTGGGCCTGATCAAGTACATCACACAAGAGCCCGGAGACAAAATCAGGCCCAGTGATAGGAATGGACACAATCTAATGAAAGCCCGTGAAAACAAAGTTTGATCCGGGTGAAGAGCACTATACAGGTGTTGGCAATGTGCTTTTAGATGTTACAACTCATTCGCGTTTACAGATAGCTCCGTTTTCTAAAAATCGGTGGCCTGCGTTCAGTTCTACACGGACGCATCCTCAGCTGGAAGACGAGATGCTCTTGGCTAGTATTTTCACGTGCACTTAAAAAAAACAAAGCAAACATAAAAACTCTGCTTTTTCTAGAAAGAAAGCATTCCTGAAACTGGAGAGATCTGGCAACAACTGGTACAGAGAGTGCTTTGCTCCTGGGGAAAACCTGCCACTGAAGCTTGAGACAAAGGAGATCCCAGAGGTGACAAATGACCACTCCAACAATACACCACCTCCAAGTGATTCCCCGTTAGAACTAGGGAGCCATAGGGTGGCATCAGCTCTTCATCTGCTGCCTGGCACCCAGCAGATCACCACGCCGCACAGGAAACAAGAGGGTGGTTGCACATTTAATTAAGAATCAACTGGGAGAAGAGGACATCATCTGGAAGTTATCCTTTGGTGCAGTCTCTCTTCTCCCCTCCACAAGGCCCGTGTCCTGGGGACCTGTACTGAGGCACTACAGTGGAGGGCAAGCCCCACTGCAGCCTGTGAGCGCTGCTCCTAGCTCACCCAGACCGTAGCGTAACCCTGGCTCACAGAGCAACATCACTTTGACCCAGCGAGAGCTGTATCCTCTGTGCCGGGACAGATCTCAGAACTCAAACATGGATCTTGCACCTGACGATCAGATAAGCAGATAATTATCCAGCCTCCTCCACTTGTTCCAACAGGTGATGTGAATGCCCTAAAACACCTGTCTGTATAAGAGCCCAGACCATGCCCCTTGACCTCTGGGACACTCCTCCTTTTTCTGATCCACCCAGGATTTGCACTCCAGGAAAGTCTTTACCTTCAGAGTCACTTTAAATGCTGCCTGTTATTAAGTTTTCCCACATGCAGCAGAAACACGGTTCGATGTGATCCAAATGGTGTCACTGTAATTATGGTGATTATCTGAAAACTAGCCAATTACTTTCTTAATCTTGGTGCCAGTTTGTATGGAGATAACAGCTGTTCTGAAGCAAATTTGTTATTGCGCTACTGTACGTTTGCTAAAGGTTGGGGTCGTAGATTCGAGCCTTGTTTTAAATATCAAAAATGCCATGAAGTCATGTAGCTCACCACTTCTTATGGTATTTTTTAAATGTCAGGAAGGGAAAAAAAATCCTTTATATGCCAACAGAAGTGTTTGGAAAAGTGATTTACTAACGACTCCTGGCCAGAAATCTGTACTTCCCAAGCAGCATATCACAGAGCTGTGAATTAACTCCTGCCTGCTGGCTTGCCTTCATCCAGGTAAAAATAAGAAGAAGCCACCAACATGATTCTTCTGTTTCCAGTCCCAGCATAGTTTAACCGGGTCAGTGCGTAGCTGATAACAGGGATCCTGGGGAATTCAGCATTTCCTGATCACCTGTTGGAGTGCACCACTCAAAACCCCATTCTCTGCTGGCTCGTTGCAGGATCCAGTGCAACATCGCTCACGTACAGCCCCTTCCTCTCTTCTGTGCACTTCGGTCAATGGGAGTTTTACCACTAATTTGAACAGGAACAGGATAGATCCTTTGTGTGCAGTATCCTTCCTGCATCTGCCCTTCTCTCAATGTCCCATCCCCTCCTGTTTTCCCACAGTATGGCTGGCACTTTTCTTAGGTTTAAATGAACCTAATTAAGTGTAGTTACCCTAACTTGCAAAGAAGATGCCTCACCACTTCTTCCCATCACACATGTAAGCAATCCTCAGTCAGACAGCGGCTCAGCCCAGCCTGCCATTTTGTCTAAAGCCAATTCCTTCATCTTGTGTTTGCTCCTATATTCTCCCCCAGGCTGACCTTCATTCTTTTCTGGGAGTGGCTTTGCAGTCCTTGGCTTTGATGTGTGCATAAAACACAATAAATAAATATTGGAGTAAAATAAAATACAATAAATAAATAAACATGGCTCCAACAAATGTCACGTGGGTTAAAGACTATTAAACAGCATTGCAAAAAAATAAAATCACATCTTTTCCCCAAACAGCATAACTATGCCCCCTGAGCGACTCAGCTGGAAGGAGGAGTGTGTTTGCCCCACAGCACACGTGTCCCTATTGTTTCCTCTTACTATCTGCGAGCCTAAAACACACGTGTGGCAGGCTGCTCCTGTCATGTAAATCAGCGCTCACCGCGGCTTCTTACAAGGAAGTGCATCTTAGTGTCCGCTCTCGGTAGACAGCTGCAGGGTTAGAGATAAGACTCTTAGGTGTTCAGCTCTCCTGCCCCAGCCTGCCTGACCTCCAGGTGATTTAGATGGACCATTTTCAGTCAGAAAAATTAAAGTGGACATATGAGGACCCTCTGGAAGGCAACTAGCTGGGAACAATGGGCAGTGATGGAACAAAAACGCCTCTCAAAACATTATTCAGCCAGTAATTCATAGGAGCAAGATGTACCCTGCCCTGCCAACACATCCCCTCAAGCCTAAACATGCAGTGTCTTGCAAATACGTGATCTGTGCTGCAGGCACTAATGGTCAGCAGATTTGGGCAGGGCAGGGGAGGCCTCCTCGTGGAGAATGTGATGCTGGCAGCTTCCTCTTCTCTCACCAAGGGATCTCAGCTCCAGTGCCTCCCCTGACTGCAGCACAGCATACAGGGACGACAGGTGAACAGGTCCGAAGACATGGAGAGCTCTCTACAGATGAAAGCCGAGACCTGGGAGCTGGCAAGCAACCACCGCACGTCATGCAGTCATACGGTCACGCCAAGGCACCCCACTTGTGTAGCTTGGTGTGATTGAGTTTGTAAGCTTTTTAAAACCAAAGCAGGGATAATTTTAATCATATTGTTCTGGAAAAGACAAACCCACTCCAAAGCCCCTTCCCCACTCCCGTGTCAGCCTACCTGGGGGAGGGAGAGGAGCAAGCACAGCCTGTGAGATCATTTCCACCCTGGGAGCTGTGCCCCTTCCTCCTCTCACAGGTTAACGCGGTGGCTCCGGTGCAATGAACCCGGTCTGGCTTTACTACATGGATGTTACCAGGGTCCACTACCTCTGCCGACCGCTCTCTGTAACACAACGCCTCTTGGGGCTCTCCGTGCAAATCATTGCCTTGCCCTTGTCTCGCTCAGTATATCGGTGAAAGCCAGTGTATTGGTGCCGTAGTGAAGCCACTAGCAAAGGGCCTTCTCCATTTCACCACAAAAGCTCCCCTTACATACCTGCATGAAGGACTGGAGAGGACCCCCTTGCTTGGTATGGTAGCCCCAGTTCCCTGCGCCCATTCTTTGTTTAGTCTCTTTGCTGAGACTGCCAGCAAAGGGACCAGTCGGTATGAGGCGAGTCCATGAAACAGGGATTTGAACCCACAACTGATTTTATGAACACCACTAACCTTGCCAGTAAAGTCAGTAAGAGCTTCCAGCCCCTCCTGAACCACTGACTTGTGAAAAGCTGTGTATGTACCAGCTACCAATCCCCAGTCAACCTCTCCATATTATAATTTAATTTGTGCCTTACTGCCCTCGTACCTTGGCTTGATTTCAAGTTAATTTTTGTGTTGGTTACTCATTAAAGGCGCCTGGTTCTGAAATCTCTGCCTCACAAAGCCAGAGCACATTCCTCCACAGGGATTAGACTCCTGAACCTAAAGCATTTAGAAACCTCAGTTTCTCCTTGGTAACCTGCACAAGGCCAGCATTCGCTATGAGCGGAGCTGAAAACAGGTTTCCGCTTTATCATTCCAAGCCGCTATCTGCTGCACACAAACCCTCTCAGCTCTGCAAAGTCCAATTTCCATTGGGTTAGAGAAGAAAACTGTTTTCAGAAGCATAGCAATTAAACCCTCCAAGGCCTCAGTCCTTCCTACACTCACATTCATGTGCAAAATGGCATTTGACTGTTTCTGGTACCAACAGTGACATTTACTTTTGTGGTTTTGATTAAATTCAGTTCAGTTTTGTCACGGGATCATTTCTCATCATTTTCTCTCCGTTTTTGCAAATGGATCTCTCAAGCTGCTTTACCTCAAATCACAGGAGCTACTGCAGAGCCAGCACGGCTGAGCTTTGTGCGGAGAAACAGGATGACTAGGGTACGTACCGTTCATGCAAGAGGTTTATATCACCCCACGAAACAGCGCTGCAATCTGATATATAGACATAGGGCAGTCAAATGTTTGTCTGCGGGAACAGATCAGTTGGAAGTTGGCATCAGTGGGAAGAAAAGGCATTTAGCACTGGGTGACCAGGAAAGTAGCTGTCACCGTCCCACCGAACTGTCCTACTGTGCAGTTGAAAGTGCGTGAGAGCAGGACTCTGGATTCCTGGATAGGAAGAGACAGCACCTGAGGTTGAAGCTGGGCGCCCGTATTCTGAACCACGCGCCAGCAGAGAAACAAGTAAGAAAACCTCCAAATGGGAGGGGACCATGTACTCGGCCCCATGTCACAGGCACCCTTTCTTCGACTCTTGGTTCCCAGAGCGAGGACTCAGCCAACAGCTGTACTCACCTCCTCTCCTGATGACTGCCATAAATGATTGCACCCAAAAATTCACCACATCAGTGAAAATCCAAACTGCAAGCTGATTAGCTATTCGTAGATACTCTTTCTTGATTATCTCACTATTAATATTTCAATGTCAGAACTAGATCTGTGCTACTTCCCAGCTCTCTTCCTTCCTGCTTAATTAATTTGGACTGTTAGCAAAGATGGTCTGCGGTGGAGAGCAGAAATTAAAGTGGGCTGTTCCGTGACTGCTTGCTGCAAACAGTTATTTGCAACTCCCTTTCATACATCACCCCCCATGACAAAGAGATCACAATAGCATAAAATGAATCTGCCTTGTAAGTACTTCAGAGCTCCAGAAAAACATTTGCTTGCTCAAAACAGACAACTTAGTAGGCGCAATACAGTGACAAGAGGCATAATAGTCAACACCACTGATCTGTTGTCAAGCAGTAAGAAAAAGCTGTATGATACCAAAACCAAGTGTTTATTGGAAAAGAGCGAGCCTTTGATTTAGTGGAGACCATAAAAGCTACCAGTAACAATTCAGCTATTCCTGAATTACGAGTGGATGATTCCATAATTGCCCCAGACCCAGTGATGCTTTCTTCATAAAACGCACGCTCGGTGGCTGTGTGGAAGGCCCATCTGTGACTCACACCTTGACACGCTGCCAATATTTTGCTTGATTTTATCGACATCCTCAAGATGTATGGATCCATTGGGCAGATGGGGGGCAGTGAGGCAGAAATGATATGGATGCCATTTGCTCCACACAAGGTCATGGAAACATCTGGCCTCGCCTGCCCTCTTCCCAGTGCCCCATTCGCAGTTCTCCCAACAGCTGGGTTTGGAAGAAGTGGAAGGTTGGACAGGGTCTGTCTTTGCTATTTCATACTTCAGCTTTAGTGCTAATTTCCCTTTTTCTGCAAACAGATGAAACTCCTTGCAAAAGGATCCCACCTTGCCAAGGACGGGGAACTTTATCCTATGGTTCACCATACAGGGAATGGGTTTACCAGGCTAGACCGTGAGGTTTTCAGGCTGCCACTCTCCAGCATGTTGGTCTGGTTTCTCAGTCAAGAATTTACCCCTTTGTACAACCACCAATGGGCTGAGTTGTGTGCTGCTGTTAACTAAAAATCTGCTTTGCCCTGGAGAGCAAACTGGTGGCTAGTTAACATGCTACTAAGCAAAACCTGTGATATTCTGCAATGACTCAGTGGAAAACAAGGGGATGGGATATTGTTTCCTCCCCTAACAGGCACAGGGAACAGCAGTCTGACAATAAACTTCCCAAGCAGCCCGTGAGCACTGAATGCATGGGAAAGACAATGAGAGCAGTACTAAAGAGACAGCCTGAACCAAGCAGGTTTCTCCAGCATGGGGTAGAGGTGCCATTTTTATCAAGCAGAAGTTCAGCTTGGTGGCAAGTCCTTTGAAACGGCATATAACAGAGCAGGTGACAAGGCTATTCAAGTGCTCCTGGGAGATGCTCCCCTTCCAAGCAAGGATGCCTAGGGCCTGCTCCCATCACCAGGTCACCCCCAGCTCTCACATGGGTGCAGACAACAGGTTTTCACAGTTAATTTTGTGACCTTGCATGCTCTTAGGCAAACACATGCAAATGCAGCCCATGCTCTTTAAACTAAGTTGCACAAACCCTGCAATCACAGAGAGCAAACCACATGTCCAGGAGCCAGAACCCTTTAGCTGTACGCAGTTGATGTGTTGCAGATGGGTTTTTCTTTTTAGGTTGTGAACTGCGTGCAGCAGAGTTGATGCTTTTCCTTTTTCTGTATGACAACATCCCTTTTCTTCCCCAATTTCCAATACAGCTGTATCTGTAGAACAGCAAGAAACCCATAATGATCATTCCCCCCAAACGCATCGCAAACAACACCTGGATCTCTGCGTGGGTTTTATCCCCTTCCCCCCATATGCAGCACTGAGCCACGTGGCCTGGCTGGCTGTAAAAGCCCCTCGTCGAACAATCATGCTCTGTACTGCCCGCTGTCTCCACCGCAGACATGCCTCGTGAATCTGTATCTCCAGTCCCTTCCCCTCACTCTTTCTTTGACATGAATATGCCATTGTGACATGGCACAAGGCAACCAGAAGGGCAGGAGCAATGTGTTCCAATCAGGCTCGTTTCGAACTGATCCACCTTCCCCTCCACACAGCCATAATTCAGACTATTAAATGCCCGACCAGAGCTAGCCATCTGCTTCCAGTCTTCTAGGAATACCATTGCATAATTCAATCAAAAAAAAAAAAGAGAAGGTCCCTGTTTCTTAGAATCATAAGTCACTCGTGGAGTAATTATATTTTTATACCCCTATCAGAAGGCAACAGGGGCTGCTCGTTTTATTGGCTTTTACACCCAGTGCAATGGCTCTGCCAAGGTCATGGATGTGAGAAGAACACAATTTAATACCTTCTCCTCCGTGGGCAGCGCTGAATTCCCGTCTCCACCACTGCTCAGCCTCTCACAGGGTCTGGAATTCACGGACGCATTGATCTGGCCATGACTTATGCATGGGCTTCATTTGTGCTTAACTTTACTGCAGGAGTGGGGCTCTTGTCTAGGCAGCAACAAACTGGAAATAGAAACGGGCTTTATGAAAGGCCCCTTTATTGTATCTTTAAATCCTAGAGTCTCTCAAATACAAAGGCTGGGGTGTTTTTATCTTATGGATTCCCAGCCTGGGGTGGACAGCCCTAAGGGGAGTCACAAAGATGTTTTCTAGGCCCCACATTCTTTAAACATTTTATAGCCTTTCTGGCTGCCTTTGAGATATACCCAGCTGCTATCACTAAGGTTATTGAGCATTCAGCGTTGTGGAAGAAGCAAGTAGCAAATCTTTCACTGAAAACTTCCTTCATGATATTGTACAGATGAAATGATCAAGCATGTAATGAGCACTGAACTGAAATGCCCACCTCGCCACGTTTTGTGCAACGAACTTTCCTGAAGTTAACAGGTTTAGGCCAGGATCCCAGAATGGCCTGGGGCTCTGTGCTAGGGCTGTGGGTGGAGAAAGCTGGACAAGACCCAGTGTATAGCATCTAATGCAGCCCATACTAACCGAGCTTTAAAGAGGATGTTAACACTGCGCAAGCCTTGTGCTGGATCCTGGATGCCGGGGTAAACCGCATCCTCAGTTTATTTTACCAAATACTGGACTCGGTCATTTCTACCGCTGAATTTTGGGAGTGGTGCTTTAAGAGCAGACGCTCTTTGTGTGACTCGAAGCAAGCGGAGAGAGTCAGAGCAGCCGGACCAGCTCAGGCAGCTGTGCCCAGCCGGATGCGCACCTTGACCCAGCCCTTAAATTGTCACTCCAGGTTGGAGGCGGAGGCCACTGGTGTGCAGTAAATCTGTGTGCAAAGGGACTTGGGGAACATTGAGGAAGCGGAGATAGACCTTCAGCTGGCATAAATCAGCAAAGAGACCAGAGATGCGCGTGTCAGAGTAGTTGAAAGGATTCTGCTAATTTACACCAAGAAAGAATCTTGCCTCCTCTGTGCATGTAGATACCTGTTCGTCTCCGTGAATCCCACACTGCTCCCAGCATGGCCCCTGCCTTCTTCAGCACAAAGAGTACAAGGAATGGCACCTCTTGTAGCCATTAAACAAATGGACTGCAGCATTCCCTGTGTCAACAGGAAGACAGGTACTATTTATACCAACAGCTGGAGGACAGGCAAGACATTTGTCCTCCATGTGCTGTCTTGGGAAGGTCAGAACAGATGGGGAAAGCCTGGGGGGATGCCGGGGACACAGTGGCTAGGAGCTGAACACCCAAGAAAAGGAACAAGACATTAAAGGATTAAACGGCACGAGTAGGGAGCCTCGTTGGACCAAAGAGCTCTCCTTGGGAGGGTCAGTCCCTGAAAACCTTAGCAACTCTGTGGCCTAGGCAGAGCCACAAGGAACAAACCTCCTTGTCTCAGCGCTGTCCTTTCCTAGGTTGATTCTCCACTTGCAGCTCTGTCTCTCACTGCCCAAGACATTCATCTCTTTGCTCAGATTCACACTCCTGGCTCTGAGGAGCTTCCACTGGGGTTTGTGACTGGTGAAGGATAAATCTTTCTTCCTCCCATGCCTGATGCTTCTCCAACAACCGCACAGAGCTCTTGGCATGGATGCAAAAGTGTTTCCAAGCAGGGACAAAGCACAGGGAGCTGCTGAAGAATTTAGTCATGAGCTGTATTACCTGCCTGTGCAAGGGAACAAGGTGTTCGCTAACCTCCCTGGCTCACTGTCCCTCTATGCACCGGGGAGAGCACAGCTGGTCCCCCTTCCATGCAGGTGGGACAGCAGTGGCCAGGCCTCCATGCCCTGCCCTCCCAAGATGCCTGGAGTAGTCTGTACCAGCTGCAGGGGGCTTGATTCCCATCAAGGCTGGCAAGTGGGAGCAGGGACTCTGAGATCTGAATCCTGGGCTTGCTCCTGGGCAGCAGAAATGATGATCACCCCCTGACTGACCCAGGCTGACAGGGAGCTACTGGAGAAGCCTGTTGTGTGAGTTCCCATGAAGCAGGAGGGTAGCTCCAGACTCTGAAAGGTCCTGCAGCTGGTTGCCCTCCCCTTGAAGAGCTGGACTGGCCACTGGATGAACACCAGCCATTTTAACCAGCCGGGCAATTTGTAACATGAAAGACAGAGAGCAGCTGCAGCCCGGATTTATCGCCTCCTCCTCCAAGGCCAGGCTAACGAGTTTCCATTGCCGTGCAGCGCAGCAGCAGGGCTGGTAATGACTTTCCTGGGGAATCTGCAGCTCGCTCACGCTCCATCTAATCTCAGGCGAACAGATTTAGAGGCATTTGGGGCTCCCAGTGTCACCCTCAACATTAGCATCCGCCTGGCAGTTTGCTATTGCTGGCAGATAGGAAGTGGCTAGGCCTGTCTTCATGCCACGACACGCCCAGCTCAACAAACTGACATCTCCTAATTACTACATCTAGATACCTGTTATAACACCAGCAGGGATCATGCCAGCCCTGTAAATATTTACATCCAACATGAGCGCAAAGCCCCATCCTCCATCAGTGAATTTCCAGCTAACAGCTGATGAATGACAGACATACTGGCAAGCCAAAAACTCCCAGCAGCCACACTGGCAGGGAGAAAGAGGGGGGATAGAAAAAGGACATCCCAATAACAAAAGCCAGCTAAAGCCGACCCATCCTTCTTTTGTGCAGACAGAGCTAAAGACTGCTTCTGACAATATTGAGCACTCTGTTAGTGGCCGACAGGTCTGGAGGTTTCTTTCCTCTTCACAGTGTGTGCTCAGGCCAGATAGATGAGTCAATAACAATGACATAAACTCTAGACAATTGCTTCAGGAGGCAGGAAATTCAGTTAAGATCTTCACTCCGTTTAGTGATAGAGAATATGCAGGTGCCTTCGAGGTTTCCAGCGGGGCTACGTGTCCATCTTGTTGACAATAGTGGACGAAAATGTGAATCGACCCATTGCACACAGGAGAGAAAAATGAAACAGCCTGTCCAGGCAAGCATAAACCTCAGCGCTGTAGGAAAACCCAAGGCAGATAAGGAGGTGTGGACCTGGGACTGTTGCAGAGGTGTGACGGGGAGAGCCAGAAAGGTATGGGAGGTTAACAACTTGCTCCACCTGCCTCCTAGGAGACTTCTCTTCTCTGCATGATGACAGGCCAGGAGTCATCTGGAAGGATGGTCTGTGTCAGGGGTCAAAATGCCCAGGCTGAAAATGTGTTTGCAGCTCACTGCTTCTTACAGCTGCTCTGAATCCTCTTGGCTGGGTGAGGCTTGGCCACGAGCCCTGGAGAAAACGTGCTGAGCTACCTGTATGCAGTAATAACACATTGATAATGCTTGCCCACCGCTGTGCAGCTGTCTGAGACCCTTGGATAGAAAATGCAAGGGCTCACAGCTACGTTGGCCAGTCCTGGCTTGCTGGGGCACAATGGAGGATTGGCCAGAGGGCACCCCACGTGCAACGGCAAGAATGGACAGTCCTGCTCCACTACCCCGGGAGCCTGGGGCATGTCTACGTGTTCTGGCGCAATGTGCAGCTCCTGTCAGGTCGGATGGACCTCCATCGAGTCACTTGGTTGTGCTGTGTGCAACCCTTGCACACTGATGCACCTAGGAAGAGCAGAGGCATAACCAGCAATTTCAGTGCCCTGGGCCCAACAACAAAAAGCCAGAGAAAGGGGTAAGGAGTGCTACTTGAGCCCCCTCAAAATGAGTGCCCAGGGCCCTAGTCATGCTGCTGAGAAGGAGGAATCCTCAGGGATGACCCTCAAGGCTGGCTGTCCACAAGACCCAGCAAATGTGAGCAGTAACTCAGCCGCTCTGCTGCAGTACAACCAATGCCAGGCAGGCTATGTGAAAGGACATGGGAGAGCCAACACACCTGGGCGTCTGCAGAACAGCACAGCTGGGGAAGAGGGAACAGTCATTTGCAAATCTAATGGAAAATTGGAGACAAATAGGCCAGATGCCTTCTGAACTGAAATCTCATTTCCCCAACTATATAAAAAGGACTAGGCGATATTGGTCCTTTAGGGCACATATGACTGCAGAGCATCTTCAGCGGATAAAGCCAATGACAGTGCGCAGGATCTCAGGACACAGAGAGCCTGAAGGGACCCAGGCCACCAACAGCTTGCCAGACGTGACAGGGTCTGAAGGACCTAAGATTTATCTCCCCATTCCCAACACCCAAAAGGTACTGCAGCTGGGCTGGATTGCCTGAATTGTCCTTTGTAAGCAACAGGGTTAGAGCCCACGTGAGACTGGTGATGTTGCTAGTGCCATTAATCATGACAGAGCCGTTATTATTTATAATATGTACGCTTTTATGGAGTGGTACTGTATCCAAGTGAAATAACTGGTTTAAAGGCAAATCCCTAGGAGAGCTGTTGAAACAGCAGCACTTCTGCCTTGTATTCATAAGAAAAGCGTTTCCCCAGGTTGAAGGGAATAGAAAATAGTCTTTGTACAAGTCAACCAATTCTTCCTTACATTATAAAGCCTCTCCTTTTCAATGATAGCAATGAAAGGATATCATTTCTGTCACTGATGCCAGTGAAAATGTATTGCCCCTCTCAGGGAAACCAATGAGAGAACATGTCTGGTTTATTTTCTAAGCGAGTTTAAAGAGAAATGCACTGCTTAGAATATTGGTGCAAGCAGGCAGCAACCACCTGCGTCTGTCTGCACCGAGAGGGGCCAAATTGTTCAGCAGAGACCTCCAAACTGATTGACAAAAATGTACCAGAAGAAAACTAAATTGTGGCTGGAGAGCTGAACCTAAGAAACCAATGCCTTGAAATGTCAGCTGGAAATTAATCCTGCCTTTCAACCCTACTCTCCAGGCTGCTTCTGCTAATTTTTCCCAACCCCTCCATCTGTTCTTTTCAAGTCGGAGCTTGTACAATTTCTGTCCTGTGGGTTAAACACAACCTCTCTCATAGACTCCAAAGGAAGGCAGCCTCTGGTAGCATGTAGTTGTGCCTGACCCTGCGCAATGTGATCAGACTTCAGTCCTCTCGTGTCAGTGCTTCCCTCTCTGAGAAAATTGCAAGGGCCAAATGCTTAGTTGGCATAAACCAAGGCCAACTGAACTATGCCTATCTGCTGCAGCTGAGGTTGTGGGACCTACTCACTTAGCATCCATTTTACGCTCCTGAGTGCACCTTGTCTGAAATGAGCTGCAATGCTACAGGCGGCTAATCTACACTTAACCTGTGGCAGGCAGCCTGACCATTAGGAGAGCTGCCAAGCCCTTCTTCCTCTTACTATTAAGTTTAATGGCCTGTCTCTCTGCTGATGATTTTAGGTTTTGCAAATAAAACTGCAGAATGGTCCTGTAACAAATACAATCTGTCACTCTAATGCATTCGCCAAAGTGAACTTGGAGAAATCACCATTTCAGCAGAAGTAAAAACTTCCGCGAGTGAAAGGCTGAAGTTAAGTCAATGTTTATGGCTTCATTTTCATTGCTTTTCAATTCGTGGATCTTACAAGCCCATTTTCTCCACCCTCCTACACCCCCATAATATTCTCTCACATGAAACCTCGGCCTCTAGCTGGACAGCACGCTGCAGAAAGTCAATAGGTCCTTTTTAGGAGGCAAGCTCATTAAGTCCCTTGTAACACAGGGCTTGGTGGAAAAATGTTGTCTGTCGAGAGGCTCTCAAGTAGCCAGGCTGGACTTCAGAATCACCCTGGAAGTGCTTCTGGAAGTGCCAATCCTGAGCCCCAGATGGGCAGTGGACTTGCATGATGGGCACCGGACATAAGGGAGATTCTCTATTTGGAAAACTAACACGTGGAAAGGCAACGGCTTGGTTTTGTGAGGGAAGCACTGGCAGCCCCAGCGCTGAATTAATCTTGTGTGACTATGGACATGCAGCAGTTGATCGGCTAGTCCATCCAGACTAGATGAAAGGATCCTTTGAAGACCCACTCTGCGTCTGGGCTACCAAGAATGGACCCAAGGGACCTTTTTTGTCACTGGGATTCAGCCCATAGCAAAGCACCAAGAGCTTCTTCTGTCTGTCGGTCTCACAAAGCCTATCCCAGCAAGAGGGTACAGGCTGTGGCAGAAATGCCACCGTGGGTGCCCCTCTCCAGAAACCTCTCTCTGTGCCAGCCCGAGAGGCGGCTGGTGTTGAACCCCTCAGGGCGGGGATCTTCTCCCTGTCTGCATGACAAAAGCCTGGGCCTGGGAGGGGATGCTCTGCTCACCTGGGCGGGGGGGAAAAACCCGGCCCTGCGCGCGGCCCAGGTAGCCAGGGATGCTTGGGAAATGGGTCGGCTTGTGACCAGGTTTGGCAGCTTCGTCTGGACCGGGCTGCTGAGGGCAGAGAGGGGAGAAAAGGCCCCGAGGAAGAAGAAGGGCAGCCAGTAGCCATTAGCCATGCGGTCGTCCAGGTGAACCTGAACCGGGCTGTCTCTGCATGCTCTAAGAGTAATCTGCCTCCACAGGAAACTCCAGCTACCTCTGGATGATGAGAGTGAGTAAGCTTCTCAAGATCCAATTAGATATCTAGAGAACAGTATGTCAGATGCGTGTTCAAACGGCTACCTCAGCCACCCGGGTTTGCTCTATGGGATTCCTTTGATATTCCTCTGATATTTCTGTGATA
>JAGPOW010002118.1:15683075-15710947 GCA_030014935.1 Caiman crocodilus | reverse complement strand
GAGTCCAGAGCCTTGGCTGGTGGCAGCGGAAACCCCAGGCTAGCGGGTGTGCTCCAGGGAAGGGGTCGGCCGGACGGAGGCACCCCAGGGAGGCACTCGCAGCCGGGACGGTGGTCGGGCACAGGGAGGTGGGCGGCTCAACGCGGGAGCGCCCCCTACCGGCCCGCCACACAGGCAACATGGTCTAGCACAGGGCACTAGACTGGATGGAGGACAGCTGGGTACAACACCTCTCTGGGCCTTTTCCTCCACCCTTTGTCATGTCTCTTTACCCTCACAGCTTTGTAAGGCTGCCTGGGTCACCTCTTGCTAGTTGTATAGACACAGCCTTGCACGTCCGGGTCCAGATCTCAGGTAGAGGTTATCAGAGTGCATTGAATACACCTGTATGGACAACTCAAGGCTTGGTAGGATCGGTCTGCAGTTGGCCTGAGCCACGGTAGGATGGAAGGAAGAGCTCAGCTTCTGCCTCACGCAGCATCTGCAGACATGTTTTACCCCTAGTCCTATTCTGCTCTTACTTACCATGGTGTAAATCAGCTGTCGAGGACACTGAAGTCAAGGGAGTTCAACCAGCATGAGTATAAGGGGACTCTAGAGCACAGGCAAGTGGATAGGTTTCTTGTATCAGTAGGATTTGCAAAGATTAGCCCGATACACGTGGATACAGCATGGCCAGAGGATTTATGGTCCTCTTGCTCTCCAAGATCCAGGGACAATATCAACAAGGGCTCCTAACCATTCCCCTGGTAGGGAGCCCTACAGCAGCGTGCAGGACTTGCACAAATGCTTTCTGGAGTGAGGCAGCTTCCACCCTTGGATAGTTATTAGTTGTGTCAGAAATTAGTGCAAGTTCACTGGGTGAATAATCATGTGCTAAAAGCAGGTTTTCAGCTTTGCTAATATAATTAAGGAGATTATGGGAGAATGGGGCTTTCAGCTGCGATGGCTGCTGTCACTATGGCAAAAACTGGAGATGAAACGCAAGAGGGGATGCAGTTATGGAAATGGCAACTTAATGGTAAAAGCCTCACCATGCACAACTGCTCCCAGTCCTTTACCCCTCTGAATGGGCATGGGCTCGGTGTTCAATATTCTCCCCTTCCCATTTGATCCTGGATTAGGGCAAGAGAACAGAGCGGGTCTTAAAATGAAGGGTGAGGAAATGCATTTCGGTGTCATTCAAAAAAGACTGGCTCGCTCTCCACCTCCCTTCATGCTGACTGGCTGCCAGCACTGAAAATACCCTGTCAACAGCAATCCAGCTCTTTGATTAATCAATTTATCAAGCAAAAATACATCAGACTTTGGTCCTTGTTCTGCCAATCCTGACAGATTCCTCTCACTTGCCCCCAATGCCTATAGTGTCTTCAGAGAGACCTCCTGTGCTGGCGATCACAATTCCTTGGCTGCCTGGTGTTTCAGCCCCTCTCCTTAGCATCCTTCTGCAACTATAAAGCCAGGATGGCTGACCCAGCCCCCAGCTCATGATATGCTTCCGTGTGGCAGCGCTGTGCTGCTCAACACCGCTCCGTCTGAACTTGCTCCACTGTCTTCACCTTCTTCAGCCCTCGCACCATTCCTCCCTTGTTCCCCACTCCTGTTCCTCAGTAAATCTCCCCCGGGGTGATGCTGCTTGTCCTGCTAAGTAGATGAACCAGTCAGAGCAGCCTGCTGCCGCCCCTCCTTGCCTCCAGCCAAGGAAGAGACTCAAATTGCAATCTAATCTGTGCCCACTTTCTGCGCTCATGACTGACCTGCAGCATTTGAAAATCCAAATCCCCATGCAACAGTATTTGATATTTCCATTAGCAGAGCTCCTGCTGTGGGCACATAAACATTTGCAGACTCTTAAGACGTTCAACTACTTATTAAGCTGCAGTAACCCTGGCTACAGCTCTCAGTGGAAGCTGGAGGGACTGGTATTTCAATACATTTGTATAAAATGTCATGATTTAAAGCATGGCCACAGGCCAGGGGGATTTAAATTTAACTCTTGAGCTTCAATATAAAAATAAATAAAACATTCCCAGTGGATTAAATATGTGGATTCCTAACACACTAACATTTTGTAATGTGGGGCAATTGACCCTGCCATCTGCCTGATGTCTGGACCTGCTCAGAAATTTGTTCTTGGCACCATTATAAGTGATTTTGGGCTGACCTGCTTTCGAGAGCAATGAGACACAGCAGCAGCATCCAACCAGGGCACCAGAACCCTGATCCAGTCCGAGAGCCCTTTATTCTCTTGCTTTCCTGTTACATTTTCTGCTCTAACTTCAACAGAGATGAGCCAAGCAGTCCACAGGAGGACCAACACCAGTAAGAGAGCCCTCTGAGCAGCTCAGCCACTGGGAATGGGAGCTAAAGCCGTGAAATTAGGAAAGTTTTCCACCAATAAAAGGAAACTGTGGGGGTTTCCTGCATGGATTTCTACTTGCTACTGAGTAATACTGCTAAAAGCCGCACCACCTACACCTCTGTTGCATCAGGCTTGCGAGCTACGACACTGGTGGGAGCTCTTCGTCTATTTTGATTGCTGGTGCATGCAGGCAAAAGCGTCTCCCCAGCAAACCATGGACCAGTATGATGTGGTCACTCCTCTCATTGATTACAGTCTATGGGCAGCACATGGGAAGCCCTTCACCCAGCTTGATGGCAATACTCTTTCCATTCTGCAGTTGCCTTTGAAAGCAAAGACTTTGAGTGGCAAAGATGACATCAGTGATGTGTAATGTGATGACAGGAGGACAAAAGCAATAGAGCAAGTTGCCCTTGGGAGAGAGGGTGTTAGATCAGTCTGTATTGCTGCTGCCCATCCCTGGGGTATTTCAACACCAACATATACTATCAGTAGTGGGCTTCATGGAGTTTCTGGCTCTTTCCATTTTGTTTGTCCAAAGCCCTTAGGCCTAAAGATGTCTGAGGATGTCTGGAAAAACGTTTTATCACAACAGTTATAAACTACTCCACCACTGACGTAGCCAATGCACCGGCTCAGCCAACCATGCCATTTCATCTAAGCCAATATTTTAAGATACTGTTTTAAATCTCCTCCTCCCTGCAGGCACTTTGTGGAACAATCTTCCTACTGCAAAGAAAAAAATCCTCTTGGTGCGATTGCTGCGCTCCCAGCAGCGATCAGCGTGGGGGAAATTCACTGAGGACTTAGGCAACGCAGAGCTAAGCCGATCCTCAGCACTGGACTGAATTTCACCCCGAGGAGCACAAAGCTGCTCTGATAAAGCATGCCAGAGCTCCGGCATGGCTAAGCAAGCGGAACGGCTGTCACCCAGACACATTCACGGAGGAAACCGAGGCGTCTCCATTTGATTAGGGAGGATTTTGTTTCCAGACAGAACGCGACCCCCACTGCTCAGGCCGAAAGGGGCTGCAGAGCATTCCCAGCCCCTGACAGGAAACAACTGGGAGAGAGCAGGACAATGCCCCAAATCCCTGAGAGAGCCCAAAAGGCCAAAGAGAGAGGCCGGCACTGTTTGTGTTGGAAGCACCGCAGCTGCCACTACAGGAAGGAGAGGAGCTGCCTGGGCCTCTGCGATAAAAATGAGGTTTTATTTTTAAATCAGTGATTTTTTTCATATAAAACAAACTCCTGGATGGACACAGAGTGTCCCATCCCCCCCCAGCCCCACACACCACATACAGACAAGAGCTCTTCCGGATTCCAGGGCTTCGTCCTCCCCTGCAGCCTCTCCCTGCCAGCAAGACAAGGGCTCCTACTCTGGAGGCAGCAAAAGGAAAACACCCAGCCAGGACACAGGCTGCGGATGGGGTCAGATCACAGGCTGCATGGAGGCGGAGAGCCCCGTGCCTGAGCAGGAGGTGAGAAAGACCAAGCAGGGTGGGGGGGGGTGCTGGGGTCTGCATAGTATACAGCTGCTACATGCCTGCTGGGTGATCCCGCTCAGTAGCGTGTGTGCCTGCACTTGCACTAACTGCAGTCGGTCCTCTGTAGTCTGTGCCAGCAGAGGAGACTCGTAGGGGGTGGGACGAAACTTGCTATATCACATTCTGGAAAGCGTGGTTTAGCTGGACATCTCTGGAGTACAAACCCACCCGCTGGAAGGGACCATGCCGGCAGGGGCAGTTTTGGTGCCAGTGCTCCGGTACCTCCGATCGGAGGAGCTAAAATGCTCTCACTTAAGCACATCTGGATCTTACTCAAGCTTTTTAAGAACAGCCTTTGATCAGCAGAGCTCACCTTCAGCTGCTAAGGCCCCACTTGGTTGCTTCCCATTTATCCACCTGATCCCTTTATATTGGATAGTGTGGAGGTTTCTCGTGGTGAAGTGTAACACTTTTCAAACCGCTGCTGATTCATAGATGTTAGGGTCGGAAGGGACCTCAGTACACCATCGAGTCCGACCCCCTGCATAGGCAGGAAAGAGTGCTGGGTTCAGATGACCGCAGCTAGATGCCTGTCCAACCTCCTCTTGAAGACCCCCAGGGCAGGGGAGAGCACCACCTCCCTTGGGAGCCCGTTCCAGACCTTGGCCACAAAGTTCTTCCTAATGTCTAGCCTAAACCTGCTCTTTGTTATCTTACGGCCATTATTTCTTGTCATCCCCAGGGGCACCTTGGTGACTAAAACCTCCCCACACTTGCACTAACTGATATGAAGCAAGTGCCTCATCTACCAGCAGTGTGGTGGCCTGATGGTGTTTGGTGGCTCCGGCAAATGGCCTTGGCTGTCCTTCAAAATGAGATGTGAACAGGGGCCCAATTTCTCTGGTACCCCAGACAGAAGTGGGTGCCGCAGGCCTGTTCAGACATGTGGAGCTGATCCCTGCCAGGAGGCTCTCCCAGCAGGCCAGGACTGGCAATTTATTTCGTTATAGGGGGTGGTGGAGTCTGATGAAAGGGAATAACAACTCCAAAGGCAAACTCCTCTGCGGATGCCACTCAGCAGAGTTCCTCCGACTTCAGTGAGGCTGTATCAACACACGGCAGTGCTTAATTTGGCCCAGACGATGCAGCTCTGAGGCCACAGATTAAAACTCAGGGAGACAAGCTGATGCTTTCATTTCCTGAGCCAGAGTAAAGGCCCCATTGTGGCTCTGTCAGCAAAAGACAACTTCAGGCAGTGGCTCAGTAATTACCTCTCTTTGCTGGATCTCCTCTTTCAGCTGCCAGTCCTCCCCACAGCCCTGCTCCATTGACTATGGCTACCCCTGCACTTTTAAAGAGCTGGCAAAGCTCTGCAAAGCAAAGACTGACGTTCCTGAGGCTGCCTGTACTCCCGGGCAAGGACAGTGCCTTCCTGCATGTGCATACAATGCTGGCACCATGGGTGCTCCTGTGAAGCAAGCAGTGGTAACAGCAAAGCGGCAACATGCCCACACATGCTGCTGCCCCAGCCCCAGCGCTCTTTGCCTTGGCCATCATTTTAATCACCTCTCCTCCATGCTGCTCCTTCAGCTTTCTTCTGCAAATGCAAGATTTTAGCTTCCTTGTCCATTGGCTCATGCTGTATTCGATATCCTCCCCCCAGCTTCTGCTATCCGTGCAGCTCCAGGGTTCTCTCCATTACCCTAGGAAATGGCTCCTCCTGTGATCAGAGACCAAAGAAGTCCATTCCCAGGGGCCCACCAGTGAGTTAATTAGCAGCCCGGGTCTGTCCCACCCTGCAGACAGGCCACGATTTCCGATTAATCTGCTGGTTCTACGAAGAAGCGAGACTCTCTGCTCAGTCACATCCCAGCTGCGTGACCCTCCCTCTACTCTTTTTCCCACTTACTAATTACACTTTACCCGCATGTCACCAAGCTGGATCAATATCAGTGGGAGGACAGGATGCTCGCTCGGAAGAGTTCACTGTTTGCCATTCAGGGGCTGTGCTCTGGAAGGAGCAGCCCTCGATTGATCTGAAAGGTCAGCTAAAAGTGGGGAATGAGTTGGGAGAAGTGAGCATGCCTCTGAGACTAAAACCCACTCCTGTGCAGAGGGCACAGGCTAGCCTTTTGCACATAATTGAACTGCACTCCTGAGTTGTTGTGGAAGCAACAGCAAAGTCAGCTGCTCTGGAGGACCTTTAAACAGAGGCTCCAGTGGGAGCGTCTGCAGCAGCAAGGTGCCCTCTGGCCATGTCAACACAAGTCAAGGGAAATGGAAAGGGATCAAGGACATGCTCAAACAGGAGCCTGTTCCCTTGGGAAATGCTGCCTGGGCACATGCTAGGGCATCAAGAAATCAGGCAGAATCAGCCCACTGTTTGGGTTGTTAAACCACTGCAACGTGCAGGCTGCTGCAGAGAGCAGCCTGTCCCCACGCGCTCTCCCCGGTGCCTTGCCAACCCCCCAGGATACAAACAGGCTCAGCCCCCCCGAATGCCCTCAGCACTGCTCTCATCCTGCCCGCGAGCCTGTGCTCGGACGTGCAGCCAGGCTCTGCAGAAAGCAGGTCACAGGATGGCTCCCTCCAGGCCTCCAAGACCGTTCCAAAGGCCTGATTTCAACGAGGATCTCAGTCTCCTTTTTTCAGTCATGCTTATGAATATTCTGGTGCTGTTGCAGCCTGGCTAGTCGGCATTGCTTTGTGAATCCCAGAGATCCCTCGCAGCTTAGCAGGGCAAGCATCGGCTGGCAATCCTTTGCCCTCTGAGTTCTGCTTAGAAGCTGATTACAGTAGGCTTGGAAAGACAGCTATGTGAAATTAGGCCAGGCTACAGAGGGTCTGGGTCAGCAATGGGCTTTATCTGTGCCCCAGTCAGAGTGGAAGAGTGCCTGGCTGCATCCTTGAACTCTGCGGGTGGACAGGCATGCCCAGGAAACTGAGGAAAAGATTAATAGCAGTATTTTATTTGTGACCGGCAGTAAGAAAGGTCTAAAAAGTGTGGTCCCGCCAGCCAGACAAGGGAAGAAAAGTTGGCAGCTCCAAAAACAGCATGGTAAAGCACCGCCTAAGACTAGGTCTTCTTTTGCTGAATGCCCTGTGACAAAGGCTGCTATGTGCCAGGCCCCACTGTCAGGGAATGGGGACCAAACACAATAGGACAAGAGTGAAAACAAGTTGTCCCCAAATGGGGGCAGGCCCAAGAAAGCCCCCTCCAGTTCCAGCCCACAGGCAAAAGCAAGGGCGACCTTTGACTCTCCCCCTCGACGGGGTGAGTGGCAACCCTAAGCCAGCCATCCCCTGCTTCAAGGCTAGTGACGCGCAACGGTGGGCATTAAACCTCACTCCCCCTGATCCGGCGGGACAGAACCAAGTGCCATCTCCAGGCTTCCCCTGTGCCTGAATCCAGGTTCCCACGGCACTGAGGACCGTTTACAGCATTTCAGTAACAGGATTTACTGCCTGCCTGGCAGGAAGTGCCGAGCTGCTTCGAATAGGGGGGATTGGCCAGCTCCTGGCCAGCAAAAACCATTCAACAGCTGGCACCAGATTTTAACGAGCTCCGATGATGGATTCCAACTCACGGCTGCCTCTGCCTCTCGCGTCACAGGCGCTTGCGGGACCTCCTTGTCTCCTTGCTTCCAAGGGGGATGCCAGGACCCTGCCGAGCCCACACGGTACAGTTTCCAGACAAAAGATCAGACCGCTCCTCCGGTGCCCTGCACGCTGCTGCCCTCATCTGTTGCTATCTTCCTCTCAGCCCTACCACTTCCCCGCTGTTCCCTGCTGTAGGCACCTCTCCGCTTTCCTTCTCTACCCTCTCCCAGGACCTGCAGTTGGCATCCTGCCATTTTCAGTACTGAGTGTCCTGGTTTTCCACTGAGTTGTATTATTCACATCATACAAATGGGCATTTTTGCTGTTCATTTCCCCAAATGTCCCCTTGAGCCGTAACAGTCCTTCCAAGCATCGTGGGATGTCCCCGTTGCACCTTTCCATTGTCATTTATCACTCTGATTTGGCCTTGCTGTGATTTCAGCATATGGTAACACCTAATGATTTCTAGTCCCAGGGAAATAATTCAGATGCACCTGAAGTAACAGTAAGGCCTTGCTCTAATACAGGGCCTGCAACCAGTACATGTCATAGTTCCTCTTGAAGGAAATCGGGAGCACTGTTCTCATCTTACAGATGGGGAAACTGAGGCACAGCGCTGTGACAAGCACCCTCCAAGCTGAAGTTCTGCACAGCAGCGTGTCAGTGCTGCTAGGAGCCTCCCCCTAAGCCCTCCTGAATGCAATGTGCTGGCTTCCCCAGAAGCCTTTTCAAAAGAGCTTTGCTTCTAGGCGGCTGCGGAGGCTTCCGCGCAGTAGGAGCTGGTCAGTGTTGCCAGCAGCCATGCCCACCCCACGGGGAGAGTAGTCTGGATTCTTGGGCTAGGTTTGGCTGGCGGCACATAAAAGGAACGGCTGGCAGACATCTGCTGGCTAATTGCATTGCAAGGGTAAGGCTTGCTAGATAGGAAAAGCATCTGTCTCGAATTTCTCCTCAGGCTTCCCAGGATGGGCTGGAGCCAAAATTCTCCTTCCGCAACAGCCTGCTCCATGCTTGATTCTGGGCTCCTCCAGGTACGGAGGCTGCTGAAAGAAAAGGGTTGAGCTCTGCTCCATGCACCCAGAAGCAAGGCTGGAGCACCAAAGCAGGGATTTTTATATGCTGCCCTGCCCCTTTTGGCACCGTGTTTGCAGATGAGCTCATGACCCAGCCATGCGAAGCTGAGCTTTGCACGCGTGCTAAATTGACTGGAGCAGGGGGAGATAAAAGTGAGGCATTAAAACCAAGTGAGGCAGCACTGGTCCTGTGGCCCCCCATAGCCCTAAAATGACTAGATGAAGAACATGACAGGCATTACCGCAACTAAAACCTTGATTCCCAACTTTGTTTGTCTCCAGAGTTCCTGGCAGCTGCTATGAATGGGATGATATCATGGTGGGAAGATCTACAACCAGAGAAATGATGACAGAAGCACCCTGGGGGACTGCTTTCCTGAGGGGCTGCTTTCTAGCTAGCTGCAGGGTAGTGAATAGGATGAGTTTTGAGACCCCTGGGTTGTGCCAGGGGAACAGTTGCTCTTCTGTTAATCCTCTCTCAATTCTACATGCCCCTGATGTGTTGCTTTTCCCTGCTTTGTCCAGATGTAGTAGGTTGGCTCTTATCCATCCCAGCCTCAGACACCATCTCTTTCCACATCAGGTACACATCCAGTTCTCTCACCCACCCACACAGACTTCACACCATTTTCAGCCCAACATATGGAATCTACTTCAGTGCCAAACTGCAGCTGCCAGAAGCTTAATCCAATTGCTGACCCTTAATCCTTCCCTCGGTCCGGAGGGTCCCAGATGCTGCCTGTCTCGGCCATGTTTATTCAGCCTCCGCTGCCATCTCAGAGTCCGTGCAGCAGCTGAGTTCTCATGCAGCTCAGGCCACGTCAATTCACTGCAGACTCGGCGGCCGTGTGCTCAGATGCTCTGTGGCCAGAGAGCAGACATTGTGAGTGCAGTACAGAACAGTCTGCTGCCCTTGTTCCCGACCATAAAAATATCATGGGCACCTTCAACCAGGCACATGGTCTGTATTTACAGATGCACACGCAATGGATCTGGGGTGCACCAATGCATCGGGCAGACCAGCCTTTGTGACACCAGTGGGGCATCCCTTCGCGGCCAGACTGGTGGCTGCTGTTATTCTGTGCTGGTTCAAACTCACTGTTGGAAACGGGAAACCATGACTTTTGACGCCTGGCATCTCTTTGGCCTTGTGTCTTTATCAATCAACAAAAGTGGGGACAACCACCCTCTCAGGAGAGCTCCTAGGTTTCATTCGTGGGGTTTACCGCATCTGTAAAGCTTTGGAGGCCCTTGGATGAATGGTACTGGTGTACAGCAAAGCAATGCAATGTTTCACTGTTTGTGGTCCATCCACCATACTGTCTCACGGCTTGGTAGACACAGGGGTAAGCCCTGCCCTTCCCACACAGACATTCACCAAGAGATGAAGTCCACATACGTTCACCTACTCTGGAGATGCTCTGCAGTTCCACCCTGTGAAGACACTTGTGGGCTAGGAGAATTTATAGGACAGCACGCAACCTTTTCCTGACTTTGGGTTTCACTTTGGGCTACCGTAAGTCAGCAACATCACTGTCTATTGCCTGTGGAGTCACATGGGACAGGAACCAAACAAGGGGGAGACTGACATTACCACCACGTGGGTTGTACTTGTCCTGTGGGTAAAGGACCTCAGCTTTAGGAACCGTCAAGCTAGCATTTCTCATCAGTGAGGAGTGGAGGTTTGCTCTTTGGTTGGGGAGTTCTTGTGAACTGACAAACATTTGTTTGCTGGCCAGGGGCTGTGGTAGGTAAGGGTGGATCAGAGCAGGACCTAGGGCAGGGGCAGGCAATTATTTCAGGCAGAGGGCTGCTTACTGAGTTTTGGCAAGCCATTGAGGGCCGCATGACAGGCAGCCAGGGGCAGATGTATATTAATTTTCTAAAATTTACAGGCCCTGCGGGCTGGATAGAATAGCCTGGTGGGCTGCATCCAGCCCACGGGCCGCATTTTGCCCACCCCTGACCTAGGGTATCTCCTGTGGGGCTAGTGTTCGGGTGAGTGGTGGGTAAGTCTGGTGTCTACTGTTGAGACAGTCAAATCGCCTTTGTTCCTTCTCGCAGCCTTTCCCATAGCAGTCATTTGCAAAGCTGTCCAATAGCCTCTCAAAGATTAATTTTAACGTCCAGCTATAAACATCCTGCCCTTGTTCCCCAGCTCGGCACCTGAGAGAGACAGACTGAGCTGCAGCTGCTCCTGCAGAGAAGCTGGCATAGGTAATGCACAGCTGAGCATGGCCACTCAGACGACACTCCTTAACCCAGGAAACCGTCCCCACACTGGTCTGCTAGCACACCTTATGGCAAAGGAGACTCTCCCACCCCAAATAATTTTTATTATGTTTTGTTTCTAAAATGGAAGGACGAAGCCAATTCTAAATAAAGAAAGCTCTTAATACGCAGGCCTCTTATCTCGATGAACAGGCTGAGTAAATGAGATCAAAGGGGGGGAGGGGGGATTGTGCTTGTTGGCAGGTAGAACAATTTCCCCCTTCTCAGAGAAAGGCCCATTCTGTGGCCAGAGGCACACTTCACTGGCCTGTCTGCTGGAAGGTTTAGATTTTATGGGACAAATTTGGCTCTGGAATTGCCTGAACTGATACCAATGGGAGGGAACTGCACCTGTTTAGATGGGGATGCCTTTGGCCCATACTTTCTTAGCTAGGCAGATGTTTTAGCCTAGTGTTTCTAAAATGACTCGCAATGTTGGGGCCCCACCCCCTACTAATACTATGCAATTGCTTATTAAAGCTTCTCCAGCTGGCCCCCGAAAAGTATGAAACTCCTTAGGAAAATGTAGCACTGTTCCTGACCCCAGAAGCTTCAGGGATTGCAAAAGCTTTGTTCTTGCATCGGAACAAGCAAGGCAAATGTGGTTTCCATTGGGATGAGTTTCCAGCCTGGACACCCTTGGTGCTGTCTCTGCCCTTCTCCACTCCTTGGGACCGAGGGAACTTGAGTTTCACCAGCCCGTGAAATACTGGAATGCCCTTGCCTTCCAAATGACCTCCAGCAGAAATCTCAGCCAATGCAGCAAGTTTGGGTGTTTTTGGTCAGACCTCCTCGCTCTCTTGCTCTCTCAAGTTTCTGATGCGACTGTGAATGTGCTGTCTCTGGAAGGAAGCTCCTGTGTGGGTCTGAACAGCTGACTCAAGTTTCTGGAAGTCTTAACTGAATGAGAAATGGGTCTCCCACACATGGCCTCACTACAGGTCTCCCCTAGCCTAGCCCAGCCCAGCCCAGCCCAGCAGTCTTGTCTGGTGGGATTCTTGGAACAGGTTTGTTACCATGCTCTGACCCTGCCCCACACTGAGCTTCCTAAAGGAAAGAGGAGCCCTGTAAGAGCTCATCTACAGCACTTCTCTATTCTGAAGCTGACCCAGTGCCAGTAACTTCAGCCTTGCTCAGCAGATCAGCTCCCTGAGCCTCATTCGCAATCCCACCTAGTGACTGTAGCAAAATACATTTGCCCTGCAGCTCGCTGGCTAGCCCTGCAGAGGCCACACAGCTGCACAAGAAGCAGGTGCATTCTGTCCTGGCCCTTGAGTAAGCAGCAGGGATAACCAAATTGCTCTTGCCAGGTTAAATCCTGCCCTCAGTTCCACCCATATAACCTCCTGAACACACACCAGAATCTGGCCTGCAGAATCTAGCGTGGCTCTCGCACCCCAGGGCTCCTGTAGAGGGTGGGAGGCGACACAAACTCTGACCTGGCAAACAGAGAGCATGCGAGTGGGAACTGGCGATGCCCACGTGCAAACCTCTGGTACCAGTTTACCAGCTACCACGTTAATCTGCAAGAACAGTACTTTTCTTACAGACCCCCTGGTCCCACCCAGCCACAGCCATCTGGTAATAGGAACTCTCCCTCCCCACACAGCCCTGCAAGTCTTTCTGGAAACTAGCTCTGGCAGGGAAGAGGAGCCCCGTATGGAAAGAGGCTATTTTACTACTGGCTGTTGCATCTTGCTTTCTCCCTCTTCTGCGGCCTAGGAGATGCCATGCTCTCGCACCGCAAACCCAGAGCACTGCCTTCTTTCTCACTAGTGACTCCCAGCTCCCTGGGGCAGGCTCTGTCTTTACCGTGCACCCATGGTTTTTAGGTGTGGCAATGATACAAATCACAGCTTGGCTGACTTATCTCCATCAAAGGCAGGACAGGCCCAAAGGGGAGGATTCCCACTTCCCTGTGCCTTCAGCCTCTTCAGAGTCAGAATACCAAAATAATCTGCTCTGCAGGCAAAGAGCCAGTGCTCTGCTCTGCTCTGCTGGCAAGGGGCAGGAGCTCATTCAAGCTTCAGCCCCCTGCCCCAGTTCTCCTGCAGCTCTCCTACTCATTCATCCTGAAGAACATACGCTGCCAATCTCTTTGTAAAGGCCTAGTGTTGTGATGCCAAGCATCAGAAATCACAGATGCAGCTCCTGGAAGCAGTCGGCACAGCTCTGTGACCCTGCCGCTCCCAATCACTTCTTCAATGAACATTTGGCTTTATCACCACAAAGTTTACGTCCCCCTTTCTTGTGTCAGTTCTCTTCCTCCAAAGCACTGTCCTGAATCAGGCCCTAGTCTGTCACTTGGATCAATCTGGCCTCCCAGTCTGAATGGACGTGAGCAACATTCGAAGCTCTGTGCATACATCCGAGAATCCACTGAGAGGCAAAGGCTGAAACAATTGATTTTGGCACAGGCTTCCTTTCATTAGTTTTGCTGGCTCCCCTGCTCTGCTGCATTATAGGATGCTTCATTGCTCCTGGTTGAATACACCTGGCCCTTCATCTTGAAATCAGATGATTGGCTCCAACTTTTTATAATTCTGTGTTCATTTGACTGGTGCCCTCAGTTTTTCTGGTGGGGGCATGGGGGTCCTGCCCCAAGGGAGAATGCAAAGACCGTTCTGATGTCAAGAGGAAAAGGTCAGGATGGCCAAAGGGAATCTATCAAGGTATCACAAATCCAAGGGGAAAGAGGTTGATTTACTGATGGGATCAGTTACTTTCACCTCAAGCTTTTCCAGCTTTCAGGCAGCATTGCTGCGTGTGTGGGAAGGAACTTGCTCAGAGCTAGGTAAAGCAGCTACTTTGCAAAGAGATGCGTGGGAGAGCCGAGCGCCTCCACCTGCCCTCATCCTACCAAAATCTGGGGAGCGAAAAGTGCCACTTGGTCCTTAAAAGCCAAACCCACAACAGCTTTGCAGAGGGAGAAAAACTGCAACTCATGATGGAGGGGAAGAGAATGGAGACCCAAACCCTGTTAAACTAGAAGGCATGTGTCAAATCTGTGTTCAGCAGGAAATGGATGGCTTTGGGACAAAGGTTTCTTCAATATTTGCTTTTGTTTCCGTTCTGACACGGACAAACGATCTGTTCATGGATTTACTTCATTTCCCTGGGGAGCCCCAGGAGGGTGTCTTCACAACAGCCAGGAAGATCAATCTCAAATTCTAACCTGTTATTCTGGTCTTTATGACTCAGCACCGTTGGGTTGTCTGGCATCACAACTCCTACTTGCTAATGCAGCCGCCTGGGAAGAGCCAAGAGTTAACACACGGCTCTAGTCAGGAACATAAAGCAACTGAAGAAGGGAGGAAAAATCTATTCGCTCCCATCCCCTGCCTGCCTTAACCCACCACATGTCCTCTGCCTTGGGAGGAAATGTTTCCTTTGTTCTCTGGAGTGAGGTATCAGAAGGGAAACCATTTAAACTTCCAAGTCACAAGACAGTGTGTTAACCATGAGACCCCACTCTCCTCTGGAAGGACACCTCTTAAAAATCTAACAAGGTTTTGATATCCTGCATTATCAGTATCAGTCTTATGCTTGTCCCTAGCAAAGGCAGAACTTCCCTGCGTGCTCCGAGAGCGGCCCGAGAGAGAATGGTCTCCCGGATTTGTTTTCATCTACAAGAAACACAGCTTTGATGCCATGTAATAAATGCAATTTGGGGAAGGAAGCTTCACTCATTGTTGCTTGTCCTGCTGCTGGGGAAAGGTTAATTTCTAATGAAGAGTCCCACTGGATGGGGGGAGGAATGGGGAAAGAAATTACAAAACCGAGAGGTGCATCATGTTTGAATCAAAATAAATTAAACTCCTTAATTCTGTTGACTCAGGCCCGCCTCAGTCTGAATTAGAATTAATCCGCGGTGAACTGAAATTAAAAGGCAGAATACAAAATGCTTAGCGAGGCATAGTGAGGGTTTAAGCAGCCCATTAGCTTGATCAAATGTACCTAGTAAATTTTCATTTGTCAATACTGCTTAGAGTCTACAGTTTATTTACAGCCTGCTCAATAACACCAAAAGCCTCAGAGATCCTCATAGTTTTATTTAACCGTCACAGTCACTTTCCTTTGGCAAGCTTTCTCCTCACTCCCACCCAGTTTTGGTTCCTGAGGTTTGCACTGCTTAAATGCAAAATGCATTATTGCTCAAGCCAGTGTGAATAGTGGCATGGCCCAAGGCATGCAGAGCCCTGAGTTCCAGTCCCAGCCCCAGCCTAGCCCTGGACTGTGACCAGGCTGTCCTTGATCGCACCCTTGACACAACTTGGTCTAGTTAGAACACAAGCTCTGTAGGGAAGGGACAGTATCTTACCAGGATTATGTACAGCACCCAGCACAGTCGGCTGCAGACTGTCTGCTGCCTACATGTCCACAGAGATGCTGTCAGGCTCTCTGTGCTCCAGTGCTCATTCTGAGATGAGGCGCATCAGCACCAAGCCTTTCAGAGTAGCCTTTCCTGCTACTCTAAGAGGGTGAAACTCCTCCGGGACAAGGGCCTTTTGCAGCAGAACTGGGTCTGTTGCCCAGGGCGGCTGGGTGGCGTGGAGCAGGGATACAATGACATTGCACGAATGTGTGTCTGCTGGCACTTGGCTCTGAAACCATTTCCACGTGAACCACCGTGGTGGGACAAGGCAGGAGCTGCCAGGACTGCTGTGACATGGGTCCTGTTGCCCGGGCAGGGGATGCAAAGCAGCAGGAGGTGCAGCACTGTCCATGCACTGTGTTCAGGCTGGTGTTGCGTTGTAAGCACAGGTGCACACGCAGCCCACGTAAGCAGGCTGTGATGTGAGCAAGGGCACTGGGCCTGGGAGCAAGCGAGCAAAAGCAAATTTTACCCATTCTTTTATATATTGTAATAGTCAATACCCCGAAGGCTGGAAAATCCCCAGCACATTAATAGTGCTGGGTAATAATGAATTGGCCAGCAGAGCTACTTGGCACCCATATATCAGCTTCTCTTTTGCTGAATGGACGCTTGTAGAATTCCTTCATTAACAGCACTAATGTCCTTTTTATCTTACACATTTCGCACTGGGGGAAATTCAATGTGGCCTGTCATTTTTTAAATAGAGAGGAAGCCATGATGGTAGCAGGCCGATATCTCCTCCTGACCTGTAACTACTAACGTTCCACGGATTAACAATTTAACAGCCCAGAAGGGTGTGAATTGCATTCACTGCCCTAGCAACCTCGCAGGAGAAAGTCATGCTTTATTAGCAAATTCATTACCTGCGGTGCCAAAATGAGTCCATAAAGCAGTTTCCCTGGAATAATCCTGACTGAGAGGAGGAGAACATCCTGGAGGGTGTCTGTCTCAGCTGTGTGTAGCGCTCCACACATTTTGCCCAGTAGAGATGAACATTAAAGCTTTTATATAACATTTTTCAGCCGGTGATCTCCAAGTGTTTTAAAGAAGAGGGGAAGTATCTCTGCCCCCTTCCTGGAGAGTTATCAATCTGCCTACAGTGCTTATATGATCTCTATCTGAGCAGGCCATAGTTTTTAATGACTTTGTCCTCAGAAAAGCCCTGCTGTAGAAAGAAGCCAGCTCCTCCATTTCCCAAAGAAGCCCTTTATGGGGGCAAGCGTATTTTTCTAGAGGCTGTCCCCTGCATACAGCAGCAGCAGGGGAGAGGGACAGGCTGTGAGAGCACTGTCATTGTCATGAATATAGAGATAATAGCGAGCCATTCGGTTGCAGGAGCCAGCCAGCAGGGTTCGGAGAAGTGAGTACTTTCTTCACTTCCATTACCCCATCGGCTAAGCATGAACAATCATCTTTAATAACAGCTTGATGCAGCCAGCAGTGAGAGATGGCTCTGTCCATCTGTTTTCAAATCAGATCCCACAGGATTCGTTCATATTTAGCACGGCCATGAGGATGCTGTGTAACAGGATTTCCCTCTGAACCATGAGAAAGCTGATTGTATTCTGCAGGTCAGATAATGAGGCCTGTTACTTGGAAATTCTGCTGGGTCCTGCACAGTCCTAGGAGGAAGAGTGTCTATTCTCTGGCACTGACAAACCAGCGTGTGTTGGGTGGGGGGAGTTGTTCTCATGCTAATTTAATTCAATGTAATTGATATCACTGACACTGTTTGTTTCTGTTCAAGTCACATAATAATGGTATCAAACTGGGCTGTTTTACTGCAAACAACCCAGCTTTCAAAGACAACAATACCTGCACTAGTTACCTGTCTCTCAAGTCCTAAGGTCTGCAGTCCCCAGCTGCCCATAGAAAACTTGCTGATATATTGGAGCACCTATGACTGTGATATATTTTCCCTGCAAGGGACAACTGTCCTGACATGTGTGTATAAAGTGCAATATTACAATCTGCACTTGGCTTTAAAATCAGCCAGGAAACATTCTCCAGGCAGCCACCCAGCAAAGGGGGTGTTGGTGGGTTGCCACATGTACCCTCCTGCTGCCAGCTGCTTTGGAGAGCAGTGAGAGAGACCTGTAATACAGATTTATGGCTAGAGGAAGAGATTGCTGTTCCCAGTCTGTGGCAGCAGTTCTCAGCAGAGAATGCAGACCTCACTGGGATCCCAAGTAAACACCCACACTTACGGCTGTGTGACAGTGTCTACACTGCCATTAGGACGGGAACTAGACCTGGTACATCAAGGCAAGCTGCAGTGATGCCTTTGGATTGCAGTGTGGACACACCCCATGTGTTTCCAACCTGACAGTGAGCCAGCTGGGTCATCCCCTGCCTGTATAGGAGCTGTGTCCAGGGCTCCACAAGTAAGTAAATGCTGGCAGGTTTTTTCCTGGCAGTTAACTGCAGCTTGGATTGTGTTGTCTCTTTCCCACGTGCTGTCTAGTTGTGACAAATTAGTCTCTTCACCCTTCTCAAGCTATGTCCCAAATTTCCCAAATGGATCACTTGTCATTCCCTGCAAGGCAGAGAACTGAACATCTGCTTGTGAGTACATGTTATTCTAACCCCCATATCCAGAGGCAGCTCCCAGGCAAGGCGTCATCTTTACTAGCATCACCCAGGTGGCGTCAAACCTGAAAAACTATGGGCTTGATTGAATCTGCTTGGTGTGCAGCATCCCTGCAAGTCACCAGTTCTTTCCTTAGGTACTAGATCAAAATCCTGACACACAACTCCTGAAATGCGAGTTTGTAAGCGCACGCCTAAGTCCTGGGTATGACTGTAGACTGCATCCAAAGGGAGGGCCTCGTGGCTATGTGGTAGGACTACTTGTGGTGGGGTAGCTTCTATAAAATACCACCAAGTTGCAACCTCCAAAGTAAGGTGCCTCAAACCCCTATCCCCCACTGCCCTGTGGGTACAACTTAGTCGAGGAAGGCTGAGAGACATCACCCTGACAGAAACACTCTTGCTGAGGCATTAGACAATCTGCAGCAGTTCTTATCTTTTGTTTTCTGGCGGAAGTTACAACCATCGAGGCACTGAACATCTGGACTTGGTCTTGCCTTTATATTATGTCTAAGTGGTCCAAAGGGGGTGGGCAGGTCTTGGGCGGCCTCCACTCCTCCATACTCTTGACTAGGCATATCTGTCAAAGGTCTTGGTGTGATGGTTGTAGCCTCTCATGTGTACACCATGATCCAGAGGATTGATGGTTGCCTATTATGTGCATGCCTGTGTATCTGCATATGTGTACTCTTGATTTCACTTGAATTTGGGTGGGTCTGGTCATTTGTATAGAAAAGAGAAGCTGATTAGTCAGCACACCATACCAAATGCCAGGATCCTTTTACTTGGAGTGTGTGCAGGCCCTAGCACAAAGGGGTTTGTTACTACAACAGAACTAGCCAAGTTATGTTTCTTCTCTCCCTCTCCGAGTCTCTCCAGCCATTCAATGAGGAATGTTTTATCTAATTTTGTCATACCTCTTACGAGATATCTAATTTTTTTACATGGTATCAAATTACCTAATTTTTCATGCCTCTTACAGCATGACAAGATGGCAAATCATGTAAGAGCCAGTATCTAAAGCAAAGCTTACTTACCTCACAGAGAGGCAGCAGGAATTAAGAAGTGTTTGCAAACTGCTCTTTCATGCTCAGACAAAAGGTGCTCTGAGAAGTGCAAATTATCCTCACCTGCCACAGCAGATTGAGGGGGAAACAGCAGCGATGCTCTAATAACAAGAGTCACAGCCTGTGTCCTGCCGTGAGCATATGGAGATAGCTGTGGAGCACACTGAGCCAGATCCACTGCCATAAATCTGACCGTTCTGGCCTCTGTTCCAGTGACTTCAATATAGGCAGACAAGACAGAATTTGGCCTACCGGCAGGAACACACAGCTTAAAGCCAAGCCAATAAACTCAGCAGCTGCTACAAATTCCAACGTCGATATCTCCAAAGAAACAAAGGCATATCTACTAGGTTCCAAGGACTGTTACAACAGTATAACCCTGTCCTTTTACTATGGCAGAGCATAGAGCACAATTACTCATAAAAAAACAGGCAGAACTCATTGTTTCTAAGCATTTTCTGCCAGCAGGCAGGGCATGTTCAACCCTTTTGTGTGACCCAAGTCTTATTTAGTTTCATCTTCATAAAATCAGCATTGCTTGGCTTCACCAAACAATGTACAGCAGGACCTCTTCATCGCTCTGGGAAAGGCTCTGGTATGAGTTGGGCAGGGAATGAAAAATAAAAATAACAGAAGGAAACCAGAGGTGTAATAAAGCAGCCGGGCACCTGGAGCAGCTGTGACACGCAGGGGCAGAGGCTACTTACGGCTGCTGCCGTGCCATCAGTGCGATTGTGTACATAATGGTCTGGCTGGGACTCTAGAAGCAAGCCCGTGCTGTACTGAAGACCCCCTCTTAGGTACATGAGCTTCTTGCATTATAGTCTGGACCTTACCATTGCCTCCACATGGATCAGCATTTCTGGGTGCTCTATGGGATGGGAGCACTGTGTCTCTGAAGCATCAGTAGCTACTCCATGCAGGATGCTAGACTTGACGGGCCAGTTTATTGTTGCAAAGCTTAGCCAAAATTTTCAAAGGAGAGTGCTCATGGCGAGACACCAAAAACTGTCTTTAGGCACTTAAAAATCAGGCCATTGTTCTGAGGGCTCACTGTCATTTCTCCCTCCAATGAAAGCTTTGGCCAAAGATCCTGAAGTGTTGATTTTATTGAACAATAAGCCCCCTCCCCATTTTAGGGAAGGAGAACCCCCCAAAAAGCAGTGAATGCAAAGCGCAGGTCACTTACCTGCTGCCGTCTGCATGTAACCAGCCAGAGTGCACACTCGCCTCTCGCACAGCCCGCTGGGAAGGAATACGGCAATGATTGCCAGCAGGGAGCTGATGGCTAGCAGGGCACAGCCTCCAGAACACAGCACTGCACTTGTCTGCAAAGACACATGTATACACCAGCATTAGCAAGGGCCAGCAATCGAGGGCACAGGCAGCCCCTGTAGGCACCTTGTTCCCACCCATTCAGCCTCGAAAAACTGGTGGGTTTTTGAGAGTGGTGGAGTCATATCACTGCCTCGCCAGAAAAGCGGTCAGAGTCTGAGCTTGTCAGCAATCTGCAAGCTCCCTGTAAAGCTGTAACTCCTTGCTTTGCCTCTAGGCTCGGGGGGAAGACTGTGGTGAGCACAAAGGTGCAGTTCACCCCAATCGCAACCTCGACCACCACCTGGTATGTGGCACAGTGATGGACTGCACAGCAAAGAGAAAGGGTTAACCTCCTGCTCCAGACCAACTACAGATTATTATAATCAGATTACAGGCAGGGGTGGGCCTGGTGACTTACCCTGTTATCCAGGGAGCAAATAAGAGACGAGGACTATTTCTGCCTAGGAGAGAACTCGGGCTAGGACAGATCTATAGGATGGCTTGTCGTGATGGTGTGAGCAGGGTTCCTCTGCTTTCAGCAGTAGCAAGAAAATGCCAGAGCCTAAAGCCCTCATAACCAAGGGAGGAAGGGCTTATCTGGTTCAGGAGAGCTTTAAAAGAGCCAGGAGCAGCTGAGAGGGTTGGCCTAGAAGAACCTAAGCAGGGAAGAGGCTCACACAGTTGGGGAGAGGGACAGCACAGGAGGAAGAAAGCATCTGGGGTTGAGGGCTGACATTAGGGGATGGATGTGGCCTTCTCTTCCCTTCCCTCCTCCTCCTCCTCCTTCACCAGCGGGTTGAGAGGATGAAGTCTGCCCCTGCACACTTCTGCCATGAAAGGTCACATGCATACCATGTTCTGGGGCACATAGGTAACAGGCCTGGTCAAGATGAGAAAAGAAGCCATTACTTAGTGCTGCCAGTCCCAAGAAAGGCTACAGGGTCTGACACCTGTTGGGTCCTGTCCATGCCATCACGCAAGACTCCCAACACCAGCAGCAGCCTTGGAGTTTGAACCACCCTCCAAAGGTTTTCTCCCCGAGTCAGTACCCCAGCGATCGCTAATAACATGAATTTTCTTTTAATCTGACATCTTGTCTTTGCTTTCCCAGTAGAGCTTTTAATGCTTATTCTGCCTTGAAATTAGAAACAGTGCTCTTGTGTGATGGGAAGCTTCTCCCATTCCCTCCCTTTTGTGTTATGGTGCTTAAGTTCACTGTTAAATCTTTAGCCCACGGTTCACCTGTCACTCAGTCCCGTGGGTTATTAGTATTCAGGCTATAGTGATAATAGCAAATGTATTACATGCATGAAGGGATTATGTAACTAATACAAGTGCCATTAGATGCCTCTGATGCGTTTCAGTGCCTCCACTGATAGATAAAATGTACCTAGTTACTGAATCTGTGCCTGAAAGTTCTTTAATTAATATGTACTTCTCAAAAGATGCTCCACAACAGTGGAGTGCAACCTGCTGCTAGGATAATTTAATTGCAGCATTCATCTAAAGGAACATCGGTCTTCGATTACTCAGACATCTGTAAAACACTTCCATTGCGCTGATGGCTTCTTGGATACGTGCTGCCTTAGGCGTGGATACTTCTTTCTCTTTTAAAAGGATTCTAGTTGTTTTTGTAGTAATAAGGTGTAATTATTAATATTAAATACTCTCATTTGGTAGTGCCTGGCAGCTATGTGGTTTGGGGAGCTGCTGTCCAGAAGCTGTACAAATGGATAGTAAATAACTGCACTCACCCTAAGGCTAAAAGATGAGACCCGGGGCACACTGGAGCAGAACAGGACACAGAGGAGCAAAAAGAACAGGCTAAGAACTCCTCACAGCCGCTGACCACCTGCCCCCAGGCAAACACGCATGAGGATGCAAGTGGCACAGGTTTAGAGTATCTTCTGCCAAATGACACGCCTGCCACTTCATATTCCACCCTTAGGATGTGAGTTATGTCAGTCTCTAAAAAGGAAGAGGCTGCTACTTCACAGTGAAAAGAGGTAGCCATCCTGCTTGTGTGGTCTGTGAATCTTGCCCTCTGGTGCCTCATCTTCACCCCACATATTTACTGCAGGTAACCAGCCACTGAGTACCTGGGTGTCTCACACCCTCCTGCTACCAGGAGCAGGAAGTGCTATTACCTTTAGTTTGCAGATAGGGAACTAGGACACAGAATCACCCAAGGTCACCCAGAAAGCCTGTGAATCCAAATCTCCCTACCTTTGTGCCTCCCCCACTGATAAGACATGCTGATTTGCAACCCTGGCTCTCTGCTGTGTGCCCCACAGGAACTTGTGGGGCAGACATTAACAACTAGGTACCTAGTTCATGGCTGATACACAGCAACATTTGAGGGCATACCCAGCTTCCAGAGGCTGGGAGAAGGAGGTTGTGAACCTGTTTCCCTGTGGTTATACAGAAGTATGGTACTTAGCCTTTCTTAGGGGAAATAAAGCCAAGCAATCATTCAGGATCCTAAAGTCCTTCCTGACAGTAAGGCACTGACCCCAACATCCTGAGTAGATTTCCATTCAGCGAACAACACTTTGCTAGCCTGCAGTGGCCATGCATCTTGGCCAAGCACTGTAGCTCACCATATGTCCGCACCTGCCTGAAGCCTCCTGTCATCCCAGCCAGCAAAGTGATCATGTTCAATTTTAAATGGATGCTAGAAGTGTGAGATGCAGGCCTGGCCTTCAGAGCTGTGAAAACAACAGGGTTTGAACATCTAGGCTTGAGGTCGGAACAAGTTGATCGCAGAGGTGATTCAAGCACTGTCAGGCATGGGACAGGCAGGAGCACACAAAGGTTGAGATCAGGAACCCTTGAAAGCCAGCTGGACTGGGTCACTGCCACAAGGTGCTCCTTGTTCCTCTAGCTGGGATCATGTGGCAGCAGATCTAAGGGTTTCTTGGCTCCGAAGGAGGAAAAGAAAGAGGCTTCCCCTGCTCTCATCCCCAGTACTGCTGGAGGTGCCTCCAGGCACACCAGCCATTGGGCATCTCCTAAGGCATGTGTTTGCTCTTTCCATGCCTCAGTTCTCCCGTCCTGACAACCAAGGGTTTGCACAGGAGCCTAGAGGACTGTGCCTAACTCCCTGAAGCTCCTGTTGAAAACTGCAGCCAGTTACATGGTCCTTTGGAGACTGCTTTGTGATTTGAAGATAACAAACCCACTGTGTAAAAGCCAAGTGTAATTACGAAGGAGTGGACAGGCTTGATATGAAAGCTAGGCAGAAACCAGGATATTGCAGCTATGGCCAAGCCAAAACAGAGGGAGGCTGCAAAGAGAAAATGTCAGTGCGTCATGTGGCCCAAGGGGGGAACTGGAGGGCATAAATCACTGCCCTGTGGGTAAGGAGCCATTGATCAATTATTTCCTGTGGTTGCTCAGTGCAGTTTATTACTGGAAGCCAAGGTGAATTTGTGCGTTCCAGGCGAGCGCCTGAATTCCAGCACAGGCAGCAGAGAGCAAGAGCAGAGCAAGGACTGTGGGCAGGTGTCTACAACAAGCAGGTAACCAAAAGCACGGGTGGAGATTGAGCTCTCCTTCCAAATCAGGCAGCATGATGAACGGGAGATATAAGCCAGCCACTTGCAGCCCAAGGTGATGGCAATAGGGCTGACCCTGCCGGAGACTGAGGCAGCTTGCACTGAATGTTAGCTGGTGGACATGGAGGCAGGTGGGATAGGCAAACAAGAAGCTTATAATAGGAAAGGTGACACACCTGGGAAATGGCAGCAATGTGGGATGCAGCTGAAGCCCCATGATCGCAGAGAGCAGGCAAGGCCAGTCAAGCCTGTGAGGACCTGTAGGAGTCAATGTTCCTGCCACCTTCTTCTGTGCTGACCAGGGGCTGCATCTTCCCGGCAAATGCAAATCCCACAAGTCATTAGCACTGCAGCTCCATCACTGGGAGTGACTGTGGAGACCGCAGTGTTGACTGGGCTTGGCCTTAACCCTTTCCCTTCCTCAGAGCAACAGCTCCTATTGTCACTACCAGTCTCTAAACCAGTGGTTCTCAAACTTTCCAGACCCAAGGCCCCACTTGGACAATGAGAGCTCTTAGTTTTCACTTGTTTTTTGACTACAGAAAAATACTAGAGCAATTTTTCCATTGCAAAGAACTCAGACCACCACAGGGCAGAATGGTTTTGACTCTGCGGATTCCTCTGTGAAATTTCTGGGTTTACCTCGGGAATCACGTCTGTGCGTCCAAGAGCGCTAACACTGCCCTGTGGCACCTTGGTTGAGAATCACTGCTTTAGACATTTTCTGGAAGGGAATTAGGCATCCTGGATCTGCAAATGGGGATATAACAGCAGGTCAGATGTGGGCAACGGCCTTTGTAATCAGGAGCAGTTCAGAAGCAACAAAGGCAGGGTTGTTGTGCATTTACAGCTACCTTTGCCTTATGTAGGAGGGTGCTGGCAGACACCAAGTGCAAGACGCGCTCTTCCACACTCCAAGCACTCTCTGCCTTGATGACACTTCTGGTTAAAAATGCACAATTTTCTTTTTTATGTTCTGGCTTCTGGGCAACCATGTTACCATAGAAACAAACCCAATAAACTGTTTCCATTTCTTCCCCCTTCTCCAAAGAGGTTATAAATCAGGATCCAGGCTAAATAATCTGGTAAGTGCACGTTATGATGGGAGAACTGCAATCAAGTAGGAGCAAGGGAAAACAGCAGTTGGATTTGTTCAATGAATCCTGTGGCGCTGTCCAAAAGGCTTCATAAAAATTCAATGCCCCCAGGAATAATGGCCCAAGCAATATAGATCGGACATGGAAACCCTGTCGCCACCTTAAATCTACCACAATTATTTGCGAATGAGGTTGCACATTAGCTTGCTCTCTAAAGTCAGCTGTACTGTTTTTGAGAACATACAACACTCTGCCAGTAAAGCAACTAGTTGGGCTGCAATTTTTAAGTGAAAAAAATAAAATAAATGCAAGGCAATGGATGGGGGCTTTTTCCCCTCTTTGTGTGGTGTAATGGGAGGAAAAAATCTGCAGAGCTCTAAAACTTGAGGAGGTAAGAGAGGAGCTAGAAAGAACCCTCTGCATGTGAAACCTGTGTAGACAGAGATTTGATTTTCTTGTAAAGGTTTGTACACGTAGGTTCACACACCCCTCCAACAGATTGTTTCTATTGCTGTAGTACAGGTTACAACAAGCCACCTCTCTCCAATCCATGTTCTATTTGCCTTCACGTCTCCTGAAAGTTACTGGGGCTGGCTGCCTTTCAGTCCCCACTGCACATGTTTCTTCCCTCTCCTTTGTTTGTGAATGTTGCTCTGCCTCGATGTTAAGCCTGGCTCCTGGAGGATTAATAAAACATAATGCGCCCTCTGCTTTGTTCAAACATACAATTGCATATGAAGATTTGCACACCGGGATAGTAACTTCCTCATCTGCAATTACAGATCTGCTGCACTGCTGGTGTGCTCGTTGAACTGGGGGGCTGGGGCTGGGGGGCTGTTCCAAGAGGAAATTGTTCTGCCCAGACACTGTGCTGCACTGAGATGCATGTTGCTTAGCTGTTGTTCCACTCTCTTGCTCCCCTTCTTTATTAAGAAAACAGTTCTCAGCATGTTTCATATGATGGTAGGTGCAACACTATTCCCTTCATTACGACAAGGCACTCTAGTGGGGTGTAGGAGCCTGCTGTGTACTGCATGCTAGACCGAGACAGAGGTGGCCTCTGCCCCAAAAGAGCGTACAATCTAGAGACAGGACGAAAAAGGGGAGAAGGAAAAATCAGACCGAATGCTCCTGGTAGCAGGCCCTGTCTCCTCTTCTTCTGTGTTTGTCCTGCAGCTAACGAAAACGGGTTCTTCAACTCAGACTTGGGCACTATGGTTAGATGACTCTCCCTCTACGTGCTGCTCACTTCTCCAGGTTTCACCATGATATTTGTTCCAGTTCCTTCACCCTTTCGCTTAGCTCTATGCAATTCTATTCACAAGCTCCTCGCCTGAGCATAAGCTCCCATCTGCAATCACTTTACCAGTGCGGACTGGAGGAGACGGCATAATTCAAGTGTTCCATTATTAGGGAATTCATTTAGTATTCATAGCAAGACTACCAGCTGGCCATAAAGAATCCTTTTGCTATTCATACCCATGTCACATGAGCAATATTTCCATAGGTGTTCCTTCCATGGTAATTTAACACTAGATAAGCTCCCATTAATGGACACTTGAAATGCTGCCACAAGGACTGCCAACATTTTACCAGGGCCAGCTGTAAAACGCACGATTTTCAAGGAATTTGTCAGAAAATGTGAAATCATCCTTCATCCTCTTTCAGAATACAAGCCTTCAGAAACTCGACAGGAAGGCTCTTTCTCCTCTAGAGTATTTGTCCTCTGCTCCCACTTGCAGGCTGCTTTGCTGCTCTTCTGTTATAGGAGGGCCATTCTTCAGCGCACGCTTGTTCTGTTGTCATCTGTTTGGGGGTATGGACACTGCCTTATTCTCACAGGGTCCTTCAGAGGGGCTCAGAGGAAGGCAGTACTTTATTCCTGCATGTGCTAGTAGGACTGACTGTGTGCTCATGGGCTACGGAGCAGGTTTCTTCATGGTATTTCACATGAACAAGAGCACTGCTCCTGGGGCACCCGGCCATGTCCCACCTGGGTTGGTGGCTGGATCAGGGGGCCAGGCATGACGTGGAAGGAGCCCATGCAATCTAGGGAGGACAGATCAGCAAAACCCAGAGTCAGCCGGGATCTGGGAGGAGCTCCCCACGCCGGCTAGACATGAAGGTCATGCTGGAGAAGTCTTGAGAGGAAGAAGCTTTAGGAAACACTTGGCAGCACAGAGGTCAAGGCTGATGGAAGGCGAATCCATCTCTTGTGCCAGAGGGTCTGGCAGCATGAATTAGCACATGCTGCTGAGCATAAGGTCTGTGCTTACATTATTAATAGCACAGGGATGAAGGGGATGATGGAGCATCCTGTTTTGCAAAGACAGGTCTTTGCTGGGCCTTCTCTTTTTGCAGACCTGGGCCCCTGGCCCTGAATTTATGATTGCTGTTAAGGATCCCCTACCCACACAGGCAGGCAGAAGGCAGGGCAGAGTAGCACTTCAGATGCCAACTGGTTCACTGAGTCCAGAGTGAGATACCTCAGAGCATCACTGATCAGCTGCCTGAATGCCAATCAGGCAGGGGAGAGAATTGGTAGAGAGGGAGAAAGCTGCTGCCAAGAGAAGCCACTGGTAGGAGACTGCAGGTCAGTCCTGTGCCTCTGAGAGAACAGCCTTGCCTGTGCAGGGCCATCCAGAAATGCAAAGCACAGATCCATGCAAAGGCAACTCTGCGAGACAGCCAGGCAGCCTGAGCTGTTCGTTTCCCACCTGCCCCACACAAGCAGTGCAAGCAAGAGTAGCAGCAAGGGAACTGGAGTCGCTCGCAGATGCTATTTCACCAAGGTCAGCTTCTCTCTGGTTCTTACCCTCCCCTCTCATTGACTAGCATCTTTCCTTGGCTCCTGCTTCCCGTAAGACTCAAATGCTTAATGGCCAAGTGGTCAAGCACGTCAGATTGCCAGTCTATGAGTGACCAGTACCCAGCAACAGGCCCACATAAGCCCTGGAGTTCCCACCCCAGCAGAAGCCATCATAGTATCATAGTATCTAGAGTCGGAAGGGACCTGGGCAGATCATCTAGTCCGACCCCCTGCCTTGGCAGGAAAGAGCACCGGGGTCAGATGA
>JAGPOW010002118.1:15612071-15682975 GCA_030014935.1 Caiman crocodilus | reverse complement strand
CTTCCCCATACTTCTAGCATTTGTGTAGAGGCAATTGAGACCTCCAACGGTTGTGCCCACTGACCCCCTAGCCTCTGCAATGCCCCGGCCCCCATCACTGCTGCAGTCATGCAAGTTGTGCTAAGCCCACCTCCAGCACAGATCTGCCTGGGCTGCCCTCACACCTGGTATTTACAGCTAGTCTCACCCAGCAGGGAAGTTGGGCTTCATATCTGAGAAGCTTGACCCTGGCATGATGGTCTCCACGGGCTGCCTCAGAGAGCTGAGACACTGCTAAGAAGCTTCCGAAATGGGCTAGTGGAAAGGACTGCCCCTTGGGCACTGCAGAGTGATTAATAATCACCATTTTTATTTATAGCTGAGGGCAACCACACAAGCAGTTCAAAGGCACTGCTGGCAATAAATTAATACAGGGAAAAAGCCAAGGCAGAGCAAGAGCAAATGGCAGCAGGTCTGCAGCCTGGCCTAGCTGATAGGAACCACACAGCGAAGGGAGGAGTTGCACTGTTCAGAAGCCTGGAGATACGCACTCCCCGTACAACTCAGTTGAGCTGGACTGGGGCAGCACAGGCTGACTCCAAAGTGACAAACCAAAGGGAAGTCTTGACTGCCTGCGGTCTGTTTGGGATCGCACAGTGCTGTCTGCCTGAGTGGAGATGACAGCCAGAGTGGCCTGGACAAATTCTGGCTCAGGGAGTTGCACAAAACCTGCCACACTGTGCAAGGGGCACTGATCATTTTGTATCATGGTGCACCACTATTATCGCACAACAGCCATGTTCTGCACTAGAGATGCCACCTCTCGTACCTGCGTTCCTGCTCAACGAGAGAAACTGCAAGGGGTGCTGGCTCCGAGCCCCCTCCTGGCACTGCTGGAGAGGCTGCTTACCCATCCCCACTGTTGTTAAGGTGCAGGGTGGTAGTTCCAACGTACCAAAAGGGGAAAAAGGCACTGGTTACCAGTCTCCTGCACTGCTTCCCACCACAGCACAGAGGCATTGACCACTGCCAACATGCCCAGCTGATCACAGAGTCCAGACACGGCTTTGGGCAGCTGTGCATCCCATTTGCGTATAGGGGAATGAAGCATGGATCCAAATACGCTACAGAAACAAACAAACGTCTCGAACAAGGCAAGCTGCTCCACCCTGACGTCTTGCAAGCTGCTCAGATCCAAAGAAACTTGTGGTGCTCAAGGCAGTGAGGCATCTGGGCCAGGGAGCATCCAGAAAGAATAGGGCATTGTCTGCTTTGGGACCTGTTTCTCCTTCCTGCAGGGTGGCTTGGGCCGGAGAATGCCAGCTGTCACCAGTCCGGGCTCACATGAGCATCCAACACGCTAACCAGGGATGTTGCCCCCTGCATTCTGCCACAACCCCCCCGCAGCCGGGGTGTGAGGCTCTTCATGGATCTTAGGTCTCTTAAGCCAACTGGCCCCAGCCTCCACCACCTCAAAGCACAGGCCCCGATTCAACAGTCTGCATTAGGAAAAGCTGGATTGGTCCAAAGACTTAGTCATGCTTCTCGCGGTGTTCACCTGCTAACTGGTGCTGTGGAGAGGAAAAATCACTGACACGGCGACCAAAATAATTGCACGGCCACGTTTCAGCAGAGGTGGTTACAACTTTTTTTCCCATGGAAACGGGCTGCAGAACAGTCCAATGGACAAAAGGACCCCGGAGTCAGAAACTGAGTTCTCTGTGTGACCGTGGACAAGTCCTTCCTGTCCCTGTGCCTCTGTTTCCCCATCTGCTCTCAGTCTGTCTGCTGTCCACGTAAACAGCTTTTCCAGACGAGGTACATCTCTGTGAATCTCTGCAGTGCCCAACACAATGGAGCCTCATCTCTGATGAAGCATCTGAGGCACTGCTTCAGTGAAATCAAGTTGGCTGCAGGCTAAGGAACCACCAAAGTTGGCTGAGTTGTAAAATATTTAATTAAAAAAAAAAAGCAGATGGCAGTGGGCAGCCTTCACCCAGGGATATGAGAAACCACCCTCCGTTCATCTGGCTGCCTCCAAATTGGGAAGAATCGCTGGAGCTGTTAGCAGCTTGTCTAGAACTGACTGACCTACCCTCCCCCATTAAATATTTACAGCGATGAATATTTCAGCACAAAGGGGGGTCTCAATGAAGCTTTCCTTTCCCCTCGCTCATGGCAGGCATATTATTTTTAATGATCTAAGTTCTTTTTAATTACATTAGCACAAGCTCCCCAAAATCTCACAACTCCCACCACAAACGATCCATCAGCCATTCGCATTCCTAATTGCAGCTAACAGGCTAAGGTGTGAGGAGCTTCGGGCACTTTCCTGTCTGTGTTTCCAGATGAAGTGCAAATGGGATCAGCACATCAATGAACAACCAGAGATAATTACAGAGGGGGTTTGGACCAGGCTTTACATTAAGCGCTATGCAAGGGCTAGGGAGTACCCCTGCTGAGTAAGAAGTGGCTGGCAGACTTCATACTCCCTTGGGAAGAAGGAACATGCTGTAGTACTGGGGCCCTTCATAATCTGATCTTTCGTTAGGCAAACGTACAGTGCCTGGCACATTGGCACCCTAGCCCATGCTTCCTGTATGCGACTGCAATACAAACAACACCGCCACCCCTAAAGGGAGCTGATCCTACGCACCAAAAGGCAGCAGTCAAATGGCTGGTTGCTCACAGGCCAACAGCACCTCTCTATTCCCACATGGGTTTTCAACACGAGGCTTAAATCACCTTAGTCACCACAAGCTGTCCCTGGGATGGGGAGAAGCAAGAGCACATGGGGAGCAACAACAACGGAGGAACTCCGACAGGAAGCTCTGGGTTTGAAGGAGCTGTGAGATTGATCATCCCAGCTGGGTGAAATTTAAGGCCTGTGATATGCAGGTTGGTCACCCCCCACTGAGCCTAAACACTTGTCTTGACCAAGCTTCTCCTAGAAAGGCATCCAATACGAATCTGAAGTCCCCAAGAGATGACGTGCCCATGCTTGATACTTGATTCCAATGGAGAATCACTCTCACAAAAAAATTGTGCCTTATTTCTAAAATGAATTTGTCTGGCTTTAGCTTCCAGACATGAATCTGCCCTTCTCTACCAGATGTGTTCTCCTCATAAAGGTGTTTATACACATCATCATGTGTATAAGTCTTCTTTTCAATACAGAAGAGGAAGCTTAAGACTCTATTGGAAGTGTGAAGAGTTTCCATTATACTATTTGAGTAACTGGGAAACAATTAGTTGCTTCTCCTTGTTTGTAAGGGATGGGAGCAACAGTCATCTTGGGGACAGAAATAAGCCTATTTTTGGAACGTTTTATTTCCAGTAAAAGATTTCCAGGGGTCCTGAGGCAAAAGCACTGAGAATGCCCTTATTGGAAAGTGCCACAGTATTTCATGGTAGTGCTTCAAACTGCTATCAATATGTGGCAGCAATGTTACAGTCCCCAGGACCAGTCCGTAGGCACATTTTCTCCTAGTTTTATCTAGAGAGGAACTTGTTCAATTGTAGCTGCTGCCTGGGAGTTTATAAAGAAACAGCATAGAAGGCAGAAGGCCACCGAGTGATCCTCTTGGAAATCAGAGTTGTACAGACAGAGCTCCTCAATTATTGATATGCTCACAATGACATGAGAGGATGGAAGTACCCAGGCCTCACAATCAGTTTGATGCTGCCTGCCTTTCATGCTTGCTCCCAGGAGGAACCTCATCATATCACTGGTGAAGTGTCATTTGGTCAGCCTCTTCTTATCATTATTTCCAGATGGGCAGGTTTCATATTCAAAATCCGAGCACCATTATAGAGTCTGCTCTGGCAATGGAGAGAGGTTTAAGATGGATATTAGGAAAAACTCTCATGAGGAGGGTGGTGAAGCACTGGAACAGGTTGTCTAGAGAGGTGGTGAGATCTCCATCCCTGGGGGTTAAGACCCAGCTCAACTAAGCCCTGGCTGGGATGATCTAGTTGGGGCTGGTCCTGCTTTGGGCAGGGGGGTGGACTAGATCACCCCCTGACCTCCTTTCCAAACCTAATTTTCTATGATTCTGTGATTTGGTATTAGGCCACACCAGTGCCTTAAAAATGGGGGAAAGATGGAAGCTGTAGCCATCTCCTCCCAGCATAACTCCTATCAAACAACTGGAGGACATCACAGTCTCAGCAAATGTGTCCATATACTAGGACAGATCCTCAATACAACTGGTTTTCCTTGCCCAGGATTGGGGACTGTCTGTGGGCTACTGTTTTCCATCAGGGGCAAGCCTCTTTCTTGCATCAAGTGGAAAAGGGGTAGAAAATCAATTAGCCACAGTGAGCAATATTTGGTCAAATGCTGCGACAGACACCTTGGGCTCTTAATAACATGTATGAATGGAGTCGCAAGTGCCAGAGTGTGTAGGGTCCTTCCTACGTGCATCGTGGGAAGAGCCTAGCGAGGAACAGAGCTTCCCAACACCTCCAGTTAGGCCCCCACAGAGCCCGCAGCAATGCTATTAAGTCAGAGTCCAGAGGAGACAATTCACTTGGGGAAGGCCGTGGGTAACAAAAGTACTCTGAAGACAGATAAATTTGAATTAAATAGCAGTGTGAATTCAAGGTGGATTCATTAAACTGCATTAACCCTCTGAACGGACAATTTTATTCAGAACTGAAGTGGACTTAATTTGATTTAGCTTAACTTGCTTTGGAAGCACAGTAAGTTAAATCAAATTAAGTCCCCTTTCATGCTGAATAAAACCATCCCCATAAGGTTTCAATGTAGTTTAACTAATCTGCTTTAAAAAATAAATTTGAATTAACTTTTTGAGTCTCCCCACATAAACCAGTTCCCAGTTACTACCTGTAACTGAACGGGAGATAATGCTTTTAGAAAAAAGGCTGGAACTCCCAACGTTAGTGGTATGGAAAAAGCAAGACAGATGGCCTTAAATCAGGAGCAAGACGACTGTATAATGGGTAGGTACCAAATTCAGAATCTGAGCGTGATCTGCAGGCAGTGATAAGAGGCTGACCAAACTGGAGCAGGCCTTTCAAAAGTAACAAGGACAGGCTCTGACTGAGATAAAACTATACAATAGGACCACAGTGTCACGCTGCCCACGTGGCGGGCAAAACCCAGCCCACATAGTGGGGAAGCACAAGCTAAATTACAGGCCAACTGCCCCCCACGCTCTGTGGAGGCTCTTAAGGAACGCTCGTTGCACCCAGGATAAAGAAATCTCAAACTGGCACTTCTGCAGCCAAACAATTAAGCTGTTAAGTCAGAGGGAAGGTGGATATCGGCAGCTTGACATTGAAATTGTCTCATTCCAGCCACAGCCTGGCAGTTGAAAGCCTAAGCAACAGCTGGTTGCAAGTGTGCAGCCGCTGGCATGCTTGAATGAACTCAGGCAGGCAGGGCCCTGATTAAACAGTACTGCAGCTCCCTTGGGGAGTGCTAGAGAAGCAGAGCAGCGCTTCAGGGGGAAAAGGAATCATTTTCTCACTTCTTTCCAGTAAATAATACATCAAAATGGCAGATCGGAGATGAAATTATCATTGGAAATGCTAGGACATGTGTGTGCCAGCGATTAATAACATGTTGTCTGACAGGGACTTCTGTCCACATGATTAATTATGGACCCCAGCGAAGGTGAGCAACCACCTCTTCTTTGGGGGGACTGGTGTAAATTAGCAAGTGAGTAATTGGGAGAGGAAATGTGCTCTGATCTGTGTGGAAAACAATATTGCCAAAGGATAACTAGAGCAGGGGAAAGTGCCCCCCACCCTGGCAGCTGGGTGAAGTGAAGGGGTTGGGGAGCAGGAACAAGCTGTCGCTGATGAACGAGGCTGCGAGATCAAATGGATAGTGTTGTGCGCAGCCTGTCTTTTGCAGGAGGTCTCTGTCAGAGGCGGATCCTTGCTCACGGTATAGAGAGAACCTCGCTCGCAGCAGAAGCTGGTTTTAGCTGGGAGATGCTTTGTTCGGTAGAGAGCTATGCTGAGCTGGGAGTAGCCAAGCCAGCACTAACCTTGCTGAAGTGGTTGTAGCCAAGAGTTATCTCTGACTAACAAGATGAAGTTAATAGCATGGAGCAAGGCTGGGAAAAATAAAGACCCCACCATTGCAATATCGGTCTCTTCTGGGCTACCTGTGTGCAAAAGACTGCACATAGCAAAAAGAGAAGCATGAAGTGACCGACCGACATGCGGGGGATGTTGGTATGTGTGTAACAGGGCTCTTATGAGCCTGCATCCTAGAGTTTGCTTGTGACACGGCTCCTTTCCAGAAATGCCCTTACATTTATACAGATTTTTAAGCCAATTGTCTAATCACTTCCTGTTATTAAAGTTGGGAGTTTTGCATAAAATCATTTACATTTCCTTTTGGTGCAAGTCTTACCAAAATCTCCTCGTGCCACACAGCCGCCCCTCTTTCACCGCTCACGAGGTGACAGCAGCTTTCCAACAGCAGCCTGAGTCCCAGGAGTTGGGTATGCTGGAATCCCATATGCAAAAGGCTTTCAGGCATGGTGTTGTCCAGGTGTATGTGGAAGAAACCCAAATACACACCCTCACTCCCCGAGTGGCTCACGATCCTTGCACTTTGCGTCCAACTGCAGCCTGAACTGTTGTCATGCCATCAAGTTCTTAACAAATGCTATATAATATTTAGCCCCAGAAAGGGCTAGATTGATCACACAGTCATTATTAAATGCTGAGTGCGGATGACAGGGTGGGACAGCAAGATGTATAGGCTTTAGAAACAGTTATTGTATTAGCCCAGTGATATATATCTACTTTACCACATTGTGGGGATATTGCTTCATCACCGAAAGATTAATAGGCTGCAGCCCAATGAAGCCAGAGGTATTAGAACCAGCATAAATGTGCAATTTAGGTTGCTTGGCACCTGGGGAGAGGCGGCATGGATACAGCCTGAGGATGTGCACGGCCCGGCGTCAGTGGTGCGAAGCAGAAGCTGCTTGTGCGCCTCCCCACCTGCACTCTCATCTCAGCCTCCACCCCAGTGCTGAGCTGTGCTCCCCGAAGCTGTGGGGAGGGCTGGGGGGTTCCCATTAACTGGAAATCTGGCTGTGGTGGCTGAATTACAGCCTGGCCTGATTGATGGCTGAGAGCAAAGATCACAGCAGAGGCAAAGGAAGCAGCTGCAGCTCCTTGCCAGCAGAGCAAAGCTGTGCGTTTAAGGCAGCCACAGATTCATACACAAAGCGCTGGCGTCCCCTAAAGCCACTTGCCGTCCTGTAACTTTTAGCATTCTTTTCTGTCTGAGAGTGTTGAAGAGCCTGGGATGAGAGATTTATCCCGTCGGGTGACAAAAGGAGGGACTCACAAACCCTGTGTCCTGGACACTGTGTCCTATGGAGCAGGACTAACAAGCGACAGAGCGGACAAGCTACCTTTGAGACACCACAGGAAAAAGCGCCCCTGTCCTGCAATGAATGAGTTAGCCCAGGGAGAGAGAAAAGCAGACCAAGCCACTCTTGTGGAGCCTGAGGTGTGAATCGCTTTAAAACCTGGTTATTCATCTACAACTGTGCTGGTAGGCAGCTTGCTAGATGCTGGAAAATCTTTCAGCTTTCCAGGCACAGAAATCTATTTCCTCAATATTTATACAGAAACATCACACACACGCACATGCACATGAGTCTATCTGCGCATGCTTGCGTGCATGTGGAAGGCACACACCTCCAGGACTGTGCCATAAACCACCTTGCTGATGGAAACAGAAATAAAAGATGTAACTTTACCACTCGAGAGAGGTGGGCGAGCTCTCAGGGAGTGGGGATGAGGAGCCCAGAACTACCAACTCTGACACTGATTCTCTTGGCAGCTTTGGGCAAGTCTTTTAACCTGGTGGGCTGGTGCAACCCCCCCACTTACCTTCCACTATACAAAAAATGTCCTTTGCTCCTCTCTAAGATGCTGCAAAGAGCTGTAGGTGCCTGTAAAGCACTCCGAAGATGGAAAGTGCATTATGAACATTAACTAGCTGTAATGGCACTGCAAGGTAATGACTCCAAAAGGCAACCTTTTGCCCCGGCTCCCTCGTGAGAGAACCCTCTTTGGTGTCCTGGATTTTCCACCCATCTGATTTGTTTCCATGTGTTTAAACTTTTATTGAGCAGCTTGGGTGGGAATTAGATGGGGAAGAGGAAGCAACCTAATGCATAAAGCAACTGAATATATTACTCTGCTCTATGCAACCAGCCTGATCAGTGGAAACAATTAGTTCATTGCAGAGGTTTGCCAGTGGCTTTGCTGTGAAGGTTTCTAGTGCTGCCCAATCCAGTGGGTCTAGGAACCTAAGATCTACCCATATCTGGGTCAGGTGCTGGGTCTATGAAATCCCAAGTCTCTCACCTTGGTCAGCACTACGCACATCAGAGGGGAAGGTGTGAGGAACCCTGCAGCAGACGATTAATTGCCCTCAGTGTTAGTTCTCATTTACAGCCTGATTTAAACCCAGAGCACAAGCTTTTAATTTAGGGGTATTTTAGAAGGAGGGTTAGTGTCACAACCAAGGATCCTCTCTTGTTAAGATAAAGGCTCCCCCGTAATCTGGCCTTTGTGAGAGCTGGCCTCGGGTTTGAACCTCAGATCCCTCAAACCCTAAGTTAGAACCACACTTGCACTACAACTGACCCCTCTCCAAGAAAAAAAAAAAAGAAAAGAAAAGAGATAGCTTCAAAGCAGCCTTCAAAGGCAAAAAAATTTTTAAACACTGTCTACTAAAGACCACCATCATTCTGGGAATATGCGTCTCTTCCCCTCCCCTGTTTGTGGCTGCATTGCCCTTGGTGGAAAAAGAAAGGATTTGGAAAACAGGATACAGTGGAAGAACTAGGACCAAAAATAGACAAGAGGAAAAAAAATCAAAAAGTGATCCATCAAGGCTGTTTGTGAAACCCCAGCTCGGTGAATTTCAGGAATAGGGCCATTAATCACATGATAAAGTACAGCTACCACCAGAAAAATTACTATGTAGAAATGGCACCTTGCTACCCAACGGATCTGTTCCCATAGAGTATTTGAGTTGCATCTGCTTATTTTACTGCTAGAAACACATTTTGGTTTCGAGAAGGTAGCACAGGCATTGTTGCAGGGGGAGCGTGCTGGGTTCTGGGCTGCCTTCTGCATCAGCCAAAGGGGCACCTGGCAGCCAGTTGCAAGGCTGAGGAGGAGAGAGGCAGAGAGACAGCTAGAAAAATGGTCTTTAGAGTCCTGGTAAATGGAGACTATTTGATACAGGCTCAGCAAGACAGAACAAACAGGGAGTCTCACTGTGTGCCCAGCAGTCATAAGGGCCTTGGCAGATGACTGGCCAGATTTTCAAAGCTAAAGGCCCTAACATTAGGCACATAAATAAAACCGCTGGGCACTCTCGCAGGTCCCTGCACAGAATTCAAAGACCCCTTTCTTGCCCCTCATCCCCACCAGCTTTTTTCTCTTCCCCCTCTGTAGCTTTGATCCATGGGCACAGTGTCACTGTGCAGGGTTCTGGACATAAGCAGTCCAAATAGACAGGAGAGCAAGAAGGCAGGAGGGGAAACACAGGCCCAAGGAAAGAAGGACTTGCCCAAGGTCACAGAGCAGGGCAGTGGCAGAGCTGGAGGGTGCAGATACCCCAACTGCCAGTCCAGCACCTCATGCACTGGACCCAGGGCCCTTTCTCCTGTGGCTTAAAAACACCTTCTCCAACCTCCTGGTTCATTTATTACAAGGGCTTACTTGGGACCCTCTGCTCTGCCATCAGGGCACCTGCACGCTGCTGGGATTAAGGTCTAATACACATCCTGTGTTTACACAGCTACTCCCTTTGCAAGGGAAGCCATGATCCCTGCAGTCTACCGCAGCCCTACAAGGCTCCAAGTCAATACAGGCGCCCGCTCCTCTGGGATGCTCCAGCTTGTCTCCACTGCTTGTTTATGCTGTAGCGGGTGAGAGCCACAGCTGCAACGGAGCTCCAGAGAGCTACACTTCCCTCTCATGGTCACTATTGATCTCTGAGATCCCGCACTCACAAGCTCTTGAGTTATTTGCCTGCCACTGAAAGGCTGTTAAAATACATAAAAACGTGTTGTATTTTCTGTTCCCACTCCCAGGGAGATTAATTGTTTATCCCCAAACAAATTAATAGCCCCTCGGTGGAGCTGTAAATATGCTTTTATGTAACGTAATAAATTCCAATTAACAACAATCCTATATCAATTATTTTATTAGTTTACAGGTTTGACATACAGGCTGCAGTCACTCTGTTCATTAAACAATAAATCTGCTGAAGACTCCACTTCTGTTAAACTTAAACATCCTAATATATTCTTTCGGGGGGGGGAAATGAATTCACGTTCCTAAACTTGAAAAAAACCAAAATCAATTAACCTGCTTGCTGATATCCAGCACGCACAATGATGGAAAAAGAGAGAGCAGGGAAGATGGACCAATTAGTCCAAAGTTGTTTGCAAGGAGTCCACAGACGCTTGGAGACAAATGAGTTTTAGTCCTTCACGCCTTGATCCAGCCCAGGGTATGTCCCCTGAAGAGGAGCTGAAGCAAGGAAATTATACAGAACAAAGCCCTCACCTGGAAAAACACTTCCTGCCATGGATCTGATCCCAATGTATTTCACATCAGGTTAGCAATACAATTTGTCAATTGTACAGTGGTAGCACCTGTGAGCCCATTCAAGGATCAAAACTACCGATGCCTCAGAGAAATTGCTGTAATTCAGTTGCCAACCGGAAAGCAACAAGCGGACAACACAGACAGCTGGGGTGGCAGGAGAAAGTAACGCTAAAATGAACAGAGATTTGTGGAAATCACAGCTTGCTGCTGCCCTAAGCTCCACCAGGAAGAGTGGCCTGGAAGAGGCACAGCAGAGGAAGGTTTGAACCATAGCAGCTTTTCAAAAGCACAAGGGGAATTGTTTTCCCATACCCGGGGATGCCTGCTGAGAGACAGCCCACAGGGCTTTGCGGGAAAAGTAGACCACTTGGTTGGGATTTCCAGGAAGGGAGAATAAGAGGATGAAGGACCATTGAAGTCTGAATACTGAATTTCAGTAGGACACAACACTCCCCCACCTCTTCACTGTCTTCTGCTACTTCCTTACAAAATGCAAGCAGGGAGTTTTAACCATGCCTTGCCTATGGCAGGAAGCGGAACAGCTTTCCAGTCCTGCCCCAGTCCTCTGGCAGGTTCCCAGCTTGCTGTTCTATGTTTAACTGGAGGAAACGATTCAAGGACATCTGCTCAGCCTTTCCTTTCCAGGAGACCTTTGGCTCTTCGCTCTGTTTGTCACTCACTCAGGATTTTACTGAAGTCAACATGACAGGTTATTCTTCAACTCCTGTGCTAAAGCCTGACAGCTGAGTCTGTTCTTGCAAAGATCTAATGTAAAGCAACCCTGGAAAGGAGGAGAACTTTTACTGCTAGTGAGTAGCAGTGCAGTGCCAACTCCCTACCCAGCATCACCAGCTCCTGCTAGTCCTCAAGTCTGACAGTACTTGCCATTTTCCTTAAATAAAGCCCTAGCTCCTAGAGTCACATGATTAGAAGAAATCTCAGCTTGCTTTCTTTTCTTTTCTTTCTTTTTTTTTCTTTTTTAAAGAAAATAAGTTTGTAGCACTTGTAGATAACAGCCGGTAAGCAAGGGGGTTCGAAAGAGGATGGACCTGGACTGTTCTCAGTAGGGATGGAGGACAGAACAAGGAGCAACGGTCTCAAGTTGCAGCAAGAGAAGTTGAAGTTAGATATTAGGAAGAATTTTCTAGCTAGGAGGGTAGTAAAACACTGGCACGGGTTCTCCAGACAGGTTGTAGATTCTCCATCCTCGGAGATTTTCACGACCTGGCTAGACAAAGCCTTGGCTGGGATGATGTAGTCCTGCTTGGACCAGGCGGCTGGACTAAAGGTGACCTCCTGCGGTCCCTTCTCATCCGCATTTTCTATGATTCTGTGAACCAGAAGACAAATAGAAGCAGCCCAAATTTAACATTTTTCATCTCATTTCTGAACGCAAGAGGTTTGCAGTGCTATATACTAGGAACTGCAGCTGTAAATATTCAGTTGGTTCCTTTAGACACTGATTGGCAAGCAGGTACAGAGCACATTAGTAGGCCTATTGGTCTGTCGGCAAGAGACTCAGCAGTAGAAACCACCCACCTGTGGGATGCAATCAGTGGCATCTACAGTACTGCCATTCCCACTATGGAGCAGGTCGCAATTTCAGTCTACACCAAAGAGCCAAAATTGGAGCATCCATCTCTCCCAGCTGTTATGATGATCATACTAGCCTCCTAATACTACCTGGCTATGTAGGACAGGAAACAAGCTGTAGGTATATCACTAGTATGGAACAGTTTAGTGGCAACTCTGTTTTCTTGAAATGTTCTCCAAACCCTTTACAAACACTGACTGTGCCTGATGCATCACATCAGGGGCTTCCCTTTGAAAAAACAACCTCTCCCCGCCAGGGCACACTCCTCTCCCTGCCAGAACCAGCCTTGTGCAACTGGTTTGGTTTCTCTTCAGTGAGAAAGATGTTCTCCTACCCTAAGACGTGAAAAGACTTGACAGGAAACTGTTATTGATAAAGGTCAGAGATGACACTATGTCACTTTGAGTAAACTCATTAGAATCCCCTTGAGCTAGGGGAGGGTTCTTGTACTTGCAAAAAATAATTAATTAATTGCAAAATAAAGCCATGGGCTAATAGAGTGAAGATCACAGAGATGTTTGCATTTCCATAGCAGTTTTGTTTTCTGCAAATCTCCAGCAAGCCCAGCATTGCCTGCACTTTGGTCTAATCTGAGAGAGGATGGCTGGGAGGGAAACAGAGAACTAGAGACAGCTGATGTTTCTGCTAAAAAACTCTCTGAAACGAACAAAAACTCTTTACAATAAAATTCTCATTTTCTGTAAATTTTTCCTCTTCTTTGATAAAGCTTGGAAACAAAAGAAGTCAGGGTTTTCTTCCTCATTTTCCCCACTCCCGACCTTCATGTTCAGCTTCCAAATGAGGAAAAAAAGGAAACAGTGAGGGAGGCAGGGGGAAAAAAAGGTAAAAAGGAGGAAAGGAAAATATCTTTGAAAGCACTCATTTTTTCCCCCACAAAACATCTTTACTACTTGTCAATGAGCTTTCCCGCACAGGGACATTTAGGCTTTTCTCCTCTGTTGCACACATCCATGTCAAAACTGGGTAGGTCTAAGTCTAACATGCTCAGCACACTACCCCAGCCAGAACTGATCTTTTAGGCTAGGGACAGAAGTTACACATAAACCAGTTTAAACCTGTAACAGAACAGAAGTTTAGTACACATAAACCAGTTTCAAAATGGCTGAAACTGGTTTAAGATAAACCTGGTTGAATGTAGTATCAGACTTAACTGATTCGGGTCAAACTGTTTTATGAAACTTCTGTCCCAGACCTTATGCTTCCAATGCTGGTAGCTCTGAAGAAAGTGTCTCCAAACCCAGCCTGCAAATGCCTTTGGAGGCAGCCTTATAGCTACTCTGCCTTTGCAGCCCTCCGGGGAGCTGAGTGAGAACAGCACTGAACTCCTCTCCTGCTACCAAAGGAAAATGAGGCTCACTTGCATGAAGAGGGAGAGCTGCATGAGACCTGGAACGCTGTAGACCTGAATGGATTCCAGTGAAAAAAGGAGGCACGTGGGGAAGGTCCATATGCCCACTGGAGCTGCCTCATAAAGAGATGCCAGGGAAGCATATGGGGCCCTGCGGGTGGTATGCTACTTCAGAGCACTGGCTCATGAACGTGAGAGGGCAGCACAGCCCTCAGGACCAGCAGCGAGCAGCCACGTGCCCCATGACACGTTATGTCTGCAGGCTGCCCAGAAGTCAGAAAGGGGCGGTCAGAGAGGGTCACCAGGTGCAGGAAGCGAACCGTGGGTAACAAGCCATGACAGGCTGCTGAGAAATGCACAGCGACTGCAGGGGCTGCCGCACGTGGCTGCCGACAGTCTGCAGTCACCGAGAGGCACTGCACAGCTGACAGACTTAGGAAATGATTGCCCTTTGCCCATAAATCCTACCCAGGCTGCACCCCCAAAATCCCCCTGGGAGCAACAACTTTCCCTGCCACTGAGAGCAACACGGTGCCAGGACCGCACACCAATCTGGCTGCAATCACTGGCCCCAGGATTTATGGGCGTTCGCTGCAGCCGGCTGGTTCGTCGCCTCCATGCTGTGCCCCCCTACAGAAAGGAGTTCATCCATCAGTTCATTAGGAGGCTTGCAGCGCTGTTAATTAACCATCCCCTAGCTCGTGTTCATCAGAACATCCTCACCGCTGCTCAGAGGACATGGGCACCCCATGAATTATAGGCTTTACTGCACTGTTTTCTAAATCCCCTGCTCCAGAGCCTGGGCAGTGAAGGAAGAATCTACAGCTTTAAAACAGGCTTTATTGCACCTGACTCAGGACACGTGGACTCAGCCTGGGGAGGCTTCTCTCCAATCATCAGCCTGCTGTGCATTGGTACCATCAATTAGAGCTGATTTTTAATCAATGTTACCAAGGCTTCACCCGCTGCTAACCTTATTAAAAAAATAAATCAGTGACAGGAGGCAGCACGGGGGCGGGGGGGGACCCAAGGGTTTTGTTTTAGTTCCTTGCCATGTTCTCCTGAGCAGCTTCAGAGCTGGTAAAGAGAAATCCATGCTTGTAGTCAGGGTACGCGTTCAATGCCTCCCCTCTAGCTTGTTAGGTTAATGCTAGGCTGTTAGGGGGCACAGAGCCCGAGGGGATGTGAATTCACACACCTGCTTTGCTGAAGAAACGGGAGCAACAAAGACAAGATGCGTATGGTCTGTTGGATCTTTCTGCGTGCAGCCATCCCACCATCAGCTAGCAAGGAACACGCATGAGAAAATCCCAGCCTGAAGGTCAGTCTGGATGCATCCTAACAGAATTAGTGGCAGAAAGGGGCATGAGAATCTCTCAAAGTTTTTGGAGGTTTGGTTCAAAATAAGCACCCAGACATTGTCCCGGCTGCCCTCTGCAGCCGGGACTGACAACCCAGAGAAAGGCCAGCTACCCCGTGCAATCCTGACTAGAAAGTCCAAGTATAACCTGCATGGAAACACCAGTGTGTGTGAAGGATTATCCCAATGCTTTCCCAGCCCTAAGGAAAATTAACTCCTGGAAATGTATCCGAGTAAAGGGTGCTGTTCATGTCTCCCACCTGTCACCCGTGCTGTCAAGGATGAACAGGCAGAGACTCTAACTTACAGAAAGACTTTGCCCATTGTAGACTAAACACCCGGCAGCACAAACAGCAAAGAGAGCAAGCCAAAAAAACTAATGCCAGGAAGGGAGGCCAGGTGTTAACATCTGGGTTCTGTGGCAGCCAATCTCATTTGTGTGGCTCTACATGCTAGACTCACTGCCAGGCACCTGATAGGGAACAAATCATCATCACTGCTGGCAAGCAGAGATGGAACGGGTGCTAACTGAATATCAGAATGGAAGGCTCCGTAGGTATCTGTGCTGTTGCTCTGAATTTATGAAAAACAGCTGGCAGGGATCTCACGTCGCTACACCCCATGTGCTGCACATCGAGCAATAACAGGATTCCATGATCTGGCCAGATGCAGAGCGCGTCACTGTCCCACCATTCTGCCATGCAGAGCGCATCACTGCTCCACCATACCCTCGTTGGGTAAAAGCAGGTGTGCACATGTCTGGGCTGTCTCCTGGCCTCCCCAGGAGTGCCAGCCATAAAAGCACTGAGCAGCAGTGAGGCCTGATAGTGTCATGGTTTGCCTGGAAGGGGAATGTTCATGGCTTCGTGCTCAGGAAGACACATCACTGGTGTCTAACCATCCTCAGCTGCTCCAGGTAACATGCACTGGAGGCAGGATGGCCTTCTTATAGGCAGAGGAGTAGGCTTCACAGAATCACAGAAAACCAGAGTTGGAAGGGAACTCAGGAGGTCACATCTACTCCAACACCCTGTTCAAAGCAGGCCCAGCCCCAACTACATCATCCCAGCCAAGGATTTGTCTAGCCAGGTCTTAAAAACCTCCAAGGAAGGAGATGCCACCACCTCTCTGGGTAACTTGTTCTAGTGCTTCACCACCCTCCTAGTGAGAGTTTTTCCTAATATCCAACTTAAACTTCCCTGGCTGTAACTTGAGCCCATTGCTCCTTGCTCTGCCATCTGCCACAACTAACTGACAACAGTCCAGCTCCATCCTCTCTGCAACCCTCCTTCAGGCTGCCAAAGGCTGCTATTAAATCCCCCTCAGCCTTCTCTTCTCCAAACTAAATCAGCCCAGTTCCCTCGGTCTCTCCCCTCACGTGCTCCAGCTCCCGAACCATTTTCATTGCCCTCTGCTGGACTCTCTCCAATTTGTCCACATCCTTCCTGTAGTGGGGGCCCCAAAACTCGGACAGTACTCCAGATGTGGCCTCACCCATCCCGAGTAGGGGAAAATAATCACCTCCCTCGATCTGCTGGCAATGCTCCTACTAACACAGAACATTTGGGTTCAAGTCTTGGCTTTACTCCAGACTTTCACAAGCTTGTGCAAGTTGCTTTCCCTTTCTCTCTCCAGCCCTCAGTTCACCCACCTGTGCCATGGGGAGGCTAAGCCTTCTTTCTACCCTCAGGCTGCCTTGTCTGTATGGACTGCAAATTCTAATATGCTCCTGCGATGCCTTGCACAATGCAGGCCAGATACCAACTAAACACCACACGACAACTGAACAACTGCAATGCCACCTAAACAACTGCACAACAGCAGTGTTGGCTCCACTCAAACAGCTGCTGCCACTTCTCATTGGCCAGCATTTGTCAATGGAAAATATAGATGAGTTTTTAGAGCATGCACAGGACTTTGACAGGCACTCAGGTTGATGAAAAAATTGCCATATAACTCAGAAACAAATATCACAGTGACTAAAACCTGCTCCTACAAACCCACACCGCTGGACAGACTCCTGAAGGGAGGCATTTCTCTTGTATTGGGTAATACGATCACTTAAAAATAGGTGCCAGTAAGGAGCTAGAATAGATCAGATCAGTGCAGGAGCTACCAGACAGGTCAGTCTGTTTGGGTTCCCTTGGCACTGCGTCACTCACATCCCCTCTAAAATAGTGCAAGCCATCGCTCCTCCATGCCGCACTATCTGGGACCATGCCAGGCTGGAGCCAGGCTTGGTCTATGCCTGCTTTTCAACCAGTGTGCCGCAAAGAGCTCCCTGGTGTGCCGCGAGAATTTTGAAATAACGAGAAGAAAGTTCTCCAGCCGCCTAGCACTAAGGAATAAGTGGCATCGAGCTAGTCACAGAAGACTTGCACGTGTGCTGGCTGTGGGGGAAAGACAGCGAACCAGCCGAGCAGAAGGAAATTCAACTACTGCGCATATGCTGGCTGTGGGGAATGCACGGCTCGCGAGGCTCTGAACAGCTGTGCTGCAGAATTTTGCCGCGGCAATGAGCTGCAAGGCGCTCATAAGTATGGGGATGGGCAATGCCTTAAGAGGTGTGCCACAGAAATTTTTTTATTAATGTAAGTGTGTGTTGGGCTGGAAAAGGTTGGGAAACACTGGTCTATACTACAGACATTTGCAAGCCTTGCTATGTCAGCTGAGGGTATGAAACATAGCTTGGCCGGCAAAACCCCGTGTGAATACAGCTGGAGGAGGCAGCTTCTGCCAGCTTTGCTAGGGTTGTTCAGGGATTCAGAATCCCCCTTCCTTCCTGTGGAAAAGGTTTACATCTCAGATGACACTGGCCTGAATGACAAGTGAGCCCCAGCTGTGACAGGCTCTATCACTGATTGCACAGCCTTCCATCGCCATCGACACTGGAGCTGAACTGTCTTTCCCTTGCCAGATCTAAAGCAGCAGAATGCACTTGCTGGTGTCCATTTCTGGCTTGCACTATGCAGCAGGTGTTCCTAACAGTCCCCTCCAGGCACAAGATCTGCAAATCTCTGCTATATCTACCATGCACAGACCAAAGGCAGGCAGTGATGAAGGGTCCACAGCCATAGGGAACAGGGCCAGAGGAAACAGAGGGACTTGTGTGAGGCACATTTCTCAAACCTGGCAGGCCAGTGGTGTACCAAGATCTTAAACTCATGCTGCACCTGTCATCCTAGCAGTTGGCAACATGCTATGCATGCCTGGGTCATTCACCCAGCACTGTGAAGGAGAGTCACTCCGAATAGACCCAGCACCACTCAACAAACAGCTTAGAACAAGATGCCCGGCCCAACAGAGCTCCAAGGGGAACTGGCCTTATGGGTGCCAGGGCTTTGCTCGCTACCCCAGGTGAAGCGAATGAGTTTAGGGGTCATGCTATGCTGGGACCTATAAAGGGCAGCCTGAGCCTAGCATGGAAGCAGCAGAAGGCTCTACATGGACTCATTTCCACTAGGTCCCAGGAGAAGGCGGAGCAGAGAGACCTGCAGGGAGCAGGGACCTCCTATGAGAGATGTGCTGATAGAGGCTTGGAGCTTGGAAGGAGGGAAAGTGGAGATGGTGGAAACGCCTCAGCTGGTCAGCCCCCACTTGTGAGACCTCAGTTTATCCAACCCGCCCCGCTTCCACCCATTTTACTTTGAGGCTCATCTTGGGCATCCTTTCCCTTCTCCCTGGTTTTGTCCAAGCTGTCAGTTCCGAGATACACAGTCCCTCTTTGCCATTTCAGCTGTACTAGTTCATGTGCCACATAACAGACTTTCTAGTACAGATGAAAATGCAGGTTAATTATTCAATGTTTGCTCTGCTGCTTGCTCCCTGGAGCTTTCCTGTCAGCTGAGGAGTTTGAAAAGGAGGTGGAGTGGCTGTGAAGAGCAGTGGATAGTGTCCCACCTCCTTTCCAGCCCTGCAACAGCCTCACCCAGCCAGCCCTCCCCACCTACTCCCCAGAAGGAGCGTGATGGGGGATCAAGGGATATAACATGTCTCAAGCATGTTGTAGTCATGTTGGTGATGCCTGTGATTCCTTCAAAGTGAAGGGAATATAGACACTGTTCCTCACCAAGTATCTGTGATGTATGATTCAGAGATGAAGGAGAAATGGCAGAGCCAGATCCTGAAGACCCAGCCAGTGGAAAGGGTCTGCATGGCTCCAAAGGAGATTAATCTCTTGGTCACCTGATACAAAGCAGCACAGCATTAGAAAGGAGCCCAAGCAAGGTAAGACAGGATACAGAGCCCTTTGCCTTTGTCTGCTGGCAGGAATATTTGCTGAGGAGACAAGATCCTGCCATCCTACAGCTGCCTGATGCATCACTAAAACCACTGCTGCACTGCTCGCCCCAAAGTAGGACATCTCAGGGGGAGAAGGGAGATTTGGGGGGGACTAAGGGATCCAGGAAAGTACAAGAGTTGGCAGCAACTTCCAGTGAAAAAACGGAACAAGATCTAGCAGCAGACCTTCTGGGAGGAGTGTGCACAGCCTGCCTGGAGACAGGCTTGAGTCCGACAGCCAGCAGGATGCATTTGGATTTCGCGCCTGGATTGGGATCCCAACGGACACTGCTTTGTTGTGACCAGATATTTTCTGCAGAAAGGGATGTTACATGTGTGAAGATGAATGGATAATGCCTAACAGTTTATTCATGTGTCCCCCATGGAAGTCAGAGCAGCAAACACCCACCATCTGGTCAGTGTTAGAGTCATGGTCTCGCCTTTCTCCCCCACCCTCTGAAATCCTGACACACTAGAGACAATGCCCTTCTTTTTTGGAATTAACCAAGAGGTTTCTTTTATTCTTCCCCCTCCCACATTCCCAAGAAGATGAGCTGAAGAGCAACTGCTGTCCCCTGCTAATCATTGCTCAGGAAGTGACGGATATTGTCAGAATGTCTTGGGCAGACCTGGTCTAGACTAACCAAATCCTTCCCCATTAAGAGAGGAAAACCCCAGCCACAATGCTGACTGGACAGCGACAAGGCGGCTTAGGTCTTAAACAGTGAACCAACTGGAGTGTTTGAGAGGAGTAAGTTCAACTTCATCCTCATAATAAGACTCCCTGAGGGAGTGCCCCTGCCCTGCTCTGCCCTCACTTCCCAGGGAACAAAAGCCTGCCCTGGGGGCTAGAGCTCAAACAAGCCATTTTTCCCTGTCATTGCTGCTTTAGACCTGGCTGGAGCCGGCTACACGTTTCATGGGGCAAAGGCACTCAGACGGTGACGAATTCTCCCTTCTTCGTTTCCCTCTCCGGGAGGTTTTGTGATGAGCCTGATTGTGAGGGATGCCAAGATCTGCATCTCGCATTAGAACGGGGGTTAGGTCCTTCATGAACAGGGGCTGGTTGAGCAGGCCTGCAGAAAGATGCGTGTGTAATCCCTTCCCTGTGTGCTGTGCCAATACAAAGTCACTAGACACTTTGTCTAAAGGGCAAGGACCTATACCTGGCTGAAAGAAACTGGTTTGAATTCCAGGAAGGGTAGAGATTTGGTAGCTTCAAACTTTCCCCAAAGTCCCTCTCTGCATCAGCTAAGTCCTGAAGCAACACATCGGGGCCAAAATGTTCAAAAACAACTTAATGATTTGGGATCACCTGAGTCTGAGATGCCTTAAGGAGTCCTGATTTCTCTCATCCACCACTAAAAATCAGGCCCCTCAGATAACTGCACGCTTTGTAAAATCACTAGTCGTTTAATCTTTTTTTTAAGGCTTGTTTTTTTAAGCCTTAACCCCCCCCACCCAAAAAAAAAACACAAAAAAACCAGCTCTACCTCCTTGCAGGGCACCCAGATCCTGTTCACCTGGGGTCAGAGAAACAGCATCAGAGTAAAAAATATTATGGTCTTCCAGGAATTGTACTTACAGAGCCCTCACGTTACCCACGTGCCACTTCCTAATGGGTTTTGAATGCTTGCAATGGCTTTATACTCTTTCATGTTGCCCATCCAAGTCACTGTACAAAGAAGAGAAGTCCCTCTCTCCCCAGTACCTCTCCGAAAGCTATAGTTTCCATCCTATTCCAAAGCAGCAGGTTCAAAGACCAAAGTATGCTGAAGTTCAACTTCTTTTCAAACAAAGTGATGGCTTTTACAAACCCTGCCTTCTGAAAACATTCCCTGCTGTCAGGCTAATCAAGTTATTCAACACAAATACAAGGGAGGTTAATCCCCAAACCAATTCAAGCAAAAAAAAAAAATAATAATTTTTTATTAAGGAATAAATAAGAGAGAAATAATAGATCTGATCAGTTACAGCTGCTTTTTTTCCAGGACCATTGGATCGGGATACAGAGGAAAGCGGTTAGTAATGGTGCTGTTTTATCTGCGAGGATGATGGATGATGGCAAAAGAGAAAGGGGGAAACCAAGACATTAGCACATCAATGGCATGCCTGTGACCTCCATCAAGGGATGCAAACCAACTTAATGAAATTTTAATTAGACGGCGTGCAGTGCACTGTCACCAGGCTCCAGATCAGCTCTTTCTACCACATGCCATTATTCTCTTTCCTTGGGATAAGTCCTTTCCCGGTATTAGTGGCAGAGCTGGGCTAATCATGTTAGGCTTGGAGCATTCACCACGGCTCAGATGAGCACGGCAGACTTGCCGCCTAGAACAAAGACTCATCAAAGAGGAGACTGCACGGAAGGTGACTGTAGCCAAAGGCACTTGCTGTGTCTCTCATAGGCTTTCCAGTACAGGCAGCACACCTAGAAGTACATGCGGAAGAATGGCCTGGCTCTAAAATGCCACCCCTTGGATTCGGGGATCTCCCACTGCACTTTCCTCTCAGCAACTGCAGAACAGGAAACGTGATGCTCGACCAGCCAAATTGTGATCAGGCCACGTGTTTCTCAGGAGTCACGTGCACTGCCTCACTATTTGTTTACTTCATCCTGATAACTAGGAGGAATAAAGTTGGTTCTGTCGTGGAAGCTGAGTCTTTTCCGTTTGCTGTGGTGCTCCTCCCTGCTAGAACATAGCCTTCTGATGGTGGTAGCCAGTACTCCACATCTCAATTCACGTTTGGGCAAAAGAGTTTTGGTTCCATGTTTAAACTGACCTCACTGAAAAGAAACCCAACAGCAAGCACCTGGGGCTCTTACCTATATGGATGTTCCTGTGGCCCACACCCCCAGAGCCCAACACCTCAGGCCCAATCTATCCTCACTGCACTTTGCCAAGGGGCTGTTCCCTCATTTTACACATAACGTGAACTGAGGCACAAAAGAGTTTAAGTGTCTTGCCCAAGGCCACACCAAGAGTCTGTGCTAAAGTCTTGGGGTTGCAGGACTCAGGACCCCAGCTTAGCCATAAGCCCATGCTTCTTCTCTGCCATTACTTTTATCTAGGTTATATTCTCCACAGTGCTCTGCACTGCCCAGACCAAAACAAGAAGCATTTCTCCCACCTCGCCTTTGCATCAAAACATAGGGCCCAGCACAAAACAACACCCAGATCCTTATGCAACAGCACTCCCCAGAGGGAGAAATGCAAAAAGGGACCACATGTGGTGCAAGGGTGTCAAACTGCCTGTTGCACAGCTGGAAGATGCCCAGATACCCTGATGAGGCATACTGTACATGAGCCAGGTCAGCCACAACCCCACTTCTAGAGGAGTTGCTCCAATTCATAATACACTGAAGAAGCAACTTGCAGATTCGTGAGTCTCTTCCTTTTCTTCACAGCCTGATTATGTTACTGGTCACTTTGGGGGAGCGGAAAGGATAACCAGGATGAACACTAGATACAGGTGCACAGTAAGTAATGGACTTTACTGCCTAGTAAGGTGGCATGGAGACCCAGTGGGCAGTCCTGATACAAAGTACATTATGGGAAGCCAGGGAAAAGTTACCCCTTGGAATAAGTGGAGTCACTTTACTACTTAGGGACACTACTATGTAGGATGTGCTTGCTCTATGTCCACTTCTCCACCCAACTTCACCCTGGGGTAGCTATTTGCTCAATGCAAATTGGCTCCCCCAGCCACCCATGCTCTGGGACAGCACCTACTGCAGGCAGCCAGCTTAAGAAACCTGTTCCTCAGTCTCTTCCTTGCTCTGGAGTAAATTTACTACAAGGTAAAATCTGATCAATTATTCTGTAATAATTCTGTTGCATATTCCAAGCTGTTTTTTCCCCCCAAATCTTCAAAGTTGCTTAAACTCTTTTAGGGTAGACAGACATAAACGATCTGTGGATCTAACCATCACAAAGAAATTAGTAAGATTTAAAAAAAAAAAAAAAAGGGTGAATGAATATCAATAGATAATGAATATCAAATTATTAATAAGAAGTAATTGCAGTAAAGAGGATTATAAATTTAAAAATGATATCAACCATAATGCCTGAAGACATATAACAACTTCCAAGGCCAGAATTTGAAAGGGGTTTAGGTACCTAAGTCCCCAGGTTTAGAAAGAAACTTCCCCCACAGCTATGTCATTACAAATTGTTTGTGGTAGTGGTTCTCTACCAGTCTTTCAAACATCTGGTACGAATCACTACTAGAGACAGAATATGGGATGGCATGAGCTCCAGTTTAGAAAAAAAGTGAATCATGAGAACAGTCAATGGGCCTGGTCACATGCTTCAGGCTTGGCACATGTATAAGTACTTCACTGAATTAAAGCCTGGATCCGATATGCAAATTCTGTGTTCCCACTATAATGGATATGTCTCATTAAATGAATATGGGTCAGAGAACCCTGGATGACTAATGAAGCAGCGTAAACCCCATTGCTAAGTAACGTACCCAGAAATGCTGACCATTTAAACCTTAATCTATTCCAATGATAACCTACCCTCCAAATTAGAAAGTTCTTCCTAATATCCAACCTAATTTTGCTATGTTGCAGTTTAAGACAGTTATTTTTTGTCCTGCCAAAAACTATAGTCTATAACCATCCTCTTTATAATCACCCTTCAGGTATGTGAAGACTTTTATCAAATCTCTCATCAGTCTTTTCTCCAGATTAAATAATCTCAGTTCTTCTACCCTTTTCTCAAAAGCCATGCTTCCAAAACCTCTAGTCAGTTTTGTTGCTCTTCACTGGACTCTGATTTGCTAATGTCAATCTTGAAATGTGGTGCCCAAAACTGGACACAGTATACCAGCACTCCAAGCTTTAGAAAGCCTAGTACATGCAAGCCAAGGTCACATAATAATTATGAACCAAGTTCAGCTACCCTGCTCTAAGAATGGCCACCTGGGATTTGCTAGAAGAAGGTATTCGTGACTAGATCACCTCTATGTACATCTCTAGCACCTGCTTCAAGACGCTCTCAAAATGCTTCACAGGCTCAGGACATGCAATACCCAAACATGCGACACTACAGTATTAACTATGGTATAGCGGACACAGCTTGGGACAGGCTGCATCAAGGCTTACAATGACATTAGTGACATCCTTGCAGGGTGGTTCATTTTCTTAATCCTTAGTGGGGAAAGTGTGGTTCACATAAAGGAAGAGGCAGATTTTCAGAAGTATTTGGGAGCCTCGAGATGCAGAGCCACCTGTTGGTTGGTCTAGGTTCTTTTGAAGATCTCATCAAGCATCTAAAAAAGTCTCTGGTCCAGAATGATTTGCCTCGTGTCACAGAGGGAATCAGTGCCAATTCTACCACTAGAAGAAAGTGGAGCTAAAGAAGTGAGATGGTAACCTTCAGACAACAGATAGCCCAGGGGTGAGGGGAGAACTGCCCCTCATCTTCCTTAAAATTGCTGTTTGCCTTATTTTCATAGTGTGCCTATTACCACGGTCCCATGCCCAACACCACAGTATAAAGAAATACAAACTTCTCACATTGCTGAAGAGCAAGAGGAACAGTGGGAGGTTTGGTTGGACTTCCCCCGAGCCTCAAGTGCTGAATCTTGCTAGAGACAAGAGCCACAACTGATCAGACTGGTAGTCTCGAGGGGTCCAGCAAATTCTGTTTCCAATGTGAATTCCTTCTTTCAAGCACTGTGCTAACTGGGTATTCGTCAGTTGTTAGAGGCTTCAGAAGCCACAGAGTGGTCAATGTGCTTCCAGCCTGAGTATCAAAGGCCAATCAACTCTTTTGTTCTTTTAAATTACATGCTTGGCAAAGCCTGAAAATAATTGGAGACTATCTAGAAGAAAAAAAAATAGAAATCTGAAATCAAACAGCATTAGCTTCCAGCACTCAGACTGAGCTGTGACAAACACCACAGCAGCACTGATGCTTCCATTGCAAAAGAAGTACATTAGCTCAGGATCAAGAACTATCTTTGTCCCCCCCAGAGGCTGGAATTAGTGTGAAGAACTTATACCAACGTCTCATATCCCTGAAGAGCAAGAGGAACTGTAATGGCCAAAAGGCAGCCCAGACTCCCAGCCAACTGGCCACTGTACAGAGTTTACCTGCCAAAACCCACCCACAAGGAATCTTTGCTTCCATGTAATATTCCAATAAGGAACCCGATCTGCTGACTGCAGAGCCTCACATCTGGGCACTAAGATGCTGTGTTCTTCCTCTTGCCCAGTAAATGCCAGGATTTTGGCAGGGTATGGCACTCCATTTTTATATGCAGTCATTTGTACAGATATCACAGCCATTGTCCTACATGATGCTACAACATATATCACCCCAGCAGCAACTGTCTCTATGTCAAGACAGGGGTGAGCTGGGAGACAGCTTAGGGAAAAACACTGTGCATGTGTGTGTGCATTATGTCCTGTTTAAGCCTGGACTGTACCAGGTGCAACCAGTAACAACACCTACAAGGCTTTTTCCTTCCACCTTCCTATGTCTCAGCTCAGAATTTGCCAGGATAACCATCCTGGCCATTGAGTTTAGGACACAAGCAGCTATGGGATCCTGAGTAGGATGGAAAGCGTGTATACCCAAATGTGTTGATAGAGTTAAATTAAAGGTAACCAAGATATTACAAAGCTGCAAAGTAATTATAAAGGAGGCAGAAAAGGGCCAGCAATTTTAAGCAGACAAGAAGTCCCTCTTAAGAGAAGAAAGGCAAGTTAATTAACCTCTAGACATGATTCAAAGCATCATTTGTAGGATGATTAACATAATCCCCCAAGTGCAAACATGCAACGCGCATTAACGATCATTTGCAGAGCTGAATGCTTCCCCGCCCCTTCGCAAAATCAGCACATTTGAGGATGGAAACATTTGAAATGCAATAACGGGTTTGCCTGCGCACATCTTGGGAAGTGGGAGGACAGACACCCTTGGCAGGCGGCTGGCTTCCCACAGCCCACGTACATACATCTTTCCCAGACAGGCTATTACCATCACCCTGCAAGTGCTAAATGCTACCGACTTCCAGTAGAGCCCACCGCTTGCAATACATGGCACTTCACCTCCGAGTATTACCAAAGCTGCCCACTGGCCAGGCTTGCCAATCTTAGCGAGTTTACCAAGAACCTTGTGATATTTTAGTGTTTCCTTTAATCTCCAGATCCTGGAGACAGGTGAATGAGGGAGCCTCTGCTTTCATTTACCTCTCAAGGTTAAAGATAGAAGGCCTGAAAATGTGACCCGAGTAAATCCACAAGGCTCAGAAAACACAAAACAGACTCAAAACACCCTAAATTTCTCCCTGATCCTCCCCACAAAAGATATCATGATTTGTTGAGGACCGGCTCATGCCTGGAGTTCACAACACTGGACTTCCCCAACTTCTCTGGGTTTCTGCAGTCCAAGGCATTCATAAGACTGGTCATACAAGAAAGCCAAAGCAGCTCGGCTTCCCCATGGAAGATCCCAGGCACTATATAGCTGCGTATACAACCATCACCAACAGTGCCTTGGTAGCTGGAAGCAGTTAGGAGGGCGTGTTCTTCCTGTTACACTGAAACAAACAGCTTTGTTTGTATTTTGTTCATGATTTTTTTCTGAAGGGTTAATAAAGGTGACCGAGGCATGTGACTAAGATCTTCTGTATCCTCCCTCTACCCCATACAATGGTATTGTTTGCTTTGACTACGGTTCCATTCAAGAAAGCTCAGAGGCTTTGTGTTAAGTTTTTTTCTGTATTTAAAAGCTTTCTTAAAAGGATATTGCATCCCTGAGACACTCTGTAGTTGTTTAAATGAGTCACTATTGTGCTATGTTCTTATCTTCAAAGTTTTGTTATTACTTGGGAATGTTTATCTGCATTACATTAGCAAACATCTGAATAAAAGTCAAGTTTTCAAAACAAGGTTATTTTTGTTACAAAACCCCCTTCCCTGCATAAACAGGAAGGTTTCTATGTGGTCAGCTCTGCTCCATGCTCTGTGTTGTTTATTAATGGCCATCTTAGGGACAGTCAACAGCATTTAAGCACATGATTGCTCGTGGAGCTTGCTTCCTGGGAGAAAGAGCAGTTTGATTTTGTGACAGACTGAGAAATTCAACATCTAAATGCCTCATTGTGTCTAGCGTAAGGCATGACCTTCCCATGATTCAAGCCTTGTGTTGGGATCCCTGCAACATAGCACTGCTGGGCAATTCAAAGCTCATCTGTTTGGAAACCTGTAGCAAAATTATAGTCACAACCCCCCAGTCTAACAGCCAAAGGAATAAAGGAAAAGGAAACAAGATTAAGAATAAAGGTAAGAGGGTAAACCGCTGGCTTGGTGTTTAAACCCAGCTTTATTTTTGGTGCGTTCAAAGAGTGCATCGGGTGTGGAAAGCTCCTTGTCAGACAAAGACGTGTGAACAATCCCAGACAGAACTCGTGGATGGGCTGTCCTGAATTCTAAGCAGAATTTGCCAGGGACGAAGAACCAGTTCAGATCTTCCCTCCGAAACTTTGTGTTTTCTGGCAGCAGCCAGAATGGTAACCCCAATTAAAGCTGAGTCAGAGAAAAAGGCATTCACATCCAAGTCAAGGCTTGGTTTTCAGAGGTGCTGCATACCAGGAGCTTCCGTAACGTGTTTTCAAGAGACTATCACATTGTGCACCCTTAGGTAGAAGACTGGTGCAAAAGAGGAGGTTGGGTGCTGCTATTTCGCCAACCAGCTGCCCTGGGAAGGACAAATGTTCCATTTCTTTCCCCATTTTCCTTCCACACATTGTAACAGGTGCACCCAAAATCTGCCTGCCCCGAGTCAGCACCCACCTACGTTACGCACTAGCTTGAATTGTCCCAGCAGCATTCGCAGCAGTCCACGGGACTCAGGAGTTTAACGCTGAGCGGACCCATCCCCACATTCCAATTCACGCGGCTCTGAGCAGGTGCTCAAGCAGCACAATTATGATCTTCGCCCAAGATTTCTAACAAAGCCAGATTCAAACGGACTGGAAATCAGTCAGCAGTGTGCCTCGCCCAGCGCTGCTCCCAGTCGCATCATCTCGGAGGGGGTAGCTGCCTTCAGACCCCAAGCAGCCCAGTCTGCCTGTGCGAAGGGTCCTGTACGTCCTATAGTCTTTCCCCTTGCAGCTGAACTCAGTCCCCCCTGCTCCTCCCAAAACAGATGCTGGTACTGGGACCTCTCAAAGCCTGCCCTGGAGCAAAGAGTTTTGTGCACATCAGGCTAACTGAAGCACTCAGAACCTTATGTGAATCCAGATGCTTTAACCAACATTAGCAGCATGTGCTAATGCTGCTCCTGGCCAGACGCCTGAGCTGATGGGACTTGGGCCTGATCCGGATGGGGATCACCCCTGGTGACTTGGAGGCAGCAGTTCCAGCCCGGGGTAGATTTGAAGCAGCGCCTGGAGGCTCTGGAATCAGATGCAGGTCCCCAGCCCAGCCGGTGGGACATGCTCCTGACCTCCCAGAGATGTACTGCCCGGCTGGGCAGGGAAGCACGTCTCTCAGCAGTAGCCAAGCCAAAGGCGGGAAGCAGAGCAGCCTAGGGGGGCTCAGTCCCCCGACCCCCACACATCCCTCACACTCACCTGCCAGGAGCTGGAGGGGATCTCGTTGAACTTGCCCAGGCCCCCGAAGGTGTAGCAGCTGTACATCTGCTCCAGCGTCTCGGAGCAGTGCCAGAGCAAGCCGAAGCTCACCTCGTCCTGGGCTTGGGGCAGGGGAGGCTCCTTCACGATCCAGGCAGGGGAGAGGAAGCTGAAGCTGCAGACGGCCACCAGGCAGGAGGACAGGAGGACCCAGAAACAGCCCACGCAGCTGAACATCCTCTGAGGCTGGGGAAGGGAGCCCGCCGGCAGCTCCAGCCCGGCATCCACGCCGCCGCCCGCTTTCTTCTGCCGCTCCAGCAGCGAATGCATCGGGCCCCCCGCCCGGGGCAGCCTCACAGCAGCCCGGGCACCGGGGCGCCCATGGGGGAGGCGGCGGCGGCGGCCGCCCGGCAGCCCCCGGCCGCTGTCAGCGCTGCCCGAGCGCCCACGTGGAGCCGCCGCTGAGGCCGGGAGCGATCGCGACACCCCCGGCGCAGCCGCGCGGCCGGGGGACGGGAAGGGAAGGGAAGGGAAGGGGCGGGGGCTGCCCGGGCAGGTGGCCCCGTCCCCGGCTCGCTCCGGCGCGGTGGGCGTCCCCCGGCCCCGGCACGAGCTGGGCGGGGAATGAGCTCCCGCAGCGGCCCCACCCCGGGCTGCGGCGGGGAAGCCCGGGCACCGGGATGCTCTCTCGGGTGATCCGCTGGAGCCTGCAGCGGGCCCTGCCCAGCAGAGCCGGCACCTGGACTTCCCAGGGGACTTCGGGAACGACCCGGCCGCCCCACCCCGCCTGGTGCCCTTTCAGTGCTTCTCTTTGCAGCACGGATAGACCTGTTCAGTTCTTCGGGGAGATGCGATCCCTTGGATTAGACCGACTACGCAGTTGGGGAAATTGTTCTTTGCAAGCTTTTGGGCACAAACACCCTTTGTAGGCAGCGGCAGTTTAGAAGAGGCGCTGGAGGGGGGATGCAGGAAGGGTTTAGAAAGCACTAAATGGCCAGGGGAAGGTCGGTAGGACTCTGTCTCCCAATGCAAGAATCAGGGGTCCCGGCCCGAAACTCGTCTAAAGTGAATGCGAGGGAATTCTTCACGCCGCGTTTCCTAGACGTGTGGGCCTCGCTGCCACCAGGCTGGTGGAAGCCCACGGTGTAGCCAGATTCACAAAGGGATTGGACACATCCTTGGAGGAAAGGGGCATCGCTTGAGTACAGAAGTGAGGGGCACACTCTCTGAATCAGAACCTCCTAGGCCTCAAATGCTGGAGGCAGTCTGGTGCATCTCACTGGCATGTGTTTTGTTTAGGGCCCCATCCCACAGACCAGAAGTTGGTGGACCACTTCCCATGAGCTAATAAAACTTCTCTGATGAGCGAGGCTTTGCTGGATAGTGCCCGAGCATTTAGAGCAAGGAGCTGCACCTTTTACTTGTTTAAAAAAGGTCTGGTATGCCTGCAGCCCTCCAGGAGTGAGGGCGATTGCTGTAGCCAAGTAGTGCTTCGAACGTTGCGGATAGCAGATGTTAAAGAGTCTGACTTTGCTAGAAGTACCTATAATACTGCTGTGCCTATCCAAACTGCCTGTCCCTGTAACCATAACTCCCCCCCTCAAGCGTTCCACTTACTTGTGTAACATGACACATTTGTAAGGATCAGATTCAGGATCTGCTCCAAAGTGACTTTCACACCTTCTGCACTTCGGCAGCAGATGCAATTGCTTGCTACTGACAGTAGGGGAAGGATTTCCAGATGGAAAAAGGTGAATGAATTTTTATCATTACTGCAGAGCACTGTTAATGAGACCCACTTAAAGAATCAATTTAAGTGCAGTATGCAGGGACTGAGATTGCACATTTCTATAATACTAAAACTGTGGTACCAACAGATGCATGCACAGATCAAGATAGCAGTTGGTCCTTCTCTGCTACCATCAAGTTTTTGGTAACTGATTTTACACTGCTTTTTAGCAAAAAAATTAAAAAAACTGTAACTTCCTCATCTTAATAGCTGAGCCTGAAATATAAAGGATTATTTATGCCACTTTACCTGTTTAAAGTAGCCAGTATTACTTTGTGTTTTAGCTAGATGACAACATGAACTTGCATGCCTGGAGAGCTGGCTTTCACGTAGTGGCAATTAAATAAACATTAATTTCTATTTTCTAACTGAGAGAAGAGCTGTGTAGCTTGGCAAACAAATCCATGGAAAATTTAAAACATGACATCAGTTTGTTTATCCAAGCAGGCAAACCTTTGTGCACAGGCCCAGCCCAGCAACACCAAGGGGGGAAAGGATCAGATACAATTCCAGGACTGAGACCATACATCTTAAAGGGAAGCTTCATCAAGGCACCTAGAACAGACAGTCAACTAGGACAGCATTGTTTTAAAAAGCCAATGTGGAGTAGGGACATGCTAGTGCTTTTTCTTGGTAACTGTGTTCCTAAATAACACAAGCTACTTTTTAAAGTTTCCCGTAGTAGAATTTGGTCATTTCAACTTTCATTTATGCCTTGGAAAATTCCCTTAATAGCACACTTTTTTTCCCCTAATAAAGTTGAAAATGCAAGCAGGAGAAAAACCAGAAAAGGGGATGGTTTGTTTGCTTGGGGTTTATATATACCAGTGATAAAAGCTGGACACACCTGGATAAATGGGTCTTTCTAAACATGACATTTTGTGAAGCATATTTACTCTCCTAATGATACTTCTGAAATGCCATGGCTAGATCAAGCATTTACTGCCAAACGCTCCGATCGCTATGCCAGACAGTCCTAACGGTCTCTTTCATGGCTTCCAAGACAAGCTCGCCCTTCACTTTTGGAATCATGCCAGATAAAATCCATTAGCCACAAGCCAAGTGAAACAGGTTGTTTGAACTTGACTGTTCTGATCAGAGTAATTGGAAGCTGTTTCAATCAGCTGGTACTGTTGGAAACAGCACAGACATTGGGTCATGGCAAGAATCTGAAATCTTGCTCTGGATGGACTTCCTAAATGGATTTCCAGTAAGAGCTGATTCAGGAAATTACTTTCACCTACATCACTGAAAACCACTGGCCAGCTCCCAGGTTCCAGTTTGGAGGGAGTCTCCCTTGTCCTTTCAAGGTGTGGGTCGATTGTTTAGTGTCTTGTTAATTCAGCTCCTCCGGACTGAGGAGGGTTTGCTGACAGGCTTTCAGAGCTAGTCTTCTCTAAAAACAATCAATAATAACATCCTAAAGAGGGTTGATCTGGGCTGCAAGGATGTTAAGATGAGCAAAGATAACTTCCTCGTAAGCAAAGAGGCTAGTGCCCCTTAGTGGTGAGTGGTGAGATTTTTCTCTGAGATGTAAAGGCTTTGGAGGGCTCTGTTCCCGTTAATGTGGGGTGTCAGAGAAACTGGTTTTTGCCCTCTAGTGGCTGATTCCACTGGTGATTAATCTAAAAACTGGAATTATGCATGGAACCAGAGTTTTAAATTCCAAGCATCTGTGATTTTCTTGCACTTTTTAAATCTATGTTTCACATGGTTTTTCTTTGCTGCCAGAAAGAGCCACATAGGGACCAAAATACCACAAAACTCTATCTTCTGGCCTTCCTGGATAAGGGAAATATTCTCGGGAAAGCAGACGTCACATTATCTCTAATGCTTTTCCTGGGGCATTTAAAAAAAAAACCACCTGATAAAACAAATATAGATACTGGCTTCAGACTGAATGGCTCTGCTTTGGACTTTAATTAGGGATCTGTGCCATGAAAATGCGCACACTCAGAAGTACAGCTACAAATTTAGGGCAAAGGGCCTGCAGAAGTTTGAGAAAAGCAGAATTCCTGCTGTGTTGGAAAGTCCTCAGATTGGGACAAAGCACTTAAGAACATGCAGTGAAGAGCAATCCTGTGTTAGGCATGATGGGAACCTATGGAAAGGACGACCAAAAAGGCTTACCAGATCCTTTCTGCTGCTGCTTTCTGTGCTTTTCTTCAGTCCAAAGCTTCTATTTTAAGAATCAGCTGCTCAGAGGATCTTTGTTTACAAAGCTTGTCTTCAGTGCTGCAAGTAATAAGGCTTTTTTTATTACTTAACTCTATGCAGGTAAACTTATTATAACAAATCCTGTTTATAACAATCCCACTTTTAACAATCCCAGAGGCAGAAGCCAAATTTCTCATTATTACGGTGCAGCAAATTGAATAACCCCATTATAGCTTTTTCCCCTATCCCACGGGATCCATTATCATAAAGTTGGACTGTATTTGCCTTGCTTATTTTTTCCCCCCTTAGACTTAAAATTAAACAGAAACCCCTGCACCCCTACTCTTCTAAAAGGCCTACTGAATATTAGGTGAAAAGTGCTTGGGTACACATGCAGTGGAATGAGAAAAGAAGTCCCGGTGTTGAGGTTCTGCATCATTCTTGATAAAGTCAGCTAATTTTTGCTGCCTGCCATGTGGAATAATTCCCTTCTTGGAAAACTCAGCACAGATGAGCAGATAACATAAACCCTCTCACACTCCCATTAAGACTAATGGACTGAGGTCAGCCATACTTGAAATCCGTAATGAATTTTATGCGCGTGTAGCCACCTGTTTTCCTGTAAATAAGAAATCTAATTGAAGGCACTATGATTTCTGCCTGAAAGCACCACATACTCTAGTGCTGTCGGTCACCTCTTGTCAATCATCCAGCTTTCCAGGCATCCTATTGTTTATAATGGTATATATTTTTTCCTGATGCACCCTCTTTCAGCATTCACATCTGGATCATTAGTTACTGACATTTTCATTCCTTGGCTTTCATTTCAATGAATACAGATAGCTTTTTAAGCATTCTTCTTCAGCATTTGCAACCTAGATATTTGAAAATGAGACTAAATGATAAACAGAAGATTTAAACAGCTCCATCCTATTTCATTATCCAGAGCTGAGTGAAGCCAAGCAGCTTGAGTGACAAACCTCATGTAAGAGCTTTAAGTCTTCCAGCTTTAATTAGTAACCTACAAAGCTGTTGTTAACACACATAATGAAAATATTCTGAACGTATGCTTTTTTTTTACATTCGTTAGATGGTCCTTTACCAATACCTTCCTTTTCTATCCTGCAGAAAAACTCAAGTGTTGCTGTACTCAGTCAGATGAAAGGTTCATTAAGCCTAGTGTTCAGTCTGCAAGCCTCACAAGTAGTGGATGCTTTATAAGAAGGAAGTAAGAAACAGGACATGCATGGAAGATCCATCCTCTGTTAGTCCTTCCCCATTATCATCAGTAGGTTCCATCCCCTGCAGTTGTGTTTAATAGTCCCAATGGACCTGTCATCCATACATTTGCCTAATTGTTTTTTTTAACTTGTTGATACTGTTGGCCTCTCCACCCCACAGTGGCAAGGAGTTTCACATTTCAATCCTGCTTTGTTTTGGACACTACAGCTCTCGATTGGATTGTTGCTGAAGAGCCTTGTATTCATATTGTAATTTATTTTGATTTTTTTCCTGTAGCCTTTAGAGATCCTAGTCATGATACACAAGACCCCATGGTGCTAGGCATACAAATACAGAATAAAAACCAGTCCTTGACCCAAATGAGTTTACAAGACAAGAGAAACAATCCAGGACATAGACTGTGCTCTCAATTGCCTAATCATTGTTGAATCTGGTTATAGCCATTATGGCAAGGTTTCTTGTGGGCTCTGGGATACGGACTGGGAAATGTGTGCATAAATGTTTCCAAAGTATAATGAGCTTTGAGTTCTCGGCCCAAGTGTTCTCACATGAGAATCTGTACTATGGTCACTGAAATTCCTTTCAGCAGTAAGATCAGCAGGAGCTGATGGCCAGTGGTATGTAGGGTTTCAGTAATTCACAGATTATCTTCTTCAGTGTCATTGTCTGACTTGTGACCTATGTTAACGCTGAGAATTGACAGCTTCCCAAATGTGAGTCAATTCATTTATGTTTCTGAATGCAGTAATTAGACAGAGCAGCTCATTTGGTTAATTATCTGTGAGTCTGAACTGCCAAGTTATCAACAATTTCTAGTTCCACATTATTAATTCTGTCCAAACAGTGCATCCCATTTAGATCCTATTATAAATTAAACTTGATTCATTTAGGTAAATATGGAGAAGAGGAAAATTGACCAGACTACTAGGAACTAAAGAACTCCATTCGTTTTCCTTTGAATAGTTTGATTTGGGGAGACATCTCCAGCCTCTCTAATCTTAGCATTGTTGTCCTGGAGTTTTATTTCATCTGATTGCTCAGTTAAACTGTCACGTCCTGTTAAAAGCTCTAGAACATAAAGATTTTTCTGCTTCCAGTCTAGATATCCAGGGTCTGAGGCTGACTGACTTACTGTGGAATAGAGCTTTTACTCTGATGCAGCTTCTCAAAGGAAGGAGAATACATTTCAATGGAAGAAATATAATTCAAGCCACATATATTCGTGGCCTGAGATTCATCAGTTGACAATCAAAGTCTCTGGGGGTCATCCGCTGACATCTGGTGAACCTCAGACAACAATTTTCCCTTTCCTCATAAGTTAGGAAAATGCCCAAACTTTATGCACCCGAGAGATCACAAGAGCCACATTTGACAGCTCTGCCTTGTTTGTGAACCCCCAATCCCAATTCTGCATATAGAGGTGACATGGCCCAACACAGAGCAGTCCCGCCTGATCCAAGAAAATAGCAGCATCTAGGCCTGGCAGACCACCTAATGATAAATACCTCTTCCTTTATCACTGCTGCTGCCAAAGATTTGTACCTTGGTTGGATTTGGGGCCCCATTTTCATGAGACCAGACTAGATTAGTGCGTCACAGGTGTAGTCAGAATGGAAGCCAAACTCACCCTGGACATCTTGACTTTTGGGGCTCTGCTTGAACCCACAAGAATAAAAAAAAAATGGATATGCTTTCTCCATTACCTGATTTGTCTTCAACTAGGCATGGCATTGAAGCATCTGTGGTATATAATTCAAATTAAATCTTCAGTCTTGCCACCTATAGGCATAATAAGGCAAAGTTATGACTCAGTATTGACATTGCATCTTTATTTTATGGCAGTTTTTTATGATTCACATGGTGTCATAAAGCTATAAAGGTCTTCATTTAGACAGGTAAATAATAGGTGAAATCCTGGCACCACTGACATCAGTAGACCTGACTTCTGTGGGCCTGGGATTTCACTCGGTGTTTGCCCTTTCCTCTGGATATTTTTCCAAAAGCAAATAATTGCTCCGGGAAGATGCAGGCAAGCTTTTTTTTTTTTTTGCTAAGAGCTGTTAATTTCCTGGTCCCCAGCTACAGCTCATCTTCTTCCCAATTTGCTCACCATCTGTATATTTTAGTTTATTATCAGCATTTCATTTTGCATTCTGAAAATTCATTTCGTTTGGTATTTATAAAATACTCCTTCCAGGCTGGTACCTGAGAACACATACAAAAATGTATCAAGGCATAGTACAAAACAAATTAAAGACAAGGTTAAAAGAAAAAATATAGCTGCTTTTGAGCATTAATCAGCTGCTGCATCCTGCCTCTGAGGTGGCTGCATTTCAATTAAGGGAGAAGAAATCCTGTGTATCTTGTATGTTACTCACCAGTTGTGAGGCTTCATTAATAAAAAGGTTGATGCTTTAAGATGCTTAGGTGAAAGATGCTACAAGCATGCAGACTGTTGCTATTAATTATAGAGTTTCTGATGGTTCATCATGATACCAGGCATTTGCCTTACAGAGAGATAATATTACATTGGTATGTCGGCACTGTAGCTTCTTCCTGTTGTTATGCACCTTTGCAGTACAAGGATGGTCTGTTTCAGGACCCTGTTAACGAAGGCTCTTCTCATAGACTACATCAGAATGAGCCTGGAGAAAAAAAGGACAGGACCTCAAAAGGGACATCCATCTGAAAGCTGAACAGAGGGAACTCTGAGTCTGCAGTAACTCGCATTTCTAACACCGACACATGCAGTAAAAAAGATTAGGTGTGTGGTTTCTTCGGTGCTTAGAGTTACTGGAATGCATTGCACGGAACTGGCTTTCTGGCATTTATCCCAGTTACGTAGCTATGCTGTTTATAAAGGTCTGATTCCAGACTCTGTAACCCTGTGACATCTTGGGTGAGCCAGTGCTTCCTTCTGTGCCTTAGTTTCCCCAACTGCAGACCACGGATAATCCCAACTAATTACCACCTAGGGAAGTATGAGCATTCGTGGAATATTTTAAAGAGAGATGAGATACTCCAGGTAACACTGGGACACAAAGTGTTGTTATTCTGCTTCCCATTAATTGTGCTTGTCATGCATGCACAGCATATTTTTTCTCCTTTTCATTGGGAGACTTTAAAAATATACAAAGAAGCCTCAGGAAGGATTTCTGTAATAATGTTGGGAAATCAATGATGCAATGGAATTAATTGTTTGGATTCTTTACTTTCTAGACTTCAGCTCATTGGTTTGCCCATGTCCACAATGGGCTTGCAAACTTGATTTGTTTAACAATATTTATATGGGTTTCCCTCACTTTATGCTGTACGTGTGTTCCTGGAAAATGGTGCATAACTTGAATTTGCATAAAGGGACCCCAGGTTATAATGCAACAAATAAGGTATGTTCCAAGACCTTGACTGTACTGACCCCCAGACCCATTTCTACCACTTTTACAAGACAATTTTGGTACTCATCAACAGCAGACAGTACACAAAAGCACAGGGAGAGGGGTAGGAGATCAGCTAGCAGGACTCTTAGCAGCCATGGGAACGGCAACTACAGAAATGTGTGTCACAGACAACGAGCGAGGAGCACAGATCCACGCAGGCGCACATCACTCCCACATTGCACTGCACAAAGCAGCTAACTGTGGGTGCCCACCTCACTGATTGCATAAGAGTGAATTTACCTCACGTAAAATGGATTTTTGGTATAAAAGGGGTCATTGCATAAGAGTGAATTTGCACCTGCAGAACCTGCATGAAGCGATGGAAACCTGTATCGCATTGCATGAAAAGAGGCCACCTTTGGAAATGAAACTATAGGCACTCAGCTGAGTGGATGCTGACCTCGAGGCTTGAATTAGGGCAGATCGTGGCTCTGATTCTTCAAAGACCGTGTTTAATGCCATGCACTGGTCTCACTGAAGGGAATGGGACGCCTCATGGGACATGGAGTGGAGCATGTGCGTACATCTCTCCAGGGCTGGGTGCTTCGCAAGGAGTGTGTAGCCCAGGGTGGGCAATTATTTCAGGCGGAGGGCCACTTACTGAGTTTTGGCAAGCCATTGAGGGCTGCATGACAGGCAGCCAGGGGCAGATAAATATTAATTTTCTAAATTTTTTAGGGGTCCCATGAGCTGGATAGAATGGCCTGGCAGGCCACATCCAGCCTATGGGCCACATTTTGCCCACTCCTGGTGTAGCCAGAAGACATTAGCATCCACTGAAGTCACCGTCTATCATTGCACATACACCTGTCAAGAGGAAACTCAACTCTTCAGACTCTCGTCCCATAATTGCCTGTTATGGGCTCTTCTGGGCTTCCTCTGAAGCCTCTGGTGCAAGCCGGGCTAGCAGATTGATTAGGCAGGTCCGATGCCTACATTGTCTCGATTGGATTTTAAACTCCTGGAGGAAGGGACTTGTTTATCCACTTCCTTCAGTGTTTGCATCGCGGGTGGTACACATGCAGCGCTGTAGACAAAAGACATAGTAACAACGCTGCATCCTAATTCTCGTGTCCTTTGCGGCAGAGAAACACAGGTCCTGATAAACGAAGAGGGATTTGTTTGTTTGATTCTTCTTCTTTTTTAAATAAGAAGTCCTGGGCACAGATGGACACGACCGCCGTCCACCCAGCACGTGCCGTTGGGTCCCTGAAGCCCGACTGGAGCAGGCCGTCCCGAACGCTTTGCTGGTAAAACGAAATCAGGACGGGGGGTTTGGACCAAGCGAGGACGCCGCGGCCATGCCTCGAGGCCGCGTGGAAGCACCGTGAGGTCACGCAAAGACACGGCGTTGCGCCATGGCGGCGCTGATAAGGCCTCGACGCGTTGCAATGTCACGTGTGGGAAACGCCGCCGTTTCGAAAGGGAGCCGTGGCCTGGCGCTGCTTCGGCAATGTTTCCACGCTGGTATGATGCGGTGTCCTGCGGCCGACGGCTGCCTCCCGACACAGTGACACGGTTATGATGTCATAACAGGTGACGTTGTTCCTTATGACACCAAGGCGGGCGCTCTGCTCTCATTTCCTGTCACGCTCTGCCTGGCGAATCGGCCCGCGGCGGCGTCAGCCGCGGCTGCACCCTTCTGCTGCGCTATGGAGGCGTGGAGGGCGGCTTGCTCTGAGGCGCATGGCTGAGGCAAAGTAGCTGGCGGTCACCCTCAAGCCCCTGGATGTGTCCAAGCCCCCCCGGGGCCACTTCTTGCCACATCATTCTCCCACAGTCACGTTCAAAAGGCTGAGTTAGTCTTTCAGGGCCAACCCCCACCTCCGCCCCTCCCTTCACAACCAGCCTGGATCATTCATGAGGTACAAACTCTCGCCCTTCTCCAATATGGCTGACTGAGCCTCACTCAACCAAGCACCTGCTGCCCCTATCCAAGATGGCTGCCCGGCGGAGCGCAAGTTGGGCCTTTTTTTTTTTTGCCCTTCTCCAAGATGGCTGTCCGGGACTCGGTCCCTTTACCTTTACCTAAAGCCCCTCGCCTGACGCCTCGCCGGCCATCTTGGATGAGGTCAGGCGGCCCAGGTATTGCCGCCGGGAGTTTCCCGGGATGCCCCGCGCGCCCCCACCCCCCCCGGAAGAAGGAGGCCTGGCGGTTGTTGACAACATGGCGGCGGCAGGCGGCTCCGCGGCAGGGCGAGGAGGGAGAGGAGGCGGCCGGAGGAGGAAGGAGTCTCGCTCGTAGGGAGCCCCTCTCGCTGCGCCCCCTGCCCCGCGGCGCCATGTCCTTCTTCAGGCGGAAAGGTAGCCGAGGAGGGGGGTCGGCCTCCCGCTGCCTGCCCCACGCGCGGGGGCTGCTCCTGCCGCCTTAGGGAGCCGCCAGCCCCGTCTCGCCCCGCTCCCCGCGCGCGTCTCTAGGGGCAGGTTGTATCCAGGAGCCCTTGGGAAAGTATTTCCACAAGTCCCTGGTTCTCTGCCAGCCTGCCGTGGCTCCCCAGCGGGCTCCCACGTCGTTTTCGGGTTGTTCCCAGGCTGCCGTGCACCCCGGGGTGCCCCTACACCGTTTTCGGGTTGTTCCCAGGCTGCCGTGGCACCCCAGGGTGCTCCCACGTGATTTTCGGGTTGTCCCCAAGGTGCTTTTCAGGTTGCCCCCAGGCTGCCAGGGTGCTCCGAGGTCCTCCAGGGTGCTGCCCGGTGTCGGCAGGGGTAGGTGGGTGAACGAGAGTCGCGAGGTAAACCAGGAGGTTTCCAGGAGAAATTCGCGGTCTGTAAAGCGTTGGTTCTGGCCTGCGGTGGTCTTTGTGGGACCTTTGCAACAAAGGCATCACCTTACTCTTTTCCTTTCTTTTCTTTTCTTTTTGTGCTGTAATCAAAAAAAGCAAGTGAAAACAAAAAGTTGGCGTTTTCTTAATTGCGCCGGGAGCCTTATCAGGGGGCCGCCAGGAGTCTCGAAGCGTTGAGCAGCGCTGGCCTAAGAGCTTTGAGACGGTTAGCAGCTGCATGTTGTATGCAACTCGTTTTCTTGGTGATTAGATAAGCGCAAGTGACATTTTTTGCATGAATCCACCTAATCCTGCGAGCGTTCCCCTTCAGTTGGACAAATGAAGGTAATAGATAAAGTTAGTACTGTCTTGGCATAGTAAAACACCTTTTTGTTAAGGGTGTGGTTGTGGAAGCCACAATCAAGATCTTATTGTACTAAGAGCTATACAAAAGTGCAGGCAGTGCTTGTCTGAAATACATTTTTAATTAATTTTTCCACTGTATTTATAGAAATTGCACAGCATAAAAAAAAACAAAACTCCTCATTAGCTTTTTGGTACAATGAGTACAATTAATTCTGGAGTCATTTGGAAGCTGGTCACCATGTGCTTGTGCAAAGATTCAAGGAAATGCATATTAACTTCTGAAGAGCTGCATGCAGCTCTGGAGCCACAGGTTGGCTACCCTGGTTTAGATTCTGTGACTGAATTGGCATGAAATGCTCCACTAAAGCACAGTGGCCTTACGTAACAAGGCGCTGAATTCTTCAGTTCATAGTCTGCTTCTGGAAAAGTTGTCTCAGCCAAGAAATGAAAGTAAACGGTGCTGAGTTACAGAAGAATGAAGTTAAGAAACACCCACGCAAATTTTGATTAGGAGTGCAAAGAAAAAGTAGCAAAATTTGGAATACATGGCAGGTATTCTGGGCTAGGCACTGAAGAACTGTTCTCCTGTATTCATCACTTGTAAATACGCTTTATCTGCCATCAGAAATCTTAGAAATGAAGATACTTAAATGTTTTTCCCATGCCAGTAGTGTCGAGCACTAAAGCATGAATCCAGAAAGTGTCACACGCTTTCAGGTCCTTCTGGGACCTTTGTTAGGTACTTCATAGACTTGTTCGCATTCATCTACTTCTCAAATCAGGGCACTGGACAGTAGGTGAATGTTGCAGTGTCCTATGTTTCAGTCTTCTGGTTTGAAGTTGATGACACTGCTTCCCACGTCTGATCTGGAAAAGTTATATAAGACAATTGCAAAAAAAAGGCATGCCATATAAATGGCAAACAACTGGAATGTAAAGAATCCAGTTGGGTAAATATGTAAAAGAAATACTCAACAAACAAACAAGGTTTTAGAGCCAAATATTTTTTCCCCCTTTAAGTAGTTTTTTGTGTGTGTAGTAGTTACATTACCTGTTCTTTTTGAAAGTAAAACACTCCTGTTACTTCCTGGAATATGAATCATTCAATGCAGCCTGTAGTGTAACAAACAAACCCTTAACATGCACAGGACAGGCTTTTGATGGGAATCACTTCCATAGTTGAAGCTGTAATCCGAATGATTTTGATGCTTTTTAGATGCTGTGAAAATCAATCCTGGCCATCTGCGGTATGGTAGTTTTACTAAAAACTATAAATTTTTCAAGAACTTGTACAACAGTTAAGTAGCTGTTTTGAGGTTCTTGTAAAGCACCTTTTTATTACTGGGAAATGAAATCCAAACCATGTGTTTTGGGAAGTGAGGAGACTGTAAGTTAAGATAGCTTCTATTATCTGGGCTTCTTGTTTCACCTGAGACGACAACACTTGATCTTGTAAGTTTTCACAGCTGCTCTAGCAGTACTGAAACCTTCTCTTTATCTTGGGGAATAAATGCAGTAAAAATAGCTTTAACCCCTGCTCTTAATGACAGACGTTCCAGAGACTTACGAAGTCCGTGAAGGGATATGCAGGTACCATAGATTTATCGTGTTGAATAGCCCTATAGAATGTAATAAAGCCAGCGATGAACTAATGGTCAGATACAGAAGATTCTTCAACCCTGTATATTTTGGTGTTTTGGGAACTTTTATTAAATAAACTGTTTAATCTGGGAGAGGGAACGTTGGCACAAAAGCAAGTGAACTCCACGAAAAACAAATACAGAGATTTCTATATGAAGGAAAGCTGGATATAAAATAGAGGGGGGCTGCGTGAGAGAATATTCTGACTGAGGAATCTGGGGTTATTGCATATCGCAGTTGTAGAGGAAATGAAGTGTGTTATTGTGGCACTTTTTTGTTGGGGGTTAGGCAGGGAGATGGGATGTGAACTGTGTTCCAGATTGTATTAATAGGAATACCCTCTAGCGTGAGGAAGGTGGTTGTCCTGTTCTTATGGGAACTATTTAGGCCCCAGAGAGCTGCTTGGGTCCCGCCTTTTGGGAAAGCTAGACAAGTTGGTGTTGTCACAATAAACTGAAAGCCTTAACCCTCTTATATTTAAAAAAGCATTAGGTAAGTGCACAAAATGCTACAGCTGTGTTTGTGGAGACGGTTGGGAAAGGGTAAGAAAAACTGTTATCTTCAAATGTTTAGGGAGATCCTCTGAATAGGGAAATAATCCACTAACTTGCAAGTTGATGAGGATGAGTCATAAAGTAAGAAGCTAGGGAAGTACAGAGAGGATGGTAAAAAAGAACTTAAACTGAACAATAGGCAATCACAGATAGTCATAGAAGGTTATGCAGTGCCCCAAGGTCAGACTACAAGCTTATCTATTGCAGATAGCTTTGAAATAATGTAAGCAGCCCTGCCATAATGCAAGAAGAAGGGCTAATCGAACTATGCATCACATAATTGTGTGCATACATACAAAAGCAACAGATGCTCAGAGCAGCTCAGACTTTTTCATCCTTCTGAACAAACCACTTAAACCAATTTATATTACAGTGGTTAGACCTCATGTGGTAGGCTTTGGGTAAACTGGCTGTTAGTCCCCTGAAAAGGAAGGCACTCGTGGAAATTTTGACAAACGTTTAGCTCTAATACACTTAGTTATCGTTCATGTTCAGAATTGGCTTCATGCACATGAAATGGCATCTTCCTTGGCTCAGGCCAATGTGGAGGTAAAACTCCTACTGTGAAATGTTACTCCTTTAAAAGGTAGCCTAGTTCCTGGTCTTGTTATTCCTTTATCTATAACTGGTGCTTTGTAAATGTGCTATTTTAGGCTGACAGTGACATAGGAATACGGCATCAAATATCACAAGCAGAGATGGCAGTGTAAGCTAGCAGTTCATGTTGCTGGAAATAAGTTAATAATTAGGTAAAGAGGAAGAGAGTAGTTACTGGTTGGGGGGAGGACAGGACAAGTGACAGTCTTACAGTCTTAGTCTAACTCAGTTAGACTTTGGAAAACTAAGGGAAGCCTTGGGATTCCCATCATTAATTAGTTCAGGCTAGACTTGATGGGTGGAGTATTAAGAGCATTTAAGGGAGAAGGAAATGGTGCAACATTGATGCAGCATAAGAAACTATTTATCCTCAGCAGCCCAGGTAATATCCCAAGTATGCATTGTTTTGTCTTGGCTGCTTTTTCTCTGGACAGTAATGTTCAGTCCCTCTGCTCGAACCTGGTCATCGTAAATATTTTTTTAACATTCCCAATCAAATATAAACAGATAGTTTTGTATGCAGCAGCAGATAATTCCAGGTTGCTTAATTGAAGCTTCAACCCCTGTTCCAGAACGAAAGTGCTAACCTCTGGTATAAAATGCTGAGTTGCTAATTCATGGGGCTGCATCTATACTTCCGACTGAAATGGCTGGCAGAATGATAATGCTGCAGTCACTATTGTGCAGGACAGTTATGTAACTGGAGATTGAAATTCCTCTTAAATATTTAAAATGTTTAAATATGGGGCAAAAGCTTTTTAAAAAATGTGTTAATGTTTTGCAGTGTAAAAAATTTATTCTAAGTAGTTGTGATTTGTGTAGGTTGTATTTGGAAGCTTTCCAAGGGCACTGTTCAATAAGTGACCTATTTGTAGCAATATTTGTTTCCAGCCTGTAGTGGCCTAAGGAGGTTTTGCTGGTAGCTCTGTGTACTTAAAACTTATCATTCCACATAAAATATTTAACATGTTCTAAATTACATTATTTTCATTTTCTTTGCATCTATTTTTTTAATTACATCAGACTACTTTGCCATATTGCCTTTACCTTTTTTTTATTTTTCAAAAGACAGTTTTATAGGCGTGGGTTGTCTAACAATGATGCCTCTTTACTATGCTCATATATTGTCATGGCACTTCAGATGTCCAAAACACTGTTCAGACAGTGTGACAGATCTGCTCTCTGCCCCAAACAGCTTAAAACCTAAAGTGTTCTTTATGAATACTTAAATATGATATTTTAATTAATTTACACAGAAGAATGCTAGCTACTCAAAATTTATTTTTGTCTCTGTAGTTAAGAGTGCCATTTCTGCTGGGTGCTCCTAATGTAAAGTCTCAGATGACAGACAGCAACTTCCCAACCTGGCATCCATCATGAGGGAAGGTTGTCGCTTCATAGGCTCATAGATATAGGGTTGGAAAGCACCTGAGCAGATCATCAAGTCTGACCCCCTGCCCTGGGCAGGACTGAATATTGGGCTCGTATGACCCCAGCTAGGTAATTATCTAGCCTCCTCTTAAAGACCTCTAAGATAGGAGTGAGCACCACTTCCCTTGGAAGCTGGTTCCAGGGCCTGGCTGCCCTGACTGTGAAGTAGCGCCTCCTGATGTCTAGCCTGAACCTACTCTCAATCAACGTGTGGCCGTTATTCCATGTTACTCCGGGAGGCGCTCGGAGAAACAGGGTCTCATGCATTCCCCTCTGGCCCCCTGGGTAAGTTTATAGACAGCCAGTAGATCTCTCTCAGTCTTCTCTTGTGAAGGCTGAGCAGGTTCAGGTCCCAGTCCCATAACCTCTACTCATAGAGTCTGCCCTGCTGGCCCCTGATCATGTTAGTGGCCCTCCTCTGGACCCTCTCAATGCTGTCCACATCCTTCCTGAAGTGCGGTGCCCAGAACTGGACTCACTACTCCAGCTGCAGCCTGACTAGTGTTGCATAAATGCAGAGGATCACCTCCTTGGACCTGCTCGTGATGCATCTGTGGATACATGACAAGGTGTGATTAGCCTTACTGACTGCATCCTCACATTGGCAGCCCATGTTCATTTTAGAATCTAAAATGACTCCAAGATCTCTTTGTGCCACTGTGCGTTTGAGAAGGGAGTTCCCCAGCCTGTAGGTATGTTGCTGGTTCTTTCTGCCCAAGTGTAGTACCCTACACTTGTCAGTATTGAATCCCCTCCTGTTCACATTCGCCCACCCCTGTAACCTGTCCAGGTCCAGTTGTATCCTGTCCTTCCCTTCTAGCATGTCCACCTCGCCCCAGATCTTGGCGTCATCAGTGAGTTTGACCAAGGTGCTTTTCACCCCCTCGTCCGAGTCTCTAATAAAGAGATTGAACAGTGTGGGCCTGAGGCCTGAGCGAGCCTGGGGGACTCCACTGCCCACATCCCTCCAGGTCGCATATGACCTGTCTCCCACCACTCTCTGGGTGCAGCCCCCTAGCCAATTTGAGATCCACCTGGCTGCCATCAATGCCACAGTTGCCTAGCTTTTTAATGAGAATGGGGTGAGAGACAGTGTTGAAGGCCTTCCTGAAGTCCAGAAAGACTACATCCACTGCGACACCTGTGTCCAAAGATTTTGTCACCTGATCGTAGAGGGCAACCAGGTTGAACTGACCGGACCTGCCCCTAATGAACCCATGCTGGTTGCCCTGGAGCATTCTCTGCCACGCTGGTCCCTCCCAGATGTGCTCCTGGTTAATTTTCTCAAAGAGCTTCCCCAGGTCTGAAGTAAGACTAATGGGCCTATAGTTGCCTGGGTCCTCTCTCCTCCCGTTTTTGAAAATGGGGGCCACGTTGGCCTTCTTCCAGTCTTCTGCCACCTGGCCAGAGCACCATAAGTGCTCATTAGGTTGTGCTGGGGGCCCTGCATTGACCCCCACCAATTCCCTCAGCACCCCGGGGTAAAGAGCATCTGGATCAGCTGATTTGAACATGTCCAGCCCCTCCAAAAGTTCCCCAACTCGGGTCCTTCCGGACCTTAGGCCTGACAGAGTTTCTTCTGGGTCCATCCTGAACCCCGATGGAGGAGAAGTCCTGGTGCCTGTTCTAAGCAGATGTACTGGTCAAGACGGTAGTAAGGCTACGAGGGTCGATTGTGCAAATATTTGAGACACTGACAGACCTGGGGACCCCCCCCCCCAAAAAAAAAACCAACAAAAAACAGTGCTTTATTGGAAGAGGAAGCACATTGGATCCCCAGCATCTGTATAGAGTGTGTGCTTTAGCAGGGCATTTTTGGTGCTTTTTCTAAAGCTGAATTCAGTCTGCTATTAGATAAGTGTAAAAAATACAGACATCAGGCAGGCTAGGTCAAACGAATGCGATGCCTCTTCTGGGGCATGCGTTGTGCTTGGTGCAGGGGCACACTGAGCTGGATGCAAAGCACTGTTATTGGTTTTATGGGGGCGGTTTTTCCATGGCTGTAAGCAGCCTTGGCTATTTAGTTAATGCCTTTTGTAAACTGTTACAGGGCTTAGCTAGTTGGCTAGTTATGACTGACCTTCCCTCCAGGAAGGTCAGTTGCACCCGATATCTCTGCATCCCCAGCATTTGAACAAGTTTGCTGTCAATTCTGGTTAATGGTGCTGTTACTGGAAACCAAGTAGTTTGCAGCAATGCAAACAACAGGAAGTACCTGGGGAAGTTGGTGGAGGAAGCTGCCCTTATATGACACGTGCACCCTAATGTGCATACATGGGTTCCTTTTCTTCACATAGTTCATCTTTGGAGATGGCCTGCAGTAGCAATGGGTAGGGGGTCACATACACCAAAGAGATCAGTGGTTGGAGTCAAGGAGAACACTGTTTTCTGTAGGAGGAAGTTGATTTAAAAAATGCTTGAATTTCTGGGTGTATGATATGAGCATACCAATAATTCCATACATGGTAGGGTTGTTCTGAGGCTTGGCTGGTATTTTTGAAGTTTGAAGTTCAAAAGGAGTCTTTTGGAAACTGAAAGCACAGTATGCAAGTGATTCAAAAAGCATCTTTGCTCAATTATGTTAAATTTTGAGTTTCCAACTCTTGATATCTATTAACATATCCATTTCTTCAAGTTTGGTGTAGGCTTAAGTGCTGGTATCTTCACAACTGCTTCATATTCTGATATAAATTACATATTTTTGAAGATTACTCTCTAACGTGATACCTAGTGTCAGATGGTGACAGAGGCAGTAGTCTGTTAAGTATTGAAAAATAACCCTTTCTAATGTCTGGTAGCAGACCGAGTATTTGGCTACGTCTGCAATCGCCAGTCCTAAACCAAGCCTAAATTTTTAAAAGCTGTCCCATATATGGATGAATTACATTTGTTCAAGGTAAATGTAGTGAAATTAATTTTGTCGAAGTAAGGTTGTTGATGGAATTTTAATTCAAGATATGCTGAGCTTCTAGGATGTGATCGCCCTGCACAAAACGTAGTTCATGCACGTACGTGTGTGCATTTGCATGGGCACAAAGTATTCGGTCTTGGGCAAGCTGGCAGATGCTGTTGCCAATAACAAGGTTGAAAAGTACTTACAACCTCAGTCACTGGTTAGGAAGTATTCTGGGGACAGATGTAACATATCTAACTCAGAGCTTCCCAAAATTAGCTCCCCAAATACCCACCCTTGGCCTTGGGGAAGCTCTTTGGTAAAATGGTGCTGACCCCCCCACTTGTTTCCAGGTATTAACCTGCATTAAACTAAATGACAAATGTTGCAATATAGATAACTGTTGTAGTTTTTAGACTGTGAAGGGGAGGGCTGCAGGGCAGGTAAGAAAGATGTACATGCAAAAAGAGTATCACAGTTCCTGCTTTAGCAGATGGGGAAAAAAAGTGCAGTTAACCTGAAATGCAGTGTATTGGGTGGAGTCTTACTACATATACGTGTTGGGGGACTATAGAGATACTTCCTAGATAACCAAGCTGTGAATTTGGTTTGCCATGTCTCTTAAACAATCATAGTTAGAAGTTTTATAAGAGTGAGTAGACCTTATATATATAATTTAAAAAAATGTTTCTGACAAGATTCTTGAAGGCACTCTTACTTCTTGTGATTTTTCTTAGCTTTAAAACAGGGTATGTGTAAGTGAATTTTGCAAAGTTTGCTTACCTAGCAAACTAGGAATTATGCGTGTCCTCTTCATCTACATGAAAGTTGGTTCTCTCTGCTGCTTTTCTAAAATTATTCCTTGGCAACTTCCTGCAGGAAAATTCTTTATTTGGACTCTTTTCGAGCTTGGATTCAAGAGTTTCTTAATATGGTGCTGGTTTTCTTTTGTTTAAATTAGTTGCGAGTATCCCTCATTATTTCAGATGAATGTTTTGAATAATGACATGTGATGATCTAGAGTACTGGCAGGTAGCTGGTCAGCCAGGGGTAATGCGGAGGAGGGTGCAGATAGCAGGACTTAGAATGGGCTCCCGGTTTTAAGGGGAGGTTGGCCTGCCCTTGGTCATTCATCTGTGTGCTGTTTTAGGATATGTGTATAATCAACATTATTCGGACCCCTGGCCTTTATTGGCCCTAATTGCAATGCTAGGTAAACATGAACATTTAGGAATAAAACAAGACTGGAATAGCTATTAATATCTCATATTAGACCCTACATTTTACATCTAACATAGGCACTAATGAAAGTGGAAGTTGACAGAAGCAATTTATGTACCCTTTTGTGTTGAGGAAAATGGTAATCTTTGCTCATGTAAGACAGATTTCCATTTTCTAGTATTTATAGTTTTGTTGTTGTTGCATTGGTAAATAGGTAGGCATGTCTGTGTTCCACTAGAAAAGCAGTAAATTGTCAAAGGGTAAAGCTTTAGGCAAAATGCATTATAATGTTGCATTAACTATTTTCATTTAGTTGTACTGTATTTTCCCCAAATTAGTAATCTGTTTTGTCTGTGCTGCTTTGATGTGGGAATTAGCTGCCCTCTTGGTGTGCAGCCTTGGTAGTTCATCTTCCTGTGTACCTTTGATTATCATCGACTAACTTATAATTTCCCCATCCATCCTCTTGCTGTACTGCTTCAGTCCTTATGTCTTGTTCCGTGGTGTTCCTTATATTTAGAATATCTTCCTTTACAAGCTTTCTAAAAATGTCCCCTTTTTTCCCACCAAGCTTTTCAGCTGTTTTCTCACCAGGAAATCTGTGTTGCTTCAAGAGCAGTTAGCTCCGGTATTTTAGCACTATTGCTTCTATGTAGCTCTGAATGCTGTGTAAATTCAAGAGATGTGGAGCCAGTCCCTGATGTCTGTATAGCACTGGGCACTCTAGTAGTGTCCTGTCCATGTAATGATGTAGGGATGTAATTTTTCCAAAGCCACATGCATCCAGCTCACCCTTTTAATTAATTGCTTTACATTCTGAATTTATTTTAAACAAGAAAATGGAGAGAACAAGGTGACCTACAAGATGGGCCATGTACAAAATGCATCTTTCAGGATGTTGTAATATAAACACTCTCGTTTTGTAACATTTTAATCCTTTAAGAATTTGGTGTGCCACTTTGGGTGTCAGGTTTGACATCAAATCTTGAAACTCCTAATCGGTTACTGGATACATGTATATAGATTTGGTAACAGCAAATATTTTAAAACAAAAAGATTATTTACTCCCATTGTCTGCTTAATCCCTAGGTTTGGGGTTTTGTTGTTATTTTTAAGCAGTTTATGCTGTTACATGTGCTAGAAATAGCTTTGTTTCCTTTAACACCTTCCTTTACCATAAACACATATTTTTATCCAGCTGTTAATTTCCCTGCAATTGAACAGGACACTGCCTTGGCTAGGGGTGGGCGGGAGAAGTAAATCCGACTCCAAGAAGCCTAAATAAATTTGAAGACTAATCTTCCCTGATCATCTTATCAGCTCTGGAAGTAGGGAAGCTAATTCAATTCTTTTCCAGCCCTGGGCTGTTTTCAAAATGTTGGTAACATTCAGTATATCCAATCACTTGGCAAACAGTGATTATTCCTTATCTACAGCAGATTGCTTTCTGTGGTTCCTTAGGTGCCTTTGGTGGTATGCTGTTTATTTCATAGTTTTTATAATGTGGCTTTGGATTGCATGACTGATGTAACAGGAAACCAGGGTCAGATCTAGTTTGTTGGTATAAATATGCAGTAACTTAATTTGAATATGAAGCTCTGAATCATGTTCAGAATGAATGGTAACCCTAATGTTATATAGCACAGGGACTTAGTAGTAATTACTGTTGGGGGAAAAAAATCTTGAATGCAGGTAACAATCAGCATAGCATATTAAATAATGGGAACAGACCCTCTGAGCTGTCAGTTGTCTAAACTGTACATGTATCAATTTCCTTTCAGTAAGGCCACAATCACTCGGGTGCTTTTATGTGCTTCAGGTATAATTTTATTTTAGTACTTTACGTGAAGTACTGAACTGTCTTTTTGAAGCCGTATAGCAAATAGAGTCAACTTACCCAAGTTCACTGGAGGCCCTGTGATCACTGCTCAGGAGAATTTGGCAATTAGCTAAGGAAAAGCTAGAGTTAGCTATGATGGAAATAAAATTAAAATTTTACATACTATTTAGTTGATTACAAAACAAGCTGCTCATAGTGAACAAAGCGGAAGCATCTTCCTAGTCTGGCAGAGGCCTCTTCAGTGAACTGCACCCTTTGAGATTAGAGTTTTCATGCTATGTACAGATTGCAAAGTAGATGCCTCCTCCTTGGAGTTGATTGAACATATCACCTTATCCCACTGTGTTTATTAAGATTAAACTTGTATCTCATTTGGAAAGATGTATCGTATGGGTGTCTCCTGTTCTGCAAACAATCCACCATTGCTGTCATCAGCTAAGCAACTGGCTGCTTTCTGCAGGCTTGGGAAAATATGCATTTCTACTCCAGCAGGCGTTACATACCAAGGACTTCTTGGAGGGTAGCCTGCAGAATTTCTGCACCACGTATTTCAGCATGAGGAAGATATTCAAGTATCTTTCAAATTCTCTATCCCTAGTGACAGCTTGTCGGAAACCGGGCTGCAGCGATATTTATCCCGGCATACATATTCAAACAAGTGGAGGTAGATTGTTTTTACCTAAAGCTGTAGTATGTTGTTTGTGTAGCTTGGCTTTGTAAAAGTAACCTGATGGGTGTAAATAAAAGTACAGGTGGTGGGGTGGGGGGAGGGACCCCATGAGTCTTCCTAGACTAATAGAAAACAGCGTTGAGGTGCTTATTGCTGTGACATGTAGGGACTAAATTCTGTTACCTTCTTGCCTGGGTGTGCCCTAAGATGTGAGAAAGATGAAGCTATTAAAACAGGCTTTTTTGACACATCAGTAAAATGAATTGGTAGGAATTGGCTCCCTGAGGTGGTAATGGGCTTGGATAAATGATTTTCTATTCTCCACCAGGGTCAGGAGGTGAAAGGCCATCTAGACTGGCATCCTAGTCAAAATTATTATCTCCAAAGTCTGCAGAACTGTTTGAGTGTGTGTGTTCTCTAGCCATTTAACAGTAAGTTGTTTAGGCCTGTGAAAGAAATGCGTGCTTGTGATAGGAACCTGACTTTTGTCTTATTTCTGCTCAGATTCAGGCAGCCAATGTGAATGTCGTTCTGAAAAGGACTACAGCAGTTTTTGAAACTAATACTTACATTCTGCATATCATTTTCTTTGTTCGTTACTGCTTACTGTACTCTCCAGAAACAATCAAAGATAAAGACATTTGGAAAAGTTAAATATTCCTGTTCAAGTTCATAGACAATTCATAGTGTTGGCAGTCTTGCCATGTTAAAAGCTTTCACAAGGAGGAAGAGAAATAGATCTGCACGTTTTGAATGATGTAGCTGATGTCACTGTATTGTCACATTATTGGAAAAACCTAAGACAACTGTGGCAGCACTTGTAAATGAACATGGCAGATTTGGGGAATTGCTGTTCCTTACATGAACTTCAGTTTGGAGTCTTGGCTTATCTGTGAACAAGTATGGATGGGGGAGGCAGGTTCTCCTATACTCAGACTTAAGGGATCTTATTAATGTGGAGAAGCCCTCTTATTTCTGGCATGTTTACTGTAGCCAAACAAAGCAAGTATTGCCATGAAGCAATAACATGGTACTTTCATATGAAGGATAGAGCTGAACAACAATTCCAGGTCCTCTGTTATTTAGCATGCAGTGCTGCACAGAAAAGGTCATATTTTCCCTTTTTTTTTTTAATCGTTTTTGTCTTGATTCCAGCTGCAATACCAGTACATTCCCCTCAGAGAAGCACTAGAAACCATGCCTTGCTGGAGGCTGCCGGACCAAGCCATGTGGCAATTAATGCCATCTCCGCCAACATGGACTCTTTTTCTAGCAGTCGGACAGCTGCCCTTAAGAAGCAGCCGAGTCACATGGAGGCTGCTCATTTTGGAGACTTAGGTAAGATTTCTGCTCTTGGTTATTACAGTCAGTCGTGCCGCTCTGCATATTCTATACATAGCATCTCTGCACTCTGCTACCGCTAAGTTATTTTGAGCTTAGTATGTTTTACACTGGGGCTTGGAGCTTGCAGCTCCCCGGCCATGAATCTGTAGTAGAGGCCACTGCAGCAACATCAGAGCAGTTGGCTTTGCAAAGCACCCATTGTAAAAATGTCTTGTTTATTTTAACCTAAAACTAGCCCAGAAGAATAGTCTTGGAGAGTACTTACTAATCTCTTTGAAGCAAGCTGTTTGTTTGTAGCAGGCAAGACGTGGTGAGATTTGCCCAGCAAGTCAAGAGAATGCTTACCAATATCTCACCAGCTTAGATGCATTTGGAAGTAAAATAACCACCGCCAAAAAGCAAGGGATTTTTCTGTTCGGTTTCCTTGTTGCGCTAGGCATGTTCAGCAAGCATCCTGTTAGCTCTTGTGATGCTGCTAAATGTGCTGCCAATTACATACCAGTTGTGCTAATGAATGATGGTGCAGCATGTGAACAGAGGCACATTCAGTCTGAAGTATTGTCCGGAGATTCCCTAAGGACTTGTACACGCAGGCTGGATTTTGTTAGGGAAAGTAAAGGTGATGGGTAGAGTGGCTCTGTCTTTTTTCAGTGCGTGCAACATAGGATGTGGGTTGTGGGAAGCGGAGCAAACCACAGTGTGAGCGGTTCGGCTTTCCCTTCTACCTCACATGATCTCTCAACCCCTTGCTGCATGCCTGGGATTACTTACGTAAGGCCTCTTTGGGCACAGGTCCTTGGTATGCTGGTGGAACAGTCAGATGTTTGTCTATCTAAAAACAGGGTCAGGTAGAAAATGCTTTTAAAGTGGTACACCAATCTGCTTTCTATTTGCTGCTTGGTAGGGGAGGCTTTTATGTGTGGCCTCAGAAGCCTCGTCTCCGCTAGTGTGTTTTGGTTTGGTACCAGAACGGCAGTTTTATAAAGCTCTAATTTCTTTTGATGTGTTTTCTTTAGGGCGATCGTGTCTGAATTATCAGGCTCAAGAGACCAAATCAAGCCTTTCAAAGACTCTTGAACAAGTCTTGCAAGACAGTGTTGCTCTCCCCTATTTTATCCAGTTTATGGAACTGCGTAGAATGGAACATTTGGTTAAATTCTGGTTAGAGGCTGAAAGCTTTCACTACACATCATGGTCCCGCATAAGAGCACATAGCTTGAACACCATCAAACAGAGTTCGCTGGCAGAGCCAGTGTCTCCCTCTAAACAGCTGGAAGCCACGGTATCTTCTCCAACTGATTTGCTTGATGAAAGATTGGAGGATTCTGGCACAGTCCATCTGCTCCTGAGCAAAAGAATGGCAGCAACCAAGAATGATAGAACTAGCAACGTTCAGAATCACTTGCTTTCAAGCCAGCATAGTGACAGTGCTGGTGTCCTTCATTTTGGAAAATCTGAGGCAGGGACCCACTTTCTTCCAGCTGAACAAGAGCCTTCCAAGCTTACAGTATCAAACAGAAACAGCCCCTCTTCTGCACTAAAAGACTTGTCAGGAAAACTAATGAAAAGTAAGTGTGCCACTTAATCTCGTGCATGCTCAGTTCCTCAGCCACGTATGCTCAAGCAGAGGGTGAGTAAACCTGTAGGAATGACACAAAATATTTTAAACGTCTTTCACGTACTTTGCCAGCACACATTTCACCTTGCTTAAAGAAAACGGTTAACTCATTGCCAATTTAATAACTTGTCACATTAGCAGAGAAGAAGGATACTACATACTCCTTCATCAAAGTTTCAGATTCTTGAACTAGATTCATTCATTCAGATTCGTAATGACCAAGTTGTGGATTTTCTAGTCTTGCTCTGCTTCCTGCAAAAGCAACTCGCCCAAGGAGATGGCATAAATGGAGGATGGATCAGGCTTAAGGTTAAGAGATCTGTCTTGTAGATTCATGGGTGGCTTGGGTATTCATGGACTTGTGTGTCTTCCATTGATGGGGGAGTGGTTGGCCATGTGTTTGGAGAGGAAACTAAAGGGTCCCTTTAACAAACACAAATTGCTTTAAGAAACAGCGTTTCTTGAAAGTACAAGAGGATGCCCTCACTGGTGGGCTTGGAAACCATCGTGATGAAAAGGGAGTAGATTCTTGTAGGTCTGTTCAGCTGTTCCACCTTTAGAATATACACTTGGTAGCAAGAATTAAAAAACGTACGTTTTTGAAAACAGGAACTTTTAAAATGCCCCATAGGTGAGCATTTACATTAAATGACTTGCATCTTTGGAATAAGCCAGGCTCTTCAAAAAAATCTGTGTATTTACATATTTTGCTGTCAAACAGACTCCAACACCATCGCATCCTGACATCAGCTAGAGTCCTTGTTCCTGCCTGGGTAGTCTTTGAAAGGAAGCAGTCGTTGCAGTGGTAGCCCAGCTGTACATTGCATGGGGGCATGTGGGAGGTGTTGGGGTAAGAGACTCCATACCCATGGTTGTATGCACCAGTATCACTAGGTTCCTTTTCTCATCTTCTCTGAGAGAAATACTGGATTTGACATGATACTTGCTTCTGCCCTTTTTCATGTAGTTAAGCTGGAAGGGCTTTTTGGCTTGGGAGCTTTTCTCAGATATCTCTACAGTATCTAAAATATTACTATGTTCATCCTGATTGAGGCCTGTAGTTACTGTTGGAACAAAAAAAATCTCAGGAACTGAATCTTTTGTTTTTTTAAAGCAGCCTAGAGGGCCTCAGGCATAATGACAAAAACATCAAGCAATGTTCAAGACTGGTAGAAAACCCAAAGTATTGTTATGGGGTTCTTTTGACCTCTAGCTAAATGGAAGTGTAAAAGCCAGTTAAATGGCTGTTGTATGTAAATATTTTCATTACAATTAAAAATATATTTCTCTTTTGTACAATGGGAAGAACTGTTATTGTACTTGAAGCTTGTCCATAGTGCTAGTCTCAGAACAGCAAGAACATGTAAAATGGTCTATTCACCCCAATTTATATTTTGGAATAATTTCCAGTTGCTAATAGAAAGGTGTATCAAAAAAAAGTAACTAAGTTCTATGCTGCTTTCTCTCAAATGCACTACAAAGTATGGTCTACCAAATTCATTTGGTCTGGGGAAACTGGATTTATATTTAAATTCCCTGGAGTTAAATGAAAATATATGTTCATGGTTATGTATTTAATAACAAACCCGTTTTTCCTGCAGTGCTCTTCAGTGAAGTAGAACGTTGTAAACTAGATCTACAGCTGTTTGTATTATTCAAACTGTGAAATTAGTCTAGCTTTACTTGGTTATATTTATGGGCTCTTTGCCTCCATTTTTGAATAATAGAAATAGACTTTTTAAGCAAGCTTTGTCTCTGAGGCTAGAAGCAAATGCACTTTATATTAGTAATGCCAAGCTAAAGAGAAATGTCTGACATTGCATGGCTTGGTAAGGAAACTTTTTTTGGACTATTTTCTTACAGAGGTTGTATTTTGTAATATTTTAATTATTTCAGTAAGTTTCCCTTTCTATACAAGTTTGTGGCAACAGCACTGATGAAAAACGGAAGATGAATGTATTGATCTTTTCAGTAGAGAACCTTCATTAAAAATGCTAAAGTGCCGCAGTAATGCAGCAGCTTTCTGCCCTGCTGTCCTGAGGGCCAGAACTTGGGAGTTTTCTTGGGATTCTTACTTCTGAAGCATGCATACGAGGTACTGGCGTGCCACCGTTGCACTGTTGTTGGCCGATCTGATGGGTATTGAGGGTTGTATCTCTATTCTGTTCCGTCAGTTGATCCCCAAAGTATTCCTTCTGGTGGCCTGGAGTGTGGTGTGCTCTGGGCAGAGCCAGGGTTGTTATGGTGAAAATAGATATTAGGAAAGTGAAATAGTGAATGAAGTGTGGAGGAAAGATGAGAGGACTGATGGATACTCTTAAATTGGGTTCTTGCTGTTCTGAAAAGCAAATGCTTACCTTTTTCCCCCTCTACATCAATAAATATAAAGCTCAATGTGTTTCCTCTCTTTAGGTATAGAACGGGACGCAGTTAATACTTTTACCAAATATATTTCTCCAGATGCTGCTAAACCAATTCCTATTACAGAAGCAATGAGAAATGATATAGTGGGTAAGAACATACCATTTAATGTTGAAGATTTGGTTCAAACCCACTGTATTTTAATTTTGCCTTCCCTGCCCCCTTCACGTCAAAGAAAACAACCCCACACCTAAGCTATTGGTTGTGCCCCAGAACTTTGGTTGTGCCAGCAGAAGTGCTTTTTTCTTGTAGGTTGATGACATCAGCAATAAAGTGCTGGTAAAATATACTGAAATACCACAGAATCCCTTGATCCTGCTGCTGCTGCTTATTGCTGCAGCGTATGAGCACTTCGCAAACGCGAATGGATTTGCCCTCTTAATGCCATTCTGCACTGCAGAAGTATTATAATCTCCAGTTTACTGGTAGAAAACAGGAACGTGTGCCTCACCGTGCCAGGAGTAAAATCTGGATCTGCTGAGTCCCTGTCAGCAAGGTCTTCTTATTTTATGAACAACTTTAGCACTATATTTTATTACACTATAAAAACTATACTATCTTATATTTGCACTGTTAGAACTGGTTAATCCCAGTTTGTTTGAACTTGATTTTTTTTTTTAAATAGATTTATTTCCACTCATGTCTTTCAGCTGAATAAAACCAAATGTATGCTAAATTCAGTCTGGTCTCTTTTATAGCAAAGATTTGTGGGGAAGATGGACAAGTGGATCCTAACTGCTTTGTTACAGCAAAGTCAATAGTGTTTAATGCAATGGAACAAGAGTAAGTTGATTTCATGGTTTGGTTTCATTATGTGTGTTCTTGGGCTAAAAGCATTTCCATAAAGATAAGGATTTATACCTCCATACATACAGACATTAGGGAGAGATTTTAACCATGCCCAGTCATTTGTCTGGTGCCCTTAGACTTGAAACAGTCCGTCTCCAGACAAAAAACCACCTCCTCTCCTGCTCAGTACATTCTCGCAATTGTTTCAGTGAGGGATTTTACTAAATGCCACAACTAGAAACTTAGCCTCCTTCAATTTTTACCGATATTATCCATTCACCTGCTTTCTGTCTGCTCAATTTATAGGAGGCTTGAGAGCAAGGATCAGATTTTATTTATGTAGTGTCGTGCCTGCTTTTGGTTCCTGATAGTTGATCATTATTGTTCTGTTCACGCGCAGGCACTTTAGTGAATTCTTGCGAAGTCACCACTTCTGTAAATACCAGATTGAGGTGCTGACCAGTGGGACTGTTTACCTGGCTGACATACTCTTCTGTGAATCAGCACTGTTCTATTTCTCAGAGGTATGGTACAGTAAAGCCACGCGTGTTATAAAAGCTGGAACAGAGAGCTCTGCATACTAGAAAACGCCGACAAGTGTTCTGGGGAAAACTGCAGTACACTGCTTCCTGCCCATCTGTGCAGTTGTTGCAGACCTGCTCACTTTTGTAATGGATTTCAGACTATGCCTTCACACATTTCTTCTCCAAGTTAGAGTAATCCATTGTAGCAATGTCTCTTTGCTTTGAAGCAAGGCTTTGCCTGCAAGAATTTATTCTCTTGCCACATAAGGTGCTAGTAGTCTCAGTATCAATAAAGCACTTTGAGAGCCTGGAAGTACCAGGAATTTTTATAACAGAGTGAGACCATTATCTCCTTAATTAAGCTGTTAATGGAAGGAATAGTTTGTTGTCTGGGCTTTTAGCCGTTTAATTATTTTGCCGAGTGAAGCATTGACTGGATTCCTGAGGCAGGTTGCTGGTCTTGGTCACTCTGGGTGTCAAGTCCAAAGCCTCTAGGTTCATATGAGGATAATGTCAGGCCAGAATGTGGCAGGGTGAACGAACATGTGGATCTGGAGTGCTTTCAGAGTGGCACTGCCTGCGAGGCTTGGGGAATGCAGCATGCCAACAGGGCAAAACTGCCTGAATAGGGTAGTGAGCGGTACAGGCGACATGGGCTCGTATCTTGGAGCAGCAGGGTAGGATGCCTGGATGCCATGCTGTGTTCAGTGTTCTGTTGAGATAAGTTATACACGGCGTAAGATAATTTTCTGTGTTCGTCTGTCTTTTTTTTAATCTGACACAGGTATTTGTAATCAACTAAGAATCATCTGAGCCAAACAGTGAAGTGTGTTTGCCTGTTCTTTTGTTAATGATTTCTGCTTTGTGTTTTTAATTGACACATGTAGACAGACTTAATCCCTGCTTTGTATAACAATACATCTGAGCGTCCAGAAGCCTACGTGGCATCTGGCCTGATAACAGTTGTATATGCATGAATTATGTTTTAAATAAAAGTGAATTTGAAAAGGGAGCAGGTCTCCTGTGTTCCCCTTCCACGTCTTGGCTAAAGTCTCTGCTTTAATTTTCCTGTAAAGGTTATTTCATATTTCTTAATTTCCCTTCTAGTACATGGAGAAGGAAGATGCAGTTAATATATTACAGTTCTGGTTGGCAGCAGATAACTTCCAGTCTCAGCTTGCTGCCAAAAAGGGCCAGTATGATGGTCAGGAGGCACAGAACGATGCCATGATCTTATATGACAAGTGAGTCGTTCTCCTGGTTGTTTGCTTCCACAACCCTGTTCTGATTAATCCTGTGCTTGCATGCGTCACCCTGCATACAAGGATCCATTTCCAAGTACATCTTGCATTCTTGGATGCTTGCTGTAGAAAGGGTGAGACATGCATGCTTGGAAAGCCTGTTTTTTGAGAAGACCTCCAAAGAATGTGCTTAGTGAAACTGAGCATAAGGAATGAAAAAGATCATGCAAAAAAAGCTTTTGAGAAACGTTTTCAGTCGTTCTTCTCATTGCATAAGAATATTCATTCTTGTCTGTCTCATTTTTGCTGAAGGACTCTCCGGGTGCTTGTCGAAACTGTGACCTTACAATATCTGAAACGCTGGACAGTGGGAGGGGGAGGATTTGCTAGTCATGCATTTGTTCTGTGTTTTAAAAGGGGGTTCAGATATACTGGTGAAAAAGAAACTCTTTAATAACGATTCAGACACCCTCCCTCTTTCAGCCGAAGGCTGAGAGAGCTTCCCACTAATTTTCCTAGGAGTCCTCCAGGAAAACGGGTAGGACAAAATTTATTTCTGCTATTTCAAAAGATTTTTCAAGAAAAATTATTTCTTTAAAAAAAAAAAAAAAGAAAGAAAAAGGAGGAAAAATAAACTTCTTGGATGTAATAAAGAAGCAAAACCAGGCCCCAGCCATGTAACGCATCTGCTTCCCTTTTGCATGTTGCTTTTAACTATGTAATTACCTAACTGAATGAAAATAATCAAAGGTGCTTTTGAAGAGGCTTGTTTTAAAGGCGTTACCCTTGCCCCCGAGCTGTGCTGAATGTATTTCCTGCTCTGGTAGGGGGCTGATAGCTAGTAAAAGAGGAAAATGTCCTGCACCAATTTCTAATTAACAGTGCCCTCAAAATCCCTGAAATCATTTGTTTAATAACACAATTAAAATCAAGGAAAAGTTTTTCTTAAGGGTTTTGCCTGCCTCCATCTTCTGCTGTATAATACTGTGAATGCCACACTGCCCATCAGTCATCGTAATGTACTTTACGCCACTTACTCTTGCATTAGGTGAGGATAAGAACAACCTGTGTCCTTGCTTCAAGGATCTTTTTCCCTAGACTTTTCAGTTGTACATTTTGAAGCCAGCACCATCTAGTGGCCATAACCTGATTGATCGCGGTCTGTGGAAAGGACAGATTTTGCCTGTGTGAAAAGTCTGGAAACCCTTGTGTTGCGTTCTTCCACTCTCCTGTGCTGCAGGTACTTCTCCCTTCAAGCTACGCATCCTCTTGGGTTTGATGACTCTGTGCGATTAGAAATTGAATCCAATATCTGCAGGGAAGGAGGCCCGCTCCCGAACTGTTTTACTACTCCCTTACGGCAGGCCTGGACTACCATGGAGAAGGTGAGAAGTGCTTTCTCGGAAAACCTTGGAAGCTGAAAAGTGCCAGAGTATCAATCATAGATTGCCTTTCCCCTTTTTATAATTTTTGTCTGGTCTTTTAGTTGATCACTTTGGGAGCAAACTGGTTGGTTAGGATTGTTCCTTCAACTTGCTAGAGTGCATGGTCACTTCTGTTTTTAAATGGTCAAAGCAAAAAAAAGACTGTCCTGCAAGCTAATGGATTTGATAAACTGTTTCCCTCTGGACATGCTCCTTTCCTCGTTTTGCCTCTGTCCACCTATGCAATGTATAGAAGGTGGCCTGTTCAAACATCAACAGTTTGTCATTAAGAGGTCCTTTTTAATGTCTTGGTAGTTGTGTAGCTGCAGCATATCTGATGCTATTCAGCATATCCAAATCCAATGGGTAGTGGTTTGATTTGTTTTTTGGAGCTGCTAAAAACCTATGAGCAATTTAGCAAAAAGTTCCATCTTACCAGGGTAGAGCCAGACTTTTTGCAAGGGACAAATGCACAACATCTTCAGAGACTGAAACAAGAATTTAAATTCACATTATACTTCAATTTGATTTAAATGTAAAATCCCTCTACTATTAGCGTAGTGCAGCTGGTGTTCCTGAATGAGTTGGGTGGGGGGGGTACCTTTGGTTCTGTGAGTTAAAGGTCCACGCGAGGACTCATTCTCCTAATAGCTTCCATAACCATCTAAGCCTTTAGCTTCTAAGTATGGTCAGATGTCCGTTCTCTGTCCCGTGAGTGTCATGCTAGCCATCCAACGAAATCTTCTGCGCCTGTCATCAATAAAAGAAACTCTCTTTGTTTCTCTAGGTTTTTTTACCTGGCTTCTTGTCCAGCAACCTCTATTACAAATACTTGAATGATCTCATCCATTCAGTACGAGGAGATGAATTTGCAGGAGGGAATATTGCACTAACTCTTCAAGGCCCTCATAGCACTCCTGACAATGACTCTCACACAGGTGGCCCTGAAGGCTCTGCCTCCCAGGTAGGGATTTCTTTACTTCCATCCTAATACCAGATGTAGTCAGTGTTCTGTTACGATATCAAACCTGGCATGTATTAAGGGGACATTTTCACGTGGCATAAGTTTCACATTAACATTTGTCTACCCTTTTAAAATCTCTCGCAGTAGGAAATGTTGCTTCCACTTCCACATCTTTCTAAAATCAATAGAAGCAATTACTTCAAAAATACGATGCAGTATGTAGAGCTGAACCTAAGCAGTGTTGTGCCATTTTTTAAAACATGCCGCTCATGCATTGCTTCAAGATGGTAGAAAATACATACATGGCTCTAGAATAAATTATTCTTGAAGACTGAAGGAACAAACACAATTAGAAAGCAGTGGGGAACACTTCCTAGCACAATAGTGGTTATAGCGTTGTCTTCAGAAACAGCAGTTTATTTTCCAGCCATCCCAGTTTGCAGCACAGTTTTCTCCCAGCCTTCCTTTTCTTACTGTAGCTATTGGCAAATGCTGACTTATGTTGCCAACTCTGAATCAGTTGCTGTACAGTTAAACAGTGCGAGTTGTGTGTCTTAGAGTTGTGTCTACAATAGGATATTAATCACTGGACTAAAGTTGTTATTTATAGGCACAGGTTAAAAGTGTAGGAATTACGCAGGGTGTTCAGGGGCAAAGCTGTCTTCTAGCACAGCAGGTGTTCCTGGTTTTCTGTCTCTGTAGATCTTGTGCTGCCTTTCTCCAGGTAGGTAGCTGTGTTGATTGGACTGGTAGGAAGAGATTATGTTCTCTCCTGACTTTGAAAAACAGCTCTGGTGCCTTGCTCTGTCTTGAGAGGAACGTGCCTGTAATGAGCTGCGTCATGTGGTGCTGATAAGTGGACTTGTTCTGTCTCCATTGGGTAAAGCTGAAGATACCGCAGCTTCTGTTGTGAAGTTTAGGGATATAAAGGTCCACTGCTCTTTAGGAGAATACGATCACTGAATAGAGCTAGTTTAATTCTCTTCTTCTCTGAGCCACGTAGGGGTGAGTGCAGCTGAATTATTTGGCTGGTTTCTTTTGAGAATGAGTAGGTCTCCCCACTGTGTTCAGTGCTACTTCCATAGGTGACAGCCTAGTTGCAGCTCAGCTTGAGCTTTCCCCTTGTCTTCATTAACGCCACCCTGGCTTCCCCACCCCAGTGGCAGCATTTCATATAGGGGTCCAGACCCGGAAGTTGTCGAAGGAATGGTCCTGACTTGCTTCTAACCTGGACTTGTTGCTAACATAGTTTTAGTTCTGCACATGCGGAATTCAAATATCAGACAGGGCAGTAAGTGAATTCACTACGGACATTTAAATCAGTTTTCGGACAAACCCAGCTAAAAGAGTCCTGGTCTGCCTAACCAAGGCAATTGTATTGATGCTGACTTCATTGCAGATGCTGTCTTGGACCGGGTCTCAAACTAGAAATTGAGTTACCTGCTCTTAATTCTTTGATTTTTGGCATCACTTACCTTGAGGGGGAATCAACTCGCTGGCCTGCTGGATCTTCTTTTTTGAAAAGTTTCATTGCCAGATGGGCTAAGCAGAACAAACAGGTGGGACTTGGCCAGTCTCTGCCATTTCCCCTGCTTAAAGAGAGCGTTCAGAAATAAAGAAAATGTTGCGTTTTGTCGTGTAAATAGTAAAGTAATTATTACAAAGCGGTATGTCTCTAGAAACAGATTTTTTGTGTACCTTTGCTTTAAAATACACCAAGCAGAGAAACCCTGCATATTAGCTGATTATGAGGCAGCTGCCACTAAAGCTTCAGTTCTGGTTCAGCATGTTAGTGGGTCAGGGCACGCGTATATGCTCCAGCTGTCACTTTAATCCCTTTTTTCTTGACTTGAATTTATCCAGCCTGGAAAGTAAAAGTGCTGTTTTCTGTACATGGGGGGAATGTAATGTGTTTGACTGGAAGCCTGTCTCGTTATCTGCGGATAATCCACATGCTTACCAAGTAGAGGGCAGGAATTAGTTCAGTTGCTGAGAGCTTTGGAGGTAACGAGCTCTGTATCTTCGATGTGGAAATGATGATGTGCACACGCACACAGAACTACTTAGCTGTACTTTAAAAGCATCTTTAAATATACATTTGTTGACATGCACATTGTACGTTTGGCTTTTTTTATAATCCGCTCCTATAACTGTTCTCCCACCATCCGTTTAAAAGCCACGTCAGACTGATGTGAGGCTCCACGTGTTGTGCCGTGGAGGCTGAGGAATCTTTGTGCCCACTGAGAAATTCTGTCAGGTTCTCTCATAGCGTGTAAAAGAGCTAATGTGTCGCATGTGCTAAGTGGCTGTTAGTTCTCTGCATTTGGCACTAATATTTAGAATTTCTGTTGTAGTCCAGTGTCAAAAAGGCTAATGTTAAAATCCTGAAAAATTTTGATGAAGCAATAATTGTAGATGCTGCAAGTCTGGATCCAGAAACTTTGTACCAACGAACATATGCAGGGTAAGGTTCATTGTCTTTATTCTTTCCGGCCTGCTTCACCTCTGTTCCATCCGTGTCGTGTCCTGTGTTAGGAGTGTGTGTAAATAGCTGTAGCGCTGCCGCGTTCCAGTTGAGTCGGGTTGAGGAGAAAAGTTAAACTTTTTAGCCAGCCTCGTAAGGTCACCCAACACTGGATGTGTTGCCCAAAGTCAGCTGGCCTCTTCCTCGAATAGTGCAAGTGGAGTTTGGTCGCTTACCCACTTGAGTGCCACTGCACTGACCTCCGAGGCGGGGAAGTGGGCAGGCCCAGCCCAGCCCAGCTCATTTAAACCAGGAGAGGAGGACCGTTGAGTGTCAGTCACGAGGCCTGAAAGCCAGAAGTGGTATGCGCACTGGTGTTGGGACCCCCAGTTGAAGGACCTGTCTTTTTTCCTTTCAAAGTGGATCTCCCAGGGTAGCAATTCTGCCAGGGGCTCTTCAGCACTTCCCAGGGAGGGGGAGTATTGAGTGTTGCCAGCTTACAAAATTAGTGGGATCAGCCCGCCGCTCGTCTCCTCGCTTTGCTAATGGGTAATGTTCTGTATCGCGCTTTATGGCTAACCTACCAGTTCTGTCTGCTGCTCCTTACTGCAGGAAAATGACATTTGGGCGAGTCAGTGACCTCGGACAGTTTATCAGAGAGTCTGAACCGGAGCCTGATGTCAAGAAATCAAAAGGTTTCGCTTTTTTCTTCTTCTTTGGTTCTGTAGGTGGCTGGGATCAGAGCTGCTGCTTGTGGCAGCCATAGAGAGGTGCTCAAGGGATCATCCTCTGCAAAGGCAGGAAATCTGGCCTTTCTTCAGACGCATCCTGTTTTCCTGCTCCAGTTAAACTCACTGGGGAGGTGGGTGGAATCTAACTAGGAGTGGAAAGCTGTTAATGCTTTATGGCTATAAACCTAAAGTGAAAGCAGGCTTTGCTGGCTAGGCTTCCTACCTAGCCCTGCAGTCCTTCTCCTGCACTTCTGACTGGATGCTGGGGGAGAGGAATGGGCCTGGCTCTGTGCCTGGAGCATCCTGGCTCCCCTTAAAGCCAGGTCCTCCACATACTGTCCAGGCTGTTCCTCCTCACCCCCCTCTCGACCTCCCTCTGCCCCAGCATGAGCAGCAGCGAGTCTTCCAGCCACTGGCTCAGAAAAGCAGCAGGGCTCTTTCAGGGACAGCAGTAAAAACTGCCTGGCTGAGGTTGGTGGTTTTATTTTGCTTTTTCTTTCTCAACATCTAGGATCAATGTTCTCACAAGCAATGAAGAAATGGGTGCAAGGAAACACGGATGAGGTAGACTTCATTTTCAAGCAGTTTGTTTGAAGAATCTGAATTTACAGTTCAGGTTATGGATTTGGGAAGTTCCACTTCTTCAGTCCTGACTCTTCTGTCTGCATCGCTCTTGTAACTGGAATGTCTGGCCCATGCACTTTCCTGGGCCAAACTGCCCAGTTCAGGAAATCTAAGGGGCATTTTCCCCCACACCGCCCCACACACACTTGAATGGTCTGACATTTTGGCATTCCTCGTTAGTTTTGGCAGTGTAATTGGAAATACCAAGTTTGCTGATTGGGGTTTGCTCATCGTGGCCACCTCTTAAGGGAAACTAGCTGAAAAGGGACGGGGGGAGTTCAAGTTCACAGATGACAGAGCAGCAGCATTCATGTTGTGTAGATGGTGGTTGTTGGGTGGTATTGTTCTGCAGTGTCACTGGAAAGTGACTGCAGCAGCCAGGTTAAAAGCTGAATTCCCTGCTACGTTCTGATGTGGCTCCCTACAAAAGTGAGTTGCACTGCTGCTGTTGCTGCCGGGAAGTCGTTCATAACCTAACTCTGTTTATCTTAATTCCTGTTGATGCTAGCCGAGGAACTAGGATGGGGAGAAAGGGAGGGCACGGACTCGGAGATTGAGAGAGGGTAAAATTACTCCCAGTCAGTAAATGGCATACGTAAATGGTTCTCTCTCGAGAGCTTTAAAGTACGGCTAGCCTAACACTGTGGTTTGGCCTGGGTGACTTCAGCACAACTATTTCATGCTACTTGCCCTGAAAACCTTTTGCCCTAGGCCCAAGAAGAGATGGCTTGGAGGATAGCAAAGATGATAGTCAATGACGTCATGCAGCAGGCACAACATGACCAGCCGTTGGAAAAAGTTACAAAAGTAAGAGCACAGGAACCTCAGCGGTCTTGATTTGCCCGGTGTGGCTTATGCCAAACAGTAGGAAGAAGCAGCTTTTGCATGCTTTCCTCGGGAGTCTGGTACCTTCACAGTCTCTAAAGAATCTTATTAATTAACGGGGCTGTCTTGTTTTGTTGCTGGATCAATAGTGGAGTGCCTTCGCCTGTCTCAACCTTGCTATTTCAAGTTGACGAATGCTAGAACACTTGCTTAATGTACCAATAAAACTTGTTAAACCGCTTGGAAGCTGTTCCTTGCCAAATTTATCACTGTGCTACGTCTGTGTTACGAAGAGACTGGGAAGCCTAGTTCAGTTCCTTTTTGATTTACCATTATGTATTAGGTGTTTGCTATCTTTTAAATAGCATTTCTGATCTTCTGCTCCTGTACAAGACTGTTTGCATTTTCCAGGTTGCAAAACAATTTTGATGCGGCAGTTGCTATTGACTGGTGCTGTATTTTTCTTTAATCTCTTGGCTGGCATCGTCAGTCAGAACTTCTGAAAGCCAAAGATCACGGTGGAGTGTACGCACTCCTACACATTATCATCAGGGACTTGACTGAAAGAGTGTCTAACAAACAAGCCACAAACATAGGTTTGTTACTTCAGCATGCGACTGCCTTCCAGAGGCAGTGATATTTGAGTGCTTTATACAATACGTTCACTTGACAGTTTGGAATTAAACAGTTTATGGCATGTCTGAATAGAAGAAAAGGTCACTTAGAATAACATTTAAAATTAGCGAGTGGCTACAGATAGATATCCTGCACTTAGTTAAACCAGCTCAGTTGCAATACATTGGAAGTTTCTTCATCAAAAACTTCCCCACCGATTTGGTGTTAAGGTTTGCAAATGTGACCTTTCCACTGCATGCTTGGTCTGTGGTGTTCAGCTGTCCTGTCTAGAATGACCTTTAATCCTATGTTTCCTTTTCCAGCTATGATTTTAGAAAAGCCAGAACAAGGAAATCTGGCTTTCTGCTTTTGAAGATATAGTAAACTTTCCCTTCCAGTGGATTCTTCTCTAACACAGCCAGTGAAAACAAAGCACTGTTTGCTCCAAGACGGCTAATCTCTCCCTCGTTTAAAAGGAAGGCTACAAAGGAGAGAAATCCTGTGTCTCTACTACAGAGTGCAAAGTCACGTTTGTTTTCCTCGTGCATGTGGCATTCACGATAATGAAGGTTTTTAAAGAGGTGAAGAGGCAGTTCATGAACCCATCGCTAAGAAACTGGTCAGCTTCACTAAGGCTTCACCCTGTCTTGGAAGGAATTTTAAGCAAGCTATCTGGAACGGGACACGAGCCACACCAGGGAGGGGATAAGTTTTGCTGTAGTTCTCGTTCTACTACTAAACTTTTTGGTTCTGTTTTTTTTTTTTAAACGTGCAACTGCAAAGGCCTCAGGGTAGCTGCCCTCGCATCACCCACTGGAGCGGTGAACCTGAAACGTTGAACACGTCGGCAGAGACTGAGTGATCTTAAAAGCTTATAAGAGTTTATTTTTCCTTACTTGAACTAGAGGAGCGTTTGCCTGTAAGATAACTGGACTTTACTTCATACCTGCATCAGTTTTGACAGGCATAAAATGGTCAGGAGTGAAGACTGGATGGCGTAGCTTATCCTGCCTATGTCCGAGCTGTTACACCTACATGAACACACACGTTCCCCTGCTTCGAAAACGCAGAAGACTTGCAGTCCAGTCTTTCACCTCTCCAGCTCTGATTCATTGCTCTGAGTCCAGCACGCTGCACTGAAGAGACTCTGCCCCGCAGACTTGCGTTGTCTTACTGTTCCATCCTACAAGTAGAAAAAATAGTTGCTCTCATGCATTGTTGCCATTCTCCATAGCCTGCTCTCCTCAAACCAGTATAGTATCTATTCCCAGACGTTTGTTTTTAAGGGCTTGTTGTTTCATGACACTTGGCCTCTTTCTTCCCTCTGATCCCCATCCCTGTGGTTGTTTTCAGCGTTTGCCATTTGTATAGCCTTTCAGTTAAGCAAAGAGCCACCCTGTCCCTGCACTTCTGTTCTTTTGATCTCCAGTGAGTCGATTCTGCGGAGCATACGAAGCACTCGAGGTGTCACTCCGTTATGTTTTCACTGTCCTTTTGTAAAACATTTCTGTTTGGGGGTTTCATTTTATTCTTTCGATTTTTTTTGCTTTTTCTCGAGCCTTGTGCAAAAAAAAAAAAAAATCGCCTGATAAGAAGTCTCAATCATCTCCAGTTCTCAGACCGCCTTGATTGACTAGAAATTGTTATTCTGTTGCAATATTTGATTGTATAGGGGCACCTGGTATTGTCTATAAGAAGCAAAAAGGCTGTGTATAGGTTTTTTGGTACTATGTACCTCCTCTTATTTCTCTCATGCCCAAGTATTCATGTACTTAAAACATACTATATTTAATTGTGTTTTGATTTAAAGATATATAAATATTAAAATTTGTGTCAATTTTCTGTTTTGATGGAATTTGATTTTTCCTATGTGTCTTTTAAACGTGGGTCATCTCTTTTCATGGGGCTGGGTGGTGGGGGGGAAAATCCCCGAGTAGTCCTTGGCTAGTAAAGCTGGTCAGATGTTATCCTTGTATATACAAGATATATGTATATCTTGCATATTTTAATTTTTTTTAGGTGGAAACTATGCATATTGGTGTAAAATCAAAGCTGTTGTTTTTCATAAAAGAAAGTCTTTTGAGGTTTTTTTTGTTTTAAGGGAAAAAGCACATCAATAGACAGGCAGGCCTGTTGATGGTCCTTGTGCTGATAACTGGTTTGCTTGACCACTGACTGCTCGAAATGCAGCTATACTCACATTGAGAAATCTGCTACGCATCAGTTTTGAAAATCCAGGTAACTGATATGGATCAGGGCTTGTGCAATGTCAGATTTGATCGCCAGTCTTCCAGTTGTAAATGCTCACCTGCATTGCTGTGGCGGGGGAGAGAGGGTCTCACTAGAGTCTCAATGCAGTATGTCGTTTTTTCCGTTACGGTGCCAAAGCATCCGACTGGTAACGTGTGTCGTTGGAAGTCTGAATTGCGGCGTTGCTAGGGACACCGAACTCTCGGCAGGCGGGTATCGTTCCAGCAAACGAGCGAGGCGTTCCAAAGAAGGTCCGTTTGGGAACCAGCACTGAGCTGATGGAGGTTCAGCTACCTGCTGCCCCTGCTTGGGTACAGCTACTCCAGTGCACAGGATAAAGCAGCGATTCTCCTTTACTCCCCTGAAATACCGAGGTGACAGGAAAAATAGTGAGGAGCCTTGCACGTTGTCACAGGTAACAGAGAGCTTTCCTTGCCTGTCCAACTTCTGAGCTTCTAAACGTACGCTGTTGCAAGTGTGGGATCCTAAAGAAGATGGGCAGGAAAGAAGAAAAGCTTCCAGATCTTGGTGGTAGATCAGAGTAGAAGAAGCCAGGCTCATAACGTGCTTTCTGCCCCTGCTAAATAGCTGCAACAGAATCCTCCCAAGGTTTCACTGCACCAGGGAGGGAGGAGTCTCAACTGCTTGGGCCTGGCAATCTTAACTAAAGACACCGAGGAAGGTAAACGTGGAAATATGAAGGCTCTTGTTCTATGCACAGAAATGGCACTGGTTTTACTAAATGTATTTTGGTGCAACCCTCTGTATGGCTCGCGTCAAGCCAATTTAATAGTGGCTGACTCAAGCTATGTGAATCCCGGTAACAAACACCTTCCTTGGTGCTATAGCTGCTGGGCAAGATGAATGAAAGCACAGTCATTCCTGTATAGCAAGAGAAACTTTAAAATTGTAGGAGGGTGAGTGGCAGCACTCTGTCATAATTGCCCACGTGTCCTGAATAACCTCGAGCAAGTCTCATCGTCCTCGTAACATAAAGCTCTGGGCACTGGTAACCCCAAGCCAGTGCTGTTGTCTAGACTGTCAATGAAACAAATGCTTATAGGTAATATGACTATTCCTGTGTAAGCTACTTCAGCTCCAGCAGTTGGGGAAACCACTAGGTTGGCCGTGGCAAGTAAGCACCGGATGTTTCCTTGTTCTGGGTCCACGTGCGTTTTGATTCTTGTCTCCACCTCCACAATGCTCCCTGAACCTGCTGGTTTCTAATGTCGCAGCATCTGGCTGTGACTGCTGGAAAGAGAAGCTATTGACGGCCTCCAGCCCACTTCCATCTTTTTGGCGAATGGATGTCCCTGCGCTGCAGGCGGATTGCTGCTCCCCAATGACTTGGTTTTGCTGCCCAGCGGATCAGTGCTTCTCATGCAAGGAAGGTGATGACTGCTCTGAAAACCATGCTCGGGACTTGTTTGTCTTGTACACGTTTAGAATGTGCCACTACTGACGCTATGATGAAACCTAAATAAAGTGGGAGATGTGTAATCTGAACCTGCCTGGGTGCTGCTGTCTGTCTCCTTCGCTGGTGGGTTGCTCCTCGCAGCATTGCTGCCTTGCACGCATGGGCTTAAGGAGCAAGAGGCCTATTTTGTCAGTGTAGTCTAATGGCAATACTTGCTCTTTAACTTCCCCTGTCCCTTGGT
>JAGPOW010002118.1:15596412-15608860 GCA_030014935.1 Caiman crocodilus | reverse complement strand
AGGCATGCTGGGGGGCCTATTTCTTGTGCTGCATGAAGACTTAGGACTAAAATATGCCAGGGAGCTCCAGTTACCACCTGGGAGCAACAAACGTCTTTACGAAGACTGGGAGCAGGGATTTGAACTCGGGCTTTCCTGCCTCCCTGTTGCAGCTTCCCCACATGAAGGGGTCTGGAGGGCTGAGGCTGGGCTTGTCTGCCAGAGTTGTCCCCCCAGTCCAGTTGTGCCCAACCCCAGCCCAGAGTAGGGAAGGGGAGGGAGAAGACTACTGTCTGCATGCTGATGTGGTCCTGCTGGTGCTGAGAGCTCCCTCGGGGCCCTCCTGCTCCCCCGGCTGCCTCAGCCATCCGGTTCGTTTATCATGCAATTCTTTATGTGTGGATGTGGTGCAGCTCTGCCAGGAGGTGCAGACGATAGTCCAAGGCATGATAGAAATGCCCTGGAGCAGAGCCCTGCCAGCAGAAATCCCGGGGGAAGCTTCAGCTGCTCGCAAACAACTAACTGGATTAAAGGAAACTGATGAGAGGGGGGCAGGAAGAGAAGAAATGGTTCTCGGGTCTGCAGCCGCCTGGGCTTGTCCCTGCTCTGCCCCTGCCGCTGTGGAAGGGCCCTGCCCTTGGTTCCAGGCTTTGCTCTTCTGCTCCCTGATCCAGTTGAGCTGCAGCCAGGGTGCAGGCTGTGCCTCCCAGGTGGGCCCTGCAATGCCAGCTGCTCGTCCACCATCTAGTTCAAGCTGTACCCTTAGGAGCCCAGTGTCTCTTTCTGTGGCCATGCCCCCTTCTGCCTACTCCCCCGTGTGTCTGCCTGACCCCTGGCCCGAAGAAGTTACTCTCCTTAAGAAGAGCAATGGTTTGCGCTGCTCAAGACACAGCAGTGCTACAGGGATTGGCCAAGTCCCACTAGCGCACCTCAGGCACACAGGAGCCCTTCCTTGCCCAGCCCAAAGCCTGCCTTGGTGCTTGTATGTTACCGGGGGCGGGGGGGTGGACTTGATGCCTGGCTCCCTGTCCAGTGCAGAACAGAGTTCCTGTTGAATTTGCCCTCCCGACTCGACGGCCACTGGGCTGGGCTTTTCTGGGGGGTGACTGGAACAGAGCCCAAGACTGTCCGTACGTCTGGCTTGCGAGGTGCACGGGCCTAATCCCCAAGCGTAGCTTGAATCCCCAATTCACGCTGAGCACCTTGTGCTTCTGGAACCTGACTGGGCAGAGGCATTAGCAGAGCATCCTGCGACGTGGCCAGAACACATTACGCCCCAAACTGACATGTAATGACTGCCCGCTGCTTAAGAAAGGGAGAAGTCCCGTGCCCAGCTGCTGTGGGAGGTTGGCATTTCTGTGTCAAGAGGGCTTGCACTGGTGCCCAAAGCCCAGCTGGGTGGCGCTACTGGGAGCTTACGCCTCACCGGAGAGGCTGCTGCGAACATCTGGGAAGGGCACAGGCTACAAACTGCCTGGGAGCTGCCCTAAAGAAGTTGCTCTCTGGGTCTCATCTGAGCACTCGCCCAACCGCCTTCTCCTCAGCTGAAGATCTCGCGTCCCTAGAGAGAGCCCTTGCGGGGGGCCCTCCAGCACTGTGCTTTGTCTCCTCCCCTCCCCAGAAATCCAGAATGCCGCTACCTGGCCAGTGCCTCCAAGGACGGCAGCATCCGAATCTGGGACACCCTCGGGGGCCGGTGCGACAAGATCCTCACTGGGCACACGCAGTCGGTCACATGCGTGAAGTGGGGCGGAGACGGGCTGCTCTACTCCTCTTCGCAGGACAGAACCATCAAGGTCTGGAGAGGCCAGGATGTAAGTGTGCCGAGCAGGCTGTAGATGCCCAGGGTTAATGGTGGCATCTGGACAGAGACGCTGCCTGGGTCCTGTGGTTCAGCAGTGCCGTGTCTGGCCAGGCTGAGGAGCTGTGTGGATTGCTTCACAATGGTGTGGGAGGGTTGGAGAAGCTGAGGTATGGAGGTTCGTCGTGGGCCTGGAGGTTTCGTGGCCTGATGAGGCCCTGCCAGGGCTGATGGAAGAGGGGGAACGGAGCTCCTGCATTCATCCCCCTCTGAGCCCGTGGGGTCACTTTGCTTTCAGGGGGTTCTGTGCCGCACCTTGCAGGGCCACGCGCACTGGGTGAACACCATGGCTCTGAGCACCGACTACGTCCTCCGCACTGGCGCCTTTGAGCCTGCCCAGGCCTCTGTTAACCCACAGGATATGAGCGGCTCCTGTAAGCGTGCTTGCCGGGTGGCAGGCTGGGGTGGGTGAGAGGGCGGGCCAGGGCACTTTCCTCATGGCTACCGGCGCGCAAAGTCCACGCCTCCCTGCTCCTCTGAAATCATTAGTAGTGGCTTTCCCTTCAGAGAGCCTCGTGCTCTGCAGAACTGGAGGCCTGCACACATGCTGTGCTCTAGTGCTAGAAGTGCAGTCTCCCCTTACGATCCATGTTGGCGCTCTGAGAGGAGGCGAGTTTGTGCCCCCAGATTTGTCCCCTTTGGCATCCTTCCTGGGTAACACCCCGAGGGAGTACGCTCCATCCATACAACCCAAAAGTCCAGCTCTGTTGTGGTCCTGTTTGCCATCCCGTGTCTAATGCCCCTTCTCTGCTCATGCTCACAGTGATGGAGCTGAAACAGAAGGCACAGGCCAGGTATGACCAAGTCAGGGTAAGTCTGCAGCAGGTAAACCCACTGTGCCTTGCTCTGTAATGTTGGTACCGACCAGCACAGAAAGAGGCTGGGGCTGACTCTCTCCTGCCTGCTTTTCCCCCCAGGGGTTGGGCGAGCTTCATGCTCTGAGGGCACAGCCTGCGTACCACGGCGTGGTGCTGAAGCATTTCGTTTGCTTGCTGCAGGGTCAGGGACCAGAGAGGTTGGTCTCGGGGTCGGACGACTTCACGCTGTTTCTGTGGAGCCCAGCAGAGGACAAGAAGCCGCTGGAGAGAATGACGGGCCACCAGGCCTTAGTCAACCAAGTCCTCTTCTCTCCAGACACGCGGGTCATAGCTAGCGCTTCCTTTGACAAGTCCATCAAGCTCTGGGAAGGCAGGACGGGAAAGTAGGTTCCTCCTCCTCCTCCTCCAGAGGCATGAAGCTCGCTTGTCAGACCACATTGCAACATGCAGGTTACGCACGGGAGGGAACACAGCACGGACTCAGTCGAGCGCAGTCGGCCTCCTCCTTAGCCTGGTGCACTGCTTTGCCACTGACTCACTGTGCCCTTGGGCAAGTCCCCTAATTCCCCTGGCTCCAATTCATCCTGTGCTGTAGGCCTTGTTCTTAAGCTGCTGCATAGCTCAACAACAGTAGTGCCAGTGCCCCGCACCCAGGTGCCGTCCGACTGGTTCGGTGCCAAGGCACCCAGCCCCCAGTGCTGCAGGTGAAGCTCTAGATGCCCCAGTTGCAGACTGGGGTGTTGATTGGGTGCACCCAACATGCTTGGCTCCTGCATTTGCAGAATGATGAAGGCTTGGCTGCTCCTCCTCCACCCTGCCTGGCTGCAAGGGGAGCCCTGGAGCCCAGACACCCCCAGTCTAGCTCGTCATTTCCTTCTAGCATCATGTGGAGATCGCGCCCTTTGAGGAGTGGCTGCTCCTTTGTTCTGTGTCTGTGTGGCACCTGGTATGAGGGCAACATTATTTGGGGTCCCTCGGTCCTCCTGCCGTACAAATGATATTCCAGGGTCAGTTATTCCTCTGCGTAGCATGAGTGGTTATATGGGATAGCAGCCGCTATGGTACCCGCGGCTGAGACTGGGTTGCCTAGTAGCTGGAAGAGCATCTCTGATAGGTCTTGAAGGAACAATAGGGGAGGATTTAGTATCTCTTCAGTCCCTGGCTGCATACTGGAGAGTGGCCACAGTGGCACTTGTACACAGTTGAGAAGAAGCTATGTTACCAGCTGGGGAGGGGCACGGGTGGAGTTAAGCCCATCAGAGGGAGAAGTGCTAGGCAATTTGAAGCCTGTTGGCCTTGGTACAACCATGGGTGAGCCATGTATCACGTATCACCCGTCAAATGGGCATGTGTTAGTACAATGTATGCCCGCAGAGAGGTACACCATGAGGCCTGTGTGCCTGACCACCCATCCTCACCCCTCAACCCTTCCCGCTGCAGGTATCTCACCTCGCTGAGGGGCCATGTCTCGGCCGTGTACCAGATTGCCTGGTCAGCAGACAGCCGCCTGTTGGTGAGCGGGAGCAGCGACAGCACCCTCAAGGTGTGGGACGCCAAGACGAAGAAGCTGGCCATCGACCTTCCTGGCCATGCCGACGAGGTAGGTCTGCCCATCATGGAGGGCCTAGGACGTGCCCGCCCTCTAGAGAAGGCAGAGGCTCAGCTCCTCTGCCATGACCACAAGGCTGGCAGTGGGGGGAACATCCGCTCTCCTTTGACTATGGCAGTAACCCAGATCTCTGCGTTGCTAGGTGTTTGCAGTGGACTGGAGCCCTGATGGACAGAGGGTGGCAAGCGGGGGGAAAGACAAGTGTCTAAGGATGTGAGTATCAGCCCCTCCAAAACCAGCACTTCCCAGCCCCCCCATGTCCACACGAGACGAGTGTTAATGCAGCCTTTTGCCTCACTAAATGAACTGTGCTTCGTTGTTGTCGCCTGATGGCAGCACTGAGCAGGCCCAGCTGACATTAAGGCCCCGCACAGCATACGTGCATCCAGAAAACAGACCTTGCTTACAGTCTGGATAGACCTCAGTTTTCAGCTGATTCTGCCCAGCTTGGCTCTGCGTTGTGGTGGTGGTAGGAATCCCAGGCTGCTCTGCTGGGTGTTCGCTGGAGTTCTCCACCACCCACCCTTTTGCCAGGCTTGCCTTTCAGCCCTGATACAGCCTGCAGGCCTGCGCTCTCCGTGGTACCACCGCTGTCCTCATGGGACCCCATGTTCCTTCCCTTTGCAGATGGAGAAGATAGGAGGCGGCATGGAGAGACCCTGCCGGGTGGAAGCTGGCCCCTGCTGTGGCCCAGTGCGCAGCAAGGATTGCTCAGGACAATCTCATCTTCTGCCACATACACGTGTCGCTCGTTCAGCCCTAATTTCTAATTAGGGAACGTTTAACTCGGATTCTTTTTATGACCCAAAGACCTTTCCTTTCTGGATCCAGATGGCTCTGTTCCTGACTTTTAATATGCCAAAACCCCTTAGAGCTGCAGATCCACCAGTTCTGTTGGGACCCCTGAGCCCCACAGAAGCCTGCTCTCTCAGGGGAGACGGGTGCAAAGATCAGTGTGGGCAGAAAAGGTGGGTGTCCCCACCTGACCTTCAGCAAGATGAAAGGGGGAAATCCATTGTATTGTCTCCTGGCAAAATTCAAAGCTGATATTTGCCTGGGGCAGGTGTGTATGTGTGAGTAGTGTCTCCTGGCTGCCTTCACTGCATTGGAGGGGGGCAAGGAGGAGGTTTTGCACCTGGGCTGGCAATCACTCATAATGGGCTGCCTGGAGCATTGTTTCAGTCCGTCCGCAATACCCCACCTGCCTCAGTCCAGGGAGCAGGCTTCTTGCTTGACTTGTGTGTGTTCTGCACCAGGGCTGGGAGGACCAGGCGTGAAATGAAAGCTGGCGCCTGCGCTCCATTGAGTTTGCAGCCTCGGCGGTTACCCGAGAGCAGAGAAGTAAGGGCTTTTGCTTCTGGGAGTCGGTGACTCTCCCAGCCCTGCTAACACAGCCTGGCTTGGGTGCAGAGGGCTGTGGGGAAAGAGAAAGCAGCCCACTGTTTCTCTTCCATGCAGCTGGGGATATCTGTGGGGTGGGATTGTCTGGTCCCGTGCTGTTAGGTCAATGGCAAAACTCCCCCATCACAATGCAAAGTCATTGACAAATCAGTTGGAGCACAGGGCTGTATCTCTTCTGTGAGCACACACTGTTTATACCCGTGAAGTCTAAGAACTGGGCAAGTCCAGACGTGACTAATAATGAATCAGTCGTGTGCTGTCAACTCCTCTGCAGTAACTGCAATAAATGTGCAGCAGGGACCAGAGCGTTCTCCCTCCAGAGCTCTTGTTGGGGTTTGTAAGTGGATCGTTGGGGTTTGTGGTGTTTTGCCCATCTCGATGGGGAAACTTGGCATGGCTTTGTGCCTGGTGCTGGGACTCCTGCCCAAACATCATGCTGCTGCAAGGAATGCTGACAAGGAGAGCAGGAGGTCAGGACAGTAGCCTATCCCAGAGCAGCTCAGGTCCCTGCTTGTCCGTGGTTTCCTTGTGAGAGCCTGAGCATGGTGTTTAGGCTTTCGTTTCTCTGAGCTGTAGCTGGGAATACTCACTTTTTCCCTGCTTCACAGGGGTATTGAGCATGGATAGGGGGTGCTCAGGTGCTGTGGCACTGGGACAAGGCAATGCCAAACCTCAGGGAAGATGCAATGGCAGAGTTGCCAAGTTGGATTGATCTCTGCTGCAGCAGATCAAGAGGCCCAGAGACAAAGGGTTGCTCTGAGACCTGAACTACAACTGATGCCCAGGGCCCCAGGTCAGCATTGCAAGGCACCTTCCTGTTCCTTGAGGGGATGAAGCATCTTTGTTGCACAGCTTCACACCACCCACAAAGCAGTGTTTCCAAGTCAGATTTCAGGTGAGCACTTAAACATCAGCCCAGGCTTGTGGTGCCTCTCACGTGGTACCCAGCTCGCTGCTTTCTATCCAGCAGACATGGAGATCAGTTGTTTCACCAGCCTCACAAAGCTGGGTTAGTTAAAGCTGCGAAGCTGTGACAGTTTCTTGGCCCCAGTCGAGCCTGGAAGATACTGGCACTTTTTTCTGGCTCACTTCAGCCCAGTGCTAGATGCCTGACCTCATGAGCAGCAATTCCAGGCAGAATAACTTTCTGGCCTGGGTTATATTGTTTGCTGTGTGTTCATTTTTCACTAGTGTCACTGGAAACGTGGTTGTAATTCCACAGGTCTGACTGAGATGCTTTTTGAGCCTTGTGTGCTGCTACCACTGGCATGGATAATTTTCTTTGAGCTGTTATACAAGACAGAGACCAGGTTTCATTGTGCTGGAAATGACCACCAGCCTATCTGCTCCTCAAAACCAAGCAGAGCAGAAGGTTGGAATGGAAGGTTACTTATATAACGTGTATTGATATTCGAGAGTACAAGCAAACTGCTGTACCTCTCAGCATATCCCTCTGCCAGTTGACTCGCCTGACTCCTGTCTGCACCAACTCAATATCCTGTACATGGATTGTTAATACGCTTCCTGCAGAGTCACCTTGCGCTGAACTGTAAGGCTGTGCTGTGTCTGTCTACACAAGCAAAGCAATTCGCACTTTACTGGTGTGAGGTGGTACGGTGGTTCAGAGGGGGAGCTAGTAACTGGCTTTCAGTCTGTCTCGTCCTAGAGATGGAGTCAAAAATGGTGAGAGAAAAGGATTCTCACAGTAGCCTTCTCTTTAAATGTTAGCCCAGTATAGAGGAGGGGAAAGCCCACACCAACGATCCTCGGTAGTTACTGAAGGCTTTGTGCTGTCCAAGAAACCAACCTGCCTTCCACCTTTCCACAGTAAGTGGCATCCTCCTCCTTTTACAGACCAGTAAGTGAAAGTGCAGCAGAGGCAAAGGCCTCAGAGCCAGGATTAAAACCCTGAGGTGACTTCATGCTCGGTCTGCCCGTCTGGATTGATCAGGGCATTGGTTTTCCATCTCTAAGCAGAAACCAGCCTTTTCAGTTGAGTGAGGCGTGGTCCTCCACTTCCTGTCCTAAACATACATGGCGTTGCTGTGGTCACCTTCTCTCCTGTCCTCCACCCCGTTGTAAGTATTTAGTACCAAATCGAGTCCACGTAAAACTGGCTTCCATAGCTCCTAAACATGGGCATATATGGCTGCTTTTATAAAGCTCTCATACAAATGGATGGGCTGACTGTATACATGCGTTCCCTGAAACACGTTGTTTCAGCTTTGTATAATTTGGCATTTTAGCCACATGGTGGAAAATCCACCTCTTCATGCGTATTTACTTACAAGATAAACTGGTAAAAAAAGAAAAGAAAAGTGTTCTCCTGAACGTTTTCTCAAATCCAAATACCCTACAGTGTTGTTTTGGGGTTTTTTCCACTTGCATGACACCAGCATCCAGGTGAAATTAATTCCAGCCTTTTCCCCCAGTGGTCCTTAAAGATGGCCTGGCAGTTAGGAGAGGAGGCGTGGTAACCTCAGTCCCTTGGCCAACCCTCAGCTTAAGTACTTTCTGCCCAGCTGAATCCCATGCCTCACAGTTTTATTTGGACACGGCATTCCTTGTTTCCTGTCTCCAAGCATTCTGAGGTTCTTCTGTGCACTGCTCACTCGCGGTTGCGCTGCACTCGAGAGGCTGCTGCCTTTGGGGAAGTGGTAACAGTCTTCCTCGTGGTCAGGTTCAGTCAATAATTATTCAGAACTTTTGAAAACAAGGATACAAGGTGCTAGACGTCGTCACTGTTAATGCAGGTGTGCGCGGCAAGTGTGAATTTGGCTCTAAAAACTCTCTGCCTTTGGAATCCTCAATGTGTGTTTAATGATCAAATAGATTTTTAAAATATGTGCTTGAAAATACACACCTGGGTGGCAAGCAGACTGATAACATCATGATAATGGCTGTGCTGAAATGCCTGGTTCTCAAAAGCTGGAATGTGGTGTGAATATCTGTATACGTTACTCCATTTGCAAGTCTTGTTTCAGCCCTCTTATTCATTAAATGTGCTACAGTTAAACAGCTTGCAATGGAGATGGTGTTCTTTAGATAATACCCTTTTAAGTGTATTTAGCTACCATGGCACTCTTACTACAAAGATCCCTCCTAATACCATCACGTAATGATGCTTCAGTTCATGCCACTGTCAGACTCATTAGAAGTGCCTCATTAAGGCAATACCTCCTAATGACATGTGCTGTGTCTGGTTCCTGAGGACGTCAGGATAATGAGGGTGGGGAGGTACTCTGCTCCTTGGAAAGTTTTTGGTTTCCGCAAGAAAAAAAAGGTCAGGAATAATTAAGAGGGGTGTAAATGGTGAAAGCATCTGTTTCTCTCAGCCATGAATCAAGCAGTTCTCTGCTGTGGAGACTCAGAAGCCAGATGTATAGTGGTCCCTTGATCCTTTGGTCAGGTTTAAATAAGCAGGGCCTTGACTCCCAGCTGATTAACATCAGTGCTCCCTGATCTTCTCACCCAGACAGAATTGGTGGGGAAGTGATTTATGCCTTGTCTGTACAACTCCACCTTCACCGGATACAAAGGTGAGTAGGATCAGCTCATCCCTTGATTATATTCCCAGGTAGTTATCCCGATGCCCACGTGATTTGTGGCTTAGGGGCAGCTGAGAGGAGTTTGTGTCTAATGCCCTACCAACAATCTTGACTGCTCTGGAGGGGAATTAAGGTTTCTACATGGTTTTTTGTAATAGGAGACCATTGGCCAAAATTTCTTCAGATTCCATTTTAAAATTTTGGGTGCAGTTGACTAATTTGGTTACCCCAGTCAAATCTCCCAGCTACTCCTCTAACTGGAGTCTCCTGTAACTCCACCAATGCCCCTCACACCTTTGGTCTTTTGCTGAAGTGAACTTGCCCCAGGATCTTGTTGTGAAGACAAGGATGGCAGGCAGGCAGCTAAAGAAGCAGCACAATTGGTGTTGAGATAAATTTAGCGATTTACTTTTGATCCAGGAGGTGTAATTGCTTAGAAATTCCTGGAGCATGTTTTTGTCCACAAGCACAACTTATAGCCCATTTGAGCTGTCTTCCTTACAAGCTGGCTGCGTGACGCAGTTTCTGGGAAGAGGACATAAGTTGGCACTGAGCCGAAGGATCGTGGCCTTGCATGTAAGAACCGATGGAGAGGAGCACGTAGCTATTCCTCATGGGAATGAGTTTCTGAATTGAGCATCTTGTTTATTAAGCTTGGTTTTGTCTATTAAGCATCTTGTTTATTAAGCTTCCCTGATTTGATTTTGAATTTGAGCTTCCCCTAGATATTGAGAAAACAGCCTTTTGGCTTACTAGCAGCACCTGACACGATGATTAAAAAAACTATTTGGGTTTTGAATATGTTTTTAGCATGTTAGGATCTTGCTCTGTTTTTCTTTGCTGACCGAAATGCTTTGGTCCGTTTTCTTGGCTAGTTCTTGTTTGTTTGCTCAGTGCTATGATGGCTTGGGGGGTCGTGACACCGCAGAAAGAAAGGTTTTGAAATTTAAAACCAAAGCCCTTTCTCTCGCCTTGATACTGAACCTTCATATTAGTATTCTGTAGCACTTCCACACCGTTAATTATTTGCAAAGTCCAAGGTTTGTCCTCTGAAATTGATGGTGGGATGTATTGTCGTATTGGTTGTGTCACCTTTTGTAAAAGGCTTAAAAAGACTTGAGCCACAATCATTTTGAGGCCAGTTGAGGCAAAGGTAATAACCATGCTGTGCATTCAGGTAATGGGGATCAGCAACAACAGAACCACCCTCGTGCATGTACCTGCATAGCTTACTGCTCAGTTGCTCTTTAGAGACGCTGAGGTTGGGCTGGGACCTCATGCCACATGAGAAGGACCTATGTGGGACCTGGAGCATGACTGCAGCATCAGCAGCTGTTTATCCACGTGATGCGTCCGATTGCTTGGGTACTGCCAAAGGCATGTAGGGCAAAACTCAGGCGGCGCCTCTCATGCCGGTATCCCAGCTGTCAGCTGGGAGGCCGGCATGCCAAAGGGATGCATCATGGCGGGGTCTATCGTGGCTAGTCTCAGCGTGCCGTGACAGAAACGAGCCTGAAGGAGGAATTCGAAGAAAAGGGAGCAGTGGTGTGGGGAAGCTGCTCGGAGCAGGAGGCAATATGTATGGTAAGAAGAAGAGAGATGGAGGTGGGAGCAGGATTATGCAAGGGCACGGCCGTGAAGGTTAAAGGTCCTGTGACCAAAGTGTGTTTCATGACGTTTGCAGCTGTACTAGTCCCAAGACTCATTTCCACGTGCCCAGGGCGCAGGCTGGAAGACGAAGGGCTCCCTGCATGTTTCCGAAAGGAGGGTTAGGTCTGTTTCCCTGATGGATAGTATTGATACGCCTAAGTAGTATATATGTGTCTCCATCAAGTCCCCGGGTCACGTTTGCACTTAAGCGCCGCCTCGCCAGCTAATGGAGCGGGAACATGGCTGAGAAATACAGCACTACGGGGCTTCCTATCTGCCCCGGCAGGTGGACAGGACAGGCTGACCTCAGTCTTCCCCCATTCCTCGTGGCTACGGGGCAATCCCAGTCCTGCCGCTGCCGCACGCTGCTGGTGGGCAGATGGATTAACTCTGCCGCCGTTGCTCCTGCTTCCGCTTTCCTAGTCGCGCTCCGGCCTTGCCGGCGCGAGGAGAAATGGCCTTGGCGCTGGCTATGGCGGTCAGCAGGAGGCAAGGCCCAGCGGAGCGCGCTCACCCGCACGCCGGCATTGAACCCCGTTGGGGCCCGCCGGCAGGAGCATCTACAACTGGTTTTGACATCCTGGCAGACCCCAGGGTACGCCGTAAACTGCGTCCGACTGGCGCGGCGGGGGTCGCGACCTCTGGCATCAGGCGAGCATCACCGAAGCCTAGCACGGGCTCAAACCCCAAGCCCCTGGGCCTGGGGTGGATGGAGAAAGTAAGGGTGCAGGGCCTGGCCCTGACAGCAACGCGCCCTCACCGGGACGTCGGCCTGCTCTTCTGTCTTGAGCAGCCCCCACGTCCCCTTGGCGTGACCCGCGGGGCTTTCGTCCCCGGAGCGCGGCCCCTGGGCTGTGGGGGGGGGGGGCGCAGACCCCCGGGGCGGGCTCCCCTCACGCTGCCCCAGGGCCAAGCTGTGGGGCTCGCGGAGGGATCCGGGGGCGGCCACGCCACAGCGAGGCTGGGGGCTGCCGGCGGGGCGGACTCTTTGTCTGGCGGCGGAAGGAGCGGGGAGCCTGCGCGCTGCGACCTACAAAAGGCGGCGGGCGGCGCGGAGGGCCCGGCAGTCGGAGCTGGCGCTGGCGGCGGGCGGGCGGTAGCGGCGGGGGCTGGAGCCGGCTGGAGCTCGAGCTCCCCCTCCCCCCGCAGCCCCTGGCACACCTGCCTCTGGACTCGGCCACCATCCGCCTCCCCCATGTAGCCGTGTCCCTGCCTCGGGCGGCTTCTCCCCGCTTCTCCCCATGCCCGTGGGAGCCCCCGGGCCCGGGGGGGCCTGCGGCATGACAGCAGCTGCCCCCTCCCCCGGGGGCGGCAGGCAGGAGCGGGCCCGGCTGCCCCCCGTGAGGTGGGGGTCGCTGCTGGGGCTGTAGGAAGGAGCTTCCTCCTCCTCGGCTTCTCCTTGTCCCCCCCCTTCGCCCCCCCCGCCGGGCTTCATGCCCCCCAAGGACGATGGAGGTGGTGGGGGACTTCGAGTACAGCAAGAAGGACCTGATCGGCCATGGGGCCTTTGCCGTGGTCTTCAAAGGTCGCCACCGCAAGGTAAACGCGGCCCGGGGCTGGTTACACAACCGTCTCCCCCCCT
>JAGPOW010002118.1:15581601-15596312 GCA_030014935.1 Caiman crocodilus | reverse complement strand
TGCCCAGCGAGGAGAAGGCACCCCTTCCCCAGGGCGGCGGGGGGTCGAGTCGGGGGCTGGGGGCATGCATGGGCTTTCCAGCCTTGGTTTGCAGCTTTTCTCGCATTAAAAAGCAGAGCTGCACCGATCGACAGGTGTCCCGGCCATCCCTGGCTTTCCTGCTTGGCCCCGCACCTGGGCTCCCACGCCTCGGCCTCCACCGCCCCTTCTCGGGGCCAGGAGGAAGAGATGGGGACCTGTGCGAGCCCGCCGCACGTTCGCGGTGACCCCGAGTGCTCCCACGCCGCCGAGCCCTGTTCCCGGGGGCGCCCAGATGTGCCGGCTTGCCTTGGGGATTGCATTTCCGTGGCTCTTTGTTTTGCTGGAGGGACCCGTGTTTGTTTTGAGTCGAGAACCGGAGACCGAATGGAAAATTGGCCTCTTTGGGATTGGCTGAAGATTTCTGAAATGTAAAGGTGTCTGGTTTCCCAGCCTCGCTTCCCCGTTCCCCCAGATGTTCAGTGCCGCTGCACCTCCTTGCTTTTTTTTGAAAATTTTGGGGTGCCCAGCACAACTCCCTCCAGAGCGCTGCGCTCGCAAGTAGCACCCCGCCTCTACAGGGATCTGGTCTAGAGAGATGGTCACAAGGTCTTGCAAAGAAAAGGCCAATAGAAAGGTTTCTGCCATCAAATGGGCACAACTTCTGTTGTAACAAACAACTCCACCCCCCCTCCCCTGGTTTGCAATGCAGACATTGCATCATTGAGACCCTGAAGCTGGCAAGCCTGGAGATGGAAGGGAAAGTGGCTCCAGTGTTGACTGCACAAGCTGAGATGACAATTGAAAGGCAGACAGCCCAAACTGGATATGCCCATTGGCTCCAGCTTGAAAAACCTCTTTGATTATAAAGATGGGATTTCTTTTTTCTTCCTTGGATCTGTTCACTTTTTGGTCTCTCTTTTCCGACCTGAATTTTGTTTGGCTGGAAACCCCTGTTGTGGTTTTGGTGAGCATGTGAAAAGTCAGAGAGTAAATACAAATAGAGGTCCCGTGGATTTGTTTGACAGGTTAGCAATAGCAACAGGGACAGGAGAGAGGTTCTCATTTAAGGCGGACAGTAGTGGAGAAGGTACCATGTTTTTGTTATCTTTTTAAAAAGATGATTTGTTTTGCAGAAGACTGATTGGGAAGTAGCCATAAAAAGCATCAACAAAAAGAACTTGTCCAAGTCACAGATCCTGCTTGGGAAAGAAATCAAAATCTTAAAGGTATGGTAATTTTCAGTGCCCTTCTGCAAAGCTGCTGTATTTGAAAGATAACAGGTGTTTCAGTCCAGGCTGTAGTGTGTGGTTGGCATTATTGCTGCAAATGCAGAGTTTTCCATATGTAAGTTTTTGTTAGTTCTGCCACAGCCAAGAATTGAGTCTGTCCCCCAAAATAGGCTGAATTGCAGTTTCAATGCTAGAAATGGTCCCAGAATAGGATTAAGGCACTTGGAGGTGAAGGGCTTTTGGCTAGGCTGTGTCTGGGCAGAGGATTTTTTTTTACTGCAGACTGTCTGGCCCCCTTCAAAAACACTGCATTTAATGAGAATAATGGGGACAGGTAACAGACATGCTAATTGTTTTGTAGTCCTTTCCTAAACAGTATTGAAATTTCTCACAATGTTTCTTGAAAAGCAGGTGGCTATTTCTAAACTAGATGTTTACTGCTGGCATGTGTTTTTTCAGGGCTACCTTCCCACTCTCAGCTAAAATGTTAATTGATTCCAAATGCACAGCTTATGTCTAGGCTAGGGTGTTAGGCTATAACCTAAACCCCTGCAGCTTATGTCTAGGAACCTTATTCATGTTGCCTGTAGTAATTTATGGGCAATTCTTTCGCATTTGGTGCTCCTAGTAGTTTCATACTGTACCACTTCTCTCTCTCTCTCTCTCTCTCTCTCTCTCTAACTTATAGTCATAATTTGCATTGTTTGTTTGTTACGTTCAGACGTGTTGTAACATGTTCTATTGCTCTGTTTAGTTTCTCTGGTACTTTTTGGGGGGGAAAGAGAGGAGGGTAACAATTTGAGCTGCCCTGGGAGGTCTGTTTAGTAGCATTTAGCTTACTTTCCACTCCTCTTTAAAATGGGGAGATGGTTCAAGGAGATTTGTTATAAATGAAATGATTATTTTGCCAGAGATTGTAGGGAATTTGGAAGTAAATCCCATTTTTGCTGCAGTGTTTTGTATAAAAAGGCAAGGAAAATAAATTCTGGGAACAGGCACCCTTAAATCTAGTCTGAAAATACCTCTTATTTACCTGTTCCCTGAATACTTGTCAGGAGAATAAGTGATCATTCAGGATGATTGTTCTAACTGACTGTATTCCCATGATGTATTTCTTTTGCCTTACAGGAACTTCAGCATGAGAACATTGTAGCTCTCTATGATGTTCAGGTAAATCAATTCTTGGTGTCTTTTTTTTTTTGCTGGCTTGAAATGCATGTTAGAAGTACAGCATTCACCTGTGTGTGAACAAAGATAAAGTGACACTAGAAAGCTTGGTGATGGTGAAAGACTTTTCTCCTGCTACCAGGAATTTAGGCTTCTGTGTTTCTGAATACAAAGGTTGGCTCAGGCTAGCATGGGATGTGATCACTTTTTTTAAGACAAAAATAGGTGCTTGTTATTAAATAGGGACAGCCTAATGTCTGTAAATGAGGAAACAGGCTGTTGGACTTGAAATACAAAGCTGGGAAGCACAGTGTGCTTCCAGGCCTCTGGGCTCCAGGAGCAAGAGGGGGCTTGAGGATCTCTGCAGAGACTGTTTGTGTAGTCTGGCCCAGGCTCCAGAGGGAGAGAGCATCAGCTGGCACTTAAGTGACTGCACTGGGAGCTACATTAGTGGCAGCAGCTACCTGCTTTCCCAGTGAGGAGAGGGGTCCAAGGGAAAGGCTGCTAATTGGGAAGTGGGCGTTTGCAGATAACTATTGAACAGACCTGTTAGGAGCATTTCCTAGTAGGTGGTGATGTGAAAGAAGGGCTTTTCAGTTATTGTGGCAAGTGATGTTAAGATGTCAGCATCATTTTAAAATTGTATCTGTGGAAAAGGAGTGGTGTCTTCTGATACGATATTTATATGTTACCGATATATATCCGAGTTCCACCAGCTACGACGTAGAGTAAATCACAGCTGGGAGATTGGGCTTCCTGTAACAGGAAAACCGTTATGCCACTTCAGTTCTTGGCCTTCCTTTTTCTTTTATATCTGGGATATTGCCTGTCAGAATTAAAAGGACATGCGCTCAGCCTGTTATGGGCAGTACACGTTGTTATGAATTCTGCTTTTGTAAGATGCACACTGGGTACCCTGAGGCCTGTGAGTGCTAGTGCAGTCACGTATGAGGTTATATAGGTTATGCGGTTATTTTTCCTAATTGAATAAGAACTATACATTTGTCTCCAGGGCTTTATTCTGATCTTAAATACAGAGGTGCATTTATGAATAAAATGGTTATTAAGAGCCCTTGGGACTGTGCACGGTTAAAGCAACATAGAATAAATGTTTCTGTACTTTCTGCCTCCTGTGTACATGTCAGCATCCTGAAAAACTTCCAGGTTGCAGGTCCATCTCTGCCTATACAGGGTAGGGTAGAGTCTCCTGTTTGTGCATACATGCTAAAGAGACTGATTTTGTGTTGACTAGCAAACTCGGGAAGTAAGCTAGTCTCTTGGAGCAGGATGATGGCGTGTGTGCTGGGGAGGGACCATGTGAACACTGCATTCATTAGGATGTGTGGTTTTGTAGTCTCTCCTTTCTCCCCCTTTCATTTCCCAAGCATAGAATTGTTGATTTGTCCTCAAGTAGCTGATAACATCAGCGAGTGAGCATGGATCGCTTTCCTGCGTTGCCTGCTACTCTTCCCGGAGGGGCAGGGCCTAATCCTTTGAGACTGGGAACACAAGGTGCTCAGCATCTGAACTTTAATAGCCTACCTGCCATTGCAAGACCCATTGCAAATCTTGAGTTTGTATCTTGGCATGCAAGTAAGGGAGGAGCTGGCCTTCAAAGAGGTGACTTGCAATGTCTTGTCACTTTGAAGTCCACATGCTTCAAGTTTAGGCTTCTAAGCCTGTCCTTTCTTATAGCAGCTTTAGTTCACTTTTAGAACACATGACATACTGATGATCTATGTATTGTATATTTTTCCATTACAGTATAGACTCTGAGAAGCATAGTACTCGCTTTGATTTATGCTCAAAACATCCAGTACTGTCCAGTGACAAAAGAGAACACTGTGCTGCTTTATGAAGCTTTTTTTTTTTTTTTTTTTTTTTTTTTTTTTTACATAAAGGTTATTTGGAAACATGACTCTCATACTTTCCTGGTCTGTCAGAGCTGGGAAGATGCTAGAAGAGCCAATTGTTAGTCATGAAGCTTCAGGCCTATACTCTGTTTGAGAAGGGGATATGCCTGCCTCTCATTCAGCCTATACTTAAATAAAACTGTCGTATCTTGGATATGTTTTGGACACAATCATGGCAAACTGTAAAACTGGGCATGGCGATGCCTCTTCTGTAGACAAAACCTCTTTGAAATATGAGCTACAGAATGTGATATTTACACAAATGAGACCTACAGTTTCTTTACAATGTGAAAAATTACATATCATTAACTTGTATAATTAGGTTAATTTATAACCTGGTGAGAGTGACTACTCTGCTAGGCACTGACACATGTGGTAGGTCACTGCACCTTCTAATTTGCTTTAGTATTTCATGTTCTAGCATGTATTGCATTTTTTTTGTTTGCCACAGAATTGCTAACATTGTTGGAATATAATGCAGTAGATAAGACTTCTGGAAATCAAACAATTATCAAACCACAGAAACTAGTTTGTTGGTTTCTTGGTTTTTTTCCCCTCAGTGTTGGAGCCAGCAGCGTCTGGATTGCAGTAGGGAGTTCCCAGTGTGACTGGGAGCCTATTTGTTTTATGTTGGGTTATAATTTTTTGTTAGGCAGTTTGAAGCAGAAAATCGAGTTTCAAATGCATTGTTGGATAGATCTGTTAGCTGAATAACCAAAGAACTGAACTGACTATGGTACTAAGTCATCACACTGAAAGTTGGTGGGGAACGTAAGGAGTTAATATGTGGGGGGGAAATGCAAATTGAATTTAATGTAGAAGAAATATTTTTAATACCTCATGGTGGCAAGTGGTGACCTTTTCTGTATGTAATGGCAGCACAGTGCAGATGCAAGTATAAGTTTTCATTCCACTTTAGAATGGATCAGTGAGCTTGAATTGAAGGTAGTAGGTACTCTTTAAACACATTACTGAACTTTCATATTATTTTTCAAGTCTTATCCTTGATCTGTTCCATGTGGTAGTTTATTTCATGGATTCCCACTCCTCTTATCTGTGTTCAAGTACAGTTTTGTTTCTGTTACACTGACTCTCAAGAGCCTTGCATAGTCTGTACGGTGAAGAGCATGCCCCCGCAAAGTTCTTCATTTATAACCAAGGAGACATCGGTTGTGAGTAATCCTGCTGTTAGTATGCAAACCTGTGGAAACTTCATACGCTGCTGTGGCTTCCTCTTCCTCTGAATAAAGCGGCTTGACGTATCGCTCAGCATGTATAGTCTTCACTTGTTACAGTACTGAACATGCCCATTCATCTGAAAACGTTCCCAGATGAATTGGTAAGGCATTAGTGTGCCTGCCTTGCTTGGCATTAGAAATGCTGTACTGATGCCAGCACCATAATTGTCATTGATTTCCATAAGGTGGTTACATGCAGTGCTAGCAGGTTTGATCCACAGTTATGCATTTCATATAAGCAGAGCACGTAGTTCATATTTTTGCCATGTTGGGAGCCAGGATAAAAGCAGGCAAGAATATGGAAGACAGTGGTTCGTATTTGTGTTTCTATACACGTTTTGGGGGATAGTTGACCTGCACTCTTCCTTCTGTGAGAGAAGATTGAGTAATAACCCACCTGGAGCAGTAAGGTTGAGGTCCCAGGCATCTGAAATGTCAACTTTAAGGTGAACTTTAAATATACAGAATTTTGTAGGTTCTTCTGTTGTTGCTTTAAAAAAGTGTGGTAGCCTTAAAATGTGTTTTTTTGTTTTTGTTTTTGTTTTTTTAATTTATCATTTCTTTTCTCTGGCCTTCTGGTGCTTGTGTTCAGTATTCTTTTGTGCTAGAGTGAAGGTTTGCCTCTCCCTGAAACAGTGTCAGGAATGCAAGCGTCTCCCAGACTCAAAGCAGTGGAAGAAGTTATTCTTGCTGAACCCAGAGGTGGTTTGCTGAGTTAGCTTGAAGTCAGGCAGAAGTTTGGGCAGGGTGGCACCTTAAAGACTAACTGGCTCAGACAGGCAGGAGCTTTCATAGGCAGCAACCTACTTGTTGAATCTGGGCAGAGGATTCTACGTGAGTACAAACTCTTGGTTATCTGAATGCAAATGCATTTACGGGAAAATAGCTATTTGGAACATTTTTATATTTAGGCTAATTTGCACTTCTTTATAAAGCTGCTGATCTCAAATGTGTTGACTAGAGATAATCCTTTACAGAGTGCCAGACCAACCCTCTTTTAGTACATAATACATTTCAAAACACTTTCTAAAATAAAAACGTGCTGTATCTCGGAAATAGTGGTTTGCTAAATGAATTAATGCCTTCCCTTTATATGACGGGAGTGTGATTAGCAACAGTTTGAAGAAAGGCTAGTGCCACAAACTGGAAATGACTTCACTCTAAATGTACTGCCTATGCAGAATTTGCTCTCTTTTTTTTCAATGCTTGTTGCAAGACAGAGTAGCATTGGCTGTTCTTTTCATCCCTGAGAGCAGTGATGGTGTGAAGCACCAGTTGGACCCACTTGATGCATGGCCCCTTTCTAAAAACAAGCACAAACATCTGGACAGTGGATCTGCATAGGGAAGAAACCGCGTTTCTGTGTAGCTTTAGTTCTTTTACTAGCCTGAAGTGTGTAGGCTCTTCCAAATGATCCAAACCGTCTGGTCAGTTTGGTATGACTGCTCTTGTGTTGTATCTGGTACCTGTATGTGTGCTCTTGTTGTTTGCTTCAGTGCTTTTGGTGCAGCTTTTTTTTGGAGCACTGATCTCCGAGTGCAGATTCGCCAATACCTCTTTTCTTTTAGGCTTTTGGCAGAGTCCTCTGAACTCAACAGCCGCTTTTCTTCCTCTTTGTGAAACTGTTTCCAGCACATAGTCCCTGTTGCCCCGATTGTGGAAACCCCTTTGAGCTGGTGCACAAAATGATTGTCCTCCGACAGGCCCTCCAAATCTTTTTTACAAGAAACCTATGTATTCCATGTACTTATCTCAACCATCCAGTTGTTTTTGTCCCATCATGCTATGAACTAATCTCATTAAGCAACTGGAGGTGTCATGCCTCTCCTACATCTCCTCCTTATTGTCCTGCTCCCTGCCATGTTGTACAGTGTTTAGTATTGAATGGTGAAGTCTTTGGGGTAAAGTCTTTTTGTTTGCACTGAGAGACTTTTCACACTTCAAGGCCCTCTTTAAATATTAAGTATTTAAGCAGGCGTTTATTAAGACCCTCTTTAACTAACCCCCAATAATCTTTTTCCATTGAAATGGTAACTAGCCCTTTGAGGATAATCTCATTAGTAAAAAAACAAAAACCGAACTGGTAAAAATGGAGGTTTAAAATGTCTAAATACCATTTAAGAGCAAAAAGAACTTAAATAAAATACCCAAGAATCTGAATTTCTAGCCGCTGCTATCGTATCATTTCTTAAAGTTGGCTTCCCTAATAATGACTCCTGACAAGTGAGATCAAATTAGTATTTAACTGGTGGGTTCTGAGAAGAAGTTGAAGAATAGAGACAAGCTTTTAAAAGTTGGTTTGCTTGAACCAAGTGGATTTGGATTAAGGTTAACATGTCCTTAACTTGCCCTACTATGCATAGACATTAGACATTACACTTCGTTAGATGCCCTTGCTGTTTCCACACTGCTTCAATACCCATGTGCGGTAGAACAATTTCCAGCGGACACTTGGTATGATAGTAGCAACCTTGCCTTTTGTTTTGCACCATGCAGTGGGCAATCTAAGTTGGACTACAGTACTTTCACTTAATACCCACTGTATATATTAGTGAGGCACAGCATTTTGCATGCCAGAAAGCGAGTGACGTTGCTATTGTAGCATGTTTCCCATGGCTGATTGCTCTTTTTATATGAATAATTGGCAGCAAGCAAGCTATTTGATCCTGCAGTCAGATGTCAACTGACATTTAGTCTGCGATGTAACATTTAGTCAGAAGTAAGCAAATGTTCAGCCCTTCTGTGTTAACTGTTGCAGTGGTGTGCACATAGGAAACTATTTAAAGCATGTCTTCCTTGCATTAAAAATAGTAAAAAACAAAAAAAAAAAACAAAAAAAAAGTGATGAGCAAACTTTGATCAACTAAACCATTAGTGCTCTTGCCAGATTCATTGAGTTTACTAAAATGAGGAGCACTGTTTTAAAAAAAAAAAAAAAAAAAAAAAAAAGGTTAAAAGCAGCTTCTTAGTGCAAGGTAATTTTCTGATGTGTTAATCGGATGCGAGTCGGTGCATAAGCTGAGAGGCCCATGTGTGCTTGGGGCGCAGGTTTGGTGGGGTTAAGGAATACAGTTAACAAGCTTGGAGTAAGAGAGAGCAGCCTTTTGCTCTATCGCCATTTCTACTCTGGAAAAGGGAGGCAGAGGAGACCTAACGGGGCCCTATGGACGCTTATTTTAGGATGTTAAAGTCACTGACAGCTCAGTAAGGTTGTTCATTGTGGAAGTTAATTCATTCTAGTAGAGACCCTCATCATCCAAAAAAACTACAGGCTGTTTGTCCCCGGAACGATAGAATAGTAACGAGCCTGACTGTTAAGTCATCTTGGACGTTGGAGTTAGATATCTTCCGTTTATCTTATGCTTTCTAATTAGAAATATTTTGTTCCGTGTCGTAACCTTGACTTGAGCTGTGGTGTCTTTCACTTCTCTATCCTGAGAGAGCTGCCATAAGTCAGGGATTAAAAGGCAGAGTTTTGATGACCTGGGAAATGTTTCTTGCTAAATCAGTTGATTCAGAAACACCATGAAGACAACTGTGCATTTATTTATTTTTTTTACAGGTAGGACTAGAGACCTGGCATCTAAAGGAAAATGTTTGAATGGATATTTGTGTTACTCCAACAGAATGTGAATTTGTTTTGCATGTTGTTCCTCGAAGCGAGTAAAGATGTGGTCTGGAACAACTGTAGCTGTAATTGTGTGATCTGTATTTACAATTCTGAAAGCTTTTATCTCAGTGAAGAGGTGCTTAAACATAGCTTTGTAGGTGAGTGTTATTCCTGAATATTAGTTCCTTGGTTTGCTATAGTTTGTATGCTTTGCCTGATGCTTTATGTAGCAAGTTAACAAAAGGCTGCAGAGTGAGGGAATGATAATGTGAACAGCTATGCTGCTTAGCCAAATGCGTTGGATATGAGCTTTTGTTTTAATGTAGTCCCAACTTAGAGTTCATATTCCTTATGGTGTCCAAAAGCCCACAGATGCAAATACATGTAAGCTGCAGCGCTGAAGTGAGCCATTTCAGCAGTTTTCAATGATATTTGTGTGCAAGGGAAAAATCGGTGTGGTTATACGCTTAAGTGACCTGATGCGAGCTCTGGTGCCAAGTGCTACTCTAGGATGCGAACTAGTTATCACTTTTGACTAAACTGGAAAAATCTCCTTGTGGTTCAATGAATTTACTCATTAACTTAATGGCTTGAAATGAATAAATGGAAATTAAAGGATTTTTCTGGCCAGATTACAGATTCCCAGTAGGTTTTAATGCTAGAGTGATGTAGTGATTTTTGCCAGGGGTCTCATCTGTCCATCAGAACATATCTGGCCCTTTCTTAGAGTACGGGTGAGAGAGAGCTGAAGAACTGACTTGGTTTATGGGGGGAAAAAATAGTTTTTGGTGTAGATTGACAATTTGAGTTAACCAACCAGCTGCAGGAGAAGTTGTGTTTTGGCATCTTTTTCCCATTCTGATCTGAAATCCCAGTGTTGTTCGGTAGTTCCAAGCTATATCTACATTAGGGGTGCACGTAATGAAGAAACCTGGAAGATAATTCATGTTGCTGCAGGGAGCCAAGGGCTGCTGTGCAGGGGGGAATTGTTTCATAACGTACTATCAGCAGCGCGTTGGGCAACTGTCGCATACTGGAGTGGGCAGGGTAAAAACCCTGGCGAAACCGATTCTCCTGTGCCAACACACAATACTGACCCATCTCAGTAATGCAACAATCCAGGCCTTTGTCTTGTTGAAAGTCTTCAGTCGAGGTGTTTTTATTGGATTTCAGCTCCACCAAACCAGTCTAAGTGAAATAGTTGTGCGAGCTGGTACAGACGGCATCTCAAAAAAATGTCCAATTGGAGTCTGAAGTGAAATGTTCAGGTTTACAGCTATAATTTTTGAAAACCCTAAACATTACAGGAGTGTAGTATTCGGGACTGAACACAGGCAAAATGGAGATTTTTGGGGAAGTGTTTGCTGTAAGGTTTTGCCTGGGTGCTTTCATAAACATTGGGCTCCTGTGACTGCCTTACTTCTACAGTTGCATAGCTGGGATTTGGAAGGGGAGTGGGGGCAAGGCTGGAAATAACAGGGCTGATATTTTTTGGTCTATTGCCAGTTTGTTGCTATTTTCCAAAAACTGAGGATTTAATTTATTTGTTCTTATTACACACAACAGCCAAAAAAAAAAAGGGACACATGGGCCTGAATTTAGAGTAGGTGGCTGGCAAAAAAGAAAAAAAGTGGCAGTGTAAACTGCAAAAAACAATCCTTTTTTTTAAAAATTTGGTTGCTGTGTACAAAAAGAGATGTTTTGATCCAACCCTGTCTGGCTCCTCCTGCCTCCCCAGCTGTCTGAGGGTGTGTCCTAATAATTGTGGTATGGCCCTGTTTACTACTATGGGGTGGGGGGGTTAACCTACATTTCACTTCCACTTGCTTGGGTGTGGGAAGAATAGCTGGAGTCATGGGACAACTAACTAACTTTCTGTTTCTGAAGGAGCAATTTCAATCAAAAGGACCCTGCTTTAAAGGGAATCCTGGAAACCTTGTTCAGTCATGGGCACAGTGGTTATTAGCGTTAGCTGCTTTCTTTTGGATCCTGTCACTTGTTGCATTTTTCTGTTGAGGGCGAACAGTGTATTGCATATTTTGAGCTAGTAATTCTGCAGGACTTTATTCTGATTTCTAAGGTTTTTGCCTTATGGGTAGGATGCGACTCCCTGAGCTTCCTCCTTTTGATTAGAGAGAATATGCATGAGTTCCTGAACTCGAGGATCTGGGGAACTGTGTTACTTATGGTAGAAGTCAGTTGGAAAATACTAGGAATTTAATCGGTGTCAGTAACCTCCAATTTAAGCGTTACGTTCTGAATATTACTTGGAGTCTCCTGGAGACTTTTTTTTAGAAGAAAATACTGATAGTTTAGTTAGAAGTTCCTATCTGACGCAGCAAGAGGAAAGAAAAGAAATCTTAAGTTGTCACGAAGCACCTTTATTCCTTTAAACAGATGGGGCAGGTATCTGATCTGATTTAGTGTGTTGTTGTCCTGATACAATGCTTAGGGCTGCGAGGCATTTGGCTGCAGACTATGGGAGCAGCTGCAGGAAAACACAACAATTGGGACTTCCTGTCATTTGATCAGCTGCTGCTTGAACATGGGTTTTTATTGGTGGGAGTGAGCTCGTCCTTCCCAACAGACTCTCTTAATATTCCTAGAAACTTGCTTTCTTTGAAACTGGCTTCAAAATACAAACAGCTCTGTAGTGATCTGGGCTGGGGGGTGGAAATCCCTTGGGTGTTTTTATGCATAGCTAAAGAGGGTGGCTGAAGAAAATGCCTCCGAGCAGTCAGTCGGCTCTGTCCCGAAATAAACTTTAAAAGACCCAGCTCATCTTTAAATGCAGCTTGTTGTTGCACGGTAATATACATTAAAAACCTTTTTTAAATTAAGAACTCCGGGAGTTTGAGCATTAATATTACTGGAGTTCATGAATCCCGAGCTCATAGCTAAGCTTTTGTTTTTCAGCCTCGTTTGATAACAGCTGAAACTTCAGGGAATTTTGAAAGCAAAACTTGTCCGAAGCAATTTACCTAGAGCTGTAATTATCGTTTTATTTCTCAGACTTCTGGCTGGTACTGTACCAGACTAAAAGGTGTTTGTTGGTGCCAAGGATTTTGAAATAAGCAGATAAAATTATGTTGATTTGAAAACCTAAGTAGTTGAGTGTCCTACGCCCATAGCACTTAAAATCTTAACCCATAAGCATCCACGCTGTATTTTCTGATTGACACCAATTCAAGCTGCCTTGTGATTCTGGGTCTGAAGTCTCTGGAAAACTCAGTTGCGAGGGCTAGTCAAAACACAAGGTTTTAAATCCTTTTCCTTGACGAAAGTTCAGGGTTTAGCTAATGCTAATGGTTACTCTCTGGAGTGGGAAGTCCTGTAGGTATGCTCGGATTCAGAACTCATATGGTTGATGTAAGTGCAGAGGACAGCGGTGAAGCTTGCATCTGTTGTTTTCCCACATACTGCCTTTCCTGACTCTCTTATTGCCTCTCGCACTACAGAGCGCTGGCGGGCTATCCACAGTTCTGCTTCCAAATGTGGTTTCTGTGATTTGTCTAGTATCTAAAGAAGACGCCTTTTGCTCAAACTTCAAATGACCCCTGCTCTTAAGTGAATTTGAGCTCCGTATAAAATGAAAAGGAAGTTCTGTGCTGCTTGAGCATTATTTATGTATTCTATCCTGCTATCCCCTCACTTCTCTGCTTCCCTTGCTTCTTATCTTGTCATTCCCATTGAGGTTGTGCACTCTGAGACAAGATTGATGTCTCTCAAAAAAAACAAAACAAAACCCGTGAACATGTGTGGCTCTGCAGGCATGGGCTAAATAATTAAAAAGAAATCAATTAAGAAATTGGAACTTGGCAGCAAACTATTAACAACAATCCATGCAGAACTGGCAGGCTTTCTCTCAAGACACTAAAAACATTAGTTTGAATGCTACCTTTTACAACACTTCAGGCTGATTGCAGCTTTTGCTGGTTTGCGAAGGGCATGGTTGGCTTGCAGTCGGAGGCTAGCTAGCTAGCTAGTCCTTGAGGAGCTAGCCGAGGCATCTGGTTGGGTTGGAGGGAGTCATCGCTGGAAAATCGCCGTTGGACTCACGGCGGGGTTGCGATTTGATTTGCCGCTCATTGGGGAGGTCACTTCCAGAAGTAGGCAAGGAGCCTCGATTAAGTATCCTGCAAGTCTGAGTGCAATTTGGGCATCCATTTGGCAGTGGGATGTGTGAGCCTTGATTGACTTACAGCTTTTCAGGTGGCAGGATCAATGCTTGCTTTGCCAGTGAAGCAAGGATTTGTGCTTTGAAATTCTTCTGACAGGAAATTGGTTAGCTCTGGAAAGTCTTATGCAGTCATTTGGATTTGACCAACTATATTCAAGACCTCCTTAGTTGCCATCCAATAGCTGATTAATTTGACTAGGGTCCAGATGTATTTTTTTTTTTTGTGGTGTGCGAAGGAACCTGATACTATAGCTCTCTGCATCTTGCTTTTTTCCTGAATTTGGCCTTCAGCAGTTACTTCAGCAGTTTCAAAAGCTCTAATGCACTTTAAAATCTTTAATCATTATTGCAAAAAAAAATCTTTTGAATTTCAGTTATTGCACACTAAGAGTTATTGATTTTTCTTTTTTTTTCTTTTTTTTGACTGAGGTCATTCAGTTAATTGAAAATCTAATATTACAATCTGTAGGATTTTCTTGAAAGGCTGTGTCTTGTCATATCCCTAAATGAGATTTATTGTACTTTTTCTTTCAGGAAATGCCCAACTCAGTCTTTCTGGTGATGGAGGTATGTATTAATGGCCATGGTCCAGTGTAACTGGATAACTGAATAATTGACAAAATAATGTTAAAGCCAGACAGCTGGAAGAGATTTTCTAGATGTCCTAGAAAATATAGGAACATGAGGAAATGAAAATGAACTTGTAATGAGGCAAGAGAGCCTTCCAGTGCTTATATTTTGAATATAAGCCTGCTTTCCTTTCTCTTCCACAGTACTGCAATGGTGGTGATTTGGCAGATTACTTGCAAGGTAATCGATTACTCCATTTCTCTATTAGTACATTATCATCCTCTTGTTGTACTTGTGGTTCAAAGCTCATCAGTGATACTTTAATCTGTGGCTTGAGATGTAGATACTTTCATTTTGGCAGCTGGTAAATTAACTATGCCCAGTGTAACTCGGAACTTGCTTCTGTAGAAAAACACGATGAGACCTGGTTTTGGGACGTGGTCTGCTTTTGTTAAGCACCCAAGTCTCTCCAAAAGCAGAAACCGGCGGAGGAAGGCCGTTTGTTATAAAACTGCATCGGAGGAATCCAAGTTGCTTTTTCTGGTGATGTTTCAGCATATTTAAGCTTAGATCTCCAGCTTCATGGGAAATGATAGCTTGAAGAACCTGTATGCCTCAATTGGACAGAAACACTTTAACGCAGTGAAGCAGAGCTATTATGGTGAACAGGGTGAATGGGTTTTTGGTTAGCGCTATGGATTGTGCTCGAGCATCCCAGGCAGGAGCAGGGGGTGAGTGGAGCACCCACAGGTGCCATGCAGTGGAGGGGCTGGGTGGTGCCGG
>JAGPOW010002118.1:15554510-15576238 GCA_030014935.1 Caiman crocodilus | reverse complement strand
TTTTTTTAACAAATCTGTTTGCATTTGACAGGCCAATAGTCCTCAAGACTTGAGAATATTCTATGAAAAGAACAGGAACTTGATTCCTAGGTATGTGTGTTTTGTGATGAGGTACCAGTTTTTGTATGTCTGGAAACTGAGTGATTCAGTGAACGCTCCCACATCTTTTCAAACAGAAATGTGACTTCGGAAATTGACTATAAAATGACATTACCCTGGCTACCACGTCTTCTCTGTGCCTGCTCATCTACTGACTTTGGTGACGCACAGGCTTTAATATTTTAGTCCTGCCAAGCCAATGCAGCTGTTGAAGAATGAGTTGGGTTCTTATGTCTAGGCTATCAGCAGAACTGTTAACTGAGTTCTGTCTGCAGAATGGTTTATGGGGTGCACTGCTAGAAAGAGCACACAGCTTGACTTTCAGGTTGTGCCATCACATTGCAGGGCTGAGAGGAAACAGTTTGGGGGAAAAAAGCACAAAATTGCTATCTAGATTGGGGAGACAGATGTGCTGATTTAGGAATGGTATCAGTTTCAAAATAGTAAATTTTCTCATTTTGGCTTTATTTTGCTTTTCATTGTTTTGTAGCCTCCACTGTAGAACAAAATGGTACCTTACAAGTTGTCCCTGCACTTGCGCTAACTCGCAAGTGCTTATTATTTATTGGTATCCTTTTAAAAACCCTTTTGTAGAGGAAAGCCAAGATTTAAAAAAAAAACAAAAAACTAATTAATTTTGGGCATTTCAGTTTTGGAAGTACCAACATGTTCTGTGTTGAAAGGACCTGAGTTCTAGGAAGTGTGCAACGCCTGCCCTGAACAGTGGATGCTTCAGAATGGTTCAAATGAGGCATTCTGAGTAGAGGCATTGACAATTGTACTCGTTTTTGAGAGAACCTGCCCCAAATGCTGAGTCTTCATCCAGAGTGGTGTACGGTGGGGAGCCGCTCCCAAAGTCTGCTCAGAGTTGAAAGCTACGCTTGAAAGTGTAAATAACCAGGAAGATTTTGACATGAGGGTTTTACCTTGGAAAAATGGTGACTAGATGTGTTGATGTGTCCACTCCAGGTGCGCAAGTATGCGTGCCACTTTTATGCCTGGCTTTAAATGCCAGCTACTTGAATCTCCAGAGCCTTTGTCCTATGGACATCATTTCCCTTGTCACTTTTCAGGATTAGACTTCCCACTTTGTCTTTCTTTTGGGACACCAGGGCCCTGTAGGAATTGATGTTCAGTGTTGCTAGATTGATTTAAGAATAACGTGGAGCCTTGTGTCTCGCGTTGTAACTTCTCTTCCTTATGGCCTACCTAATCCAGTTGTATGTCTTCTGAAGGCATGCTCTGTTGTCTTACAGAAGATGCAAAGGTATTTCCGGAGGTCAGCTTTTTGGAAGGAACTGTAATAATTATTATTTGAGAATAATGCATATTTGTTTGCTTCTCTTTATACACAGCATTCCTAGGGAAACATCAGCTTATCTGGGTGACCTGCTGTTGAGTTTGCTTCAGAGAAACCAGAAAGATAGAATGGACTTTGGTACGTTACCATTTCAGTAGCTCTCTTGATTTTATTTCTTTCTGCTGTTGACTGTTTGTTGACAATATCAGATTACTTTTCTTAACGGTATGATTTAATTCAGTCTGGTATTACAAGTCATCAGAAAGTTTAAGTGTTTCAGGTTTGACAAACATTTGGCTAGAATGGCTTGAGCAGGAATAGCTTGCCTTGACCAAGCGGCTGGGCTACACAGCTCAAAGTCTTCTCTCTTTCTGTGAATCAAGTCACAGAACGAAATGAAACCTCTTTTTCCGCTCCTGTGTAGAGGATATGGCATAGTCCTCTATGGTTCCATTAAATTAGAAGCATCCCAGTTGCCTAACAGAAATAGTTTTTATCTGTAATGTATGACATTGTGGTTACTTAATATAAAATGTCATCACTAATAATTTTTAAATGTGATCTTTCTTCACTGTTCATTCATAGCAGCCTAGGGAAAAATGGCTGTAGATGGAAGGCAAGGATCCAAGAGTTGGCAACTTTCTGTTTTTAAATTATTTGTTGTTGCTTCCTTCAGTCTTGGGTACAAGCCCAAGAACAGTTGGTGTGGCGCGCCTAGTAATGTTTTATTAGCTGGTAAACAACAACTGATGTTCTACGTACGTAGTCCTTCGCAGCTTCTAAGAACTGTGATTTATGATTGTTCTAAACAAGTGAGCCAACCTTGCACAACCTGTGGGTATGTAGAACGTTAATCATTTAAAAAAACAAAACAAAAGCAGCATTGAAATAGCAAGCGGGTGTACTATTTATAGCTGTTCTTTTCTAATGTCTAGTTGGCGTCTATAATTGTTGGGGAATGTTTCCAACTAAACCCTTGTTCTGCCAGCTCAGGTTTTTATCTCTCGCTGACCAGCTGACACATGGTAGCTGTTTGCACAAGACTGAAGAGGAAGATGTGCTTTTCCATTTTGTTTGGTTGGCAGGCGGGTTTTCCAGTGGACACAGCTGCTTTCATTATGCCAGTCCTTAAATTTCATATTGTAGTAACTTCTTGTGAATTACTTTGTAAAGGCTCTTTTTGGCTTTGAAACTATGCTCAGCAAATCTGGACTTGCATGGCGTTTTTACTATAGAAATACAGCTTCCAAAAACTAATTTCCTGTTGCTTTTTCTTGAAGAAACAAAGGGAGTGCTCTATGTCGGTGCCTATGGGCAGAGACGCGCACAGAAGGGGAGCGAAGGACTCGTGTAACGCTGGCATTGTGTGTTTGACCAAGCGAGTTCCCAAGTGTCACTTTTTGGAATGGCTTACTCACAGATTTCCATAATTTTGTGCGATCAGAATGATAAGTGTTAATGAACTATTAACGCTGCCTTTTAAAATGCGGACGCACCAACAAATAGTCTATCCCAGAAGTGTCAAGGATGTCCGACTTTTTTTTGATCACTCATGAAATTTTACCAGCGTCAAATGAAAAGCAAATAAATGCTCAGAGTCCTCTGACAGATTCACTTTCACCCTATTTGTTGTTATCCAACTGTGCTGAGCATCTGTCATGAAAGCCCAACCGTTGTGATCTAGAATATTGCGTACTCCCTGTGTTTCTGAAGCAAACTTGCATCTAGGCAAATGAATTCATCTTGGATAGCATTTGGGTTACTGTATTTACTTGCCCTACCCCAGTCAGCCTCTTTCACAGCAGCAAACCTGAAGTGGACGCTGTCTGGCCCCCAGGTTTTCCAAAACCCCCAGAATGTAAATGGAACTGTGGGGATACCCTCACTTCCATCATCTCATTTTAATTCTGCTGTCAATTTGGGTTGTATCCTAACTGTGCACCGGCTAAAGGTCAGCATAAAATTAGATAACGGCAGTGCACTTTGCTCGGAGGGCTGCCTTCTAAATCGACTTGGAAGCTGACCTGAGCAAAGAGGATAGCAGCTTAGTTGTTAAAAAAAACACCATTTCGCCACAAGCATATTGCACTAAATGCCTCTGGGTTTCCAGGAGAAATTGGATGTGTCGGTTTGACCTAGAAAGCCTGATGAGCCAGCAGCTACCGACTTGAGACTACTTCTTGGTATGTCAGATTGTCGCAAGTGAGAACAGCGTAAAGAGGCTCGTGCTAGAGCACCGTTCTTATGAGATGGGGCTCTTCAGCTTTTCGGTGCGCTTCCCCCTCCGAGCCTGAGTCGGTCCCCGTCTGTTGTCCTGCAGGGCATGCTAAAATGCACACCTTTTGGGAGTGGCCCATCAGTTGAGGGGAGATGTATTGAGGGTTGCTGATTTGTGCAGTGGAGGTAGCTGCCAGATTGTGTCTTGTTTTCTGATTTATTTTTTTTATACGCCCTGAGAGCCTGGAATAGTCACTTGCCTCTAGTCTTGCTTTGTAAAGGTGCTTTTCAATAGAAACCTTAACAAAAGAATAAAAAAAAGCCCTCTAGATTTCAGCGGCTCCATAGGATCTGTATTGCATGTAATATACTATGACGTGCAAATGGACTTAGGAGCCAGGTCCATAGTCGCTTAGCAGTAGCAGTGCAGCTTGATGCCAGCTGAATGCGATGTGTTTGGCTTTTACTGCTTAGCCGGGAGATTTCTGGCTGCAGAACAGGGTGTTCTCACTGTCTGAGGTTTCAAGGCTGAAAAATTCAGCATCCATTGAATTTCTCAAAGGTGCTAGGACTGCTCCTTGCTCCAAGAAAGAGGTTGATTTTTGTGGGTGGCTTTGTTTTTTAAGATCCCTGAAGGGTTCATTTTGATCCTGTTTCCCCCATTCCTGCTAATGGGGGAGCTTTTTATATGCACAGAGGTAATGCTTTGAAGTGGAGAGAACTGGAGAAATGACCTCTTATCCGTGTGTTCCTGGATAGATCTGTAGGCTTTTATTCATTGCAGCTACTGCATTTACTGTAGCTCCTAGCAGACGTTAACTCTGAGACCATCTTAAAAGTAGTTAATCAAAATGAACAGTGTTGTAGTATAACTCTTTGTTCAGGCAGGTTTCCAACATGGGTGGTCTATCCTTCTATCAGGTAAAAAGTGACTACTTTCAAAGGAGAGACAGCTGATTTCCTAGTGAGTTGTTTGGTTGGGGTTTTTTGCGTAGCTGGGCCCATAATGGATGCTTGGATTTGGGTAAAATGCCCCCATGTCACGCAGACTTTCGGGAGAAGCTGACCTGTAACATCACACGAGTCCGCGTGGAAAACCCATCGCAGATGTGGACTCTGTTGGAAAATAAATAGTAAGCACTGCGCAGCCAGCCTGCAGCACAAAAACACACAGCTGTTGTCCATTTAGGTACATGGATACGGTACGTCATCGAATTGCTTAATGAAATACTGATAGTATTAGCCAAACTGAACAAGTCTTTGGCTGTTGCCCCACTCCTCACTTTGACATAATTCCCCTGCCAAAGTTATGTAGCCCCAAGTCCACCCTCCACCAAAAATTATTTCTAAAAGTGGATATGGAAATGGATTTGGAGGTCTGAAGGAACGGGAGGGTATTTTTTCCACTGGTGCATTTATCAGAGGACTGCTGAGTGTTTGGTGCAGCAGCATTTCCATGTGCTGAGAGCAGATGCTTTCCCAGTTCACCAGCCACCAAAAGGAAGGACCTTAAGGGGAGGGGAGGGGCGGGAAAGGAAGGGAAGGCTGCATAAAATTCAACAAGAGCGATTAGCCATGTGAATGAAAAGGAGAGAGGAGTGGGAATGTTTTTGTTAAAGTATAAATGGCATTTAAAAGCCGCCTTATCTCCCGACGGGAGTGGAACAGCAGGTGTTGTACACAAGCTTGGGAACACCTGAGCCTCATGAAAAGTTAATGGTTATATTACCAGTTTATTATAGCTGAGCTTACAGCCGTCCATCAGATGGTTGAAGAAATTGCTGTTGCAAGAAGAAAGAAGGCCTCTGCGGCCCTGAGGATTCCTGGCGCTCTCCCATTTGCTTATGCTCCATGAATAGGGTCATATTTTTCCGCTACCTTTAGGCATCAAAAACGTACAAAGAACTGTGACTGCCTTCCGTAGTCTCTTGGTTTCCCTGCCTGATTTGCCCGATTTTTGGTGTCTTCTCAAAATATGAAACACTCTGTGCAAACTGTTACCCAACTGGGTGCGCCAACTCCGTTAAGTGCATCTTGGCATGCTTGGTTGCTCTCAACAAATGCAAATGTTTCTGCTATTGAAGCAATAATCAGTGAATTGCTCCAATTAACTGAACAAATTGTTCGTGAAACTTAATTCTGCTGTAAGCTGTTGAACCAGCTGCAAAGATGGCATGTTCTGCCCATTGGAAAGGGGAAGGGAAAGCGCCTCATGCTGCTCTTCTGTAATCTGCTTTGGGCAGCAAAAGGCTGGTTGCTTGATTCAATCCTTAGTCGCAATACTAGGAATTGTGGGTGACCACGTGTGGAAATGCACAGGATGAAACATGCTTAAGATGCTGATGAGCAAGCTAGAGCGGTGCACTTTAGATGGAGGCGATTACAGAAACCCTTGTCCAGTAGTAAGGGGAAAACAGTAGCACTTCATTATTCATAATCCTAAAATTGAGTTATAAGACATCCCTTAGACATCCAGTCGGACTCTGTGCTAACTGATGCTATCAGGTGATAGACTGTATGTTCTTTGCAAGCACTATACCACTCACAACACCAAAGGCTTTAATCTTTCACAAGCTCTTCACTCTCTAGATATGAAGTATTGATTCAGTAGGAGACAACCGCTTATTGCATTGCATCCTACACTGCGGATTCTGATATAGTTTGCTGGTTAACCCGTGTCTGCGATTGTTGCTTGCTTTGCAGAAGCGTTCTTCAACCACCCTTTCCTGGATCAGGTTTCAGCAGTCAAAAAGTGTAAGTACTGGCATTTTTCCGTGTATCTGAGTTAAAAGATAGCATTTTAGAACAGATGAGATTAGCAGGTATCATACTCTATTTTATTAAGCATTTTCCAAAGATCAGTAATCATCATGCTTCACCGTTAGTCAAAGAAAGGTTAAATCCTTTGTGTGCTGCTCAGCTGAAGCGTAGTTACCATTTGCACAGCACAGAAGCATTTCTTCTGAGCATACATGGCTGTATAAGTGCACTTGCCAAGGGTATGCACTGTACTTGCAAGCTCTGCAGGGGTTTATGAATAAAGAAGTGGCAAGGAAATCACTGCAGTGTCGGTTCATTTGTTTGAAACTTTTTCAGCTTTTCAAAAGGTCAGTTCCCCTTTTGCATTATCTTTGCCTCCTCCAGCCTGTCCTGTGCCAGTACCCACATATGCAGGCTCAGTCTCGGGGAGTTCCTGTGGCAGTTCTCCGTCGTGCCGTTTTGCATCTCCTCCAGTAAGTTCTCTTTTTGCAAAATAACCTCAGTAGGAAATGTTTCCATTTGCTGCTGTTGGCATGCAGAAAATGTTGAACCTTCTTGCATGCATAATTTTAACTGTAAGTAACTGCTTAGGCTGTCAAAGACAGCAGATTAAGCACTACTGGGGTCTTTGGATGCGGCAGTATACAATTTAAAACTTGTACAGATTACATATAGATGTTTGGTGATATGCAGTCACTTTGCAGCTAATATTACGGTGGCTATTCAAGTGAGACTATTTTTAGGATTTTAGAGAATGTTTAACACCTGAAATGCCTGTGTACTACAAGTTGTGCATGGGATGGTCCTGACCTTCTATCTACAGAGATTGCCTACATCCTGGACCGGTCACGTTTATGGCTTTTCTTTTTCCTTCAGTCCCTGCCAGACATGCAGCATATTCAGGAAGACAACTTATCTTCCCCGCCACTGGGTCCTCCTAACTATCTTCAGGTGTCCAAGGATTCTGCCAGCACCAGTAGCAAGAACTCGTCTTGCGACACGGATGATTTTGTCCTGGTCCCACATAACCTCTCTTCTGACCACTCCTGTAAGAATCTTTCACGCGTTTCAGGGCGCTTCCCATTTCCTCCAGAATATCTTTAGCCTGTTGTTGCTTGGTCTCATTTCCTCCAATTTCTCTTTATTTACACTGAATCTCTGCGCTTGAATGTTCCTTGCAAAGTGTGCTTACTTGACACAGTGAAGGCTCTTGGTTTGAAAGGAGTCAGTTTTAGGTAGCTTCAGAAGCGCAAAGATTTCGTATGCAAATATGCTAGCGTCCTTCTAGCTCTTCTTCAGTGGAACGCACACAAATGGTAAAAGTTGTGATGGGGCTATTAAGTCATGTGACAACGTAGTCATTTGATTCGTGGGAAAACCGGGTGTGTTATCCAATTGAAAAATAAGTCCGTTAGCTAAACAGAGCAGTTGCTTGTAGGCCCCCCCTGCCCCCCTCCGCCTGTGCTTGTGTGTTATGTAAAGTTAGGGAAGAGCTGGGCTTCATAACTGTACACTTTCATGCAACACTTCTTGTTCACAGTGCTATTCAGAAAAGTAAATTTTAGTAAATGCATTTTTTTTTTTATCGGTTGCTTTCTCCATGCCACTAAAAACTTTTGTGCTATGTGTTTGGCTATATTAATACTCTTATGTGTGTGTATAATATAAGATGTATATTAATACATCTTATACTCTGAGGAATTTTTGCAGACCAGTGTTGTAGCTGTCATAGTGCTGGTGTAACGTAACACACGCACGTGAAGCATAATGCTAAAGGGATTATATAACATTATGGCTGATGTTTTTTCCGGGCTTGATTGAATTATGTAAATTTTGATTTGTTCACTTTGCCTCTTCCTGTAGATGATATGCCGTTGGGAGCAGCTGGCAGACGGGCTTCAAGCGAGTTCTTGATGTGTGGAGGGTATGTGTTTGGGCTTTATCCAAAAAAGTTTTCTGTTTATAAATCGATACTTTTGTGCGGCTGTAGAGGTAGCTGTTGAGCCTTGGCGGTGACTGGTTTAATTTTACATTGCCAAGTGGGGGCTCTTCACTGTGAGGTCCACGTGCCAGGCTGCACTCCTTTGGAATATGTAAACAGCTCGAGATCGGCAAGTTTCAGATCGAAACGGATGTCTCTGTGGAGCATTCTTTTATATTTTGTGACCGTCTGTACCTTCTTGTTTTAACAGTCAGTCACCGTTAACCATTTCCGGAAGCTCAGGAACCTTACAGAAACCATCCTCAAACTCCTCTCGAAGTAGTTCTTCCAGTTCAGCTAACAGGTATGTTCTGTAGCTTGTTTCGCCATTTTTTTCATAACTTCACTACTGCCTGAGGTGTGTTTTGTTTCTTGGGAAAAGCTTATGGTACTAGGTAGTATTGCTGTCCCGGACTTACTGGCCTGATCTTCAGCTGTGGTTTTTGTGGGTGAAGGTGATTCAGCTACATTTTGGCTTGGATGTACCAAATTAGATTTCCTCAAGGAAAGGAAATGTGTTTACCTTTTGGTTGGCTTTGAAGTTTACTGGCAGAGTTCAGTGTATAGGTGTGGGCCTCCAGAAAAAGGGTCATGTCTCTTTTAGTATTCTGAACTATGTCCTCCAGTGGAAGAGTTGGGGTATGAAGTAGGGGTGCACCAATACAGATTTTTTGGGGGGACTGATTACTGCTGGCTGTTCTTTAACAAGCCATATTGGCCGGTACCAGTCGAATTCTGATATGCAGCATGGAGAGTGGTGTCCAGCTGGTAAGTCTGTTGTGGGGGAAGGCAGATTGAGGCCCCCATGGTGAGGAAGGGCAGGGGCAGGGGCAGGTGCTGCTCAGCTGGGGTAAAGTGCAGAACAGAGCTGCGAGCGGCTCATCCAAGGAGAATGGGGGGCTCCCACTGCTATGTGCACCCTGGGAGGGCATGGGGGGGGGGGCACGTGCCCCTGGATCTGTGTGCAGGGCGAGGGCTGGCTGCCACTATGGTTTGTGGCTAGGGCAGCACCGGGCTGTGCTCGGGCTGGGTGGCAGTGGGGCGGGGGGGCTGCAGCCACCCCAAAATTCACCGTAGTCCCTCCTATTGGCTCCTCTTCCAGCACTACCTCGGCCCACAGCAGTAGCCCACCCTCACCCATGCACAGATCCCATGCAGGGGCCTTGATCTTCCTGCCCCCCACACAACAGACTTACAGCTGAACTCAGCTGCTCGCTACGTTGCTGGGCTGTGCTGCTCACCGCCTGCGTGCCGTGCTGCCACTGCACAAATGCGTGGGGCATTTATTGGCCACAGCAGCCAAAAAACCCCAATTGCTGATGCTATCACTTTTTTCCTTGCATCGGTGCCAATCCAATATGGGACTGAGGTATTGTTGCACCTCTAGTATTAAATACCTTCTTCATAACTGAATTTTTATATCTGTAGTAGTTTAACATTTAAACTGGCACGATAGCTCAGTGGTTTTCAGACCTACTGGAGTAGCAGAGCCTAATGGTCATTCATCCAGAATTAAGTTTCGTCTTATGTCTAGGAAATCTGGTATGTTGAGTAGCCATCTGCAAGGCGATGGTGGTGCAGTGCCTTATTCTGCATGCGGAGTGCCACATCGCAGCACACCTGACTTGAAGTGTTCAAAGCACTGTTTTCTGAACAGAGCTGAACACAAAGCTCCTAATGGAGCTTGTGATGTGACATTGATAAATGGTGATTGATTTGTGTGTTTGAGCATACTGAGAAAATACAGGGGGGTGCCCTTCTGTTTTAAATTGCTCGTTCAACATCTAAAAGGAAGCATTTAAATTGTTTGATGAAATGATGCATTTCTTAAACCTTTTCTGCTACAGGAGTAAGTGGATGCCTGGCCAAAAAGGGACTGCAGAGGTTTTGTTGGCTTTTTTCTTGGTTTATGCGAATATTACAGAAAGATGTGTCAGCACTTTTGTTTAGCAGTGTGTGCCATAAGAAGAAAAGTTCTGTCTCTTTCTGCTGATCAAAAAGAGGAGTTTGCAAAATCTGCTTAATAGGGCTTATTAATAAGGTTTATGCCTCACCCTGTGCATTTTATGGGCAGGTAACCAAAACATCTGATCCCTTTTAGAAATCTCCTTTGGTTCTCAGTTGCCTTTTATGCAGCATGTGGTTAAATAGATTATAGTTTTTGGAATATAAAAGTTTATTATTTGTAGATCTTACGAAAAGCACCGTTCCAGTGCGTGCATTTCTGTATGGGTAAGTTCTCTATAACTCCAGGCTGTAAGGTGATTGCTTTGTTTTTCCCAGCTGGCCACATGGAAAAATGAACCTTTTTCTGTTGAGCTAGGTGAATGCCATTGTACTATACCCTTTGAATCATGACCAGGGTTGGGCTTTGCAGAGAGAGGTGAAGAGGTCACTATTCAGACTCTACCTGGAAAGCTGTATGTTTCTGCTGTGAAGTTATCTGCAAGGAGGTAATCATAGCGGTGGCTTTTTTTAAGCTTTGTAGTTAACATTTGATGAGATCTGGGAGAGGCCGCTGACTCTTGGGGCCAATGCAGAACATGCACCATACTGCCCGTGGTAAGCACGTGCAGAGTTCATTTTGCAGGGTTTGGAGGAAGAAGTCTCCTAGTCCAGAAGTATGACCCAGGGTACCTAGAGAGCTGTTAATACTGCCTTATTACAGCTGTAATACCAATTGCTCCCCTGCGCAGGGAGTTCAGACCTGTGGGGCACCCATTTCTGGCTTTGCCCCCAGCAGGGTATCGGATGTGTTTGTATTGGGTCTGCCTGCATGACCGTGTCACTTTGTGGAAGGTTTAGGGTTTTCCAGTGCAGTATGTGGAGCTTGGAGCTGCAGTTTCATCTCATCTTTGGGCAGACTCGCCCCTGCATCCAGTGAGGTTCAGAACCCGTTTTCTTCCAAGCTGAGAAACTTTAAGTGTGGGTTTAAATTTGCCCAAGGCAATGAGACTTCTGGAAAAGTGCTGATGGGGTTTTGCCCAAAGCTGCTTTTCCAACTCCTGAGTTACCCAGGCATATCTAGTCACTGGGTAGCAGCCGAAGCATGCGCCGTTTCCCTTTGCAAAGGAGGCACTGTTCCTTGGGGGGGTTCCAGACCACGTTATATAGGAGAAACTTATTTTTCACAACACCCCCTGCCTTTTTTGTCTTGCTGCATTAGAGTTAAGCAGATTGTGAGATCCTTAAATCACGACTGACTGGGAAAACAGAACTGTCCAAGGAAATGGGATTTGTACATAATGGAATGGCAGAGTAATGAACAATGCTGATAAAAACAAAATTGGGAATCAATAGGATTGTAGCTCTGCAGAGGGTGCTGCGACTGTCCATTTCTTTGGGTTTTTAGCAGGGTGGGAAGAAAATCTGCTATTTGTTTCCCCCAGGAATTTTTGTCCACCTCACTTTTTAGTGTCTGCCCTAGAGAGGGTGAAGTTCTTCTTGAATAATTGATGACTTGGCAGCTCTCCCTCCTGCAGCTCTGCTGTCTGTGGTATCCCTGGGCCATTGTTCAGTTTTGTTGGTGAACCTGTCTTCCAGGTAGTTTTCTGCAGTCCATGGAGGAGGGTATCGCAGGCTTGGAAGGGGGAGTACTCCAGACTGAGCTATGGGGAGGGCTGTCTGGAAAACGAAAATAGCTCTGCCTCCCCTGAAACTGGCAATTTCGGGAGATGGCCTTCCCTCCTTGTGCCCTTTATTGCTACTCCCCTCGTTCCTTGACCCATATTGTGGCCTATTCCTTTCTCGTTCCTCTCTCTTGATTAACCCCACCTCGTCATTCCTGCTCTGCCCCAGAGTACTCCCCTGTTGCTCCCCGTGGCTGTACTGACTGTCCAGAGCAGGGCTTTGCTTCTGCGTGACTGGGGATAGGTAGGCTGTGCAAGTTAGGCAGAGCCCAGCACGTTGCGCTTGTTTGGGGGTGCGCAGAAGAGTCCTAGGCAGCTCCGAGGACCTGGGCTCTAGTCCCACCTAAGTCTGTCTGCGTAGGTGACCACTGGCAAGTCACTTTAACACCTCATGCCTCGACTTCCGCATCCGAAAATGGGGACATTAGGTTGGTTCTGAACTCCTTTGTAAAACTGCTGAAATTCAGCTCTGAGCACGAGCCAGGCATTCTTCTTACAATCAATCCTGACCTGCCGTATCCACGGGGAATCTCTCCTCCACGTTGCTTTAGCTGGCTTCTGAAGATAAATGTTGTAACGGCAACCAAAGGGAGGCAGAATTAGTATCCGTATTAGTGGAAATTGCTAGTTACTCAGTTCTGTGGCATGTAATACTCCCAGAGGACTTTTATATTTGGAGGAAAACAATGTGAAAAGCCTAGATCCATAAAGAGCAGGACTGTTGCTGCGGTAAGAGAGTTAGCCCAAGTGGTTCAAACTGCAGATTATGGCTGCCTGCTGGGGCATACATCTCAGTTGCTCCAGCAACAATATTTGCTTTTTGCTTTTTTCCTCCTTTGTGCTTGGTTTGGTTTGGTTTGGTTTACAAGGGTTCAGTGCAGCACGAGATCCGTTAGTACTTCATCAGTACTTCCTTTGGGCAGGGAGGTCGGAGGGGGAAGCGTGCGAGGTAACCCTCAAGATGCCACGTTGAATTTGGTGCATGTGTGCAGTTTAAACATCTGGGCACACTTGATACAGCAGCCAGAAGCAGAAGGGGGTAGATTGCTTGGAAAGCCGCAGGGGTCAGGGAGCAGACAGCAGCAGAGGCAGAAAAGATGTTATCGGAGGGGACCAACGACGCCGACTGGTTTTATTTTTACAAAGAGAAGATGACTGCAAAAGGGTGTGTGAATGTGTTCACAATTTGCCGTTGTACTGAACAGTAGATAAATTATTGATCGGTTGGTAATAAACAGATTTGACCATGTTGTAATTCCGGTCATGTTGCTCTTTGTGTTGGACACAGAGGTATTTACGACTGAATCGAATAGTTTTTAGTGCGCTCCTTCAGAGGAATTATAAATCCTTCGACCATTTTTCTGGGATTGCCGCTCTGAGAAGCCAGGTAGGAAAACTTGGGCTTCCTCAAAGGCATCCTTCCCTTTCAAATTCTGCACGCAGGTGGCAGTCGTATTTATTTGCAAGTGGGCGGCTGGTTATGTGCTAATTGCTCTGGAGAAAGTTGCTCCGGTTTCCAAACGGACGTTGAGAAATCCCTCCGGTCACTGACCCTGGGTAGGTGAAGTAATCTGCAGGTTGCTGAGCTGGCTCTGCGTTCAGGTGTGTTTGTGGCTGCAGATTATGTAATGGGTTTTTTGTTCCAAACTCGCCAGGTCTCCCGGGAGATCTGCCTGTGCCTTCGTGGCTCTTGCAAACATTCCTGTCCACCCCGCGCTTGAACTTCCTGTTCTTTAAGCAGTGCGTTTTCCTAGAACTGCCTTGTTTTGAAACGTTGTGAGCAGAGCAGTGTGACCGGGAGGAGTGGAGTCCTGCTCCTCTCTAGGCTGTGTCCCCCGTGATGGATCCTTTTTAGTTTGCCGCCTCATTCTCCACTCTCCCTCTGAACGCCAGTGTCGGAGCGGGGCATCACCGGCGGCAGCTCTCGGTCTGGCTGCGTGTGTGAGAGAGCGCCAGGCTTGGAGGAGCCGCAGCTCGTATTTCATGCACACTCTGCAAAGCTGCAGCTTGTTTCTGGGACTTTTCTTTAACGGTCAATGATGGTGATTAGCGAGAGGGTCATTTACTGGCACTTGTTTCCTGACTCGGTACCTTCCTGCTCCAGGCAGTGTCAGCCGTCGGTGTCCCCCCGCAGCGAAACGGCACCGATTCCCGTTCCCACGCAGTTACGGAATTACCAGCGCATCGAGCAGAACCTCACGTCGACCGCCAGCCCCGTTTCAAATCCCCATGGATCACCAAGGTCAGTCCTGCCTCTCTCTCTCTTTCCTTCCTCCCCGCTCGGCACTGATTTCCACCTGTGCACTGGAAGATGACCGCGCTTGTCTGCAAGCCAGTTACCTCTCCCCTCAGTTGATGCATAAATAACTATTTGTACAATTCAAGGCAATTCAAAACAGATATTGGAATAATCTCATCATCATCATAGGATGGATGCAGTGTTTTATATAACACAAAGGGACAAATTGTGAATTGCTGGGTGGCACTTGGTAATAAAAAGTTTGCGCGTCCTAGACGTGCTGCTTCCTGTCACACTTCCAGACTTGGTGTTTCACAGAGGTTTGGCGGTGTGGGCGGCTGTGGTTCAAGGGACAGGTTATTTTGAAATGTGGTTCCCTTTTTAGGAACCAAGTCACAGTTGCTTGGATTTCTCAGGATTTTTTAACTTTGAGGTTCTGCTTCTGCATTTCTTGGGTGTGCCTTGATTTGGTTTTGAATAATTTGTTCCCAGCACCTGATCCACACACAGGCCCAGTACTGCAGACTCTCAGTATTGTTGTAGGCTCCCTATTTCCACCCTAGTGATAGGTGATCACGATGGAGTCTGCTGCTGCCACCTGCCTTCCACTCCATTGCATGTCCACAGCGATGAGAAATCAGCAGGCTTAATTACCTAGGTTGTTACAGCCAGTGTCTGAATTCGGTAAAATGATTAGTGTAAAGGTTATAAACTGTCATGCTGAATGATATCTCATTTACATTTCTCCTGTTTAATATTATATTGCAGCATTAAAAGTCAGGATCCAACTGTGATCAAAAGTGTCAAATGCTACTAGCTTTTGGTGCAAGGGGCTCAGCTTAAACCTCATTAAAATCAGGTTGAGACGCTTTAAGAGCTTTTCTAACGCACTAAGAACTCCTCTTTTCATTATACCTACCCCTTCCATACATCTGTGCATACGATGATATCCTTTTGAATATCAGTATTCAGCGCTTGCCTGTGGGGGGGCACCCCCCCCCCGGTTCCTATAGCAGAGGGCATAAAGATCAGGGGAGTCACAACCTGCGTTTGCTGCTTATTGTCCGTCACTGCAAAGGTCAAAGTAGTATAGTCTCCATGTTCCTTGCTCTAGCGAGAAACTAGCTTTCCTTCAAGTGTTATAGTTGGGGTTTTTTCCTTTGCCTCTTGAGTAAGAATAGTAATAGATTTTTTCAGCTTTATTTAAGGTACCTTTCCATAGCTCAGGGTCACGGAGCTTAATTCACTGAACTTTTAGGTCTACCTGTGCTGTAATGGTGCTGTCAGGCTCAGCAAAGGATCCTTTTATAAGTGTTAGCTCTTCAAGAGGCCCCCAAAAAGCAGAAAGGCAAAATCAAAACTCTTCCTCGAACAAGTTATCCTAGGGCCTTACTCAAAGACTGTACCTAACATGGAATCTGTTTGCCTCTCCATTTTCTTCCCAACACAGCGTGACCCTGGATGAGGAGAGACTCCATGTGTTGCAGGAATGTTGGATGTCTTTTTCCAAGTAATTTGGCTGTTTTCTCCAACTTTCTGTAATATTCACTTGAAACAGGTTACAGACAAGCTGGAATGATCACAAGTATACTGAGCGGGTCTCGGACTGTGTTAAAACGTGTTACATTAACAAAAAAAGAAGTTTCACTTGGACAGGACTCACTCCTCCACCCTCTCACCAGGCAGCTTCTGGCCAGCAAACATTTAGATATCAGAAATTTGCAGGCTGATGCCATGGAGTTCATGTGCACACCTTCAGCTCATTGTGGCCTGGTGCAGGCTTCCGGATGTGTGGACACTTTGGCAGGGTAGTCTTCGCTTGCACACCTCGGACACTTGGTCGTCACCCAGATTGAAATTCACTCTGTCCCTTGAAAACAGACCAGTTACCTAATCGCGAGGAAACGTAGTTCACTGAGAGATTGGTGTCAACACCGGCTCTTCCCCACCACCTCTGTCCCCACTGACGAGTCCTATTTTGGGGATTTTTACTGGGGAAGAAACTTGAGCGAGAGTTGCAGCTGCCCTGACTTCCATCCCCTGCTCCAGGAAACAAGGGGTCACATGGCTCACAGGCACAACCCTGACAGATAGATTTCACTGCCATATGCACACATGCACGAGACTCCATTCAAAGGAATGCAGTGTTATGCTGCACTGTAGTTAGTAGCAGGTAAGTAACCATCCTTTCTGATTTCAATCCCTGCAGATCTGCAGTGGTGAGACGATCCAATACCAGCCCCGTGGGCTTTATGAAGATGGGCTCTTGCTCTCCAGTACCAGCAGACACTGTGCAGGGGGTGGGGCGCAGGCTGTCCATGGGGTCTTCAAGACCATATTCTCCTTCACCATTGGGTAAGTTAATAGATTGATAGATAACGAGTGAAAGTGTACCTTGAGTGGTCCATTTTTGTTGCGAGATGGATAAAAGTATGCGTCCACACAATTCTCGCTTGCAAAAGTAGTTTATGTTAAGCAGTTAACAGGAGCATGTTCAAAGAAAGCTAGCTGTCTGAGTGATTGTTTCTCTTCAATTGTAAAGCATACACCCTTACACTTCTGCTTTTAATTTGAACAGTTGGAACCATACCCGAGCAGCTCGGACACTGTTGTTGTGGGCAACCTCAAGGGCATGAATCGAGGAGTAGAAACTCTTCAGGTGGGTGCTTTTGGTCAGTGCAGACCACCAAGTTCAATTTGGCCACGTGTCTAAAAGCCCTTCCCAAAGGGTGGTAATTGTCATCCCCCCACTTTGTAGATTGGGCGTCAGGGGCATAGACAAACAGTGGCTTTAGAGGGAAGTGAAGCAAAGTGTCTCTGTCCACAGACCATGCCTTCCTCCCTAGCCCTGTGGTCAGATCTCTAGACAAGTTTTATCATTCTGTTTTATACAGCACTAAAGAGCAGCTGCTAACTGTGGTTATTGAGCAAGAATGGAGAAGGACTAGACTAAGAACGGGTAGCCACTTGTTTCTCAGCATGTGGTTGCGAGTGGCTAATGCTGTCGTGCTGATATTCAAAAATGGCAGCAAGAAATGCCAGTGTTCAGCGTTCCCACCCTCGTTGCCTTGGGGCATTGACCAGTGCCTGACGCTAGTTGCCAGGTAGTCAGTAAGCTTGGTCAATCATAAATTATTAGGACATGCAAACAGTAGACTCTGGGGAGGGATTGAATTGAACTTTATGGTGGTTTGACGTTAAGGATGGACCCTCTGTGTAGCATAAGAAGGGGTACTGGGGACAGCCCAGAAGAGTGCAGCACACCACTTCAGCTGAGCGTTAAATAACGACTTTGCAGATTTCGTTGTTCCTCTTCTCTGGTGTAAAGGTTAAGCCCGGGCCATTTGAAGTAGTTGTTTTGCATAAATTGAAATGTGTCCCCCACAGGCATCCTGTGGTGAATGAGCCTTTTGCCCTGGAGCAAATGTGGGTAGCCTCCAAGTGTCATAAATACCTGACAGCTGTTTTGGCTGTGAAGTCAAAAAGATAACCAGTGCAGTTACCGCTCTTGCTGCACACCTGAATTAGATAAGCCCTACAGGACAGGCTTGAGGCACAATATAAGGAAGCTTGAGCGTTCGCTGTATTTGTGACTTATTTTATGGGCATGATTTACAGGGCCGAGTCGAGTACCTTTGACCAACACTGCATGTGCTTATGTAACATACCCCAGCTTTTTTTAGCAGCATGCTTGCTTAATTCTCACTCGTGAACCTTTCTTAAGTGCTCTTATTTGACTTTACGCCATTCCTTAGTATTAAAATGTTGCAGTGGTGGTTTTATTGCGTCAGATACCACAAACTATATTATAAACGGATCTTAAAATTCTTAAAGCCTTGGAAATTATGGCTGCCTAGAATTGAAAGGAAACCATAGCTCCTTCACTCAGATTTTTCCTGAGCTTTAAAACTATTCACCTGAGTGTTGCACCTCTGCCCAATAAGCTTTCTGTCAGCGTAGAAAAGTGAGGTATTTGTGAATGAATCCTAAACGCGTGGAATGCAAAAGCCCCTCCTGATGACAGTGGGGCGAGACCAGCAGCTGGTGGTTTAGGTGAGACTTGCTTCCAAAGTGCAAGCTGACGTGTTTGGAAGTGGACTGGCCAAAAAGGCAGAGGGATTTTAGTCAAAACTCCCGGTTGAGAATTTAGTGAGGAATGAACACAAGCGCTCTGGAAATACCCTTCCTGCTCATAGCTCCAAACCAAACACTGCTGAGCAGAAAGAGGGTGAGGTAGCTCAAGCTTACTCTAATTCATTAATGTGGGCCAGAGAAGGTTAATGAAATCTTGGCTAAATCATTAGGCGACTTATTGAGCAAACTGTAGAGAAGTGGTTTTATGATGAGCAGTTCTTGAAACGCTGATTTATGAAACTGAAGCACAGTTCAAAAGTCTGCTTTGTGTAGCCCGTAAACTGATATATTGCTGCGATAACTTAACAGGACAGTGTGAAAAAGCAACAAAGACGTTAACGGTTTGGTTTATGTGGCAAGTTCCCAGTGAGATTGTCAGCGCTTTGTTCCCAAAATTGTCTGAGATTATGGAGTGATGCTTGTTGCGTGCAAGGCTGTGACCATGAGGCTTCAGCTTTACAACCCTCACTTGACATGATACATTGTCTGAATGACCGTGGGCACATGCAGGAAGAAGGTGCCATCAAAGTTCAGACCGCATAAGCAACAACAGGGAAGACTTGAGCAAAGTGGGTCCCGTGGATCCTGGTGTTTGCACTAGGACAGTCTGACGTTCCTGACCAGGAACAGGCTTGTTCCATGCGTGGAAGTCTGCAAGAAAGACAGAGGTGAAGACAAATGGCCAGAGTAATAGTCTTCCCTTCGTATTTCCCTGCTCCTGTGGTCTCTGCTCTCTTTGCAGGAGCCCCGAGGGTGAGTGCCTCTTGTGCCTGCAGACAGATTCGTTACACTTTTTAATAATTCATTTTAGTTGGTCACTTTTTGAGATGTGATCAAAAGATGAGCAGAATTAGGAAAATGTCTTCGCTTTTGCTTCTCTCCCATCTACTCTGTTTCCACCCTGTAGCAATGATTTTGTGTGGAAGATTTTCCTTTGGTAAATGCTGTTGTTTTTAAGCAGCTTTTTCAGTGCTGGGATTCTAAAAATACTCCCCTTAGAAGTTTTATTGTCAGTGCAGTTCTGTTACTGCAGCAAGTCTTTGAGCCAGGCTGTTGCAATTGAGATGTTCCTGTTGGAGCTGGCTGCTTCATTTGTTGTGGCTCAGCTTGTCGCAAGTAGTCGGCAACCAGTACAGATTTCCCTTGAACTCCTGTTCTTCATCGCCCTGGCATATATCTAGCCTTTAGTCTGAATAGCTGGTGCTCTGAATCTGCTGCTCTTAACATCCGGCCAGTTGGTAAAGAGTCATATTTCACAAGGTTTAGAAGAGCTCTGTCCTGTTGGATGAACTTCAAAGTCTCTTTTAAACGTGGCTTTCTCTCTTGCTGAGCAGATCTGAAGCAGGGCTAGCAGAATCTCACTTTTCTACTCGGTCTTTCTCCCCAGGTTCTCCAGTACCACAGTCTCAGTCCCCTCAGTCCTTCGTGATGGGAGCCAGGTTGCAGAGTGCTCCGACTCTTACTGATATCTACCAGAACAAACAGAAGCTCCGAAAGCAGCATTCGGACCCCGTGTGCCCGTCGTATGCAGGGTATGGCTACAGCCATTCTCCGCAGCCAAGCAGGCCTGTTAGCCTGGGAACGTCACCTACAAAACATATGGGATCATCGCCTAGGAGCTCAGACTGGCTGTTTAAAACTCCCTTACCAACAATTATTGGCTCTCCCACTAAGGTTTGTTAAACATTACTCTGTCTGAAGATAGGAAGTGATACCATAGTGCTTACCACTGTTCCTCTTAAGAATGTGGACTTGCATGCTAACCAGATTCAATGCGTCTTCCAGGCAACTGCTCCTTTCAAGATACCCAAAACTCAAGCATCCTCGAACTTGCTGGCTTTGGCTACTCGTCAGGGGTCAGCAGATGCTCCATTGCAGCGTAAAGATGTAATAGACCCAAGGGGCTTCACGCACTTCTACTTTACACAAGGAGGTGAAAAACAGGTTGCAGAGCATCACAGCAAGGCAGCGTTTGGCAGGTAGGACACACCACGGTTTATAAACAGCAGGAGATGCACAGGTGTATGTGACTGCAAATGTGCTACAGGGCAATGTCACTTGCTATGGAGACATTGGGGTACATGCTAGAGAAACCTTCTGTGCGGCGTATTTAAATATAGTGCCAACTTCCTGGAGTCCCTCATACAGCTGGCAAAGTCCCCTTTGGGTTGTTTGGATCTTCTGAACTTGGAGTGCTCTTTTCCAGCATGAGCCTCCTAGTTTTTAATTCCAAAGCATGATAAACTTTATACAGATAAATTTGAAATGAATAACTTTTGTAGAAACCTCCTTTGAGTCCTCGCGTTGTAATAGAGGGGGTCCCCTGTTGATTTGCTGTACCCCCCCCGCTCCCCCCTTTGGGGTATTTTTTCCTACTTAAGAATTCTGTATAGTAGCACCTACGTGTCAGCCATCCTCAGGAGCAAGGTGTGCATTGAGATGCTTGTTCTGAAGCCATTTGCTCTTCTGTCTAGATCTGTCAGTACTGGGAAGCTGTCGGATCAGCAAGTGAAGGCTACCCTTGGGGGCCAGTTATATCAGGGCAGCACAGACAGCCTCAATACCGAGCGACCGATGGACACAGGTAAAGAACAGAGTAATGCAGCCAAGTCGTCACGCTGGGAAGAGTTACGGGTGTGATTGTTGCGTCGCCATCTCTAATGTCAGCCCGCGTGTCTGGAAGATGACTTTGTCTGCATGTCCAGCAGCTCTGTAAAGCATCACGCTGTTGCCAGCATGTGCAGCCGTGTGGCGGATATTTACATTAATGGCAAATATCAGAACTGTATGTGCTGGCTTGGGATTTTGCACTTCCCTTATTTGCGGCTCCGTTTCCTAATTCCAGTTTATTTTCACACGGAGGCAGTCCCCATTGTTCTGCTTCGTATTATCTTTTAAAGCTAGCAATTTGTCTTTCCAGCAAGCAGTCTACAGGGGATTACGGCTAGAGTTCCTGCATCTTTTGTCCTTTTAAACAGCGGATATTTGCAGGCAGGTCTAACTTCTGGCCTCCAGGTTTCTGCTTACATGAGGGTTTTTAATAGTACCTCTTTCCATAGGTTTAAGCACAGTTTCCAGAGCTTTCAAAAATAGTCTCCAGTTTTCTTTGCCTTAAAGAACTTAGAGCTAAGAGCAGTTATGTTATGTTCCCAGGGGACAGGGAAAGAAAGCCAGAGGTGCATTACAGTCCTGCCAGCTCTGCTTTCGGTCTGTTTGCATCATTTGTTCTCAGACTTACCTTGTTCTTTTTCTGATTTCCCCATTCTAATCCACTGTGTGTGTGTGTGTGTGTGTGTGTGTGTGTGTGTGTGTGTGTGTGTGTGTGTGTGTGTGTGTGTGTGTGTGTGTGTGTGTGTGTGTGTGTGTGTG
>JAGPOW010002118.1:15543294-15554410 GCA_030014935.1 Caiman crocodilus | reverse complement strand
TGTGTGTGTGTGTGTGTGTGTGTGTGTGTGTGTGTGTGTGTGTGTGTGTGTGTGTGTGTGTGTGTGTGTGTGTGTGTGTGTGTGTGTGTGTGTGGTTTTTTCCGGGTGTGGTGTGCAGCTGTATCGCCAATGGGGGACATGACTTTTTTTAAAGACTAACGTACTAGGTAATCTTGTTTTCCAGCTCCAGCAGGAGCCTGTGGAATTGCAATGGCACCTCCTTGCATAGGAACTGGAGCAAGTTCCAGGGCTGTAATGTTTACTGTAGGGTCACCTCCGAATAGCGCTACCCCTCCTACCTGCACCCACATGGTCCTCAGAACTAGAACGACTTCAGGTAAGACGCCTCTAAAAACAGTCTGTTTTTGGAAATCTGAATTCTCTCATTTCTCTGCCCTTTGGGACTGTTTGAGTGTTTTGCAAAGCTTAACAGTAGGGCCTTGGAGTTATTTTAACAGCAGCTATTTAAGCAATAAGTATGGTGGGAGGAAAATTTGGATACTTTTCTGCCTTTTTTAGAGAGGGATGGGATTGTTAGTTCAGTGCTTTGCAGTGCACTCCCTGGTGCTTGTGACAGCCTGCACCGTGTCGTCAGACTGCGAGGGGTTCAACACCATCTGTGACACCAGCAAAGAAAATTTAAATGCCCCAGCCTGTTTGTCCTGTGCGGCATGCAGGACGTGAAGCACCCAGCGTACCCGCTGGCTGCATTCCAGCACAATGGCACGGGGGTGTGAAATACGGAAGGCATCAAGTTGGAAGCCCTTGTGTATTCAAGAAATGTAGGTGTGCAAACCGTGCAAGCAGGACTTGAAGACTCGACCAAGCAAGTATCTACAGTCAAAATTCTGGTCAGACTCGCACAAAGCATGTTTTAGAAATCTCACTGTCCAACAGAGGCTGGTGCAAGGTGCGCTGCAGACTTTGTATGAAGCACATTAAGAAACAGCCCCCACAGTGACTTCATATTATTTATTACTTTGTCATTTACTGTCAGTCTCAGCCCAGAGCTGCAGATGGACCAGCCTTTGGGACTGACTGTGTGTTTGGGTGTTTGTTTTTTTCCTTGCAGTTGGATCCAACAGTTCTGGAGGGTCTCTCTGCTCTACAAGTGGCCGTGTATATATGGGCTCCCCTCCTGGTATTTATATGGGTTCTTCTCCCCCTGGAGCAGACCCAGCTCCAAATCTGAAGTACATGCCGTACGGTACTTCACCTCCCAGCTTAGAGGGCTTTATCACTTTTGAAGCACCTGAACTACCTGAGGAAACTTTAATGGAGGTACAGAAAAAAAAAAAAAATGTACTGTTGTAATATGTCTGATGCTAGGAGACTTGGAAATAGTATGGGCGAGGTTTCGACTCTTACCAGGTAGAGCTTTTAAAGGGGTTCTCTTCACAGCTCAGTGTTCCTTACCAATTTTGTTCTCGTCTGCTGGACAGTTGTTCTTTGCTTTTTCTGTAGCTGATAAGTGACAATAATGAGCGTGCCTGCTGTGGTTCAACAAAACTTTCAACTGATAGGTCACCCTTTTGGTGCCAAGCCTCTATACGTGTGTGCTGCTTGCGACAGTGTCTCGCTTGCAGTAGTCTAGTGTTTCTTCACAGAAGATGACGTAAAGTCCTGCTTGTGGCTGGCAAGAAAAAAGTCCTTTTTTAATTGTACTGTGAAATGACCCTTAGCACAGAATCTGAAGCCGCTCATGACCACAGTACCAGCATCAAAACACAGATTTCTCAAGGCAAGGACACTGAGTGTATACACCCTTTGGGAGATGGCCTTGGACACTCGCAAAACTGTATACAAGGTGCATTTTGGGCTTTGATTAGGCCTTTTGTTCATCCCCCAATAGTACTGGTAAAACTTAGCCAGCAAAGCGGGAGCCAATTTTAGGGCAGGCACAATGAGTGTTGTCCTTTCCCAGCGACTGGCAGAGCCAAGATACAAGTTGTTGGCCCAAATAGAAATGTTTAGTTTAACTTGAAAGCTCTGCCAGCAGTCAGTTTTATCACAATGAGCCCAGTGTTTCTAAGTCTAAACTTAAATGGGAACAATGCAAATGCCTAGTGTTGAAGCTTCATATGAACTCCTTTTTTTGGGGAAGAGCAAGTATGTTGAGACAAAGATGAATGCTCCTTTTGGCTTTTTAAAAGACGAGATAACTAACATTGAATAACATTTAGGCGGGTTAGTCTGCTGTTTGGCAGTGATGCTGTGTGTATATTCCTGCATACTGTGAGCCATTTGTAGGCCAGGCAGTATCCTAACAGCTTTCTGGGTTAAATTGCTGTCATCTTTGTTCGGCAGAGGGAACATACAGATACGCTGCGTCACCTAAACATGATGCTGACCTTCACAGAATGCGTTTTGGACCTGACAGCAATACGAGGAGGAAACCCAGAGCTGTGCACCTCTGCCGTGTCGCTGTATCAGATTCAGGAGAGCGTTGTCGTTGATCAGATAAGCCAGCTAAGCAAAGAGTGGGGGTAGGTATCTGGCTAAAAGGTCTCTAGAGCATTACCACCTATGCAACTTGTGTGTGCTCTAGTAATAAATTAAAGGGTCCGTGTCTAGCATTCGCCGTTCTTAACGAAGTGATTGCTTTTATGAAATGTTTGCTGGAGCAAAGCATACTTCTTTAATGGGAAAACATGGTCGATAAAATAGAATAGGAAAGGTGCAACTAGGCTCTTGGACAACTAACTCGTCATCCCAAAAGAGGGGAAACTCTGAAATGTCAGCTGTGGTAGAGGGCAGCCTGTGTGGGCTGATGTGCTTCGCTCTGCATGGGTATCTGAGCTCCGTTCTTCACAGCTCCAGTTATAGGAAGAGGTGGGCACCTTGCATCACTTGACGGGAAACATTTGTGGCTCACTACCAGCAGCAGCACTGGGTTTTAGGTGGAGGTCTAAGAGGTCCTCATCCCTTTAAAGGTGGGGAAAAGGCTGGGGATGAGAGGTGGGAGGGCAGTCTCCTTCCCTGGTCCTTTTCTATGGAAAGAGCTGCATCTGTGATCACAGACTTTGAAGTAGTCGCCCTTGGGGGCATGTGTAATAGTACCTCCCAACTGCAGGCATCAGCTTATGGTGGCCCTCACAATTCTCCTGCACTAAAGGAGCATCCTTTATTTTGAACCTTCAGACACATCTGGAAGCCTTTCTTTCTGCCCAGGGAGATGGCTCTTTCAAACAGTGACAGAAGTTTTTTGTGGCGTTTTGTACATCTGTTTCTTGGTTCTACTGTTGTCTCTTGTTGTCTGTTGCCAGCACAGCGTGGTGAAGGGAGCCGGTGAGAGCGGAGTGTCTAGTGGGGTGCATGTGTTAGTTTAAAGCAAATAAACAACATAAAACGTTAAGTTACCTTTTTTCTTTCTCTATTCCCCCCCCAGACAAGTAGAGCAGCTTGTGTTGTACATGAAAGCAGCACAGTTGCTGGCATCTTCTCTTCATCTTGCCAAAGCACAAGTCAAGTCGGGGAAACTGAACCCATCCACTGCTGTCAAACAAGGTAGAAGCAGTTGTTACGTTGAAATGGCATTGTTTGTGAATGATTGCCGTATTTTCTGGAGTGTAAGAAGCACACCTCCAAACATTTGGGGGGCAGAGAAGGAAGGGAGTTTTTAACATCATTTGATTGAATTGGAGTCTACTTTTACAACAGCGATTTCAAGTTGTTGGTTTGTGGGGGGGGGGGGGGTTGTTATGCAGCTGTGACAGGCACGTCTTATTTTAGACCTCCTTTGTCAGGGAACAAATGCCTCTTGCACACTAGAAACATGGTATTTGTGCCATGCTTGAAGCTGTACTGGTCACTTAGGAAACCTTGACATAATCCCTGGGGCAAAAAGATAACTCTTTCCAGAAGTGGCTATGGCCAGGCTAGCTGTGTGTCTGTAAAGAGAGAACTGCTGGCACAGTAGCTTTAAGTGTACATGCAGAAAGGTGCTTTTAGTAGCTAGTTAAAGAATAGGCGATTATACATATGAAGTGAAGATGTGTTGAATACACCCTTCCTGAAGCCAAAAAGGCACAGAGAATGGCAAAATAAAGCCACCTGGGTACGTACAGACGGTAAACTCTGGCAAAAGCTGAATTTAACTCCTTCATTGTGACTTGTTCTAGTTGTCAGAAATCTGAACGAGCGATACAAGTTCTGCATTGGTATGTGCAAGAAGCTGACCGAAAAGCTGAATCGTTTCTTTTCCGACAAGCAGAGGTTCATTGATGAAATCAACAGTGTCACTGCAGAGAAGCTCATCTACAACTGTGCTGTGGAAATGGTAAATCATTCCTTTGGCTGAGGTCTAGGGCATGGAGATCAGCATAAGCAACTTGTGCTATTGTACGTTACTGCCATGTCGGGTAACCCTTTCATTTAACCAAACTGAACTAAATTACAGAATCAAAGAGCTAGGATTGGAGGGGACCTCAGGAAGTCGCATCTAGCCCAACTCCCTGCCCAAAGCGGGACTACATCATCCCAGCCGGGGCTTTGTCTACCTGTGTCTTAAGCACCTCCAAGGATGGAGAGTCCACAGCCTCTCTGGGCAACTTGTTCCAATGTTTTACTGACCTCCTAGTGAGAGGGTTTTTTTTCCTGATGCCTAACCTCCACTTCCCTTGTGGCAACTTGAGCCCATTGCTCCTTCTGTCATCTGTCCCCACTGAGAACAGTCCAGCTCCATCCTCTTTGTATCGACCCTTCAGCCAGTGGAAAGCTGTTGTTGTTCAATCCCCCCCTCGGTCTTCTCTTCTCCAGACTAAATAAGCCCAGTTCCCTCAGCCTCTCCTCAGAAGTCATGTCCCCCAGCTATCTTCGTTGCCCTCCACTGGACTCTCTCCAATTTGTCCACGTCCTTTCTGCAATGGGGAGGCCCACAGCAGGACACAGGACTCCAGATGTGGCCTCGCCGGTGTTGAATGGAGGGGAAGAATCCCTTCCCTCGATCTGCTGGTAACAGTCCTACCAATGCAGCCCAGGGTGATGCTAGCCGCCTTCGCAACGAGGGCACACTGTTGGCTGCTTGTCCACTGTGACCCTCAGGTCCTTTTCTGCAGAGCTGCTACTTAACCAGTCAACCCTGATGTCTGCTAGCGCGGGGGCTGATGGGCTGACTCGTTCTCCCCACCCCACAGACCATTTAAAGCTCCTGGTAGATACAGTTGCTCTCAGACTTTCCTACGCGTCAGCGGGTTTTGTTTAGATGGTAAGAAATGTGCTGCTCAGCCACAATCCGTAACAGGGCTGTGCGCTGAAGCTTCACCCAATAAAGCTTGCTGAAGCAGAGAAACAGATCGCAAATGGCTTCCTCGGTCATCTGGTTTCAGTTGGAAGCCACTTCTGTTGGAGGGATGTCAGCACATTAATGTAACGCTAACGAACAGAAGTGAGGAAAAGCGCTTGTATTTGTGAGAGGTTCTGAGTACGTAAATGGGGTTAGCTAAGGCAGGGAGCAAGTGTGGCAAGTCTCCAGGGGACCTGCGCTTCTGGAAAGCGGCAGTTCTAGTTGAGTAGAATTGCATATGTTGGTATGTGTGTGTGTGTGTATATATACAGTTGTATCAACCACTCGGAGCACTTGACCTACACGAACGAGTAGTCAGACATGAAATGGCGTGTCTCCCTTGCAAATAAAAACAAAGGCATATGTCTATTTGAGAGCCTATAATTTAAAATACATTTTTGTATGGGATGTACTTGAACTATTACAGGCCCTAAAGCATTTTACAGTGTGTGTATGCTGGAGGCCCTTCACTTAATCTGGCACAGAGAACCTATTTTCCTGTTCATTTCTTTGGTCTATTAAAATGGCAAAACCAGAACAGCTTAATTAAGCTTGTGAAACCATTCCCTTAATGATGCTCTTACTTAGCAGCTAGCGTGTTCGGAGACGTCATCCTTTTATTTCAGCACTCGCATAGGACAGTGCGTATAACTCTGAATCTGTCGACCGATTGATTCCAGGTTCAGTCAGCGGCACTAGATGAGATGTTTCAGCAGACGGAAGATATCGCATATCGATACCACAAAGCAGCCCTGCTGCTCGAAGGACTGACTAAGATACTGCAGGATCCTGCAGATATAGAAAATGTACACAAATGTAAGTCATTCTGGGTGATGCATTGGGAGTATGTTGCGTCGCTATTGACGGCACGTGCGAGTTCTGGACAGCATTACTGATGGTGAAACCTTACCCTCTGCTTTTCTTCAAAATGCAGAAAGTGTTTCATTACTATAAAAAGTCTCCTCAGGCTGCAGAGAGCAGCGTGAGCTGGCCTAAGAGGCGAGGGTTGAAGTCCAGCCCAGTTGATATCGGTGGGAACTCCTGCTGTTCGGTTGAGCGTGTCTAGGATTTCACCCCCTTTTGGTGTTTGCTGATCCTATAAAATGCCTTTTCCCAGGGCAGAGACTTTGCACATCTTAAGTCACAAAGCTGTTCAGCACTGTTGTCCTGGCGGAGAAAGCTATTGCTCAACGCCGGAGAACTTTGAGAGGAGCAAATAATGCTTCAGAAATGGAAGGGCCCAACTAGGTCTGTGACTAAGGAAAACAGAACGGAGAAGAAACCCAGCGGGGAAGTGCTGGCTTCCTAAACGAGACTAGATGAAAGCAGAGCTGTCGAGCTTGTATTGAAATGTCTGCATAAAACCGTCTGATTTGTAGATGGCCTTTCTTTTGATCTCCATTTGTCATTGCCCCTCGTATCAAACTTACAGGGTAGGCACTTAGCTCTGCACGGACACATAAGCGTGTGTGGTTGTTTTTATGCACAGCCTCTCCCAAGGGCCTGCTTGTGTAGCAGCCAGTCTTGAATGGCTTCAAAAGGCTGGGGCTGGTGCTACTCGAGCCATGCCAGTGTTGCTGCAGTGTTTTCCCCCTTCTGTGAAATTTGGATTTGAGGCCCTTGGACTCCGTTTGCATGTTTAACATCTGTCTTGTCCCCAGATAAATCTAGCATCGAACGAAGACTCTCTGCCCTTTGCTACAGCACGGTGGCTGTGTATGAGCAGTAGCAGTATCCCAAGGACCAGGTGGCATGAACACAAGGGACCACTTCAGTGATATTGTACTACTTCTGCTACAGCGTAATTGTTGCCACTTCCCCACCCCTGTGGAAGATGATTTTAACTTTCCATGGTGACTACCAAAGAAGCAGCAGTGAATTCAGAGGAAAAATTCCAAAAGTACAACATTTGTAGAAAATCTGCCTTATTGATTCAGTCACTCCTTCTGTTTTCCTCATAGCAGCAGAATTTAAAAGAACTGGAACGTTGTACGTGAAACTCTGGCTTGGTCGACTTTATTTTCCTTACCAAGGACTATAAAGACTGGAGCCCCCTTCCCCAAGCTGGCGCGGTCCTGTTTCCTTGGGGAAGATTCCTTTTGAAGGTTTGTGAAGACTTTGTTTTTAATTGCCAGTAACAAACTATTGAATGAAGGTGTTAAACTCCATATGCATACGTGTGCAGTTTGAAGCTTTTTGGGGATAAGCTGGCTTGGATACGAGCTCCCGTTCTAGAGACAGCTCACCGGTCCGCAACGGACGGGGTGGGAAGGAAGCACCTTTTCCAGGGAGAGAAGACGGACAGTGGAAGAGACTTTGCTCCAGCTGTTCAAACTCCCTAAATGGTTTCGTCAGCTGCAATGGCTACAATTTGATGCTCTTCTTCCAAAACACTTCGTATTGCACTAATTTACTAAAGCAACTGTATAGTCATTTTCGAAGCTCTATTAATTTAAAAAAGGCACAATGGGCTTTGCTGACACAGTTTCATTTCATTGTATATAAGATCCTTTTCAGAATTTCAGATGTAGCTGCTTAGGAGACTTTCAGAAAAACTTGTAAAGACTTGTACTATTCATGTGAGCCTTTCCATTTTATACCTATTTGTCTAATACTTGAGTAACTTACCGCTACAGACTTTCTCCGTAATAGAAATGTTTGAGTTGCTGGTTGTTTCTCTAGCGGTTTGGTCGCATCTTCCGTTGTGCATGCAGTACGTGCATTAATGCCTGCAGTCTGAGTGTATAGCCGCTCTCTGTATCCTGTTTCCTGGACAGTATTACGACGAATACTGTAAGCTGAGAGGTTCTGTGAGGAGCCGTGTGAGAATGGAGAGAAACTGGGAATCGGCACGCTGATTTGGCGACGTGGAATTTGGACGTGCAGACATCAGGGTCGCTTTGTGCGCGTTTTCAGGGAGAGGTGGGAAGCTTCACGTAGCCTCGTAGGCGTTTTATCATTTCAAGCATCCCTTCAAATCGTCAGGGCAGCAATTCTCAAAGTATTTAGGCGAATCAGCTTCTCTGGAAATGGTTCCTGTATTTTATTTGGGGGAATTGTTTTGGGGGAATTTGTTTCGTTTTTGGTTTTGTTTTGTTTTCCTTGGTTACTCACTGCTTGAATACTTGAAATAAACCGTTCTCCAGGACAGAATAATTTTAATCCTGTTAGATACCGTGACCTGAGCTATTTGACAGTTGTACAGAGTTCCTGCACCGGTATTGTTTTAGTATACTGATAACCATGTGTTTCCTTTACTTTGACAAAGTAATGTACTTTTTACCTTATTTATCTGTATGAAATTCCAGCGGTTCATTTGAAAGTGTTCGTTTATATAATGTTTGTATTTTTAGGTCTTTAATACAGTGTTTCTACCTCTCCTTTGTAACTGCATGCATTCTTGAAACTAGGTAATAACTCACTGAACTGTTGTGTAATAGCCTTTTTATTATGGCCTGTATAAATGTATATTAAGGTAAAATAAACTGACACTAGAAGTGTTTCTATGGTACAGCCTTGGTGCCTCTCTTCTACCCACAACTGGGGGCCAGTTGTGTCACCTTTTGAAAACGGCTGAATCCTTGGTTTAAAAGGAGGAGTGAACGAGGCAAGGAGACGGGACTTGCTTGCCAGACTGAGAGGCGATTCCAGGAGCGGGACATGGCCCGACGAGCTCGCACCGACGGCTGAGGGCTGCAGCGGGTTAAACGGGACGCTGCCACTCGCAGCAGGTAAGTTCATTCTCCTGAAGCCAAGGCGGCTTGCTTGCTTCCCCCCCAGTCTGACTGCTTAGCATTTGTTTTCAAACCCGTTTTCTAGGTAACTGCTAGATGCTACCTAATTGCTTTTAGCAGCAAGGCTCGCTGCTGGAGTTGCCAAAACTGGTGCGATGGACAGGGGATTGATGGAGCTGGATGCAAATGACCTTTCCCTTTGCTAATGCTGCTAAAGGTCAGTGTTTCTAGTGAGCTGCTTCCCCAGCGGAGCTGTGTGGCAGGGGAAAGGGCTGTTCTCTCCCAGCTGTATTGTCAGGATTTTTGGGGCCTCTCCCAGAAAAGGAAAACATCTCTTAAGAGCTGGCACATCCCAATAAAAGCCAGCTCAAGCGGGAGGAGAAAGGAGCGCCACCGAACTATGTGGACGTTAATCTGGAAACAAAATGAAGGCTCCGATGCAAAATTCTGACAGAGATCCCCGAGACATCTTCCAGCTCCAGTGCTCTCTGCGTCGAACAGCAAGGGGACAGAAACCCGTAATGCCTTCGGTGAAACTTCCCGGCTGCACCTGTTAGCCCGAGGGGACAGTGTTTGGTACTTACTGTATCTTGCATCTTCTCCGTCGTGTGCAGTGTCCCCTGCAAGATGGAAGACCTCGCTTCTGGTTTTTGCCACTTCTATGACTGAGACGCTCAGTCCCTAGTCAGTCTTCACTTGGGGTTTTCATCGTACAAGTGGGTCTCCCCCACTGCTGAGATTCCCAGAATATTTTCTTCTTCAGTGAACGGGCCTCTCTGCCACTTCCAGTTCCAGGTCTGGATTAGTCCGTCAATCGGTCCTTTTGAAAAATGTGATCCAGTTCTTCCTCTTGCACCTGGAGAGGGAGCTGTCCCTGGGTTGCATCCCACACTTGGCTTCTCCTTGCCTCGCAGCAGCTGCTGTTGTAATCGCTCCGTTTTGTGAGATAGCTCGGCTCTCCGCGTGTCTGGGCTGGGCTCCAGAAGTACAGGTGCATCCTAATGGGACCCAGTTTGGAAGCACTGTCGTCTTTTGTGGTCCTGTGAGGTCGCACTGCAATGCAGAGAAATAGCTGGTCTCGCGGCGCTGGTGGAGGAGCAGGGAAGCAGAACGTGGCTGTTTCGAATGGTGGACTGCCAGGCTCATGTACACCTTACTTCCTCGTTACCCTTCCTCCCCTCGCCTCTGCAATCTCCTGGCAACCCGTCTCCTCGTGGGCAGCACTTCCTTAACTACAGCAGTGGGATGCAGTCCGGGATTTAAGATTTTGTTGAAGTCCTTGGGTTTTGGCTGAAGCCTTTTAGTGAAAAACATGCTTGGCGTGTGCTTGGCAGTTGCTCTCGCTAGCCGGGGGATGTATTTCTGCATGACGTAGCCTTTAGCGGAAGTCTCTGAGCCAGTTTCGGCCCCCAGGTACCTAACCATGGGTGCTGCCTCTGCACAGACACCTTACCTTAGGCCTTTTGCTTTCAGCTGGGAGGTTAGAGTCAGCTGCTCACAAACTGCTCTCCAGGCTTGCCCCAGCCGATCCTCCTTGTTCTTTTTCTTTCTTGGGCTGCTTCACATTTTCCATTGCTCCAGCGCTGTCTACAATGCAGCCCACAGAGCGTAGCGCTGCGTGACGGGCTTCTGTTCTTGCAAACGTGAGCTCAGCCACCGCCTCCAAGGCACGTGACCCCTCCATGAAACGAACTGAGCTGCATTCGTTTGCTGAAGCCCCTTGTACTCTGGCAGGGCTTTGGGAACCTATTTCTTGCCTGCTTTCACCTCCATGTTCCCACACTATCTGGCATGTTTGAAACTGCATTTCCTTGATAAATTGGGGGTTTTTGCTGTTCCTCTCTGGTTTTGTGACTCCTTTGATTGCGGCCACAATAACCTGCCTGTGCAAGTCCAAGTACAGTCAAAAAGCCCAAGGCTAAATCAGTCTGATCCTTATGAGGGAGTCTGAGCTGGGTGGATTGAGCTAATAAGCAAATGAACAGACATTCACTAGGGATCCTGGGAAGCCAGGTGCTAGAGCGTAGCTCTGGGCTGGAGCTAGCCAAGGCTTGCCCACCCACCCTGCAAGGGGGAGGTGCAAAGCAAGCAGCCTGGG
>JAGPOW010002118.1:15529899-15543194 GCA_030014935.1 Caiman crocodilus | reverse complement strand
GAGCTGCCCCAGGCCTGGCCAGCGCCTTTTGAGGGCTTCGTCATCACGAAGTGAATCCTCCCAGGGGGAGCTGCATGGGGGTGCGATCTTGGGTGTGGGCTCAGGGGTGCACCGAGACTGTCTGTACCCCAGCCCCTGTCCATGAGCCTGGGACAGGAGCAAAGTGCTGCCTCGGGGGAATCTGCCTGCTCCACTGCCCTGGGCTGTCAGGCAGGTCCCCTTCTCTCTGCTTCTGGATCTCCTCCCTGGTGCTGGGCTCTGGGGCCAGTTTACCCCTGTGCTAGGCCCTGGACAGTGGCTCACAGCCCTTGTGCCTGTGCTGCAGGAAGGAGCTCCTTTCTCTCCTCTGCTTTTATCCCTGTACCAGGTGGGACTGACTCTGCCAGGAGCTCAGGGCTGAGCGTCCTCGGGGGAGGCAGGGAGCAGCCCGGAAAGGTGTGCTCGCCGAGCTCGGCCCCGGCAGGGACTTTGCCAGGGGGGAGATGCTGCTGCCTGGCTAATTGGTCCGAGGAGAGGAGCGAGCAGGGGGGAAGGGGAGAGTATCTCACTCGTTTTAATGTGACAAAACCCATCGCCTGCTGCAATAATTGCAGCCCTGGGGCCCAGCAGCCCCCATCTTCCTTGGCGTTTCTTAGGGACGGGGTAGAAACGAAATGCTCTGCAAGGGAGGCGGGCGCGTTGCTCGCTGCCGGCGCGTGCTCCAGGGCGGGAGCGGCCAGGCCTCCGGCCAGCCGGGGCAGGCGCGTGCCCGCGCCGCTGCTGCTCCTCTCGGCCGTGCCCGGGGCTGGGGCTGGGGGGCCGGGGGCAGGCCTGCGCCCTGGGGAAGGCGGCTGGCTCGACGCGCTCGCGCTTTCCCTCCCGCAGAAGCGCCGGCTGCGGCAGGGCAGGTGCCCTGGCCCCCGAGGCTCCACGCAGGGCCGGTCCTGCCAGCCTTGCCTCCGCCGCCCCGGACCCGGCCCGGCAGCTCCTCGGTGCGTGTGGGTCGGGGGTGCACGGGGTGGGCCGGGCCGGGCCGTGCGGAGCGCTCGCACCTGGGTCCCGCCGGCCTGGGCGAGGGGGAGCCGGTCCAGCACCGCAGGGAGCCCGGGGCGCAGCACGGTGTCCGGCTCCCTGTGGGCCGGGGGGAAGCCAGCACACGCGCGGCTGGGGGACCACAGCCACAGGCTCGCGATGCCCCGGCCTGGCGCCTCGGTTCTTAGCCGCTGCAGGGGCCGGGCGGGCCGGGCCCGAGGAGCGCACCACCCCGCCGCCCGACCCGGGGCAACCGCCGCCCCGTGTGAGCCGGGCCCGGCGGGGCGCTGCTGCCGGCGCCGCCCACTGCGCGGCCGGGGGGGGGTCCGCGCTCCGCTTGGACTCGTCCGAGGGGGGGGCGGGAGGAAGCGCGCGTCACGTGACCCGGAAGGCTGAGGTAGCGGTTGCAGCGGCGTGCGGCGGAAATACGGTAACGCGCAGCGCCGATTCAGATTAGCCCCCCCCGCTCCGGGGCGGCTGGGCTTCCTGCATCCGTTCTCCGGTTTGCTCTTTGGGGAGCGTGGCGTTTGGCAAACCAGTATGGCGAAGCGTACAAGAAAGTGCGGACGGCCAGCCCTCGAAACGCGCGCAGCCTAGCGCCGCGGCCCCGCCCCGCCCCCGCCCCCAGGTGCTGGCGACACCGCCCTGCCTTCAAACCCGCTCCTCGGCTGCCGCGTAAGACCCTGCTCTGGGGCTTCGGCCCCCGGTTGTCCCGCGCGGGCCGCTGGCCGGGCTCGAGCACCGTTCGCTCCGGACCCGCCTGCCGGCTCTCGGAAGCCGCCGAGGCGACCGGGGCGCTCGGCTGTCCCCCCGAAGGGTGGGGCGGGTGGCCCCCGGGTGAGCTTTGGACGGCTCCTGGACCGCGGCGGACGCGCGTGCGGGTCTCTGGGCAGAGCGGCGGTGCGAGGTTGCTTCTCTCCCGCAGCGCCCAGCGCCATGGCCCAGGTGAAGCAGACCGTGGAGCGAGCGAGAGCTGCTTTCGGCTCCGGCCGGTCGCGGGCGGTGGAGTTCAGGATCCAGCAGCTGAAGGCCCTGGAGCGCATGATCAAGGAGCAGGAGAGGGAAATCCTGTCGGCCATCAACGCAGACATCAAAAAGGTCCTTGCTCTTCGCGAGCCGCGTGCCATGCGCCCTCTCCGTGCAATGGGGTGTCATTCCCCGGCAAACGAGAGGCCTCGGCGCTTTTTAAGACGGGAGGCTTCGGCCTCCAGATATTTGTCTCGACCAGGGCTTTGCTGGCGAGACGCTTTAACATCCCGCTAGCGAGGCATCGCGGCACGGGGAGCCGAGCATCGCGCGTGCCGGTGGCTCGGTTCTGCTCGGCTGTCTTTTCTTTGGGGGCGGCCGACTAGCAGCCGGGCTCCTGCTGCGTGTCGTCCTTGGGCAGTTTCCCCTCCTGCGGCATTTGGTCTCGTGCTGTTTCTCCCGGGCGGCGAGCTGCACTTTTGCCTCGGCGCTCACCTCGAGCTGCCTCATTTCAGAACGAGTACAACGCCTACAGTCACGAGATCCTGGGGCTCCTGGGGGAGCTGGCCCTGATCACCGACAAGCTGCCATCGTGGGCTGCGCCCCAGCCTGTGGAGAAGACCATGCTGACGCTGATGGATGAGGCCTACATCCACCATGAGCCGCTGGGCGTGGTGCTGGTTATGGGGGCCTGGAACTACCCCTTCGTGCTGGTGATCCAGCCGCTGATAGGGGCTATTGCGGCAGGTACGAGGCAGCCCTGCCCCTGAGCTCTGTGGGCTTCTTCCTGCGGCCGTCCCCTCTCCTCTGAGGATGCTCAAGCAGGTAAGATCCTTGCCCTGATTTTGCGTCCCAGGAAATGCCGTGGTGATCAAGCCGTCGGAGTTGAGCGAGCACACGGGAAACCTCGTGGCCAAGCTGATCCCGCAGTATCTTGACCCGGTGAGTTGATCCTTCTGGGTCCCTGCAGTTGCCGGGCCAGGTGCTGCAATGCCAGCAAAAAAGGAGGCAGCCTTTGCCCTGCAGATTTGCTGTGAGGCAACTGGGAGCTAAAGCAAACAGGTGCAATGAGGGCGGTACTGGGAATAAGATAGTTCTGTGTGATAATCAGAGGTGAGCTCTGTGGAGGGATTAGGGCAGTGAAAAGAGGCTGGTTGCATTCAGGGCAGTCATGTGTGAGGGCGAGCGCTCCTCGGCCTTGTTGCACCGTCGAATCGGACAGGCGTCCCCTTCCCACACCGTTCCCTGCCGGCCCGCTGCGCAGCCATCCAGTTAGGACCTACGCCTCTGCTGGAAGCAACGGGAGCTCGGCAGGGCAGGTGCTGACTTCCCACAGCGTCAGCCAAAAGCATCGGCTTGCTTCCCCGCAGCGTGCACGCAGGGTTGCAGAGGAGTACAGCAGTTAGTGCCCGACAGCTGCTTGTGTGCTCGGCTTCGTGTGCTCCGAGCAAACAGTTCTGTTGCTACTGCCCTGCGGCAGCAGGGTAGCTTTAATTTCTGAAGTCAATAGCTTTGGGGATCAGAGCGTTGGAGTCATCATCAAGCACTTTTTGCTTGCGGCCCTAGTTATCGACATGGAAAGCACTGGCTGCCCAGGCACACTTCTGGTGGTTTTCCAAGCTCTCGCTAGAACAATAAAGCAGTAGGGCCTGTGTGTTCTGTCAAGCCTTATTCATTAGGAGACATGCTCTGCTGAGGTTTCAGTTCAAGGCAGCTGTCGATGCAAGTGGTGTCAGGACTGCCAAGAGCAGTGGTGGAGGACAGCGCAGCTCCAGGGTCATCCCAGCCTGGTTCTTAATCGGCAGGGGAGGGCACGTTGGGCGGGTTTTCACGCTCCTCTGACACGGGTGCCTTGCAGGGCTGGCAGGCGAGTGGTGAAGGCGGGGAGCTGTCCCTGGCTGCGTGTTCAGTCTGGTTTTGTCTGACCCAGTCGACAGACGGCGGCGGTTTGCCCATGTGCCACCCTCGGACGCTTCCCTTCCATGCAGTTACAGGCTTCTCCTTGGTGGGAGCGTAGGAACAGCCCTAGAGCCGGAGTCCGGGCAGCTCTGCCCTCTTACCTGCAGTTGGGTTTGTCAGCAAAAGGTGCTAGAAACCTCCCATGGGCAGAGTCTGGGCATGACATGCCCACGTAGGGTGTCACCAGGCTAGACCCTGCAGCACAGGGGTTTACGCCTGTGATGTCAGGAGGGCTCTTGCTGGTGCCAGCTAGCAACTGAGTGATTCTTCTCGAAGGTGGGCTGACCTTCCGTCACCCGGCCTGCTGGCAGCGCACAGGTTCATCTAGCTGGGACAGGAAGGAACAAACCCTTTCGCTCCAAGCGCAGCATTTCAGCTTACGGAGAACATAGGTGCAGGAGCATAGGTGATGGAGGCAGCAGCTGAACTCCTGCAGATGGCACGTGTCTGTGCCCGATGCCGGTGATTTCTGTGCTCGAGACGCTGCATGTGCCAATTCAGGCCCAACTGCAGGCTCTGGCTGTATAGGCCCCTCTCCTCCTTGCCAGGAGGTTTGAATGCAATAATCTTTCCAGCTTGGACACTCATGAGACTAACTGCTAACAGGCAAACTGCCTGCTTGCAAAAAACAAAAATACCCATTAGGTGTGGCCCAGATTCTGCCAGCTGCAGACGCTTCCTTGTCTGGGGCCAGTGCATTTTCCTGAGAGTCCAGGAAAGCCGGCTGCCAGCTGCATAGCCATCTCCCTGCGCGGAGCTGCCAAGGGAAAGGGTTCCTGCACACGTGTGCCATGTAGCAGTGGCAAACCAAAATGAGCCCATTGACACTCGCAGCTGTTCCTTTCTGCTTTGCAAGGAGCTGTACCAGGTGGTCAACGGCGGCATTCCCGAGACAACCGAGCTGCTGAAGCAGAGGTTCGATTACATCTTCTACACCGGGAATCCCGTAGTGGGCAAAATCGTCATGGAAGCTGCCGCCAAGCACCTCACCCCTGTTACGCTTGAGCTGGGGGGAAAGAGTCCTTGCTACATAGACAAGGACTGCGACATTGATGTTGCCTGCAGGTGAGACTCGCAGGTCGTCCTCCAAGGGTTCAGGTCCTGGAGAGGGAAGAAATCTGTGGGGAAGGTGTGCGGGGTGGAGGTGTATCGGAAGCTCGTGGTCCTCACTGTACCTCTTGTACGCTGTTTGCTCTCTGCCTTTTGGCAGAGCAGTAAGATTCCTGGAGACATAGACCCCAAACCCTTGCCAGCCCGTCGTCTTCACCTCGGGTAAAGCTGCACTTGCCTTTCCTTTCAGCGGGTTTGGCTGGCCGTTTCCTTCTTAAACAGCTGTTAGAGATTTGGTCTGAAGCTTCCTGAGGTGCGTGCCAGGAGCCCTGCTCAGCTGGGGATATAAACTGAGACTTCTCTTACTTGGCACTAAGGTTGTTAAAAAGGCAGACCGCTCCATAAGCAGGGCTGCGTGCAGGTTCAAGGCCGCAGCACTGGAGTCTTGTCACCTTATCAGCCCATGCAGCTTTCCCAGCTGTACTGCCAAACACAGGCCAAAGTCCACAGCTCCCTGGCGGCAGCCTGAGCACAGCCAGCCTGCCCGCACAAGCCAGGCAGCCCATTCCTCAAACCCTGAACAGCACCAAGCCAAGTGTTCACGAGGCGGGGCACCCCTCGACTCGGCTGTTCAGCTCGTATTCCCATCATCGACTTTCTCAGGAGTCCAGGCTGGGTTGTTTGGCTCTGGTGGAAAGGAAGCAAATTGTATTTGGTGCTCCTTGCTGGCCTGACCAAAAGCCCAGGCTCTTGCACGGGGGCCCCAAGTTGTGCTAACAGCAAAAATTGCCGAGTTCTGTAATGTCCCAGGGCACGAGTGGCTTGGGTCATGTGTCAGGAGTTATGTCTGCTGAAGGTTTCAGTCCTGGTCAGAGCCCAGCTTTTGAGTTTTCCTGAATTGGTAGATGGATCCTTCCTAGCCCAACCAGGGCAAGATCCTCTGCCAGCTCCCAGTTACGTGGCTGATATCTGTGCTGCTGACAATACTGAAACCGGAGCTTAAATGCTTCCTAACAGGCCTGAAAGACAGCAGCTTTGCAAGGCCAAAGCTGTGGCTGGCTGTCCCGTTCGGTGTCGGCCCTGGCTGCCAGTCACTGTATTTGCTTTGAGGTGGCTGCTGCTCAGCTGGTGGCTTTGGCCTGGGTGTTTTCCCTTCAAAGCAGAAGGCTGCAGGGTTCGTCTGCCCAGGGGCTGACGTAGCGGAGAGCTGGGCAGAAGTGACCCGTTGCTCCCTGACATCTGCAGACTTTTGGACCCCTGTCACTCTGAGCTGGATGATCTCCATCTCCACACGGGTCCTGGGGAGACCAGCGTGGCCTTCGTATGGCTTGCAAACCTGCAGGCACAGAGCGTTTCCGGGGCTCGGGCTCTTACAGGAAACGCCAGCCCTTTGCTCCCTGCCGAGGCAGCGTGGGAGGAGGTTTGTTCTGCGGTGCTTCATCAGCACTTTGGAAGGAGGCTCGGGGGTGCTGGGGGCTGCTAGCAAGCACCTCTCCCACTCCCAACCAAGTCGGCTGTTTCTGTGGGCAAATACCCCAGTAAACGGAGAAATCCTTCTCCTCCTCAGGCGCATAACATGGGGGAAGTACGCAAACTGTGGGCAAACCTGCATTGCCCCGGATTACGTCCTCTGCGACCAGGCCATCCAGAGCAGAGTGGTGGAGAACATCAAGACAACCCTGAAGGTGAGCTTTCAAGTTGCTTGTGCACTGGAAACCTGTGCGCTGTCCTCTGTTCCAGCAGCTGTCCCTGGGGCCTCCATGATTACGAACTTGTATTTCAGGCTCGAGAAGTTTTCCTACGGGGTTTTGTAACCTATTCCACCACTCCCAAGCCCTTGGCAGTGCTGAGTATTATCTGCTCCACAAGAGCAGTTCTTGCCACTCGTTCTTGCTGGTGCCAGCCCTGCTTACCCACGACGGCTGGGTTTCAGCGCTCTGTTGCTGCAGCAGTTTCCATAGACCGTAGCTCCCGCAGAGCACAGGGGTGGCTTTGTGGGAGACGCCACGGGTGTTTGGGAGTGAAAAGTGGTCCAGCCTGAGCAGTGGGGGGATTCTCCGCCTTTGTGGCAGCTCGTCAGCTGCCTGCGGCGATTGCCCAAGCGACGAGATCTTTCCAGCTTTGACTCTCTCTCGCCCCACAGGAATTCTACGGGGAAGACGTGAAAAATTCCTCAGATTATGAAAGGATCATCAACAAGCGCCACTTTAAAAGGGTGATGAGTCTGCTGGAAGGGCAGAAGATAGCACATGGAGGGGAGGCTGACGAGGCCACCTGCTTTATAGGTATTCTGTCTAGAAGGAGGGGCCGGTGGAAAGCTGCTAGCTGTGCGCCACAGCTGTCCTCCCTGCTTCGGCATTTGCTGGCATGCCCTTCCAGCTCTTGGGCTTTGCGGGGAGTCCAGTGAGCGCTTACGGGTAGGCAGGCGGTTCATCTGCAGGAAAAGGCTTCTGCAGCCAAATGCATGGGCCATTAGTCTGACCTGGTACGGCACTGCTTATGTCCTTGTAACTCTCAGAGGAGAGGACTTTGTGGAGGCCTTTTAAATCTTCATTTTCCTCAAGGATAAAGTATCAGGGAGCTGCTAAATACCAGCGTAAGTCCCCCCATCTATTCTGGCCCATCCTTTGGACTCCTCAGGCTTTCACGTGGTTGAACGTAGTGGTACCAGTTTGAAAGGGACCTTGGGGCAGGAAGCTTCTGCCTTGGCTGCGTGGATGGTAGACGCACACCAGTGCAGATCTTCCGCCTTTCCTAAGAGGGACCAGAGCAGGAGTCGGAGAGCAGACCTGGACCTGGCTTGCCGGGTGATCTTAGCTCGGTTACTTGACTTGCCCCAAATGACATGTGCCCTGCGGGGGGGCGAGATGCCAGTGCTCTGCTGCAGACCATCTCCGTGCCATGGTCCCCCTGACTTGCTGTCCTGTACACTGCAGCTCCAACGATACTCACCAGCGTGAACCCGGAATCCAAGATCATGCAGGAGGAGATTTTTGGGCCTGTCCTTCCCATCGTGACTGTGAAGAATGTGGATGAGGCCATTCAGTTCATAAATCAGCGGGAGAAACCGCTCGCCTTGTATGTATTTTCCAATGACAAAAAGGTAGGTTTGTTCCCCACTTGGGAGGTAACCTCTCTTGCTTGCTTTTAAGTGCTGTGCCTCATTCCCTTCTCCCCTTGTCCCCCCTGGCATCAACATGCGTTTGACTTTCACTGGTGCTAACCGCCGGCTCTTGCACTATGTGTTACGAGATACTTTGAAAGCTTTTGCAAACTCCCACACACTTCTTGAGGGCAGTAAGATTGAAGTGACGTCCTGTGGCTCTCAGCCCATCCCCCACCCACACGTGGAAGCGCAGCAGGGAGGGGAGGGTGACTTAGACATGTGGCTCAGGCCTGTTTACACGCGGATCGAAAGTGTGTTATGCAAGAACCTGCTGCTTGGCAGAGGAGCAGAGACCAAAGTGCCAGTTGAGCAATGCCTGGTTGATAACAAGCAGGTTGCGTTTATGGGTAACGTGACTGGGCGAATCGTGCTTCTGGGTGGCTGAAGGTCCCAGGCAGTACCGTGCTGTCCTGCTCAGTAGGCACGCTGCTGCGAGGCAGGGCACCACCAAACCGAAGCACGAGGCCAGTGTCTGGGGAGCTGACTCCAGCAGGGCTCAGCTGCTGGGTGCCGTACCAGTAACTTTAGAGAGTGGGCACGTCTGCAGTGGAGACAACTGGGTCTAGAGTCTTTCTAGTCCTGCAACAGGGAAGACCCGGGTGTGAGCTTAGCTACTATGCGTGCAAAGCGCTACAGCACCCAGAGGAGGCTGGTGATCAGGCAGCTGAAGCCTGAGCACACAGGCCTTTCCAGCACAGACGTTCTCAGCATCACGCCTGGCCCTGAAGTTTGTGCCGCGGGGATGTTTCCCGAGTACGCCTGCCTAGGCAACACTAGGCCACAGAGAGGGAGTGTGAGGGGCATCACCCTTGATCAGCACGTGGAGGCTGTGCTCGAAGCTTGTCCTGGGTTGGTCTGGGGTTTCTGTGACATCTCTGTCATCCGCTAGCTGATCAAACGGGTGATTGCGGAGACCTCCAGCGGTGGCGTGACGGCGAACGATGTCATCATGCATTACTCCCTCCCAAGCCTGCCCTTCGGCGGAGTCGGTGAGTCCCTTCCGGCTTCTGGTGCTCGGGTGCCCACCCGGAGCCTGCCACTGTGTGCAGAGCTTTCCTGCACAGAAACGTGGGGCTATGCTCTCTGCAGCAGGCTCTGTCTGTGCAGAAGGAGTTATGGGGCCACCTCCCTGCCCTAGAAACACCTCTCCCAGGGCCAGGCAATGACTAAGACTCCAGGGCTCTTCAGCCCGTGCAGGAAGTGCCTGGTAGGGGCTCTAGTCATGCTGGGGGCTTTGTGATGTAGGACCCAGACTGGGGCCCTCCAAGCACCTGACACAGGGCAAGTCACTCTGGCTACGGGCTTTCCCTTCGGCCCCCTCTTTGTCCTTGTGCTGCCTGTTTGCTCCCCCGGCCCAGCCAGCGTCATGCTAACTAACGTGCGTTGCTCTTAGGGACCAGCGGGATGGGTGCTTACCATGGCAGGCACAGCTTTGAGACCTTCTCCCATCGCCGCGCCTGCCTGATCAAGTCGCTGGGCATGGAAGGCGCGAACAAACTCCGATACCCACCCAGCAGCCAGAAGAAAGTGGACTGGGCAAAGTTCTTCCTGTTGAAGAAGTTTAACAAAGGCAAAATTGGCCTGATCATCGTGGCGCTGCTGGGGGTCCTGGCAGCCCTCGTAGTCAAGGTAAGCCTGGAGATGGGGATGTCGTCCGTGCAACAGCATGTTTCATGGGAGGGCTCATTTCTGAGCTCTTGTTAACCACGTGCTCACCTGTCTTCCAGCCACAGCCCTTCCATGGGGGCTGCTCTGTTCTTACCCTCCCCTGGGAAACTGGTCTGAGCCAGCTGGAAGCACTAGTCTGCCTGTCTTCCACTTGGGCAACCAGGCACCATGGTGTTAATGGGGCTGGGCTGGTTCTTGGGGCGGGTTGAGTCTGCACCACTTGCTGCTCTGTGCCGCCTGACGTGCATGAGGAGGATGGTTCTCCCCTGGAGGGGGCAGCTGGGACCTGGCACAACAGGACCCGCCCAAGCTTGGGGAAGCAGGTGGCACACGCTGCTTCCACAACTCGTCCTGTGTGAGTTGGTTTTGGCAGTGGGGTTTGGCTGCCTTCCTCCTCATTCAGGTAGCATCCAGGGGCTTGCAGGCCTGCCTAGGAGGCAGCGGGGCAGGCTGGAAGGCAGGTGCATGGCTAGAGGGCAGGCCAGAGTAGGGTCCCTGTCCCTGGCTGTGCCACAGATATCCCAGGGTCCCACAGGGTATTGCTTCTTCTCTGTGCCTCCATCTCCTTTGCATAAGGCAAGGGGCAGGCTGCAAGGGGCAGGGTACGGCTCTTCCCAGGCTCAGGTCAGTAAGAAGGGAGCAGCTGGCAGATGCCCACACATCCCTGCCATGGCTTCCTCCGCATCTTCCCTGCCACGGCCGGGGCGAGAGCTGTGGCTGGGAGGACACCGGTAGAGCAGGTGCTGCCGTAGGAAGATGGGCCCAGCTCTACCCTGCTGGGGAGCCTGTCTCTGGGTGGCCAGTCCTGGGGGCTGCCAAGGGCAGGTGGAAGAGCAGCTCTTGGCAGGCAGGAGGCAGCTGGCCCCGTGAGAGGTCTCAGCCCGGTCTGTAGTAGCTGGAGATCGAAGCCTCATTCCCCTCCCACAGCTTTACCCCAGATGGGTGCAAGGTCCCTCCAGACTGATCGTGCCAGTCCTGTGGCCAACCCCGCCTCTGTCCCTCACCCCTCTGCACATCTCCTTGCGCTCAGGGTACTTAGCTGCATTTCCCAATGCTTTGGGTTTTCCCAGAATCACCAGCCCCTGCTGAGGAGAAAAGCCCTCTTGGCTGTGCTGGCAGGTCAAAGACTGGCCCAGCTCTGTAAGTGCCGATGAGCAGTGGGGTTTAAAATCCAGCCATTCCCGTGAGCAAGGTAGGATTGTGTGCTGTGTGTGCACAGGCCTGGTTGGAGATGGGGCAGGGAGTGCCGGGCTGGCGTCCAGCGCTGCTGGCTTTGCTCTGGGGCATCATTCGGAGGTGTCGGCCCTGCAGCACGCAGCGTTTGTGCTGTGGGCTCTGTACGACCTTCCGAGCAAAGCATGGCCAGCAGAGCTCGTGCCCCGCAGGCCAGGACAAACGGGTCTCTTCTTGCGCTGTATCCAGGAGGGAAAGAGGAACCTGCCTCTGCCCGTGGAGCAGGGATTGATCCCCTCTTGGCTGGTTGCAGAGCTGTTCCCCTTCCCTTTGTCTTCACAGATGGCTCGCTAATAAGAGACCCGACAGGCTGGCTGTGGCCACATGCTTGCCCTGGACCCTCAGCACCTGCTTCCCGTATCCGTGTCTTTTTGCTTACAAGGTTCTTCCTCTCTCTGTGAGATGTCAAGCACACAAAGTATAAATGCACTAATCAATGCCAGGGGGCCCAGATGCTCATTCGGACACTGCTGGGCAGAAACGCTGGATCATGCCATTGGCAAGGAGGTAAAGGAGAATGGCCAAGCAGGAAACGGCAGCTCCTCCCGGGCTTCTGACATAGCTGCAAAGACCTCGCCTTCTGCTTGTGCCCGTGTCCGAATGCCAGCTCCTGAACTGCTCGGCTCTGAGCGACCAGCAGTTGGATTTCGAACTCGGTTTTGCGAGCTGTCTCGGGTCAGACGTGCTGCCCCCTCCCTCCCTCCCAAAAGGAGAAAATCGGGACCTCGGCGATCTTAATTGAAAGAGCAAACAAAGCAAGAGCAGCAGTGCCTTCCTTAGCCGCAGGAGCAGCCAGGGGCCAAGTAGCTTCTTTGCTCTTTCTTTCTGAGATCTCACAACCCTCGTGTTCTCAGAGTTAGTCGGACACGTGCTCCACTCCCAGTGGGGTAGATTTCCACCGGCGTTAAAGGCCAGTTCCAAATGAATGTGCGCGGAGGCTCCTGCTTGCTGCCTTCGCTTCCCCCGTCACCTTTCAGACGAGTGCGTGCCGCGCGTGGCCCTGCGAGTCAGTCCGGCTGCGGGTGCCGCAGCGAAAGGTTCATGACAGCTTGTGGGGAGTTCCCCGCGTTGTTGCGAGAGACTGTGATCCCCTGCAGTCCTGCACTCGCAGGTGGCAACGCTACGGAGGAGTTGCGCCACGCGCATTTCCACGTGCTGCTGGAGAGACCCTGGAAGGCACGACTGGTCGCCTCTGACTGCAATACCGCGAGCCCGGTCCAGCGGAAGAGAGAGGTGTGGGACAAAGATGGGCATGCTGGGTCCCAACTTTCTAAACGAGCTTTTTTTTTTTTCCTTACTAAAAAGCAACAGGAGACCTGACGTGTTACTATGAAAGAAGCGATTGTAGAAAGCCATTGGCCTCATCCCCCGAGATGAGTTATGCTCAGTGAAACCTGCCTGCCAAGCCAGGTATGAGAAATAGTTTATTTAGCGTTTGCAAAATCTAAGTGACAAGAGTGAACGTGTTTTATTGGCTCAACAGAGGAGATGGCAGAGAGCCAGAGGCCTGGCTGCCGCTCAGCTCTGCCACCGCCTTGCTTGGGCAAGCTGCTGCTGGTCGCCCGCCTGTAGACAGGAGCGAGGTTATCCGCTCCGACCCCCACAAGCACCGTTAAGGATCATGGAGAAATTGGGCTGGAAGGGACCCCAGAAGGTCTCCTAGTCTGGTCCCTTGGGTCAGCCCCCTTCCTGGGGCAGGATCTTTCCCTATTTAAGCCCTGCCATATAAGAGGGCAAGTTTTATGACTACCTCCCCGCCCCTCGGGGCTTAAGTTGAATTCATTTCTTTAGCCCCCTCGGAGCCTGGCAGGGAGGGAGCCGGTCGAGGAAATTCTACTTTTGAAACGCTGAGGCTCAGATCTGCACGTCCTTGTCTGCCTCCACACGTGCGGAGGCCTGCACTGACGCCCTGCTGCGGAGCAGCCCTGCAAGCTGGTGTCTAAGCTTGCGGGGCCAAGACCCCAGGCAGGCCCTGAAGTGAGCTGCAAACCAACGGCGCTGCAGGCAGGCAGGAGCTTGGAGGCTGGGTTTATTCAGCGCTAAACAGCGGGTTGTTGCTGCACCAGTGTGGGACGGTGCAGTTAGTGCCGCCCCACATCTTGCCGCAAAGTCTGGGTGGTGACAGGGCTCGCCGCCCTGGCTGTGTCCGCTCGGGTGTTGCCAGCGGTTGGATCAGGTCCCCATTCACGGCGGGCAGACAGGCCCCTGGACAGCAGCTCCTAGCTCAGGTCGGGTGCCATCT
>JAGPOW010002118.1:15502966-15514145 GCA_030014935.1 Caiman crocodilus | reverse complement strand
GGGGGGGGACAGGGACACCATCCAGGTCTGCTCAGCGAGGCACGCCGGCACTAGGAGACCTCCGTGGGAGCAGAGACGGGAGAGGGCGTTTGCACGGGACTCTGCCAGCTCACCTGCCAGGAAGCTCCCGATCTCGAAGGTCCACCACTCAATGCACATCATAAGCATGCTGGGCACGGCCAACTGCATGAAGGAGCCCCACTCCAGCAGACACTCCCAGGTCCAGCCTGTAGCAAGGCAGCAGTCAGTCAGGAGGAGGCGGGAGCCTCTCCTGACCCACACAGGATGCCGTGAGCTGTAGCAGGGCGCCGCCTGCAGAAACCATGGCACAAGGCAGCATCCCAGGGGCCAAAGCCCAGCCCTGTCGGCCGGCCGTGCATGCAAGATGGCCAAGAACGAGCTTGCATCCTAGGTCAGGCTTGAGCTAAGGCACCACCCGTATCCTAAGCACTTAGGATTTGTCTCATTCGGGGAGACGGGCTGCTACCTGAGGATATCCTCTGTATCCATGCTACAGGGCTGGATCCTACTAAGCCAGTGCCTGGGCATCCCCCCATCACAGGATCAGCCAAGTCACGTAGGAACTGGACGGAGACATACTCTACCTCCCCAGGTCCGCGCGTGGATTTTCCTCCACCGCATGTACAAGAAGAGGAGAATCATCTGGGTGTACCGAGAAACCGTGTGGGCCCAGGCGGAGCCCCTGCCGGGAGAAACGGGTCGGTCACACGCGCACTTCCCTTGCACTGTAGAAGAGCGGCCGCGGGCCTGGGTCTGACAAGCCCCCGGATCTCTGCTAAACCTCGCGGAGTGGCTACCCTGGCTCTGCCTGCTCACACTTACACCACTCCCAGCTTCATCGCGTACAGGAACAGGGCGTTCATGCCCACGTTGAGGATATTGGCTGCGACCCCCGTCACCACCTGTGGCAAGATGATGGCCTGAAAACAAAGGCGAGAGTGCCTTAGGAGGCACTTCCCCGGCAGCACAGCCAGACGCAGCCCCTTGGCCAGGAAGGAACCGGGCGCTGCCCCCAATGGCTAGTCTCGGGAAATCAAGCCTCCAGGAGAAGGCCAGGCAGGGGATTAATCTCTGCTCCGGCAGACTTTCCATTCAGCTCCAGCACGGCACCAAAATGCACGTTAGCGTGAGTGTCTATAGGCAGGGGTGGGGGTGTCTGGGTTTCCCATCACCCTCTCCAGGCCGCGCACTGGGCCGCCTCGTTTCGGCAGCCAAAGAGATCCACAGCCCAAATAATCCCACGCTACCTGGCTTTGCAGATATCGCGTCTGCAGCTGGTACATAAACGCCGCCTGGAAAACAGTCGGATGACATCTCATTAGAGCTGCCTCAACCATGCGCGGGTCTCCCCGTAGCGTGCGTCTTGCCGTCCCCAGGCAAAGTCCTGGGGAAACCACGGGCGACCAGGTGCAGCAGCCAGTTAGTTTTACTGTCAGAGCTGCCCCCAGCCCTCGGGCTCCCTGCCTGCACTGGACAAAGCAGCACCAGGAGCTTGCTACTCCGAGGCTTGTTTTGTTCGCTAGCAACCGCTGGCTGAGCCCGTGACATTAGGAATGAAAAGCAAAGCGCTGAACGGTCGCCAGATACCAGCGCGCAATGGCAATTAGAGGGGCTAGAAGGGCGGCTGCATGTTGGGCGCTGTAGCTTCTGGCAGGCGGCATCGAGATTAAATGTCATCGTATACAGAGCAATGGCATCCTCGCGTTACCCCGAGACAAAGGCAGCGTAACCTTAGTGGCCACTTACAGGAAGAGCTGGGATGAAGATCATCACATAAACCTGGGTTAACCTGGAAAAAAGAAATAGCAGTATGATCCCACCCAATGAATAATACAGTAATGGAAGAGCCAAACCAAGCACATCGGCTGTCAAGAATCCACTTGGCCTCAAATGAAGGGCATTTCTCAGCCGCACCCTCAATCCCTGCCTGGGGGGACGTGGAGGGGATAGATGTTGTAGGCAAGAGCCTCAGAAATTAAGCCCGTGGGGGGCTCTCTCAGTACGGCGCTGGAGCAAATCTTTAGCAATCGCCATCCTCTTCATAGGGTGCGTGCCGCACAGCGCGCTCTCCCTCGCCTCTCTGGTCCACCAGCCTGACTCGGTCACGACTCATGGCCCCGAGGGACCAAAGGCAGATGGTGGGGCATGAAGTCCTGGTCAGCTCTTAGCTTCTGCTAGGGACTTAATAGTGGCTCTTTAACACCTAACGCTGCTCCCGCTGCCTGCTCTTGGCTCACAGGGTCTCCTGCAGGCCTAGTGGGGACGCTTCGGTCCCAGACGGCCCCGGCGTCTGCACTAGAAGGGACCGAATCAGAGCAGGCCTGGGAGATGGGATCTGCTGCCAGACCTGGAGACGTCTGGGTCCTGTTTGAAGAGGAGCAGGATCTTCTCGGTGTTGATGAAGATAGCCCAGCAGGGGAAGCAGCAGAGCAAGAGGATGAGGATGCCGCGCTGCAGGATGGTGCCCACGTGCTTCAAGTTCTTGCTGCCATACGTCTGGGGAAGAAGAGACACGAGTTACCCGCGGCACTTACGCAGCGGCTTTGCGCTCTGGTCAGCAGGAAGCAACGGCAGGCGATTAAAGAGGGCAAAGTGAATGGGGTCAAGGCGGCACGTGACTTTCTGGCACGCCCTCCCCTGGGTACGATATGGCCAGTCAGCTTTCCTTTTCCCCTCCCCAGGTCCAGGTCCAGGTCCGGGCAGTGGTGGAGAGGAGCAGAGACAAAGGGGCTCACAGGGCAAGGTCCTGCCGCCTGGCCAAGCCAAGGTCCGCATCCAAATAGGAGGGTCGGATGCTGATGAATTCAGTTCTTGGCCTTCTTACCCCGAGACAGAGCTCGCCAGGCTCGAGACCCAAGGGCAGGAGAAAGAAGGGAAGCCACAGGACTGTCACCTACCTGCGACATGAGGGTGTCGCATGCTGAGGATAGGCCAGAGCCGATGGAGATGCCGGTGACGTTGATGACCTGGAAAAGAAACGTGAAGGGAGGGAAGTAACTCGAGGAGAGGAAAGCCAGCCATCTGCAGCGGTGTGTGGGCGTGTGTGGCCACTGGGTGACACTGCCGAGCTGGTCTCAGTGCCTGGAAGTGCCCCCCGCCCCCAAGTAATGTCCATTAAGGCCACTTTGTATAGCATCTCCCCCCTCTTCCACGTCAAAGTTCCCATCGTCTAACGTAGCAGAGGCTGCGAGAGGACTGACTCTGCACCCCCCGCTGTTCTGGCAGGGCTCCATAAAGGACACGGTGGCGCGACTTGAAGTTGGAGGGAACAGAGTTTGGGATAAACACCTAACCTGGCTCCCCACCACCACCGTTCTACCCTCCGCGGTATCAGCGGCTGGAGCGCCCAGCAGCAGCATCGGCGGTAAGGTCCTACTCCAGGAGACGACACGCGGGGTTAGCGTTACACCCAACGGTGCTCCCGGGTGCGCCGAGTTACAGCTCCAGCATTCAAAGCAACAGAACGATACGTACGGTCACGGCGAGCGTCACGGCGTCCAGCTCGGCTTTCCCCAGATGGCCACAGAATATGGAGCTGACCACGCCGATGAGAAGGACCAGGAGCTGGGCCAGGAACTGGGAGGGAAACGGAAGGAAATGTGAGGGGGGATAACCGTGCTGGAGCAAGGCCGGCACGGCCAGGAAGACTGATGCATCAGGAGCTCCAGGTTCAGGTTTTGGGTTCAAGATGGTTTTTGGCAAGGGGGATGGCTCTGGCTTTCCCTCTAGCTTGCTCCTCCGGCCTTTTGGCTACGGGTAAGTGAGACCAGGCGGCATTCAAGCCCCAAACCCTCCAAGGAGAGAGGCCTGCCGTGGATCTGGGAGTATCTGAAGCACCTGGGAGGCAGGATACTTGCCGGCGGTAGCGCCACACAGACCAGAATGACTGAGCTCTGCTCCGTCAAGAGACTTTGGCTCCGATTCGGCCTCAAACACGACATTTCAAAAAACTGAACATCAAAAACGCAGTTTCAGGCAGGCCCCAGCTCCGAGACGGGTTTTGCTGGATGTTGTACAAACTTACCCGGAGTCTTGGGGGCAGGGTCCGGTTCTCCCCGTCTTAACAGGCAAAAGGAAGCACTGACCCCTTCCTCCCCCCCTTTTCTTTTCTTGTTGCAGTGGGTTACATTGAACAGGAACAAAGCTTTTGGTTTGTTTGGGGGTTTTTTGGGGGGAAACACAGCTGCTCTGGAGTTATTCTGGCAGTCTGACATGCAAACGAACGCTCAAGTGCGGACAAGTCCTATGGGCCTGCAACAAGGGGCATGCAGCGGCAGCTGCCAAGCGGGCCAGGTAAGGGCAGACTTTGGAGTCACAAGGGTGTTAGCAAAGGGAAAGGAATGAGGAAGCACGTGAGGGACATTACCCGGGGAGAAGCAGCCTTGGCATTCCCATGATGACCATTTAAAATGGATCCAGTAAGGAGTCTGGCGCTCCGTGCTAAGTTTAGCCTCCTCCTTTGCAGCCGGCAGTTGCCACTGAGCTCCAGCTGCTACCACCGAGCAATAAACGCCGAACGCACGCGTGCACGCAAACGGCTGGCAGCCCGGAGCCCGGTCCCTGGCACGGCTGCACCGGCAGCCACGGGCTGAATGTCTGCCGTGGTCCAAGCAAGCAGCGTGCCAGCCCTTCTCCTGCCGCGACACACTGAGCCCGAGTTTGACCTTTGGACGCAGCAGTAACCCGAACTATGATTTTTCTTTCCCTTCTCCAATTATGAGCCTCGAAACGGTGCCCTGGAAGGGGGGCATTAGGCAGCCCCCGGAGCAAACCGCCGCGACCCATGTCCGAGTGCCACCGCCCCAACACGAACCGGAGCGGGCCAGCCCCGCTCTTCCAAGTCGCACCGATGAGTGCCCCCCGGTTGCTCTGGGGGGAAGGGTGCCTGTCACCGTCATCCCCACCCCCATTAATGGGGGTTAATTAGCCCCTGCCTGCTCCATCCTGCCGTCCTAGGGAAGGGGGCCAGGCCTCTTTTGGAGAGGGAGCCCCGGGCGGGTTTCTTTCAGAGCGTGCTCAGGGGAAGGGACGGGACGGGACGGGGCGGGGGAGGGCACCAACGCGGGGCCGCTGCCGCTGCCCTCCCGCCCTCCCTCGGGCGCCCCGGCCCCGCTCACCACGGGCCCCGCGATCCTGCCCAGCTCGCGGCTCTCCCGCCAGGCGCCCGGCGGCACGAGGCGGCGCAGCGCCCGCGCCCCTCCGGCCATGCTCCGCCCGCACGTGCGCGCCGGCCCGCCGCGGCAGCAACGCGTGTGCGCGCGCCTGTTGCAACACCGGCCGCGAAACAGCCCCGCAGCGGGGCCGCCCGCGCTCGGGCAGGTCCGCGCCCGCCCTGGAGCTGGCCCCGCGCTCCTGGGGCTGGCACGCCGCTTGCCAGGAGTTCACGTAAGTGGTCCGGCCTCTTGCAGCTGATTTCGGCAGCTGGGCTGCGCTTCCCTAATCAAGCCGGCTGCCCTCGCTCCAGGAGGCTGCTGCTGCTGCTGGAGACATTGGGCTTCCTCTAATTTACGCCGCTGCACACGCAGGACTTGACCTCTTGCCAGCAGACCTGACGTCTGACCGCTTTCCCCCCGCCCGCAGGATCCGTGTGCTGAGCCGCAGCCAGGATCCCGTTAGAAAAACTAAAACCCGCCACCGTACGGCATCTGGAACCCTCCAGATTAAGAGCTGCCACATGAGAGGACTGTCCGGAGACAATAGGTTTATGGCAGACGCGTAACTGTTTGGAGAGCGCCCCTTTCTCTGGAGGGGCCCTGATGCTGGCTGGCATCCAGAGGCCGTGAAAAACCCCCTTCCCGTTGCACTAGGTTTTGCAGCTTGGGCTAGCGCACAGTCCCACAGTAAAGAGCCTTTGGGGGATCAAGCTGGTTTTGATTTAAGCAACAACGAGTCCCTGGAACGGGCATGGAGCCTATCCCCAGGTTTTGGAGCCTGTCGACATGGGGGAATAAGCAGGATGGCTTTCTGTATACACGCTCTCTTGTGAAACGGAAGCTGCTGCAGTCTGGGATCATCACGGCTAGCACAAAACAGGTCTCTCCTTCCAGAACGGGGACACGCGAGTTGCTCCGATCATTTTCCCCATGCAGGCGTCTTGGGGTTCACTCTGAGGGACACAGCACAGACTTGTCATTGCTTCACAGCTGCCTCCTCTTCCCAGACACGGGCCAAAAAGTGCCGTCGGGCATGTTGCACTGGATGTGAACGTATGCGCCATGCAAAAGTTGGATTAGGGGCCAACAGTTGCCCAGCTGCGAGGAAAGTTTTGCAGCTTGCTTGAAATACTAGGGGAGAGGGAGAAATGGGTGGAAAAGAAGACGGAAAAGGAAACTGGAAAGAAATGGGCAATAATACGGAGAGGCTGTTGCAGGAAGCTTATCTGAGGTCCACCTCGTGCCCTCTGCTGCGCCAGCCAGTCCACCAAATGGGAGAACGGGTAAGTAAATGGGAAGGGTTAGAAGATCATTTGTGCTCACTCCCTGTTGAAGCTGGCCCTTGAAAATGAGACAGGTAGGGAAGAGGAGCCAAATTTCAGAATCAGAACATCTGGAAGAAAGGGTTTTAGAGAACCTAATAACGGAGGCATTTGCAAAGGAAGGAAAATTAGTCCGGTGGAAAACGTCAGCACAAAAAAAGCACTCAAAAGAAGATGAATTGAGATTCGGAAGGAAGAGCAGGAACTAGGAAGACTGAAGGGAGCGGATGACAAAGAACAGAGGCAGTGGCCTGACTTTCAAAGAGGCAGAGGGCCCCGGGCTGCCTGGAAGTCCCATGAGAAATTTCTCATCTAAATTTGCATCTACAGTCCTTGCAATTTGTGTGTGCTGTTGAACGCTCACTAGCTCACTGGGGTACATCTGCAGACGCGCAGGTACAATGTTGGCATAGAGATTGGGCCAGCAGCTGCATGCGTGTGTTTAACACGTGGGCCTGGACTTCAGCCTTTTGTCAAAACTGGAACCAGCAAGGATTTTTCCCCTCTTTGTTAGATGCATTGAAAGCTTTCGCCCAGCTCTCTCTCATCCTGTGGTGATTGAGCCATTTCTACTTAAAAGCAACCTTCAACTGTTGTTTTGGAGGTGATTAGTTTATTTGACGTGCCTGAACTGATATGGATAAATCACGTCTTTCACCTTCCTTTTCCTTGGCAGAAACAATAAAGCAGCAACAAGTATACACTTTCTATGCAGCCCAGAATGGACAATTCAAACCCTATTTGCAGTGCCTGCTTGCACTTCAACATCAGTCATCTAAGACTGGAGACTCGATGTCTTGAACCCTGATCTTGCAGTCAAGTCTATGCAGGTAGAGCCCTGCAGCCACGAGGTACCCCGTTCTTGCTAGCCCAGGCATCCCTACTTGTATGGATGTGGTTGCAGGATCAGGGCCTGGGCGTCAATACTGTTATGCAGCTTCATATGCAGCTTGCCCACCAGCTACCTCTCTGGAGCATCTATCCACGCTGCTGGATAGATGCACGTACCACATCAGTGTAGCTGCACAGTGGCCAGTATTGCATCCTGAGCTAGTGCACTGCCAGAGACTCAGCCTCATGCATGGATCCGCTGGTCTTAATCCCAGCATTTCCTTCTCTATGGTGACTGCTTGCTCACAAGCACAGTTAGAAAGCAAAAGGCAGGTTTAAGATACTGATCTGCATTTTGGGGAGCTTTTGAGGGAGGCTTTCTTGTGGTTGGGAGATTTTTTTATTAATTTTGTTTGGCAACAAGACATTTGGGTGCTTATCTTGCTGGGATCCTGTGACCCCAGCTGACGTCCTGCCCCTGGGGCAGGGGGCTGGACTCGACGGTCTTCCGAGGTCCCTTCCGGCCCGAATGTCTATGAAATCTATGAAAAAGCCCCAGTCTTGCTGGCACTTGGAAAGCCAGGTCTCCAGCGACCAGGAAACGGCTACCGTCTCCTAGAGACAAAGGTGGCCTGGGGCCTCAAAGTTCATAGTCTAATCTCCGGAGAGGGTGGGGTTGCTCGCCTCGTGCAGTTGGTTTGGGGCCCGTCTGCAAACGCAAGATAATCAGACGGTCACTTACAAATATTTACATCCTGATAATTGAGATTCAGTGACCTGTCCCCTCCCTCAGCCACCAAGGGGTCTCGACTGCCTGCTCCTCTCCCCTTCTCCTTAGCCTCCACCTAGCTGCCTACCTGCCACACCCCCTTCTCCCCATTTTGGGTGGCTCCTGGCACAACTGGTCTGAGGCTTGTGCAAAACGTAGGTGTGAAAGAGCCCGAGAAGGACGTGCTGGCAAGCTCACCTTGGGCGGCGACTCCTTTTTCAGTGCAGGTATGAAACGTATGGTTATATTCATGCTATTTTCCAGCCCCGTCTCCACTCAGCTGCTGTCCGTGGCCGCTAGATGTCACTTGAACCTCATTAACTGTACCGATAACTTCCTATTCCCAGTACTTATTTATTTATTTTACCCTAGGACACCTTCCCTGGTTTGAACAGGACACCGTCAACTTGACGTTCACCCCTCTCTGAGACCGTCGTTCCAGCTAACGGCCCCGGTCACCAGCACTGAAAAGACTTAGCGAGAGCTGGGGAAAACGAGAAATGACTTCTGCTTTTCTTCTGGTTTGTTTGACAGCGCTTTGTCCAATTTTATTTCGTTCATTCCCTCGGGCACTTTCTTAAGCAGTCAGCTTCTTTCTTGTTCTTACGAAAACCTCTGCAAAGACTTATTTAAGTGGAGTTTTTGTTTGAAAGAAAAAACATTGTGGCGCATAAAGAAAATGAGGCTGGGGATTTTTCAGATTCATTTGAAAAACTCAAGCTGACAGTGTCCCTTTAAGAACAGGAAATGAGTGCATTTAGAAGTCTTTGTTGGCTTCCTGCCTGTTCCACCCTTCTCTGCCGGTGCAGATTAGTGACGTCTGTTCTGATCGTGCCGGGAGCACTGTGGGCTGTGCCCACTGTGGCACTGGTGTAACTGTGCTCGTGCGAATCGTCCTACTAGAGTCAGTCCCTTTGCTCGCACCTTTGCAAAGTTACCGTCTCCAGTAGTCTTAACTGTATCTGTGCGAGTGAGGAAACCGCTGCCCTGTCTCTGCAGCGCACCAACCTGATTCACTGAGCACAGGGCTCAAAATAATTGACGGCGATCAAAAAACCTCCCCATTTCTCCTTCTTACGCAGAACATTGTCAGGGGCTTTGGGGTGGTGACTGAAAAGCAGATTTCCTGCCCTGAAGAGTCCCACTCCCACGGTCAGGTAGACAGCAGAGCTAATGCATACAAGACAAAACACATCTCCTTTGAATCACCTCTGGGGAGCAAGTCTTGGCAGAAGACAAGCAAGGTGGTGATGCTGTAATAACAAGCATGAGAATAATCATCTTATTTAAAAAGACACCCCCTCCTCCCCCGGAGGCGTTCAGCGATTTAAAGTATAACTGAGAGCAGCAACAGTACGCAGCCGAATGACCAGCAGACTAACAACGTGTCCCTACTTTAGGGAAGTTCTTCGCAGCAGCTGGCAATTGGAAACTACCCGTTTCGGGGGCTTGTTAGAAGTGGAAAGGGATAAAGCTGTGAAACGTGTGTCTGTGCTCCTCTCACACAGCCTAGGAGCTGAAATGATTAAAACCGGGAGACAAAAAAATTTGGGCGCTCAAGCCTTATTTTGGGCTGGATTTGGCGAATGCTTACACACCTGCTTACACTTGCTCAGCTGAATCATCCCAGTGAAGTCAGCGGGGCCGTTCCCATGCTTATGCGTCCGGCTGGTGAGACCTGGGTGACCGCTGCGGTGCTGACGGCCTGCGAAGCGCGTTTCTTAATGTGGTTTGAGGGTGCGACGGAAAATGTGTGATACCGGACGTATGTATCTCTCTCTCTATATATACCTGTATACACACACATCTGCTATCATATATGTGTGTGTGTATACCTACATGTATATTTTTAAAAAAAGTAGGATCGGAGTCCTCGTAAGCTTTAATGAGCAAGTGGATCGGGCAAGGGCAGGCCCTGCTCCAGACCCCTAGCAAAGGCTGCGCTCGGTCTGCTTGTCTCGAGATAGGCACCTGGCTGCGAGGGCAGGGACGTTGCGGCCGGGGGCTGTGGCACCACCGCCTGCGCGCCACTAGCTACAGAAGCGGGGAGGCCTTTGTCTCGCGGGTAGCCCAGTGGGCTGTCAGGCCCCAGCATGCTTTCGTCTTCGGGGAAGATGCTCAGCTGCGGAGACGGCGCCGAGGACCTGGCACGCGGTCCGCGTCCCGCAGCGAGCGCTCCAGCTGCTCAGGGATCCGCCTGTGAAGCAAACCGTTTGGGACGTCCAGCCTGCGTGTCCCTGTTTCCGTGTTGTTTCCGCTCGTGCTGCTGCCAGACGGACGGCGGAGCCGCGCGGCGGGGTCAGCTCCGACTTCTGCGTGCAGCTGGTTTCCCTTTCCGACGCCGAGCGCGACAGCGTTTGCCTCCGGAGCCGGGAAAACAAGTGTTTGGTCCCAGGCACGGCAAGGCCTTCTGCTAACGCCCTCGTGCCTCTTCGGCGCTTGGCTTCACGCGGCTCGTCGCTGCCAGCGTCCCCGGGCAGCCCGGCTCCGGGCACTGACATTTGTGGTCAAAACGGAGGATTATTTTGCACGGCCGCGCACGGAAGTTTTAGGCAAGAAAGAGCTAATGGGCTAGCTAGGCTCCAGCGGCTTGGGCCCAACTTTCTTCTGACCGGCAGTTTCCGGAGTAGAGGGAAATACGGCCCCGGGGCTAAGCGGGCAGGGTACCGCGCCGCAGTTTGGGTTTCCTCCCGTCGTGTCCCGAGCTGCCACGGCTCCGAGACCTCACGCGGCCTGGGCGGGCGGGACAGGAGCACGGCCCCTGGCAAACAGGAGTGCCCCGAAACCACCAGGAAGGGGCGGGGGGCCGGCTAGAGCGCCCCTCGCTTGCGGGGCGGACGGGGCGCCCTGGGGGGCCAGCACGCGCCTGACGAGCGGCTCGGAGCACAGAGAAGGACGCGGCCCGACACCCTGGCGACCTTTGTCGGGGTGGGGGGCGGCGAGAGGAGGCTGGGGCGGGCCCAGGGGCTGGGGAGCCGCTCTCCAAACCTTTCCAAGGCGAGGAGGCGGCGCTAGGGGACTTAGGAGCCTGTCCGCCGGCCGCTCCCAACCCGCCGGGCGGCACGCGGCGAAGCCGGGCCGGC
>JAGPOW010002118.1:15490602-15502336 GCA_030014935.1 Caiman crocodilus | reverse complement strand
CCCCGCCCCGCCCCGCCCCGCCCTCCCCTCAGGGCGCCCGGCCCCGGCCCCTCGGGGCGGCCGCCCCGCCTGGCCCGCGCGCAGGTGTGGGGCGGCGCGAAGGACCCTTCCGGAAGAGCCGCGGCCCCGCTCGCGGGTGGGGGCGGGGTCGGGGTCCCCCTGCCCGGCGGCGGCGGCGGGTCTCATGCTTGCCTTTCCAGAAACCGCCCCCCGAGGGGGGGGAATCGTGCCGTGTATATGTGCCGTACATGTGTGCGCGTCAAAGCCGCGGGGCTTCGAAGGGTCGCTCCCGCCTCGGTTAAACGCCGGCTCCTAGACGGCTTTGTCAGCAGCGCGGGCATGACAGCCCCGTTGCCGGACCGGACGCGCTTGGAGCTCGGCTGGGGTTGCGCGTTGGCGTTGGGGTCCGCGCGCCTGCGGGACCGGGCCGGGGGAGAGCGACCTGCCATCCGCCCTGAGCCCCCGAGCTGAAACGGCGGCCGGACTCCAGCGGCGATGCCCATTGTTGACATTTATTTAAGCGCTGATATGTTTGGTGCTAAGAGGCGCTTTAATCCGGCCCGACAAAGGCCAGACAATGCGATGCTGGAGGGACCTGGAGGGTGAAGGTTGCTGGAGGCAGGCAGGCTGCGGCCGGGTTTTCAGATTCCATTTTGAGTGCGCGGCGTTGGAAGTTGCTCTTCACAAACCTAAAGATAATCTGCTCTGAAAGCCGTTGAGAGAGGATGAATGGGGAGCCCCGCGGTGTCATTTTTTAAGGCACCTTTTTAGAGTATTACTACACAGTGTGAAAGCAGTGGGCATTTCTGTGCCGTACGATGGGAGGGCAGGCCCCTTTGTATCGGTTATCCAGCGCTCGCAGACGCAGAAAATAAACGCGCGCGCCTTGCAATAAGACCGAAGTCTCAGGTGAACGCTCCCAGCTCGGTCTTTTTTTAAAAAGTTTGCCTAAAATTCCCAAGGGGCGCGCGTTGGAAGGTGTCGGATCCAGACTTTAAACCCTGCGGGGTGTTTGGAGCCTGAACCCTTCAGCTAGCACGTCCCTAGGATCAAACAGCCGTGTGTGTCTCTCTGCTGAGTGGCTCCGAACCCTGCGCTTTCGGCAGTGCTTGAAGCCGGCCCCATGCTGTAGGTGAGCGGCACTTTAGAGGAGAAAGTTCAGTGGAAGTTGAGTTGCGAGTCTTACATGCCCCGTCCTCCCAAAGTCGGGTTGAGTGTGTTTCGTGGGACGCCGCACGCTGGTTTGGGCACCTTGATGTAGGATGAATCACTGAAGTCCCAGTTCTGCGAGACGTAGACAGTCTCTTATCCGGGTTGTAGCCATGTCGGTCTAGAGGCAAAGGGGACGAGAACTCGTGGTAGAGGTGGCGACAGGGTTCATCAGACCGACTAGATTATTGCAAAAAAATATCTTTAATTGCAAGCTTTCGGGGGCAAGCAGCCTTCTTCAGGCATAGGAGAAAAGCTTGTACAAGTTCTCCTAGGTAGCAGCGCAAGTTCATGGGAGAGCTGAAGGTGTGGTAAATCTCCTGTACTTTCATTTCTACGTAGGAGAACTTGTACAAGCTTTTCTCCTGTGCCTGAAGAAGGGTGCTTGTGCTCGAAAGCTTGCAATTAAAGATATTTTTTTGCAATAATGTAGTTGGTCTGATGAAAGATATCACCTCTGCCTCGAGTTCTCACTCCTACAGAGTCTCTTGTCTTTTCTAGCCAAGGAGTGCTGTGTGAAGTTCAGCACGTGCATTAAGGCTCAGGATCGGGGCCTTATTTAACGAGAGGGGTAGGGAGGAGCTTTATCTTGCACAGAAATCAAAGTTATCGCTCCTGACCCTGTTTCTGTATAAAGTCTCTTGCTAGTCTCAGGCGGTCTGCAGCTCCTTTTCCTTTCGGAGCACGAGAAGACTGTGGTTCCAATTAGAAGTTGGCATTCCTCTATAGAGAAAACTGAAAATTATTTAGCTGGTGGGAATTACATCTGGAAGATTTTCTTTAAAAGCTCTTCTCAGTTTATTCAGATTGTGGAGAAGCTGTAAAAGTGGGAGGCGGCATTAACGTTACGTTCTGGTCAATACCCCCCCTCTGCTAGATTGTGAGAAACCATGGAATAAAAGAGTACGGGATCTTAAATCCTTACTCCCCGAAACCCCGAGTTATTTGGGCTTGTTTTGGTGCAGAGCACAAAGTAATTGAGGCTTGTGCTGTGTATTTTCAAAACTAAGTAGATGTGATGTAGCTTTGGAGGAAGTTTAAACTCTGGAGAGTCTATTTGTAAGTTATAACGCCAATTATGCTAGGATATCAGCTTTTTAAACAGCAGATTTGTAACCTGTAGCTCAGGCGGTTAGAAGCTTCCTTGAAGAACAGGCGGATTTTAAATAGTAAGTTGACTTAATTCATCTAGAAAAGCACAAACTCTGTTTTTTTAAATAAGTGCCAGTGGGAATTGGGGGCACTTAGTGTCTATTCAGTACCTGGTGGGCCTTTGCCTGGTCAGGGGAAAAAAACCTGCATTGTGCTGGCATTGAAAAGCCCCTGCTGAGCAAAGGTCCCATGGCGGGAGACGGGCGCTGTGCATAGACGTAGCACAAGCCAGTCCCGGCTCCAAAGCTACCTAGGCTTGGCAGCCCGAGAGCATTTGGCAGATGTGCAGCAGTCAGAGAGAGATCCTGTAACGTGGTGAAGGTCGTGCCAGGAGTCGCTGGCAAAGCTGGGATTTGGGTCTGATCTTCTGAGTCACAGTCTTGGCTGCAAGGCCGCCCGCTCTCTGGGTACTTGATTCATCTCCAAGGTTGTGGGGCTCTGGGGAAGAGAGGGACTGGTGTTCTGCAAAGCTGCTGTGCAAGGGCATAGTAAGTACAGTGGTAGGTGCTCCAAAACACCCGGTAATGGAGCAGTCACTGTCCTGATTTCACATTTGCTTGAGAGCCGTTGGGAGATCCTTTCTGCAGAGCCGGGGTCTGGGTTTGATCTCATGTATCTGCACTGTTTTAACTGCAATGACAGGTGTTGTCAAAATGCCATAGCAATTGACTTTGCATTTTGATTATTGCCCTGTGTGTTTTAAAATAGTCTTGGTAATATATTAAACAGTTGTAAAAAAACAAAACCCTTTTAAAAAAGGCAGCATAAAACGTGTGCTTGCTCTTCTGTATGTTAGTGGAGGCTTGGTTTGGATCTGATGGGTTTACCAGCCCAGTCCGTGTTGGCTAGGCTCCGACACAGTTCAGTCCGATTCCCCCCATACATACAACGTTCCTTCTCCAGCAGTCCCTCGCAGCTGAGGATGGTTGTATCCCGTGACAATCTTGGAAGACGTAAAACGAACAACCGGGAGCAGGAGGAAAGTCATGTAGGAAGAACCTTGTGCCGTGTAGTGAGTTTGACTGAGAGAGAGCAGACGTCAAAACTTCCTTCTTCAAGCTGTTGTTATGGGAAAGAGATCCTGAGGCATGACTTAATTGCAAAGCAGCTACAAACCCGAAGGCAGAGGGGCTGGGGATGCATGCATTGCGTGGTCAGTAAAACGCCTAGTGTATTTGTAGGTGCCATAAAATACAGGAAGGATAGTGTGCCAGCACGCCCCACTGCCCAGGCCCACAACAGATCTGTTCCGGGGGAGAAGAGTTAAGAAACTGGTGTTAAATTTGTGTGTGCATGCGTGATTGTTTTGTTTTGTTGGAGGACATCCAGGGGCTTGCACACAAACAGGCTTCTTATGCTTTGAAACGAGCTCCCTGTTTATTTTGCATGACATGCTTTGTTGTGGAGCACCAGCACTGTCTTCAGCGCTGCCAGCCACGCTCCTTGGGTAACGGTGTCATCACGCAGCCAGCGAGGAAGTAGCCTTACCCCATTTTGCAGGTGGGGATCTGAAGCATGGGGAGGAAAAAAAAAAAGCCCGTGTTCGGGGTCCCATAGGAAGTCTGTGGTGGAGCCCTGGAGACTAGAACTTTTTGTTTTCTGCATCCAGAGCCGGTTCTCTCCTTGCCGCTAAACCATTCTTCTCATCAGAGGCTTTACCGCGGCCAATGCGCCACCCGTAAAACCCTGGAACCGAGTTGTATCGCACGCAACTTCTGGATCAGTTGTAACTGGAATGAGCCGTATGCGCTGTGACCAGGTAAATGTCTTGCCACATCTATCTTTAGCAAGCAGCACCATAATATCTGCATGGTGGTTAGGGTACCTATGGCAACAGTATAAGCAGCATGCAGAAACTGCGTCAGGTTCCCTGTCACGTACCACAGGCACCTCTATCCTTAGGATAAACTGGAATGAGCTGCACAGATGACATATGCTTTAAAAACAAACGGAGAACGAGGTAAATGGGAAGTGACTAAAATACTCGGTATCTTAAAATGTAAGCGCGCACAGAAGCTTATTTCTCCCACTTGAAGCTCTGACAGCACGAATCGTTTTCCCCGTGCTCGTAAATCAAGACGTAATCTCATTCCACGGTCGTTGGTGTAAGCAGCGTGGCCGGTGTCACAGGAACCGGGTGCTCTTCCTCGCCTGTGACAGTGACCTCGTCATTACCACGGACCTAGCGTTCTGTGCTGCTTGCAGCCACCAGTGGACTTTGGATAACTTCCGTCTCCAAAGCCAGATAGGTAAGGGAGCAGTGGAAATCGGCAAACATCTGGCCTTGGGAAGGCCTTTGACTAAGGAAGAGGATGACATTACATCTCCTCCTCAGCCATAGGTTGTGATACCATGGGTTTGCTCAAGGGCAAGACCGTTATGGGCTTGGCGTGCTTCTGGGCCTTCCACGTCTAATACTCATCCTTCAATTAAGCTGTTCAAGGCAGGATTTGGGTAGCTGCCGGCAGCTGTTGCTAATTGATTTGTCCTCTGATAATGGTCAGCGTTGCTGAGTGGAACACAGGAGGGAGATGTTCGTCCGCCGCGTTGTTTTTTGTTTGGGGTTTTGGTTTAACGTTACCCTGTTGTTATCTGTTTGCACGAACAGCTGCTCAAGTTTGGGAAAGTTGACTTAATAACAGCTTCAGTTTCCCTTTGCTAGACAGGGCTCGGAGAACCTCAGTCATGTAAACATTCCCCACATGCGTGCGTGCCCGGCCGGAGAAACGGAGCCAGACTCGGGACTGGGCAACGCCTTCTCCTCTGGCCCAGGCTTCCAGGCTCTTCCTTCATATCTGGGCTCATACCTTCACTGGAGGTGAAGTAGAGGAGTCTATTTTGCTGCGGCAGGGACCAGGGTATGTTAGCGGGCAGGCTGTGCCCAGGGCGTTGGAAAGGGTCATGCAGTCCATCTCCTTTTGGAAAATGTTAGCTGGAGAGTCGCACCCCAGTGTGCTGTCTCCCTGCACGCTTTCATTGCACCTTATTGAACGTTGGCCGTGTTCTCAATTGGACTAAACTTCCACCTTTGGCTCATTTCCCAAGTTGCTTTGGTTTTTCAGGGGCAAAAGGAAGGTGGGATGAAGGGGAGTCAGAAGGAAAACTAACCAGGATGCAACTACATCTCTGTTCTGAAGTGGGAGGCAGCTTTATTTTATACCGCACTTATTTTTCTGCCCCCTTCCATGTTTGCACCGCTGGATTGCAAGCTGCATGCTTTGCCGCTTGCTTTCTTGTCTGGATCTGAAGCTTAGCTCAGGAATTCTTCCATAGGAGCTGCATCTGCTTCTTCTGGGGTTGATAGTGCCATGTTGGGGTTTAATTAACAACTCTGAGATTTAATTGCCTTTCTGCAAGGGTTTAATAACAGTGTTATTCTGCAAATGTTTAATAGGAGTTGTCTGAAAAGGGAGTTGCAGACTTGGTAGAGGAGGAATTGCAGAGGGCTGTTGTTTTACCCAGGCTGAAATTACATGCATGCATCTATGCGAGACGATCTTCCATTGTGGGAGCATTTCCCCCCTGGTGAACAATTCAGGATCCCTGGGACAGGTGACGTGCAAAGCCCGGCATTTGTGAGCAACCCTACGATAACCAACCTGGGTGCGCCCAGCCCTCTGCCCAGAGGCAAGCCTATGCAAGCAGGCAAGCTAGCAAGCATGTTTGCTGGAGACAGATGCTGGTGTCGAGACAAAGCGTGGGGAATCATAAACGGCCATTAAGTCGAGGCATATACAGTTCTGAAAAGTACCTGGGCTGTGTTCGCAGTGTCGACCACGCTTTCGGGGCCTTGTAGCCTTGCCTGTTGAAACCGCCATATGGCTGAGATCTGGGGTGCAAGTGGCCAGACCAGATGCAGGATTTGTGTCTAACAAAAGGTTTTGTAAATCACTTAAGCAGCTTTTGGGTTTCCAAGTATAAAAATATCTGTGTAATCGCTTTCAGCTGTCTTTCTGACTTGGTATTTTTGGGCTGGGTGAAATTTTTGAATTGTGGGGATTTGTACGTGAAAAAATATTCTCTGTGACCTGACATCCCGGTGAGTGACAGGGTGTTAGCAGCCCCGGCGGATTCTTTGTTTGCTTGGAAATCCAGTAGTTCTGCAACACCAGAATGGGAGAGCTTGCAGAGTAATCAAGAGCAGCCAACGTGCCGTTTTTCATTGTGACGTTTTAATCCAGATATTGGGATGAAAACATTAGTTTAAAAATGCATTTTTGGCAGTTTTATTTGTTGCTCTCGGGTTGCAAAGCTAAACATCTCAATTTTATTCCAGGACAAAAGTAAATTATTAGAGCAGCGCTCTCTGCACAGCTACACAGTGTTAGGGGAAGGAAAGCGACTGTAAATCTCTAGAAGCTGAGAGAGTCCCTCCTTTCCCTTAAAAGGTACAAAATACCAAGCCTTTTTTTTTTTTTTTTTTTTTCCTAAGGACAGATAATCACAACAATGAAATTGAAATTGTGACTGGAGACATCTGAGCATGGAAAATTTATTCAGCATTTCCACATCAGAAGGCAGGCAGCTGAGCCAGGACATTTTTGAATTCTCATTTTTGTTGCTGCTTTTCCAAACGATCCCAAAGTTTCCGAAGCCCTAGCAGGGGTCTGCTGGAATCCGGTTCGCTGCAGGAAGAGCGTCTCTAGGTGAATTCTTGGCTTTGTTTGCATCAGTGGAAAAATACTGCTGACTCCAACAGCAGAGCTACCATTTCATCTTTTATCTGTGTGTTTTTGTGCTGCAGTGCACCTACCCAGATGGAAGACTGCATCTAACGCGCCTTGTCAGGGTGTCCTGTGGCGTTGGTCTCCTTCCCTAGGTTATCGCCAGGAATTTAGCATCCGTTCCAAAAACCCACGGTAGTCATTGAGGGTCTTTGTGCTGACTTCAGGGGCTTCTGGCTTGAACTCGGACTCTGTGTTAAAGCAACAAACACCCCCCCCCGCCCCGTTTTACAGCTCATAAGAAGTAATGGAAACTTTAACCACTCTTGTACACAATCAGGTCTTGTAATGGAGCCTGTTGGTTGTGTGGCCTTTGTGATGAAAAGCTGGCATAAATCTTTGCATTGCCTTTGGGTCAGGACTTGTATACCAGAGCGCTCTGTTTCTCCAGCAGCTGTATGTTTGAATATGAATTGCAGCAGACTGTTTTGGTTTTTTTTTGGGGGGGGGTTTGCCTTAGCACTTGAAACAGATATATAACGTTACCACCTCTAGTGCTGAGCTCGCTCGCGTGGAATGTCTCCCGGTTAGCGGACCCCAGTCGGGAGAGAGTCGAGGCATTTTCTGCAGTTGTGCGTTTTGATCCCTCCCTCTTGGACGTGCTTTACATGTTACAAAGCAGCTTACGGAGAGGTTAGCCAGCACTGCTTGGGGTAGGGTTTCACTTCTCTTGAATTTCGTCAGGGTAAAATGCTTTGTTTTGCATTCTTGTTTTTCAGCAAAATCCTCACCATCAGAAACAGGGCATGGTTTTAATCTGTGGATGGTCAGAAGATACTGCACTTTCTCAGTGATCACATCAGGACACTTCCCTGCCCCCATCCCTGATCAAGGCAGCTTGGGACAAATAATCATCTGTTACTCATTGCGAAAATTTTGAAGTGAAATGTAAAGACACTGAAAAGATCTTGAAGGGTAGCTGGGCTGTGGCCAGTGAAACACAGAAATCAAACAGCCGTGTAGTCGACTAGTCGGTGCATTTTGTACGGCTAAGACTTCTTGCTCTCCATCTTTCTGTCCGTCCATTCTCTTCCTTCCTTTCCTTTCCATCCTTTTTTCCCTGGTACAGAAGTCCCAAGGAAAATCTTCTAAAGTGATGCTTAATTCTTTAAACCACAGCCACATCTCCTCTGCGCCGTGTAGCTTTCCGTTTGCTGCTTTGGTTTGTCGGTTAATAGTTTGTCATTTTTTTAAAAGCTTACACTCTGCAGGCAGCTGTGATGTTGACACCTTTCAAGGTAGAGATGTCGAATTAAGTGCAGCTTTGAACTATCCAAAGATAATTTCAGACCTCCTGCTTCCAGTGTGTAACAAGCTGACTGCTGAGCTTTCAGGTTGGGTTGAATGCTGAATAACCTAGGAGTTGCTTTTTTGTTTGATTTATTTTATTGTTAACTGGCTTCCTAACACATTACAGATCAGTGTAATGGATCTGCAGTGGGTTTTTTTAGACGTTTGCCTAGATCAGTGGGTGTCTTTTTGAAATGTTTGTCTAGATCAGTGGGTATCTGTGTCCTAGCACCATCCTAATATGAGGATGAATTGGTGACAGAGTGAAGTGGTAAGCTGATTAATTTTACTACCGTTTTTTTGCACGTGTGATATATGCTGAGTTAGCTCTCTTACAAGTTGATACCTTGTGCTTTAACCAGCATTCGTGGCGTAGCAGGCATGGTTTTTGCTTCCATCGGACAATCTCTCACTTGTTCGGGCTCCAGTTGCATCTCCCAACCCCCCGTTGGGTGGATTTTGTTTCAGGCATTTCCCAGACAGGCTGCTTGAGGCACAGCGCCCTAAAGACCCTGTGCAAGGTCAAGCAGTATATTTGTGTCCGTGCAAATGCTGGAAGCCGTCCCTGGAAAAGCCTGCCGTTTAGCTGGAAAGGGTGGGCAAAATGCACAGGGAGATTATTTCTCACACGACGGTTGGGTACTGAACCCAGCCATCTCGGAGAGCCTTTCCGTGCCTTGTGGCCGTCCAAGCGGGGCGGGTTTTTCGGCGTCTTAGCCAGGACGCGAGGATTCCTGAAGCTAGGTCTGTGGAGAGCGTAAGTGAACGTGGCAGCAGAAAGCCCGGCTTGGAATTAGCAAGATCAGCAGCAGCGTTTTGTAGTGGTTATGCAGCATGGAGGAGCTTTGCTTTTCCCAGTACTGCAGCGACGCGCCTCCCAGCTCCAGAACGTCCTCTTGCTGGATCTTCCAGCTGCGTCTCCGAGCACGTTTGGAGGCAAATCGTAGTGGAGGAAATGGAGCGACACGGGCAATGTACAGCCTGAGAAATGAGATGGAGGATCGATGAGGCGGAGAAATAAGGCATAAATATGCAAAATTCACTAATGGGAAAGAAGTGGGAATAATGAAGGATATGCAGGGAAGCTCTCGCAGCTGCAGCACGAACATCCCGCGTATTTGCCCAGCTGCGCGATAATTGTTCGGGTCTGTTTCTCTGAGACTTCCTGAAGAAGTGGAAGGTCTTTCTGGTTGTGCTGGCGGTACGTGGGATTCATGGCAGAGGGCCAAAAGGTGCAGAAGTGGTTGTCTGCCTCGAAACACGGCAAACAATGGAAACCGACTATTAATATGTAAAGGATCTGTGGCTGGTGTTTTGAATGCCTTGCTCTTTTTTCCATTGCATTAGGGCATTAGCTGACATTTTGTAACTGCTCTGGTCAGACCTCCTGCTGGGAAACGCGGTATGTGGCTCTGGTCTGAAAACAAAGATGCTGGAGTCCTGGAAAGGCAGAGCAGAATGTCAGGAGGCACCGATCCCCCCCGCGGGGACTCGGAAACGAGCAGGGTAGGACCGGAGGGGAAGAGAATCCGGCTCAGAAAGCTAAAGCCCTGGCCGTGTCCTGGCGAGGATGTGGGCCAAAGTAACTGCAGAGACCACAGACTTGTTTCCAGCCCAGCAGGAGCCTCGGGAGGCAGAAAAGCAAATTGAGGCGAGAAGAGACCTTGAAGTGCTCTCTCAAAGCTAAATGAATGTGTGGAATGAGGGGTTGAGCAAGGTGGTTGGAGAGCGGGGAAGGCATTTGCATGTCAGGCTGGGAGTAGTGCCTGGACGTGAATTTTTGGATGGGGAGCTGAGGAGAGGTGGGTGTGATGGGGGGATCGCTTGAAGAGCCAGCCCTTGCTCTGTATCCTTAGTGCTTGCGAGGTTCAAATAGCAGATCAGAAGTGGAGCAGGCCCGTATTCCCTGTTATCTTGACCTCCGGAGAGAGAATCACCGCAGTGCTCTGGAAGCACTTTTTGTCTTTAAAGCTGCGGCTAACCCTGACAGAATAATACGTAAACGGAGATCGGAGACGCCCCTTTTCAAAGAATTAGGCAGCAGTTGCCAGGATCGTTTTTTTTTCCCTGTTGCAAGTACAGAGGAAAACGGTGGCGTCCTCAGACGCTAGCACGTGGCAGCTGTTGGCAACTGCCGGCTCCTTAGCGGGGTCCACCGTGCGTGGGATTCGTCTCCCGGCTTGGGGGCGGGGGCGCTGGCAGCTGGGACGCGGGAGTCGAAAGCTCTCCCCTTGGACGGGATTAGAACCGGGCTGGGTCGGACAGCTGGGAAGGGGCACTGCGTTCCCTTTCAGTGAAAGGGCTGACGACTGGGACGGGTCAGGGAGGTCACTTTTTGGGTTATAGGAGATTAGTACATCTGGCGCTAACTGCGACTGCACAAGCAGGCTGGAGGGAAAGAGGGTGTGCGAGAGAGTCCGGTTTTCTCTGGATCCAGAGAGACCCTACCAGCGGTATCATTACATCATCAGGATAAACTCTGATTAAGCCGCGCCCTGGACAAATGGGATTAATTTTGCCTGAAAATCTGAATCCCTCTTGCAGCATGAGTCAGGGGGGTAGGCTCCCTCCAAGGTGGGAGTCCCGTGGAAAGTGGGGGGAATCTCCTGTTACTTGCTGAATTGGTGACAAGCCCAGACTGCTGGACCGGATCCTGAGCCTGTTGGCTTTCCTGACGGGGCCTCCCTCTTACTTCACTCTGCCTCGAGCCTGTGGTTTCACTGCTGTCGCGTCCGTGCGTGGCAGCGTTCCCACCCCAGCCTGGGCAAATACTGGCAGCCTGTTGCATCTGGATGGGGCTTTCTTGCACCTGACAGTATGAAGACACGTGTCCAAAAGTGCTTTTTCTTTTTTTTTTTAATATGCTTGAAATCACAAACAGAAGTCCCGCCGTGCCAGCTACTGTAACACGTCGGGGTTGTCGTTTGGGGTGCCGAGGGGATTAACTAGTCTCTGTCCATGCTGAACTTTGAAGATGCTCATTGAAGAAGGCCTGCATCTTGACTTCTGTGTCTCGGACAAGCCGGACCAGCCCCCCTTTTTTGTTGCCAGTCCCACTAGGTGTGGTAAGTTGGCCGATGGGCACCCTGCCTCACGTGTACATTGCACACATACATGTATACGCACATGCGTGCCTCCCCCATCGCCTTGTTCCTCCTGGCGGTCAGTTCTTCCATCCTGCTTGTTTTCTGGGTAGGCTTCTTCCTCCTGTTCCAGCAATGACTTTCATTCCCCACTAGTGCCAGCCTGCTTCCCAGCTCCCCTCCAGACACTCGAGGGCTCGGTGCTGCCCGGGCCACCGCGTTGGTAGCTCCCTGGGGCTGGGGCTCCTCCATGCTCGCAATTGTGTTGATTGCAGT
>JAGPOW010002118.1:15455769-15490125 GCA_030014935.1 Caiman crocodilus | reverse complement strand
GGGGTGGGTTGGAAGTTTTAATTAAATGTTTGTAAGGTGCGCTGAGATCCTTTGCTGAAAGGCCCCACGTAAGGGCAACATCTTTTCAATAAAGCCGCAGCCCTATCCCACCCATCGTGATATGTTTGGAGCTAAAATAGCAGATTTGGGCAGTTTGATCTCAACAGCTGTTGTTTCTCCCTCTCTCTGCCTTTGATGGTTCAGAAGGATTATTCTGACTCTGCTCTTCCAAAAAAAGAGAGAGAGGGAGAAGCAGTGATTTTTTTTATTAGCGCTTGCTAGTGATCTGAATCCCGTCTCTCCTGCTCTTTGCTAGTTAAAAGGTACCATGCTGTGCCAGAAATGTATACAGCGAGCGTGTCGTTTGAGAGACGCAAAGCATTTATTGGGAGTGTAAGCGCTGCTTGCTACAGCCCCTCTTGATGGTGATTCCCGGAGCAGACCTCGGGTGACCCTGCTGACCTGCTAATTGTCCTACAGCCAGTGTGACCCTGTCGTGTGTGTGTGTGTGTGTGTGTGTGTGTGTGTTAACGAGTAGGTTAGCTGATGATGGCGCAGGTGTTTGCACTGCCGCACCCCTTTCCTCCAGAGTGCCATGTTGCTGGGTGATGGGGCTTTTTGCCAAAAGCCAGAGGGCTGCTTATCAGTTAAGGATATCGGCCCTCAAAGCTACCTGCTGTTGTTCTGCCCTCATTTGGCTTCAGGTGATGTTGGGTACAGAGGAGCCAAGCGATGGCGAGGTGAAAAGGGACCAGGGTCAGAGAGGCTGCAGGGGGTACAATGTTATTCCTTTTTTTTTTCTTTTTTTGATGCAAGTAAATTAGTTTAATGAAAGGGGAGTCCTGGTTACACACTGAGCCCAGAGGCAAATCAAACCGCCTCTGATTTGGACCTCCCCAGAAGCCTGCACAAGCGGGTGATTCAAGAGAGCACGGCCCAGATGTGCACTGGGGTTGGCGCAGGTCGCCCAGCTGGTCTGTCTCCAAGGTCCTCCAAGCTCCAGCGCACCCCTGTGAGAGAGGCCCTGTGCCCGTCTCCTAGACGGGGGAGGTTTCGGCTGTGGCTAATGGGAGGGTATGGTGAGCAGGAATAGAAACCTGTGCTCTGACACCACTGTCGCTAGCACTTTACGCCGTGGGGGTGTCAGGCACGTTACCCGGGCGTAGCTTTCAATGTTTGTGACTTTGGCTTGGAACACCACAAACTTGTGACTTTGCACGGTGGTTTGGGGCTCAGTTCTGACGTTCATGGTGCAAATCGGAGGGTACCAGACTGGGAGGAGCTTTGGGCGCTGCTTAGATCTTTGGCTTACCAGAAAGGCGCCTCTCGTACCAGTTGATAGCCGAGATTATTTCAACAGATCCAAGACTTGCAACACTCCTGTTTCCCAGGAATTGATGACGTATCTGTACGGACATTATGTTCTTAGATCATATTTTATGCCTCTGTTTTCATAAGTGATAGTTGCCTAGCGCATTAGATTACTATAGGCTAGGAGCTGGTTATTTGCTTGATCACAGGCTCATTGCAATCAGTAATAGCCCTTTGGAAGGGCTGTCGATACGGAGCCCTTAGTAGGTTGGTGTGATGACGAGTGCCTTGCAACGGAGCCTGAAATGTAGGTAAATGGTGGTGGTGTCATTTCACAGATGAAGAAACTGAGGCACAGGAAGGGACATGATGTGTGCCAGGCTGCTCGGAGAGATCTCGGCTGTCATTCAGTTTGATGTATCACAGGCCTTTGGCAAGGAAAAGAAGGTTGTCGTGGGGTGGCATGCAAGATCCGGCTAGGCTGGGAAAGCATGGAGCCCTAGTATAGACATATGTAACGCTGCTGATCTCACGAGTAGGACCAGAGACATGTCTGAGGATTTTCTCAGCCGTGTGCGAGCTTGTTTGTAAAACCCTTTCTCCACGCTTCGTCTCAACGGCTGCAATGTAGAGCTGTGGTGGGGAGGTGGTTGGAGCAGGGATGAGGAGGGGGGTCGGCCAGTGACTCAACGTGGCATCTTGGGAAAGTCACTTTGCCTCAATGCTTCGGTTTCCTCATCTGTACGGGAATGGGAATGATGACATGGGGATCTCGGGATTTTGAGGCCTAACGTCACAGTGCTTTGATACCATCGAAGAATGTATTGTCCGGTTTCCAAAGCCAGAGGCTGAGTAATTCGTCCTGTTTGCAGGATTGTTGACTCTCTTGGTGAGGAGATTAGTATCATAGAAAAAAGAAAAGCAATTAAGAAGATAAAATGCAGCAAAACGATGGGCAAATGCTAGCCAGTGACATGAATTTTCTCTGATTTGTCTTGCAGCAATAGTGTCATCATGGAAAGACATAATGTGGGATGTGTATTGGTTTTCATAGCCATGTTTCAGAGTGGGTCTTAATGCCTTCCTCTTGCTCCGCCGATCTCGGAGCACAGCATTTAGTAGAAATGGTTGCGGGCTGGTTTCTTAATGCGTGTTTAGGAAACCAAGCTCTAGTTCTGCAACGGATCATTGCTGCTGGATGCTTCCCGCTGGGATTGTACTGCAAATCATACGTTCAGTCCTTTGACTAGGCCGGTGTCTAATAAATACATATATAATTTATTAAAAAAAACCCCTGAGTAGCGCCGTTTCAGAGAGCGGCACAGATGGTCGGAAATTGAGGGCAGAGAAGACTTAAGTGCTAACGTATGGCAATGGCTTTGATTTCTGTTTTAGAAATAGGAAAAGCCACGGGCTGCCGTATTAGCAATTTTTCTTCCATCCACTAAACTCTTCCCTTCAAAGACTTCGAGGCCACCTCCCACCTCAAGCCTTCCCAAGCATTGCTTTCCTGTTAGTCAGCCCACAGCCCTGACTTGCAAGTCTCTCCAGGGCCTGGGGTGCTGGGCGTGCGAGGGAGGGAGCTGGCTCTTGTGGAGCAGTGGTGTCTTCTGGGTCGCTCTCATTCCAGCCTCCTTGCGTTGTGCTGGCGATTTGGGATGGCACGCCGTGCTAGAGGCCTTCGACCCGCAAAGCTGAAAGATCCGCTGCCCGCACACCCTCGGCTTGAGCTCCCCCCGCTTCTATCGTGATGGTTTGCAGAGCAGATGCAATCCCCGCTGGCCACCTCTCCAGCCATGACCCATGAGCAGCTGTCTGAAGGCACCCTGGTAGCGGTGGGTCGTGAGGAGGACTCTGAAGACCAGTAGGGCAGCATCCTCCCGGGGTAACGGGGTGAGGTGTTCTGCACGCAAGGGTGCAAGGGCAGAGGGTGGACAGAGGGGCACTGGAGACCCCTCTTGCGGGAGGCCCTTTGACCGACAGGAATGGCTCGGGAGGACAGGGCTCTAGTATCGATGGGAAACTGCTTCCTACCAGGCAGTCTACTCCATTTTTAAGAATAAAGTGCCCTGTCAGCCCTGTGTGTTTTGTGTCCCTCTGGCTCTGGCTGGCTGGGATCTCCATCCAGAGTGCTTTTTTGATGTTTCTCTCCAGGAGAGGGGGCTGAACTCTCCCCAGCTGAGAGGTGAAGTTACCTGGGGAAGAAGTCCTTATAACCTCTTTGAAGACACGAAGCCACAGTATGTCCCCTTCTGTCCATCCCCATCCCTCTGCCAGTGTTTTATTCAGGTCTGGTCAAGGCAAGCGAGGCCGCACTGACTGCTGGGGGACCTCTGTAGCAACCACTTATCTCCATTCTTCCTGGTCTTTTGCAATCCTAGTACAATCGGTTTGTTTTAATTCTGCCCGGTCTTTAACGGTGGTGGTCCGGCTCGTCATAGGTCTTCCTCCCCTTCTTCGTCCATCCACAGTACCCTGAAGGATGGTATTGGTCTGGCTGCCGGGCCTTCTTGTTACATGTCCAAACCACCCCTTTATTTGTATTAAGGTAGGTCTGACTACAGTTGTCAGTGATCCAGGCCACATAGTACTAGGCTCTGTTTAGACACAGAAGCAGTCCTTGTCTCGGAGACCTCTTCTAAGTGAACTCTCCCTTGTGACTTTCACCTGAGGATCCTGGTGCCCGACGTCCACAAATGAATCCAGGTGGCCAGCCACCTCCCAGGAGCCACACGTCTTTCCTTAAGGGCTGCAGCAGGTTGGGGTGAGCGGTGTGAAGCTGTGGTGCATTGGCTTCCAGGCAGAGTTTCAAGAACCTCCTCTCTCCCCAGCAAAACCCTGGTTTTGGCCAAACTCTTGCAGCTCGTGTAGGCGTTGCTGTGTGCAAGGGAGAGGAACAGAGCTCCGCAAATCATTTTGCTCTCTGGGGCAGAGATCACTGACTTTTCCTTCTCTGAAACCGGGAGCGTTCCCAGCGTCTGGGTTCGTTTTGGTGCGTGATTGTGTTGAGCACCAAGAAGATCAGGAGCCTGGTGGTGGGCTGTACATGGAGTCCTTCGCAGGAAGGACTCCCATTCCTTTCCAGGACGTTAAGACCTAGCCCCCCTGAGCAAACCAGGCCTTCGAGCAGCCCAGAAAAGGGCCAGGCGGGAAGGCACCAGCTGCCGGTTCTGTTCAGCAGTGGCCAACCCCCAGACGAACGGCAGCTGTTCCAGCCAGTGCTTCAAAACCCAACATGCTTGTACTCCAGATGCTTTCCAGGCCCATAAAAGAGATGGTTTTGCACACGCAGGCGTATGAAGTATTTACACGTGTGTCTTTTGTAGCCGCCTCGTCTGAAAAACAGGGCACTCGGACTTTGCCGTGACAGCAAAGAGAGGGCTGTGTATTCCTGCCCTAGTGTGAAAGATAGCCTTGCAGGGACACATCTCAGGGTGACGGTGCACTTCCTGTGGAAGCGTGTACAAGAGCTGCAGAATAGCCCCAGATCGGGGCAGATTAAGATTCGCTGGGGCTCAGGGCCCTGGCTGCCTGCCCGCCCCGGCACCCGACCCTGCAGCCACAGGCCGGTGCAGGGGGAGCGGGATGCTCTGCCATGGCCCGCCACGTCGCACGTGCCCGGCCTGGCCTGGCCACCAGTTCAGTCTGCACCGAGGCAGGGCCCCTGGGCCCGGCCGGCCTGTGCATTAGCCCACCTATGCCCACAGTGCTGCCCCTGCCGGCCAGCCGTATCCAGAACTTGCTTTCTATCCGCAGGAATCCTGTCTGATAGCAGGCCTCGGGAACGTGGATTATCCAGAACAAATCCTCTTACCAAGCTATGGAGCTGTATTAGAGAAACTAGCCCAGTGCTGGAATGAACTCTTCCTTTGTCCCAGCGGGAGCACGGGAGCCAATGCAAACATCTGGGACTGAAATGCAAGCCTTTGTTTCCCCTACAAGACAAGGTTTTTGTAAGAGAAGTTGGTGCGTTTCTTTTCAGCTCTCCCCCCCGCAACCCTCCCTTCCAAACTTGTCTCAGAAGTGTGGGCTGGCTCCGGGCACCACACAATTCCCAGCCAGCCAGGGAATAATAATCATTTGACATAGGAGGGGGAAATGAGACGGGAGCACGTGGCGCGAAATAAATCAGGCTTGCAGTTTGCAGCTGATGTTTGCTATGGGTGAAGCCCCGAGTAGAAAATGAGATTTTCCAGTCACTCCGCCCGAGTGCAGAGGTATAGATTGGGGAGCTTACAGTGAGGAATTTAAAAAATGTGGTTCATCACGACTTTCTGCATCCTAAGTCTGCGGTGGAAAGGCAGGAAGGTCTGTGCACGCACGTGTGTGTAAAACGTTCTCCTCCTCTCTGGGAGTCTCGGGGAGTGCTTCGACGCGCCATCTATTGTTGTGTTTGCTTGGGTTTGGAGTGTGGGACTCTCCGGAGCGTGCCTCCTCGTGTCCGTTTTAGTAAAAGCGAGGTTGGCCAACATGAAATGTCTTTGCATCCAGCCATGTCAGAGGAAATGGAGTCAAACCTGAAGAGAGAAATTCTTTAAATTGCTTGGATTTTTTTTTTCCAGCCAGCTGATGAGATCCAGAAAAATGCTCCCCTGGAAACCATTTAAATGTCTTAGCAACCACGGGTTTTAGTCAGCAAAGTCATTTGAGTGAAGCAGCCTATGAACGGGAGTGGAGCAAGCCAGCACCTACGCCGAGAATTTGGAGATTTATTTTGACCTTCAGCTTTTTTTTTTAATTATTCCAGCAAATAACATTGGGATCGGTTCCCCTTCCCCACGACTGACCGGTGTGCGCGGTCTTACTGTCCTGTGGAAGAGGGAGTGGTTCACTGGCCCCAAGACAAGTGCAACTTGATAGTGATAGTAGTTACACTCGTATGAAACACAAATGAGGCTGGTGGCCTCATTTTCCCCAACCAAGTAATCGTTATCCAGTGTCCGAATAACCCATGCAATGAATGAGTCCCGCAGACTCAAAGCATCGTGGATGTTCATCACCAAGTAGTTGTCGGGGGGCAGCTGGGTCCGGTGGACTGAATACTGTGAAACTCGGGAGTCTTGATGCTTTGCTGCTGAGTTGCTGGTGACTGGGGTGGGTCCCTTGGCTGCCCTCCCTTGGCCCCCCCACATGCTAAATGGGCATAATTCAAACCCACCCTAATTGGAGGGTTTGTGCAGCGTTGCATGGTTTAAAGTGCTGTGCTTAGAGTTAAGTATTATGATTATTCTGAACGGGAAAGTTTCCAGAGGGAACATGATAGCTTGACCTTTGTAGACCTGTAAACAGGAAAGTGAAACGCGGCGTTACGGATCTGCACGATGGGAGCTTGCTTGCAGCTCGCAAGGCCCCCAGGAGAGTCGAGACAAGGAGGGTTTTTCAGTTCCCCGTTTTTAGATAAAGTAACCATCTTCCTGGCGGTCGGTCGGTCGGTCTGTCTGTCTCAAAGGGACGGTCCCAGTCCCTGACCTTGTGGAAAGGGCTTGGGAGTTGCCTGGGTGAAAAGTGCTACCTACTGGGGAAATACTCATTTTCATTTCTGCCGAGGGGAACTTTTCCACTCTTTGCAGTCTCCCATGCCTGATGAAGGGTGGTTGTGCCTGGAAGCTTGCAAACAAAGAGGTTTTTTGCAAACATCTAGTTGGCCTAACAAAAGGTATCGCCTCTGCCATGAGTTTTGAGTCCTTCCACCTACCTGGGATGGAAGAGCACAATTATGGCATTATCCTCTGAGGTCAGGAAGCAAAAGTGGGGGTGGGGTGAGGCGGCAGGCGGCAAATGACTTGGTTTGTGACCGGTGGAGCTCCCACTTATAGTGTGGAGTGTGCATTATCCGGCCTTGGAAAAACACCGCCCCACAAAGCAGCTGATATTAAAATGAAAACTGTCTGCTGCAGCATGGAACTGCATTATTGAGCTCGGGCAGGTTGCACTGACGGCTCTCGTGTGAGTGAGCAATAAGGCTCCGAGCCTCCTTGTTAAGACCCAGTGAAGACCAGCGCAAGGTCCCCGTCCACCCCCGCTAACTGGATTTTACGAAAGAAAATAAGTTTAATCAAGAGCAGGCCTTTCTGCAGGAATAAACATGCCTTTCTCCCTGTGCCGTGCAGAGAGCGGGGGGCACCGTGCCTGCCGTCTCGGCTGCCATTCTTTGAGCGCGGAGGAAAAGCCTTGTCTGTGTGGTGGAGTTCAAAGATCCCGCAGCAGCAGTCAGGAGACCGAAACGGTTGAATGCGAAGCTTGGTGGTCTGCTTGCCCTCCCTTCTCATGCCTCCGCTGGTCACGACAGGCCCATCAAATCCCCTCCAAGGATTACTTTTTTTCAGGTGCAGACTGGTTTCCCTTCTGCGTATGCGCCACTTACCAGGAGAGCTTGGAGCCAGCTGATTTTTCTGATAGCACGAGATAGAGTTTCTCTGGAGGGGAGCAGAGGTTTGTCAAGCGAGCCCTGGAACGAGCAGTGAGAAGCACCTTCGCTCCCCCTGCCCTTCCCCTCGGCATCCCTGTGTTTTGTAAAAAGATGAAATTTCTCTTTTCCATTTGTGTTGAAGCTCTGCCAGGGGTTCTAGCTGCTCTCGCCTTTGCTCCTGCTGAAGGATACTTGCCCTTGGAAGCCGTTCAAGAAACCATCATTCCTTGGCTTTTTTTTCATTCGTCATCTGACTAAACCAGGGCTTCGGCAGCCTAATTCGGAGAGGGGGAGGCTGCTCTGCAGATTAGAAAACATGAAACCAAAGTCTGGTCAGAATAACAGTATGGGTCCTGGCTAAGTCCCCGTTCAGGCGAAGGAATTAGTGTCAGGCTGCAGTCGTGTGATGGCTCGGGCAGTCAGGAGGGGACGACCCGGTCAGCCTTCAGAGGAAATTTCGCTTGATTGCGTGAGACTTCCTCTGGCCCAGTCCTGGCTGGTTGTTTTTTAATTATTTTGGCCAGACTCTTGAAGTTGGTGGGAGTTTTGACTGGAGGTTGGTAGGGCCGGGCTGTTGGATACTGGGAAGTAGCCTGTCTTTTCCCTCTGGGCATAGTGGGAGTTGAGTCCAGTGCAGAAGTTAGCGTGATCTGCTCCGGACGCTGGCTGTCACGGAGCTGGCGGCAATGCCCTGTCCGTTTCGAACAGCGGGTTTGAGAGGGTTTTGTCATGCGAGGGTCAGGGCGGTTCAAGGAACCCCGGACCCCAGGGGAAAGGCTGTGAGGTGGGCAGGGAGGTGAAGTAGGATTGTGCCCATTTCCCCAGGTAAGGGTGTTCCACTTTGCCCAGTTGATTGAATCCCCAGGATGGGCATTATCCTTTCCCTTCGTTTTGTGTGTTTTACATTAATCTCTTAGCATTTCTGTAATCCTGTTGTAGGAAAAATGTCCCTTTTACTAGTAAAAGAAGTGATACCTCTTATTAGACCAACGAGATATTTGCAAGCAAATTAGTTTGTTTATTTGCAAGCTTTATTTGCAAAGATCTTGTTGCTCTAATAACAGGTATCACCTTTTCCACCAGCTTTGCTTGCTTGTGCCTCTAGACTAACACAGCTCCAGCCTGGGTACCTTGTACCGGTAAGATTTCGTAAAGCAAGCGGAGCTGGAAGGGGAGCAGATAGGCCTGAAGAGCTGCCTGGAAGGGGGGTGGGGGCTGATCTCGCATCGAATTACGCATGGCTTGAGGGCTGCTTTCTGGGAGTCCTTCAGCTTGGATTTCGGAGACTGCTTATGGTCTCGTTGGAAGGGTACGTAGCGGGTTTATGGCGTGTTGGATTAATCAGCATGCAGCCACGGTTATATCTGCCTCCTCCGCATCCATTTCAGACGCAGATCCCTGCTGCCCGCGGTGCCTTCCATTTTACCTGGATGTCGGAGGCAGCAGGAGCTAAAAGCACAGCCGATGTTGGTGCATTCACACACGCCGCTTTCTTGGGGGTGATTCAGAGGTTCTTTGGGCTTTTTGAGAAAATGCCTGAGGTTTCCTGACAGGGCGGCTGGTTGAAGGTCAGCTTTGTGTTGCTGATTTGGCGTGTGGCTTTCTGCCTCCCAGACCCTGAGCAGTGCTGCGTGCGGGGATGTGCTTTTTGGAGAATTCCTGCAGCGGGCTGTTGTCAGGTCCCTGCCTGGAGGCCGAACGATTGAGAAGTCAGGTTAGGCCTGAATTTTTATTTCAGCGGCTTGGAAGGCTGCAATCTGATGGGCAGACTTCAGCCCTTCTTCCTCCAAAACTAACCAGAGCTACGTAAGGAAAGCAGCAGAAGGGGGGAGGCGGGGGGTGGAAATGTGCATACAATTTATAATAATCCTATGTAAGCTTATTTTGTTTTGCTCGTGCATGTGCATTAGGGTATAGGCCTCAGCTACGTAATCACAGGCTCTTCCTTGGGACCCCTGCCTCCTCCAGCAGACAGCATGGGTTGTATTCGGGGAATGAGTCAGCTCTGCAGCCAAGCGAAAGCCCCGGCTGCCTTGGTTGCAGAGGCTGGAAGGTGGGCAGCGAATGGGGCAGGGTACTCCAGGGAGAGAAAGGCGAGTCTCGTGGTTCAGGCAACTGGCTGCTGTGCTGGAGAAGTGGGTTCCCACCCTTCCTGTACCAGAGGCGAGGCACGTCCCTTCCTCGTCACAAATGCTGTGGCCTTTGTGGCACCCGGCTTGAATTTGTGAGGTCTGATTTGCAGGAAAGCTGAGGACTTGTAATTGCAAACGGAGCTGGTGGGAGCTGTGCTTTAAATGCCTACCGGGAGAAATAATGCTCAGTGCTTTCTAAAACCCCAGTCCCATGTCTGTTCCGCATCCGTACAGGGGGGTTATCCCCCCTTCTTTCACAAGAGTGGTGGGAAAATAAACTCTCCTCTGGAAGCACCCCAGAAAAAGCCAGTGAGGAAGTTGGTGTTTCTGTCTCGGAGCAGCCCTTACACTGAATAACCAGGAGACAGAATACAACTTCGTCCCGCACGTTGAGCACCGTCTGTTCTGCGCACTGAGGCAGGTTCCTTGGGGAAAAGGGAGGCTGCGATCCTGGGACAAGGACTCTCTCACGATGCGTGTGCTGATGGGCCAGGTTAGGACGGCTTGTATTTCGGTGTTTCCTGCCTTTCCGGTACAGCCTAGGCGTCACGTAAACTCTGGGGAGGGCGGCACAGAACTGCGATGCGGGCGTGGAAGCAGTCGGGACACACTGCTGCCCCCAAGCGTGGTCGTTTTCTTGCCCTCTTGACCTGCCAGCAGAAAGCTGAGGATTTTTTTGGATCCACCAGAAGGGATCTTGCAAAGAGCTGTGGGTTAGCAACACCAGATGTCTGCTCTTGGCGTATCTTACGTAGATTTTGTTTGATCTCTTGATTACACTGCCGTTGTGTATTGGAGCTTTGGTTGCAGCAAACTTCCTGTACCTCGTGAAGAAAGTGCCGGAGGATGTTATTTTTCCTGCGGTTTTATGGGGCTTTATGCTGTCATCTGACCCCAAGGAAGATGTGACGCACGAGGGCTTCACGGCTCTGCAGCTTGGAGGAGAGGTACAGGGCTGTGGGGGCTTGCTGGGAATGGATTAGCGATGTCCGCAGCCCATAGCATGGCTCCTACTTCTTGCCTCTCTTCCTTGGTTCTGGTGCTCCACGTTCTCCAGCAGCTGGAGGAAGGTGGCAGCCAACGGGGCCCGTTCCCTCGGGGCAGGGCGTGCAGCCTGTCCTCTCCTGGAGGAGAGTGGGTCTGGAGCATTGCCCTCCTCCCTCTCCCCTGGGCTGGAGCGCAGGGCTCTGCAGTCTGCAGATGCTGTCGGCCCTGCACACACAGAAAGCTTGGGCTAATTCACTCTAATTATTAACATTCTTGGCAGAAGCTCTGCTGTGAGTCAGCTGCAGAAACATCACGTTTGAACCGTTCACATTTCAATGCTGACTTCAGCCTGCAAGAGCAAAGGGAGGCAGAGCTGGGCCTGCAGGTCTCAGCGGGCATGGTGCTGTGTCTGTGGGCTCCAGAGCACTGTTGCTCACTGGTCTGGAGGAGGACACCTCCTCGCCTTGCCTTGGCTCTAGGGGTAGCAAAGTTTTTCAGACCCCAGACCAGCCTCTGGCACTTCTGCTGGGCGCTGAGCAGCTGGTGCTCGCACTGGGCCAGGATTAGGTCTGGGACAGGGCAGCAGCTTGAGGCCAAGCCAGGTGGGTGCCGCCCAGGTATTGCAAGTCATGTACACATTTCCAGCCCCAAGCCTTGGAGGAATCTTGTGCGATTGCTGCTGGAACCAGCCTCGGGGTACGGCCGAACTGGAACTGGGAAATCGGCACCTTCTGGTTTGGGTTTGAAACCAGAACCAAGCCCACCACTGGACTAGATGAGACATAGGACTTGGGCGATGCCAGATCTGGGCTTGGGAATTTTTCCCTATGGCACAAAAGCTACAACCATGGCTGCTGCTCTTTTTTTTGGCGCCCAGACAGGGGATTTCTGAGTTGGCTGGGAAGGGGGAGGCTTATGCAACATCATCCTTATCTTGCTCCTCTTGGGCACGGGGAAGAGCTTGCTTCTAATTAGCACTGCCCATCTTGCGCCCATCAGTCTGTCTCTGACCCCGCACCGCCTGCGGGCGAGCACGCAGTCTGCGGCAAACGGCGCTCTAGCAGACGGATAGGTGAAAGGGGCTGGCGCCTGGACGTGGACGGGCTATGAATCAGCCCTGAAACATTGCACTGCTCTGGCACAGCCCGCTGGGCACGGTGCTGATTTTTCCCTTTGCAACCATCTCTTTCTAACCACATAACTAATTTTCTTGGCCCCCTTCACAGGCGTCTGCCCCGAGTGTGCGCTGGCCGCCCTGGCCGTGGCAGGCGTCGAGTGCCGGGCTCTGCAGCGGGAAGTTGTCAGAATGAACGCCAGTTGTATTTTTTAATAGAATTGCAGCGTCCGCCTGTGGGTTTTTAAGTAAATATCCTTTCCTTCGTGTTTTGCCAGGAAGTAGCCTGCAGCCGAGGGATACGTAGCCAACAGCAGCTCTGCTGCAAGGACACGGCAGTTCCTCCCTGTCGGAAAGGACTTTGCCTTTTTCTTGGTCCAGTTGGTGCTTCCCAGGCACTAATTTAATAGCTTCTGCATAGTTAGGAGCACTAGGGATGATGACTCTCGTGCTCTTCTGTAGCCGGCAACGTGCCGTCACCAGTGTTCGGCTCCTGTGGGAATTGGGGTGGGATCCCACCCCTAGAGTCCTTTGAAATAAGGCCTAGGTTGTAGGCGTGGGGCCGTGGCCAACCTGGCCTGGACCCACCATGTCCTGCGGTCAGGCCGACAAAGGCCCCTTTTGCTTCCATGCACCTTGTGCCGGTTTCCAAACTAAAGTCGTTTGCTTCTAGTCCCATTCCTGATTGAAGGTTGGGGTTTCCCAGTGCAGTGATTGCCCCGCAGAGTTGGTTGCTTCCCCCCACCCCCTCTATCCCCAAAGGCACCTTTTTCTGATGGCCCTAACGTGCTTCCTCTCCCTTCCTGTCTGGAGCAGACATCTCTCTGGCAGTCTTCACCTCTGACGAAAGTTGGGGTACGAAAGCCTGGGCTTGCCTAGCGGCAGCTAGGAACACAGGATGGATTTTCCCCCCCGTGGAGATATTTTTATGGGGGGGCAACACATTGCAGCCAGCCCATTATTTGCACACGTGCCTCTTACAGTGGCTTGTTGTTAAGCCGGTTGTCAGTGTTTCCATGATGAATCCTGCATTTCAGCAGGCCAGAACGGTCTGTAAAGGTTGGTTTTTCTCTTTTTAAATGCACTGTTCCCTAAAGGAGCCTTTCTGAATGCAAGGGGAGCTGGCTGGAGTCTTACCTGATGCTCGTGAAGTGTCTGTGGGCTGCAGTGGCTGAGTGTGACTTGGTCCCCATGCGCTGTCCATTCGTTTTGCTGGCAGGGAAGTTTAAAATTGGGCAAGTAGATGTTTGGGGTTTTCCGAGCTTAAAGAAAGGGAGGAAACTAGAGGACTGCTGAACGTGTAAAGAACGATGCCGCCATGCTTTGAAGAGGCTACAGGGCTGTCCTGAAGAATACTTCGAGAGGAGACTCTGTGTGTATATAGGAAATCCACATCTTCCCTTCCTGCAACACACCCGGATCTTAGCTGGTGAGTGACCCCGGCGCTCCCCAGCCCGGTCGTCGGTACATCTGGGAGAGACTGCGCAGTCCTAGCTTGGATGAAAACTTCTGTAAGGACGCTCTTCCACCTGAGCCCCACGGAGTGGGAGTGCCGTGGCAGGCACCTGGGGTTCGCACGGGCGGCAGGGGATGGTAGAGGGCTTGATTTGGGCAAGGAGAGCTGAACATGCACGTCTCTCCGTAAAACTCAGGAAGCAGAAGGGATGTTTACACCCTAAAAGAGGCTCCGGGAGGGGGCAGGGATCAGAGCATGTGTTGGCCATACTCTCCCTGAGGCGGTCCATCCATCTTCCCCGTCTCTGGAAGCGCTCGTCCAAGTGCCTCGTTCCCCAGATAGAGATAGAGAGGGAGTTAGAGCAGATCCCTGCCCCTTTCTGCTCTCTTTAATTAAATCAACCAGATCCCAAGACACTTTGGAAACCACTGGGGTTTCCAATCTTCTCTGGGCCCCCCGATCTCTCGGGTCCGACGGGATGGTAGCACGCAAGGAGACATTTCAGCTCGCGGGTTCCAACCGAGCGGTGTTAAAACTTTAATGATCTGCCACCTGCTGCTTCCCTGAGAGTGGCAGCGAGGGTGGGATAATTGAGAACAGCATTTGGGATGCAAGGTATTTGCAGCCAGACTGGGGGCAGGGGCTGCTCTGAAAATCCTGGCTGTTTTTATAATCGGTAGGTCCAGACTTAGAAGAGGTGAGTTATGCTGCCCTGCAAGTAACAAGCACGGGTACAGGGAAGGCGCTAACCCCACTCCGCCCTCTCCTTAAGCCCCCGAGTCCATTCAGATCCGCCGTGTTCGGGTCTCTTTCTCCGCCTGCAGGAACTCGGGAACGGGCTGGGTTCCAGCACGCCAGACGGAGTCTGGAAGTGTTCAATGGAGCTGCTGCCTGAGACCAGCCCTTGTGCCCTTCGGAGGGTTACGGAACGGGGAACTTGCCAAAACAGGCTTCATTTCTTCTTCTTCTTCCTTAAAAGCTCTGATACCCAACAGCACCGACTTATTCTGTGCGAGGTGAAGCCCTCTGTGGCCTCCTGCCCTGCCCCGCAGACAGAGGGGACAGGATGGGGGTTGGAGGAGTGCCGGGTGGAAGTGAAAAGCATCCGTGCTCTCGCTGAGCAGCTGATGCCGGGTCAGAGTCCCGCTGAGCGGCTGGCTCCCATACGTCCCGCGGTGTTTGTCCTCCACCGTTTCGGACTCTGCATGTGCGGTTTGCAATGTGCACAGCAAACGCCGTTGATGCCGCAGGCTTCGGGTCGAGCCGGGGCTGCGTGGGGTACCCCTCTCCTGGCAGCACACCCAGGCTCTGGTTTAGTTTCTCCGGGTCCGGAGCGCTCTGGGATGGGGCATCCGTGCACAGTCCTCTGCCCGGGGTTGGCCGCTTGGACAGGCGTCTGCAGCGGGCGCTGTGGCAGGTGATGGGGGCTGTGGGTGCCTGGTAGGACTTTCCAGGCTTTCCAGTGAAGGCGTCTCGCATGCGTGTTCACAAGGCCAAACGGCTTCCTTGCTCCCGGGGGACCCCGTCTTGCGGAGCGTTGCGTGGGTCTGGAGGCAGTCCCTTGACCCTCCTGTCCTGCCTCCTGGACCCCTTGAAAAGAGCCCGTCTCGTCGGCTCTCTGCTTCGCATGCCTGTTTAATTGGATAACATGCCTGGCCTTTCCGTGCTGTTTACCTTTCGGGTTTGTTATGACACGCAAGATGGATTTCTCCTGGCTCTCGCCTTGGCGGTATGTAAACCAACGAGATGCAGCACACGGGCCTCGAGGCGCAAAGGCCGCTCTGGTCCCGCGGCGTCGCCCGCACGCCTCTGCCTGCTTTTCGCGGCTTGCCTTGCACCTCCTCCAGCCGGGCAGGGTGGGTCTCCTCCCGTTCGCGCCCGCTCGCAGCAGCTGAAGATAGAGCTGCGCCTGTCACCAGAAACGTCCGGCGGGGTGTCTCTGTGCCTCTGGAGTCCATTGCAGTTCAGTGGACGGGGTGAGCTGCCGGGATGGGTAGTGCAGGCGTGTTTTGGCTTTGGTGAGGTCTCTCGTCCTTCTCGCCTCCCTGCAGAGCCACATTTGCTACGCTTCAGCGCTGGGGACAGCTTGCAGACAGGCTTCCCCTTGCCGTCCTCCCAGCTTCTGGACGGCTGAAGCCTTGTCCCGGCCCCTGCTGGGGTTTTCCTGCCCCTCGGCTTGGAAACCCACAGCAACAGCTCTCCAGTAGCTTAGCAACATTGACTCTGGCTGCGGGGTCATGAAAGGAAACGCTGCCGCCTTGGCTGTTTAGCCAGCTGTGCACAAATGGGATGCGGGTCTCTGGGCTGGGCCGCGGCGTTTGCAAAGTCTCTGCTCCCAGCCCCGGGCTGGGGCTAACGTGCTTGGGTCTGGGGAGGAAGTCTGCCCTCAGAAAGACCAGCCGGCCAAACGTCCATTACGCAAGCTGGGCATTTCAGCGGGCAAGAAGCCCATCGTCACGGTATTCATGTGTGTTCAGTGACCGAGACAGGAGGATTGTGTGCGTTTGCTTCAGTCTCTTCTCAGCGGGGGCCGGGAGAGAAGGTGGCTGACTTTCCTGCTGGGGTCAGCAGGCAAAGATGGATGGATGAGCAGCTGGCCTAGCTAAGAGTCCTCTTCTTGTCCTCCTTGCATCTTTCTTTATGCAGCTGTCAGGCACTCTCCTCTGTCAGTGTTGGGGGGCGCCGGAGAAGGCTGCAGGTACCCCACTGAAGAGCTGTAGTCGCTGCGGAGAAGCGGAGGCGATTAAACAGGTCCAGGTCGCCTTGGGCCGAGGCAGTGTGGAGCGGTAGGGGGAGCAAGGGCCACCTCTGCTTGGATGTCCGTTCAACACCCGGTGTCCCTGTCAGAGGGAATACGCATGGGTGCAGCAGCAGGTAAGTGACAGGTGATTAGGAAATGAGAAGGATTGCTTGGGGTCATCATGCCATGCTGCCAGCATCTCTCCTCACTTTAGTGTTGAGGGATTGTTGTGCCGTGCATGGGACACGTTCTGGCCCCCAGGTCCTCTCCTCCTGGGTTTTCCTTCCGGCTTCTGCTTGATGACTCTTAAGCGAAAGTCAGGGTAGCGAAAGCAAGCCGAAGACGCACCGTGTCTCAGCTGGCTCCTCTGTAAAATGGGTTGATTGCTCAGAGGGGTGTTCTGGGCTGTAACGCGCGGGCTGCATGAGGGTGCGTTATTCTTAGTATGGTGGTGACGTGCTGTAGCATCTTGCGGTGTTTCTGCTCCTTTAAAAAAAAAGATGTCTTTCATCGCTAAAAATACCCACGCAGCTAAATATACCGTCTGTGCCGTAGGAGGAAGATAGGCTACTGATGCCAAAGCAGAGCCTGGACGAATGCTGTATTTGTTGCAAATAAACAGGATTATTAATGGAGCGAGAGGCAGACGGCTTGTTGCCTGGTGTGGGTTTGCCCCCCGCCTTAAGTGCTTGAAACGTGGGGTACTCTTTGGCTTGTTCAAAGCCTCTCTTCCCACTGCTGGTGACTTCTATCCCTAATCTCCATCCTGTGATGCCAGATAACCCATCTGCAGAGCCGTTGGCCTAGCAGGTAGGTCACTGGATGAGGACTGCATTCCCTTGCTCCTACGGTCCTTCTGGGCGACCTTGGGCAGGTCGCTTCCCTTCTGTAACGGAGCCAGTTAGACTGACCTCCTTTGGAGCCTGCTGATGGGCTCTGGAGGACCACAGGGTACCTGTGGTATAATCTGTGGTCGTCTGTGGCCTTTGTATAGTATTTCTGTTATTTCAGCATCCAGAAGCCCTTTGCGATCTAGTCTCTGACCCTACGCACATAAAAACATAACAAGGCCCTGACCATGGGGATGGTTTTCTGTAGGAAGATCTTGGTAAGCCAGTTCAGGGGGCCTGTTGTGTAAATCAGGATCCGTGACTGTTGCAGGGCTGAAGCGGAGATTGCTGAAGGATGATAGGGAGGATGTTTTCCATTTACCAATCTATAAGCGCAGCCTCTGAGCGTCCCTGCAGACGGGCGCTGGCCTGCCGTCAGCACCAGCTGGAAGGGTTACCGATTTCTCCCACGTTCACTTAGTGAGCGGACACGATGCACGGTTCCCTTCCAATCGGTCCGAGGCTTCGTTTCCAGCGTGTACAAAGAAGGGGGTGTCCTGGTGGCGTTGGGACTAATGCTGCAACAAACAGCAGGATCTCCTTACTTAGTACTAGAGTGTCCCGTTCCTCCTACACCCGCCCAGGTTGGCTTTGCACAGACAAACGAACAAATTCCCATGGGTGTGGAGGGGTTCGGGCAGTTCTTGCAGAGACTCAAGGTGTGGGGAAGCCCCGCTCCCTTCTACCCCATGCTAAATTGTTCTGATGTCCACACCCTTCGTCATCAGAGTCGGTGGAAACCCGCAGCAGCTGGAATCTGCTTCGTGGCCGGGCCTGGCATGACCGCGGCCCTCGATTACGTCATTGTGCTCGTGTGGCAGAACTGGACGTCCGGCTGCAACACCGTTAACAGGGAGCAAACCTAGCGGCCTTGTTGTCTGCCTCGGGGCTGAGTTAACAACCAGGAGAAAACAGCTCGCTCTGTTCCCGAGACGCAGGCTGGTGCCGGCCTCGTCTAACCGTGTGCAGCCCCGCAGCGGTCGGTGTTTTACGGCTGCCAGCGGCCGAGGGTCCCAACCTTGCTTAATCTGCCTCTGACTTCCGGTCCAGCGATGCATTTATTCTCCTGTGCCAAGTCTAATAGTGGTGTATCCGCAGCACTGACTGCTTCGAGGTCCCGTAAAGGATGCACAGCAGGGGCCCGGGGCCTGCCCAGCCCACCAGTCTGTCCATTGATGTAACTGGTTTGGGACCAACGAAATGTGGATCTGAACTGGTTCTTGCTCTCCGCTGCATCCAGGGTAAAGCGTCGGAGCTCTCAGGAGAACGTCTCTGACGCTGATCTGGTCTCGGCGTGAGGAGGAACGTGCGAGAGAGGCGCCTGCTTGTTCACCACTGACCCTCTGCAGGAAGGCGCCGCCGTCTTCGGCAGCCTCGGCTTCGTGGCTTGTGTCTGATGCCAGTAATCTTCAGGAGTGAAAAAGACTTTCTGAAACTTGTGTAGAAGATGGAGGCTTAACGGAGCAACTTTCCTGGAGATGAGGTACTGTTGAGTGAGAGCTTAACTGCGAGCAGCTGTATTCACGTGTATAGCTGCAGACGCAGAGAAACAAGCTGGCTCACACCTCACGTGTCTTTATTTAGCAAGGAAGGCTCCAAAGGAAACGAAGAACCACCCCACCTCGTGCTCTGCCGTGCCCCGTGACTTTACCATGTGTCCTACACACAGTTGTCGCTATGCCAAACACAGATTTTGAACGGTCCCCCTAATTAGAGAGCCCTCAGCAAGAAGAATGCAACAATTGTCTGAACGCACAATTAGCCGACAATGATCTCATTGTCTGTGTCTTACAGAAGTTTCCTCACTCGTTTGCGTGTGTTGTGAAACTACCCAGCACTGCCAAGCTCCATTTGGTGTTCATTAAACCCAGGGACGCCCGGGGCCTTTTGCCGGAGGCCTGGCCCCTCGCCAGGAGCTCAGCAGCAGCACCTAATCGACCAGAAAGGCCAAAAAGATGTGCCTGTCGCTTCCCCGGCTGGGACCCGTATCCTCCCAGCTCTGTGTCAGGTACCCGTTGGGCCCCACTTCTCCCTACGCCAACCTGTGAGCACCTCGGGCTCGGGAATGTATCTAACCTCTCAACGCCGCCTGCGGTGGGGAAGTCTTATGATTTCTAGCCTACAGATGGGCAGTTGAGCTGCAGAGACTCAGCTACTTGAACGCGCTCGTGCAAGGAGCCTTAGGCAGAGCAGGGAAGTGCACCCCGGTCTCCTGAGTTGCAGGACAATTTTCTAACCACTGTTGGGCTGTTCCCCTCCGGTGGCTTTCGCGGCGTGCAACAATACGGGCGGCGCAGGCTTTGGTTGTCCTGGGAGCTGTTCATCCAGGAAAGCCCCGCGCCAAGGGAAGCACCGGTGCCTTGCCCTTGTGAGAACGCGGGCGTTCTTTCGGTTCGGCTGGAAGCGCCGAGATCGAGGCCTGGCCTTGAATGTCGGCTGTGTGAACGCGCCGGGTTCAGGCAGGCCACCTGTCAGGGGGAGATGTTCCTGGAGCTGACTTGGGCTGCGTCACGACAAGCCTAACAGGATCTCTGAGAGCGAGTTGAAAGCGGACTGCGAGTTTTGTTCAGGTCAGTGCATGTTGGAGAAAAGCTGGTGCTTCTGCCCTTTGGAAAAAAGAGAATTCGCCAGGGGAGAAAACAGATGGCTCAGGTTGGATTTTTTTTTTTTCCTCCCGTAAAATTTGCACGAAGGTAGTAAAAGGTCGTGGGAGCTGCAGCGTCTCCCCGTCAGCCGAGCCGGCTGGTGGCTGACGGCAAGAGCCCGCTGCTGCGTGTTCCTGGAAACAGCATCAAGATGAAGCAAGATAACCGAGGAATGACTGGGAGAGGGAGGGATGCTTGGTGCTAATAGCCTAACTGCGGAGCTGCCAAGTGAGATGAATATGTTGGAGTTTTGGCTCCCCGGCTGCGTTTAATCAGTCCTGGCCGCGGGGCGGAGAAGGGTTGACCAGCCGTGCTCAGAGCCTCCGTAGCAGATCCCTGGAAAAAGCCGTTTGGGAGATGAGCGGATTAGCTGATTTCATTTGCTGCAGACCCCTGATTACCCAGCCTTGGCTGGCTAGCGTTTCCTGCCCCGTCTGTTGTAACGAAGGGGAGGAGAGGCGGATTGCTCGTGTGATGAAGCCTGGCAGACGCACCCTTTGTTCCTAGCGTGTGTGTTGATTACCTGGGCTTTCCAGTGGCGCGGGCAAAAATCCTCTGAAAGCCGAGGCACAAAGCCTCCAACTCCAGGGGACTCCCGAGGAATCCTCTCTGCCAGCCTTTGCTGTGGTCCGGCTCGGGGACCTGGTTGAATTCAGATGCTCGTGGCCGTCCAGTCTCGGGGCGCCCGACTGCAGTGCAAGAGTTGAATGCTGGCTTCAGCTCCCAGTCCAACGAAAGGGCAGCCTCCCAGCAGGTGTTGCGCAGCATTCGGATCCCTTCGGGAGAGCTTGCGAAGGGGCAGGCGTCTGACGGGAGCAGAGGGCTCTGGGATCTTCAGAGCATTGACGCGAAATTCTGAACAAAAGAGATAAATTAGCCTCAAAAAAAAAAAAAAAAAGATCGCTTTCGTTTACGACCGTTTCCAAGAGGGTTGAGCTCAACGGAGTTGACGTGGTCGCCCAGCTCCCCTCGGTTGCCTTACTCGTTTGCATCATCAAGCAGTTAATAAAGCCTGGAGACGAAAGATTTATGCATCTGTGAGTTCTCCCAGGTCCAGGAGATTTTCCATCGGTGCTGCGGCCGCGTTGCCATTGCCTCGCGTGCTGAACGTGTCCTGCTCCCGGCGCCCTGCGTCACCGCACCTGGCGCTTGCCAAATCCAGCAGAGGTGAAAGCCCTCTCATCCTGGTTTCTGATCTTGTTGGTAACGTTGTCTCCTCCTCTGTTTAATGTCCTGGATGCTCGCGCTTCCCCTCTCCTGTGCGCCCGTTCCCTGCACCGGTTTAACAGCTGCCTGTTTCTAGAGCCGCTGGCCTCATCCCCGAGCGTGCCCCACGCTCTGCTTGTGCAGCAGCCGCCTCTGAAGAGGTGGGTGGCAGCTAGTGGGCAGCGGGACGAGGGGTTTGGGATCGGAGCACGTGGCCAGCTGCCCACCTTGCCCCAAATCTGCAGCATCCTCATAGGACAGACATGGTCTTGATTGAAAGGCGTAGCCTGAAACCCTGAGCAGAGTCGCACGGGGCTCCGTTTCCCCGTGTAGGAAGGCAAAGGGAGGCGCTGACTCTGCTGAGACTGGAGTCTCTGGCACCGGACTAATTTCAAGCCTGGTGCTTATGGCCGTAAGCCGCCCCTTCCAGCTGCGCACAACTGCAAGGGGAGGTAATGAATACCGTGCATCTTATCTGACATTTCCAATGCCCCCGCGAGGTTTGTGTTGTCATCAGCTCTGGGCAGGCAGCGTCTAATTCGGTACGAATTGCTGCCGTCTCTGCGTCGCTCCCGGGCTCCGTTTAAACTACGGGGCCGCGGAGGGCTCTCTGCTCACGGGATCGGCCGTGTCGCGAGATGGGTGCTTCCCTTCCCAGTTGCGGGACTGCACGCCTCAGCCCCGAGCGCCACTCTCGCTGCTCCAGGAGGCTGTTTTATTTTGCAGCTTCCCAGACTAAAGCTGGCAGATGCCTGCAGGTTTCGACCTCGCCCCCGTTCGCATTGTAGTGGGTCTGGCGCTAGCAAGCCTCTGTATTCCGGCTTAAAAGGAAGATGACGAAACCTTGACGTACTGGCTCACCGCCCCTGTCTGCAGATGGAGTCTGGGGCCCTGCGTAGCGGAGGCGTTTGCAGGAGCTGATGACACTTCCTCAGCGTGCTTCGCACCTCGCTTTCCCTGGTCGAGGCTGGCAGGCACCGGAGGCTTTGCAGGACTTCCACGCAGGTCCCTGCAGGGGCTCAGCTTCCGTCTGCTACTCGCCAGACGCTTTTTCCCCATTCGCTTAATGGCAGCAGGTTAGAACATGCTGCTCTGTTTAAAAGGAGTGTGTTCATCCGTGCCATAAACACCCACCCTCTCTGGACCCGGCGTCTGGTCCCCACCTGCCCTGCTTCGCTGCAGCAGCAGACGCTGTTGGCACTTCCCTGCAGCTGTGCCCTGCGCGGGCTTCGGTGGTCGGTCTGCCCCGTCCGCTCTCCATCTTCTTTCAGATCTCAGTTGAAAACATCTCTTTGCTCCCTTGCTGTCTGCTCTGTAATGGTAGCTAATTGTGCAAAGAGCTTTATGGTACAGTTTAATGAGAAATGCCGTAAAATAGAAGGGCAGGGGGGCACGTGGGAGTGATCGGTCTAATCTCTCATGCGTGTGTATCCCCCGTTGCTAACCTTACGTCGAGGCTGTACGTATTATTCGGGATTGGGTTTTAACATGTGGAGTTGATTAATTGCTAATTCTAGTTTTGCAGTTACATTTTCGCATTTAGACGTCACTGGCTTGTCTTGGCCGGGTTTGAATTTCTGAGCTGCAGCCGTTTTGGAAAAAGGATTTGAGTTTTTGGTTTTGGGAACAGGAAGGCGAAGAGGAGCGGTTTCACGGGAAGCTTTCCGAGGCCCTGGGTGAGATCAGGTCGTTCACCGCTCAGGTGCAGGTTTCTCCCGTGGCTTTTCGTGGTCCCTGGTCTCCGCCCTGCTGACGTTCTTCAGGCGGCAGGAGGGAGGAGGTGACACTTGGAAGGAGAACGTGTCCAAAGCAAACCGTGGTGCCCACAGTCATCGGCCCCGCTTCCCGGGCAGCGGCTAGCCTGGCGAGGCTGCCCGTAGGAGACTTGCAGCAGCACAAACCATCCCCGTCCCTGGGGTGCGGTTGTGGTTGCAGCGTCCTTCAAGAACAAGAGTTTGCGGCCCTGAGTCAGCCCTGCAAAGTGCGTCACTCGCAGCTTAGCCTAGAGCGGCTCCGGGAGGGATTTTTGTGGCAAGCGGGAAGGAGCGATCCCCCGCAGGCTGCTGCAGATGGGAGCCACTTCCCTCTGCGGCGGCGCAGAGGAGTCGGGGTGCGTGGGAGGACTTACGAGCCCCAGCCCCAGCTGAGCCAAGAGTGCTCAGGCGCAGGCAGGTTGGGGTAGGTCCCGGCAGCCTCCACCCAGAGCGTGGCTAAGGCGTGAATCTCCCGCGTCCTTTAACCGCCTGGAGCTTGGGCCTGAACAGTCGGTTTCTTTCTCTACGTTGCAGGCAAAGCCCAGCCTGCTGCAGAGAGGTGGAGCGGTCGCGGTCGGGCCGGGTGAAGGCTCAGAGGCCAGGCCCTTCTCTTCCCAGCTCTGCTGCTGGCTCTGAGTGACCTTTGTGGGTGTATCCCCTGGAAAGACCGCTTTCCCCGTGGAAGCTCCCCGTGGCCACGACATCCGTGCAGGCCCCGCTAGCCCTGGACTGGTGACAGCCCTAGCAGGCACTCTATTGTTTGCTCAGCAAGAGGGTTTTGTTGGGGTTTTTTTGATTCAATTGTTTAAAGTTCCCTTTTGGATTAACTGCTGCAAACTCACAGTCACACCTCATTGTGTTGGGTGGAAAAAAAAATATCCCCGCTTCCCTGTGGATCCTGGAGGCCTTTGTGTTTGGTGGGAACTCTGTCTGAACTCTCCGGGCTTTTACATTTTTTGTTTGTTCCTTAATGACTTGGGATTTGGAGGCGTTGACCTCGAGATGGCTATCAGCGCTGCGGGCTGGCTCCCTCCGAGCCAACGGTAGCAGCAAAAGCAAACTTTGCAGATAGGAAATCCACGCTGTAACGTGAGGTAATTTTGGCGGCTGGCCTATAACGAATGATGGATGAGACGGGAGACCTTGGGAGACCCTGAATGTACGTTTGGCATCCCGCACCCCCACCGTACCCCTGTCCTTTCCAGACACGGAGGAAAAATACCCCTTCCCCATAGAGGGAGGGGTACATTGTTATTTTCCCTTATTACATTTATGTTTAGGTAGCTGTTTCTGACTCCAAACTCATCGTTTGGGGGCATAACTTATTGGACCCGCATTGGATGACCTTTCACATCCGTCTTTCCTCGTAGCCTCCCTGGCAAGCTCTTTCATCCCCTCCTTGTATTTCTGTGTAGCGTGGTGCACGGTGCTCTTGCTGTGCCAGAGAGACGCTGGAGAGCAAGACCAGCCGAGGTGGCACGGGCCCCGTGTCCTGCAGCATCGTACGGCTGATCCGTGCCCGGGGGATCCCGCCTGGCAGCCTGGAAACCCGAGTTCCTCTTTGTCCCGAGGACAGGTGCGGCTGCAGCAGTGACAGCGAGGCCTTTCCTTCTGTGCCGTCCTGGCCATAGACACGAGTACGGACGTGCAAACGTCCCCTCTCCTCGGGTGAGAAGCACGGCTCGGCCCTTGTTCCCCTTCAGACTCTGATTTCTCTGCTGATGAACCGGGGCTGACGAAGGCACGGGTGAGTGGACTGCACTAGTGGTGATGTTTTTTGGAGCGAGGACATCTTTCTGTTTGCAGCCATGAAACCGCCGTGGGTTACGGCTGACCTGAGCGTGGTGCGAGCCAGAGGCCTGGTTGCAGAGGGGCCTGCCTTCCATTTCTGCTCCGGTGATCTGAGCGTCCCGACCCCCACACGCCCCAAATTGCAGCAAGCAGAGCTGAGGTTAGCTGTTAGGGAGAACTGTCTCATGAGGAGGGCAGTAAAACTCTGGAACAGGTCACCCAGAGAGGTGGGGGATCTCCACCCTCGGAGGTCTTGAAGACCCGGCCAGACAAAGCCTTGGCTGGGATGATGTGGTTGGGGGTGGGCTAGGTGTGAGGTCCCTTTCCAGCCTCTGAAACAGCCCGCACCCACACTAGTCCGCCGCAGAGCTCTGAGCTGTTAGTCCCTCCCGCCGGCAGCATCGCTGCCGTCCTTGGGAGACGCGCGCGTCCGATTTGTGCCGGCTGAGCGTCGGAGTCGGTCGCGCTCCGTGGGAGCGCGTTTGCCGCGGGCATTGCCTCCCTCCAGCTACCAGGGAGGGCCGGCTCGCACGTCCCGCGGTGTCCCGGGCCTGGAGCCGCGCCGCGCCGGAGGCCGGGCTTGCTGAGAGCCCTGTCAGGGAAGCAGCACCCCCGCTGCCGTGGGCGGGGGGTAATGGGAGAAATGAGAGGAGAGTAGGAAATTGAAAGAGAGCAATAATGAGCAGCTAATGACTCTGCCATGAAATCTGTCCAGCGCTGAAACCCAAGCCCCCTAATTTACTTTCAAATACCACATTTCCTCCGTATACCTTCGGGTAGCAAGTCGCAAGGGGCAAGTCTCATTATATTGACTAGTTTATTGCCGGCGGGTTAGCAAATGCCTCTTAACCACTCGCTTCCAGTTCACTGGAAACCTGAAGCTTGAGGAAATGTCTGGAGCTGACAGACCTTTCCCAAGCTATTTTTCTGATTGCCTTGCATTTGGTTTTGTTCTGCTGCACAAAGGGAGGATGGAGGATGGCAACTCGGCTCGGCGCGCAGCGGAGGTTGGGCCGGCCCCCGCTGGAGACCCAGCTCGCCCACGTCCCTCCTTGCCCTTTCTGTCGTAGCGCCGGCGACAACATGAACCCGGCTGCAGCCAAGCCACAGAGAGGCAGGGGTGAGGGCAGCCAAAGTCTCTCCCCGCCCGAGGAGCGGGGGAGCTGGCAATGGAGGGAGGTCACTGCCGGGTGATGTTGGACCTCCTGGATTCTGTCTGTGCCTTTCCTGCCAGCTCGCTTTGTCCCGGTGCTAGCTGTGAAGTGCGAGCGTGCGCTCCTGAAGCACCCTGGGGTCCCGGGAGAGAAGGCACTGCAGGATCTGAATCGGTGTTATTCCTGAGCCCCTCGAGATGGGAAAGCACCCTCCCTAGACACACAGCATGTGCTCGCCTCTGCACACTGCTGTCCTTTAATCACTTTTACAACCCCCCTGTCCTCCTTTTCTCCAGCCTGAGGCCTGCCTTGCCCCTTGTGGACTAGGTAGCATGGCTGCATTTGGAGGCGCCTTTTGTCTTTTAAAATGCACGAGCATTTCTGAAAGAAGAGTCGATGGCTCAACAGGCCCACCCACCGGAGGATCCCCTGCGCAACCCCCCACCGACGGGCTTAGGGGATGGAGAGGCCTGACCCCACTGGACAGTCCAACACCGTATGTAAAAGGCTTTGTGTGTTGCGCCCCACGGGCTCAGAGGAGCTAACGGGTCTGCGGCACGTCGGCGTCTCGCATCCCAGCAGGTGGGAGCACCCACGAAACGGCAGGAAAGTGATGCAGGCATCGGTAGCAAGGCCACGGCGGCTCGAAGTGTGTGTAGAGCACTCGCGTGTGTGCACACCTTCAGTGTTCAGGTCAAGCCGGGCTCCGGGGACCTTGTGTTCCCCTTGTGCATGTTTAGGAGCCTAGGGCTGTTGTGTGTGATGGCTGGGTCTCCGCTGGCCCCCGTGGGCTTGGCTTTGCAGAGACCAGCGGTGAGATGGTCCCTATGCTGGAAAGCTTACACTGGCAAGAGTGGAAAGAAGCGGGGAAGTAAAGGGGGAAGCTGAAGGGCCGTGGGGCTTGCTCACAGTTTGGCAGGAAATCTAGGGTAGCGCCGGAGGCTGAACCCGGGGCCCCTGGACTGTGGGTCAGCCTGGACGACAAGATAAAGGCAGCGCGGCCAGATGAGCAGAGCGCTGGGCTGAGATCCCGGAAACCTGGGTTTGTTACCCGTCGTTCCCACTGACCTGGCCGGTGACCCTGAGCGAGCTCTTCTCCGCGCCGGGATTGTGGCACTGACCTCATCTCTCAAGTGCTCTCGAGATCCCTGGGCGAGACGAGCCAAGGGCTTGGTGGTGCTGCTGTTGTCTAGGGAAAGGCTGGCCCGCAGCAAGCCGCTGGCTGTGAAACGTAGGCCAGAAGCGCTGCGACCGGCCGAGTTTGCCTTGGTGTCGCCTGCCTTGTGCTTGCTCTGACCACCGGGCCCACGGTCTGGCAGTCTGGCACCTGTCCCCAGCACTAAACTCCATGGAACAGCTGAAAACCTCAAACAAACCAGGCTGCGTTTGGTCTCAGCCCCGAGGCCGCTCTCCGTGGAGCATGTTAACCACCGTTTAGGCGCTCCAAGCCCTGCTCGACAAATTGGATGTTTTCGTATCAGATGCGGGCTGCAGGAAATCCAGCCTGTCAGCCTGTGAAATGTGTGCTGGGAGGAAACGAGGCAGCTCCTGCCCTCGCTCTGTGGTGCCTGCCAGGGCTTGGGAGCCCCGTGCTGCTTTGTCCTGCCGTGGAGCGCTCGGCTCCCGCTTGGGGGGCGTTGGTGCAGGAAACACCGGTGTGCGGCGAGGGGAGTGGCTGAACGGGCGGTGTGTGTGCCGTGCACTGTGGCCTGCAGCTGGGCGAGGGCTCCCCGTGCAGCGCGAGAGTGGAAACGTAGCGGAGCGAGGTGCGTAAGAACGCGGCCTCGTCTCCGCTGCAGTTGCTACCCCAGGGGCTCTGCGCTAAGCATCTCCACTGGTCTAGATGGGGCTCGTGCCAGGGCAGCTACGCAGCTGCCTACCAGGCCTGGCTTTGGGGTGTGGGCCGGTGCCGTGTGGCCAAGACTGGAGTCGGCGAGTTGAGCGGCCCCAGGCCAGGGGGATGCACAGAAAAAAGAGAGCAAAGCAGCTTGCCTGGGAGCTGAGTGGGACTGGGGTGGCCCAGGCCTCGTCAAGGGAGCATGCCTGTAGTTAGATGGGAAAATAAGTAGGGGGGAATCCTGTGCTGGCTTGGGTTCGACTCGAAAACCAGGGTTAACTTTCATCCGCCATTCCTGGGGCGGCTGCCCTGTTGCATTCAGCAGGGCTGTGGGTGCAGCCTGGCAGGCGGGCGCCGTGCCCCCATGCAGATTTGCTCTCCAACAGTTGCTTTTTGACAGCGAAGCTGCGGTGTTGCCAGTAGAGCCCCGGTGCCCGCAGGTGCATCTGGGTTGTGCGAACGGGCTTACGGAGCAGGGCGCAGGGGAGCGCAGAGGAGCTTCCCCTGGGAGCCACTGAGACAGCATGGTTTTAGTGAAGTTCCTGCGTGGAGCAGGAGGACGGGGCAGAGGCCAGCTTGTCTCCTCTTGGGGCTCGCGTGTAAAGGGGACGGAGAATGACATTTCCATGCCCGGCTGCTCAGTGCCCAACAGCAGGAGCACTGGGCACTGGCCCAGCCTTTTACCTGGATTGCACTAGCCCAGTCCAGATCCTTCCTCCTCAGCGGCCTTCGATCTCCCATTGCTTCTCAGTGGGCAGGAGCAACTCGGTAAAAACTGCAGCCCCCTGTCCTCCGTAAAGCACGGTCCTCTTGCATGTGCCACGCCACAAAATCCCTGCCTCGATCCAGCCAAGTGCAAGTGCCCCGGTTTCCTGGCATCGGTGGGGATCGGCGCTCCCAGGAGGAAGGAGTTCCTCCCTGTTGAGCAAAGCCCAGATTGCAAGGACAGGCGTAAACGGGATTTGAGATCCACGGAGGACGGGACGTTCTGTTGTTCCCCTCCTGCTGCGTGCGCCGCCTGGGTGGCCCCTCGCTCTTGTAAATCCTGTTGGGCACAATGTGCAAGCTAACACCGAGAGCGAGTGAGGACAGGGGTCCCCTAGGGCGTTTGACCATGAGAAGGCAGTGACGCGAACAATTGGGGATGTCTCAACCCCCTGGAACCAATCCGCTTGACAGCCAGCTCTGGGAAACCAGCCTGCGTCTCCGCTTCCTCTGGAGGTCGTCGCCGATTCCAGCACAGCGAGACCTACAGGTGCCTTCTCGTGGTAGCGTTAGTGATGCGGTAGCCACGGTGGTCCGTCCAGGAATTGTACCAGAGGCAAGGATTTCTTAGCACGCTATCTTTTATTGGACCTACTGCAGAGCTGGGGTCCCTTCTTAGTATTTCAGCTGATGGCTTTGTAATGAGAGACCAGCAAGAGTTGAGCTCATGTCTGTCTGCCTTCCACAGGAGAGAAAAATGACCTGCCTGCTTGATACGCATCCAAATAGCATCTGCATATGGAGGGGAGAGGAAGTGGGGTTGGAGAAGTGTCTTAGTACTGAGCTCGCTGTACCGTGCTGCTTGCAAAACCCCCCTTGCCGCGGCTCCCACCCTGCAGCCTCTCTCCCCCAAGCAGGCCCGTGCTGTGTGGGGTCTGGGGGGCGCCCACCCCTTTTGCTTCTGGTCTTGCAGCAAAACAGGCGTTACCTTCCGATCGCTGCTGACGTTGCCCAAAGAGCGCACCGGACAGCTTCGCTTCCTGTCTCGGCCCAGCGCTGGGCTCCCGTTGCAGGCTCCCCGAGGGAGGCTTGCAACCCAGCCGAAAACTGTCCATCGTGAGCCCAGCACAGATTCCCCAAGGCACCGTCAGGGAATCTGCAGAAGCGCCTCCCAGTCAGGGCCGTCGACTCCTCAGCAGAATTAGCCTCGTGGGCAGAAAGCGCTGGGCTGTAACTCCTTTCAGTCACAGACCCCTTGGCACCTGAGCGGCTCTTGCAGGCTGTCTTCCCTTCCCCCATGTTCTCCGTGCACCAAATGAATTTGCCAGCTGGTGAGAAACTGGCCAAAAGACTGACCTTTCCATGGAAAGGAGTTTAAACCCAGGGGCCCTGATGTGTGCGTTGTGCTTGGGGTGGGGGAAAATGAGACCTTTTAAAAGCCCTTCAAAGGGAACTCACGAGCCTCTGGCAACACGGGCTCCAAGGGCAGATTTGGAGGAAATGTTGCAGTGCATTTCATTTAATGGAAAGCAGCAGCCCTCCATGTTGGGAACATGTTCTCATGCCTCTGAGCTTTTACATTAACTTGGTTTGCCAAGGTTTCCCAGGGTCAGAGGGGACGCACGGGTTGCAGTAGGTACATCATTATTGCTCTCATAGCTCCTTTTGGGGGTGAACATCTTGAAAAGTCTTCATCTGACTTGGTAAAGGCAGGCATGGCGCCTATTGCAGGCTCTCCCAGCTTGTGTGACGGTAGAGAAATGTAACTGCCGAGGAGACCACCATCCCTAGGGATCTTCCTGGGGGCCAGCAGGTAGCCAAGCGTGTGGGGGAAGAAGTGCCGTTCTGGGTTTCCCCACACACACCATGCAGGCAGCTGGACTAGTCACACCCCAGGCTAGGCTTTGCTAGCGAGCCAGTATGTCCAGGGCTGATAAATCAGTCAGCACAACCAAAAATAGCAGGCAGCAGCTGCTAGCAGAGGGGTTCCCTTCCCCGTCAGCATGCACCGGGGAAGCAAATTCTATCTTCCCTGGAGAGCACATCCAAGGAGTTCGGTTGCTTTGTAGCCCAGTGGAGAAGAGCCTGTCCCAGCTGTTCGGTGCATCCAAGCAGAGAGATTTATTATTGCAGAGACTTTCTTCTAGGGTGGTTTTCAAAGTTCTCCCGAGTGTTGATGCATTTCCAAGTTGCTGGGATGGAAGAAAGAAGGCGAGCAAAGGATCCCTGTCTGCAGCAGCGAAGCAGCCAAGAATAACCTTTGCAGTGCTGTCAGGCCTCTCGTCTGTGGGTCTCCAGTCACTCTACTGAAGATGGGTAAAGGAGCACGTGATGCTCTAACATGCTGGGCCGAAGAGTTGAGTGTGAACAATGGGACCAGGAATTGGCACCCTGGGGTCCTGATTCGGCTCCGGCTGGTTGATGACTTCGGTCCAGGTGAGATTATGAAAGGACCTGGCAACTCCAGTTTCTCCACTCCAGGTTTCCTAAGCACCTGCATAAGGAGCCAGATCTATTTCTGGGTGAGCGGGTCGTCCCACGTCCGTCTGTATCCGGTACACCTGGAACGGAGCGCGCTTCCCCAGCTCTTGTTCCAGCGGGCTTCCCACGCCGCGGGCCATATTTAACTTACCAGGCGTGCAGCGCGAGTGGGCAGCGAGGAGCAGCCCAAGAGGATCAGCTGATTTCAGAGCGAAGAGCCTGTGGATGAATTCCACATCTGTGTTAGCTTTGGCTTGATCCCACAGATTTGCTCCAGCTGTTGGGAAGCGGAGCAGAGATCCCCTCTTTAAATGCGTGATCAAATTCTCCAAGCGCGGGGTTTTTCCTGTGTCATCCTCCTTCCAGACGGGAAAAGCAGCTTTTTGTCAGAGTTGCTGAGGCAGCATTCTCCGGTGGTGCACATAGCGTCCTCTCATCTTCCTGTGGTTTCCCAGCTCACGTGTTGCTCTCTGCGCACCACACCTCGCACAATAGCCCTTTCAGAGGTGTGTGCAGGCATTTGTCGGGTGGTCATTCAGCCAGCTGTCTGTGTGCTGGTGCCTTTGCTCTCCTGCTCAGATCCTGACTACCAGATGCTCCCGCTTCCCATGCCAGCTGGAGCAGCAGAGGTGACACTTGAAAGTAATTTGAGCCTCCCCTACCTGGTTTGCCAGTCTTCTTGAGATGCCAGGCAGCGGCCGGGACCTCGCCGAGCTCTGTGCCGTTACCTTGTACGGCCAGGTCAGCCACACGGGCCATAACTAATTTCCCCAGCGCAAATCGCATTGCAGCTGTTATCACTTTTAATGCGATGCGTAGGGGTCTACGGCCGAGCAGCACGGAGACGGAGCGTGGCCGGCTGATACCTACCGCCCCTGTGATTTTCTTCTGCTCTACTCTACTTGCTGCACAAATTAAGATGCCAGTCATTCACCGCAAGGCTCAGGACCTGTCGGAGCAACTTACCCAGGAGTCTGCTGGATTATTCCATCCTTTAATGACTTTCGAGTCTGATTTAAAGATTGTATTGGAAAAACCCCACAAGGTGCTAACTTAGCCACAAGCAATCCCTGGATGAAAGGCTCGGCCTGCTCCCTGCGAGGAGGCAGGTGAAGGGAGCGCGGGACATCGCTTTATGCTGCCGTTGCGCGTCACGTGCTGCTTGCGCTCAGTCCCGCTAGCAGTGCCCATTGCTGCCTGTGCAGTCTAAGTGCTGACGGCCTCTCTTCGGCCCCTTTTGTCGTTCCAGATATTTGCCTGCGAGTTTAGTGGCGCTTTCAGCCACCAACGGACTGTTTATGGGCTTAGGAAGTTGTCAGGGCAAACTCTGGGGCTGCGTAGCAGGGACTGATGCCACTTTTGGCTTTCTGCTCTTATCAAAAGTGTGCGTGTAGGAAAGGGAAGAGAATCCGTCTTGCTCTTCACGTGGAGAATCAGAGGGAAGTTGAGCTAGGGAAATAAAACAGCAAAGAATGATCAAACCTGGTTTCCCATCAAGGTTACATACTTTCAGGTCAGACCTGTAGTAAAAGGAGCCATTAGACTTTCTCTTTAGAAGTGTCTGATGTGCTTTGGAAAGCCGAACCTGATTGAAGGAGGCCATTACCATGGGAATGGGGGTAAATCTTGGCAATCGTCCTTCAGTGCATGCGTTTTTCATTTCCAATCAGCTTTCCCAATGCACAGGAGAATCGTCAGACCAGATTGCTTTGACTTTAAATAGTACATTCGTGTCCTTTCTGATGCAGACATCAAAATTAATACGGTTAGGGTTTCGAGACTGCTAATATGCAATTCAAGCCTTCTGTAGCCTCGCTGAAATTTAAGAGCGCTGAAAGGCACTATAATGCAGTCGTCTGTGTCTCTAACTCACCTGATAGTCCGTAGGAAGAGCCTTTCCTTGAGGGATTGATTTGCGAGCGTGATCGTCCGAGAGCTCTTTACAAGCCTGCACGGTCAGGCCTTTCGCATTGTGGCAGCGGGCGGACAAACGGCGCTGGGAAAACGTTTTCCACTCGCTCGCTTGGGGTCTCTTACCGGTGTGAAGCAGTGCTTAGCTTGGAGCCTGGCGAGGGGCTGGGCGCAACCCCGGGATTGAGGGATGGTTTTATGTCAAGGTCACCTGATGTTCATGCTGTTCTGGCGTTCAACACGAAACCTGTGATGTTAAACTGATCTCTGATCCTTGCTTAAGATGTATGTGCGATGAAGCCTGCTCCCGTGACTGCACTTAATGCCCAGCCCTCCGGAAAGTAACCCGTGTTCGATTTCCACGAGTCGCGGCCTGGGGGCCAGCTCAGTCCCCCGCAGGCAGCAGCACCTGGCCTGGTTCGGCGGTCGTCCAGCGGATTGTTTGCACAGCTGCCGTAGGTGCGTTCGGCCCTCGAGCAGTGCACTCTTGCAATGGCTGAGCGGCCCCTCTCCCCCGAGGGAAGCAGCTGGGACGTACTCCAGAGCTCGGAGGGAGCTGCTTTCGCGCCGCAGAGGCTTGGCAAACAGGAGTAAAATGTGAGCGGGTCTTTACAGGTTCTCCGCAGTTACCTCCTTGTTGTCAGCAGCCCCACAAAGATCCTCTCCCCGCGCCTCGAGCTCGCAGAGCTGGGTTTGCTTTCTGCGCCTGGAACGCGACTCGGTTCAACGTGGCTCGTTTGCGTTTAGATAGTAACGCCGAATGGTCTGGGCTGACGGCTTGGCCCAAGGGGTCCCACCTAGCTTGTGCCCAGCATGGGGCACAAGGCATTGGATGTCTGTAGTCCCTAATGCCTGCAAGTGTCCAAGAGAAGCCTCTCTGGGGCCCAGTTTCTCCATTCTCAGGTGTCTGAGACCAGGAGGACTTTGATCACCAGATTGCAGGTAGGCAAAATGTTGACCGCCTTGTTAAGCATCATAAAACATTTTGCAGATGAATAGCTTCCAGAAGAGAAATCTGGAGACTCTCCCATAAGCCCCTGAATGCCTTTGCAATGATGCCCAGAGCTCGAACTGTGGGAAGCATCTCCGGTTTCTCCCTGCCTGAGCATTGCTCCCCCCGCCCCCCTTTCCCACACCCTTCGTATTTTGTCCGCAGGATGCAGACAGGGCTGGGATTGTTTTATTCGCATCGAGCGCTTGGCACAGTGAGGCCCATCTCACTCGAGCCATTTGCATGCTGCTCTAATATAAAATAATACGGTCTGATGCTAATGTCCCTGATATTAAGCAAGAAGATGCATAAAGCAAGCTGAACCGAGAAGCAGCACCACGTGCTCTGAATTCTCCTCTGTGTCGTGTCTTCTGGATTGCAGAATAACAAGTGGAGGCGGTCCACGCTGTGTTCCCGCTGGTGTTCCCTCCTGCAGTTCTCACCGTGCTGCTTTGTTTCCTTCTCCCCTGGCCCACGTGAGTGTCATAAATGCCCGTGGACCTGAGGAGGGTTGCAGCCCATTAATATTTGACATTGTGGGAAGCTAATGATTCATTTCTTCCCCTCTGTCCTGTCCGCTCTGGTTCTGCGCTCTGACCTGATTGCATCTGAGAGGTCGATAATTCATCACGGGGCTGGTTCAGCATGGAGCGCCTTGGGAAGACGTCAGCGAACTGCGTTGAGTGGAATATTTATGTGCGCGAAGGTCTGAGGGAGATCCTCTGGCCGCGGCCGGTGCTGGTTTTCAGTCGCTCTCAAAGGTGCATTGGAGCGGTGGCACGAGGCCACGGGAGGTTAGGGAGCGCCGGCTTCCCAAGCTCCACGTGGACCTGCAGGCTGTG
>JAGPOW010002118.1:15414622-15429608 GCA_030014935.1 Caiman crocodilus | reverse complement strand
CTCTGTGCACGCGGCGAGCAAAGACTCGCCCCCCGCAGCGTGCAAGGAGTCTGGGCGGCAGACCCAGGCCCTCCCAGTGCCAGCCCCGCTCTAACCTGGCGCCTTGCTGTTCGAACAGGGCCCATGAACATCTGCGAGGAAACCGCGGTGCTGCACGGCGGGTTCCTGCTGGCTGCCAAGCGCTACCACCCCAAGGCTCTGGCGGATTTGGCCAAGGCCGACTGGCACCACGTTGGGCCGCCCATCACCGATGCCTTGAAGGAGATCTGCGCCGGCCGCGCCGCCTCCCTGCCCCAGCCCTGCAGCTGGAAGAAGAAAGCCGTCATGATCATCTGGGCCAAAATCCTCCTGCCCAGCCCCGGGCCCGCCAAGCTTGACCAGAGGTGGAAAGATGACGCCTTCTTCTCGGTGTGCAGCATGATCCCCCGGCTCAACCGCACGGTTCTGTTTGAGCTGCTTAAAGCGCTGAATGCACCCCGGCTCTTTGTGCAGCTGCTGCTGGCTCTGCCCGCGGGCATCTGTCAGCAGGAGCTCGAGCTGTTGGTCGAGTACGTTGTGAATGAGACGGCCCCGTCGGACTTGAGGTTTTTCTTGGATGTCTGGTGGGAAATCATGAAGCACAAGGAGGGGCCGCAGGACCACCTGATCCTGACCTTCGGTGCCCTTATCCACCAGCACCTGTCCGACCCACTGGATGAGGGCTGCCAGCCTCCGAAAAGGTTTAAAGGTGACCCCCTGTCCATGCGTGACTCCCCGCTTACCACCGAACTGCTCGCAGTTCTGGTTGACGGGCTAAAGCGTCTCTACGGGTGTATTGTCACTCCCAGAATGAAATGCTACGCCCTGGCCAACCTGGTAGATCTGCTGTCGGTGTTCACTGTAGTAGAGCAGGAGTCCAGCGTGCTGTCCACCGTGGAGTATCTGGACAAGATCACATCGGTAGTCATTCTCTGGAACGGTGACCGTGAGAGCCGCTACCACCCGCGGGGGCTGGAGGAGAAGGTGAAGGAGGCGGAGCGGAGCGTGAGCCTGCTGTCCGTGGTCAAGCTGTCCAGCGAAGAGCTGTTTGTCGGCTTACGCTTCTTCCGCAACCTGGTGCAGGGCTGGAGCGAAGAGCTGCAGTGCATGCTGAACAGCCGCCAGGAGGTTTGCTACGAGGGCTACCGACTCCTCGACAGCCTTGCCACCTTCGGGAAGAACCTGCTGTGCTTTGCCGAGGCCAGGGAGCTGGGCAAGGATGAAAAGCAGGTGGTCCTGGAGCTGGCAGAGATGGTCATGGGCTTCCTTAAGCAGATCAACCCTGACCTGCAGGGCAAGGACTCGGACAGCAGCATTATGGCCTTGGTGGCCATGACAATCATTGAGCAGAAGCTGGACAGGCACCTGGAAATGTGCTCCATTTTTGCTTCTGAGAAGGCCTGGGCCTTCTCGAAGGACTGGGTCGCCTGCCTCATCAAGAACAAAGTCCTCTTCCAGAAACCAGACCTGATTTTGAAGCTGCTGGAGACCACGGTGACTTTCAGCCTCTCCTCCAACAACCGAGAGAGCCGGGAACTGCAGGTCAAGGTAACCAAAACCATCCTGGATTGCTACACTGAGCTGTCGCTGCCCGACAAGAACAAAGTGATCTCGGGCGTCCTGGACTCCTGGGGCGGGCGGGGCCTATCCTTGAGCCTGAAGGCTTTCACCGAGGGCTTCCAGGAGGAACTGAACTTGGCTTTTAACCAGATCACGCGAAGCACGTCAGATCAGGGCCTGACCAAGGCCGTGGCCTCGGTGGCGAGGCTAGCTCTGCTCCACCCAGAGGCCACGGTGAAGAAGGTTTGTAACCTTGCAGTCGTCAACCTGGGGACACACCAGTTCCTGGCACAGATCCTGTGCTCGTTCCCAGCGCTGAGCTTCCAGGAAGCCCAGGAGGGCTTGGGCAGGGGGGGCAGCCTGCTGGTGAGGTGCCTGAAGGAGACGGTGTGGGGGAAGCTGTCTACCGCAAAAGAGAAGGAGCAGTTCCTCGAGTTCTTGACTGTTCTCCTGCAGCCAAGCTCCGCAAGTCCTCTCCTCTCTCCCGGTGAGGTGACCCAAGCCTTCGTCCTGCCCTACTTGAAATCAGACTGTGCCCACATTGAGCTAAGCCTGCACATCCTTAACAAGGTCCTGGGGCTACAGTTGGGGCAGGATGAACACTGGATAAAGACCTGCCACCCCTTCCCTCTCCTCCTCGGCCTCTGCAAGCTCCTAGACAGCTACACACACTACTGGCATCGGGTGAAGGACCAACCCTCTCCTGCACTGGAGACCAAAGACTTGGTAGCTGCCACCTTGGCCCAGCTGTGCGAGGTGGTGGAGCAGAAAGCCGCCCCCTCTCTGGAGGTCTGGAACCAGTCGCTGGCCTGGCTGCACCGCAAGGTGGAGCCACTGGACTGGACGGTCGGGCTCCGGCTGAAGCAGCTTTATGGCGATCATTTCAAGAACGAGGTCCCAGCCCCGCTTTTCGAGATCTGCAAGCTCTCGGAGGACGAGTGGACATCCCGCCCGCTCCCGGCCTACGGGCCAGGCAGCGGTCTCCTGGCATGGATAGAGTGCTGCTGTATCTCTACCGCGCTGCGGGAGCAGATGCTGGTGCTTCTGGCCATCAACATGGATAATCCCGAAGAAGTCAACCTCTTCAGCAAGGGCTTCCTGGTGGCCCTTGTCCAGATTCTTCCGTGGTGCACTCATGGGGAGTGGAAGAGGCTGGCCCACGTGATCCAGAGCTTGCTGCAGCGGCAGGTCCTCCACGTGCCCTACAGCTTGGAGTACGTGCAGTACATGCCGCTGCTGAACCTGAAGCCGTTCGCCCACCCGCTGCAGTTCTCCGTGCTCCTCCTGCGAGGCTTCCAGTTCCTGTGCAGCTCCAGCTGCTCCACCTGGCTGCTGGAGGAAGCCTGGCAGCACGTGGCGAGACTCTACTGTGCCAGCCTCAGGGATCTGCTGGGCACAGTCAAAGGGGCCCTGCCGTCCCCCCGTCCCACAGCCGAGGACAAGGACCTGACCCAAGAGGCCTCTTTTGTCTACATCCAGCTCTTCTGCCACGTGCTGCACGTGGTGGCCATGCTCCCGGACAACGGCTGCAGCGAGCCCCTTGGGGTGCTGGCCCTCGAGACTGTCTCGCAGTATGACGCGCTCTGCGCCATCGACCGCTCCCTCAACAGCTCGCTCAGGAGGGCCAACGAGAAGTACTTCCTGACATCGGTCGCTGACAACGTCAGCCAGCAGGAGCTGCGTGCCGCGCTCCAGCAGAAGCTGAGCAAGCTGTGAGCTGGGCCGGGCTTGCCTGGAAATGCGGCGCCCCGGCTCGGCCCTGTGGGTCGCAAGTACCGGGGTTGCGTGGTGTGGAAACTCTCCCCAGGGGAGGAGGTGGTAGCTGCAGATTTGTTACATCTACTATAATAAACCTTTTTGCTTTTTCCTTCCTTTTGAGTTTTGGGGGGGTGGTATTTTTCACCAGGCCACAGGGTTTCAGTGTGGGTGTCAGGTGATTTCAGGGCAGCGTGTCCTGTCCCACTGGGAAAAGACCCTGGCGTGTCCTGAGCCCCCGCGGTAATGGGTCGAGGTGCAGAGAGAGGAGCGGGCTACGCAAGACTCGCTGTGCTTGGGTTCTGAACAGATTTCTTTATTGGTCGCTTCCGAGGGTGCGGTAGCAATCAAGGTAGTGTTAGTGCAAATGGAAAGGCCTCTTTCCTTTATTTAAGACGTTATTTGTAATACAGACGGCGAGAGAAACGTATCCGCAGCCATCCGTCCCGTGTAGGAGCCTCTCTGCCTGGCTTTTGCTGTGCGTTAGGAAGCCCCCGTTGCAGGAGGGGGACAGCTGTGGCAGCTGCTTTGGAAAGAGCTGCTTGCTTTGCTCGTTCAGCTGCATGGGGCTGGGCTGGGCCTCAGGCCTGCTGCCTCCACGATGTGGGGCTCAGAGCTAAGGGCTTCCAAACCCCACTGTTAGGCCTAGGGCATAAACACAAAGCCAGGAGGTGGCCGTGGTCTCTGTAAACTTACTCTGCAGGTGGCTAAGATGAGGCTGAGGGGAGGGGGCAGATTTGCCTCTTGGGGTCACGCCCCAGGGACAAACGCGGCCCGGTAGTGCAGGCGCTACAGGTTACGGGGAGTCGGGACCTGTTTGGGCGTCTCGCTCGTGTGGTGCTCGCCTTGCTGGTGGCTGCAGGGACCAGCCAGCGTTTGGCTTAGACACCTGTTGGGGCCGTTGTTCCCCGGTGACGAGGACGGGTCCGACTTGGCTCTGGAGTGGGAGCGCTGCCGGCTGGGGACCCTTCCCGTAGATTTGTGGCACTTTGGTGGGGAGGGGCAGCATTTGCTCTTCTGTCGGCACAGCAGAGTGCTGGGGCCAGTCGGCCTGGATGCAGCAGGCAGACAGCTAGCTCTAGGGTAGGTTCAGGGAGGCTACCTGCTCCAGCAGCTCGCGTGGCTTCATGCCTAGACCCCAGATCCGGTTCCTCCCTTGGGGTTTTGCTCGGCCTTCTCTGCGTGCAGAAGCGAAGGGCTGGGCTGGAGAGTTGGGCAGGAGGCAGCGCTGACATACTGTCTGGTGAGTCTCCAGGCTCACAATGTAATCGTGTTTGCACGGGCATGTCCAGTACAGGGGCACACTGACGCACAGGATCCACTGGCAGTGCCTGTGCTAGAGCATGGCGTGCTCTGAGTCCCCACTGCTGGCACCAGGGTTACCTTGGGTCAGTCCTGGGGCACATCTGCATGGAGCGTAGCCAGAGGCAGACACTGCCCAGCAGCAACCAGAGGGAAGCAGCAGAGTTCAGCGCCAGCACTGGGGTGATGGGAACTGACTGTCAGGAGCAGGCTGCTCTGGGCAGCACCTCCTGGGCCGAGACGCCCCTCTCAGTGCCCAGGGAAGGACGGGTCTTGCGCTGCTGCCACATGCTACGCAGTGCTAGTGGTCCCTTACGGCACTGGCTTCAGCCTCGTCTCCCCCTAGCCCCAGTCTGGCTGTTCAGAGTCAGTGTTGCTGCATCAGTCATAGAATAACAGACAATGAGGGCTAGATCATCCCCGCCAAGGCTTTGTCTAGCTGGGTCTTAAAAACCTCCCAGGATGGAGGGCCAGTGCTGTGAGCTGTCCCCTCTCCACCCCGTGGTCTGCAGCATCTAACAAATGAGCAGGTTGCAAAAGGTCTGATCCCAACAAGAATCTTGTGCTTCTCCAGGCAACGCTCCCACTCGCTGGCTCGTGCCCAGGCAGTGCCATGGGCAGGGTGCAGAGCGCTCGAGCGTTACAGGGGAAAAGTCCTCCTGCGAGAGGCTGGCACTGCTTCCCAGGCTCGCCACGGGGACAGCATGGAAATCCAAACGCCCTCGCTGTCCCAGCGGGATGCGGCTCTGTCCCCAAGGTGGTGCCTCCAACACTGGTTGTACGGGCAAGGCGGCTGGGCAGAGCGCCAGGGGCTGGCCCTGTTCCCAGCCTTGTGCTCCGCAGCCTACACCAGCCGCTATCGGCTCTTGTCGGACGAGGAGCAGCTGTAGAGGCGGAGGGCTTTCCTGCAGATCAGCACAAACCAGTAGAGCTGTGGGGCAATGAGGCAGGCATTGGCCACATTGCAGTGCATGGGGATGTGGAAGGGGGCTGCGTAGAGGGGGATGCCCACCTGCCGGGCATACGCCCCGTACATGAAGGGGAAGAGTAGGATGCGGCAGAGGAGGAAGGTCACCAGGATGAGGACCCCATTCACCTTGTGCAGCCGCGTGTCCTCCATGTTTAGCTGTGGAAGCAAACGGTGGGGGGGGATGAGTGCCGTGCCAGTGCCGTCTCCCCACGCCTTCCTCTGTGATGGATTACTGCGCCTGCCTTTCTGGGGTGCATGGAGATCTATGGATCGGTCCTTGCCCCACTGAGCTTACAGGCTAAGGGCCAGGTCCAGCCCTTACTCTAGGCCGTGGCAAGACTTGTGGACTGCCAAGGGGTTTGGGCCAGGCTCTAAGACAGGCTGGCAGGAGCAGAAAAGGAAACTGGACTTCCTAAGGAGAGAGGAGCAGTGAGGAGAGGAAAGGGAAGCCCTTGGAAGAGGGATAATGAGCACAGCAGAGGGCAGTTTTGGACAGGGTGCTGGACTTGGAGGAGGAGGTGAGCGTGGCCGCTTGCTACCAGATCACTTCAGTGCAGCCGGGGCAGGACCAGGCTCAAACCCTTGCAGATCCTGTCCGTGCTGCTTTCTGGCTGGTGGCTCGATCATAGCAGGAGATCGACTGATGCCAACTTCAGCCCACAGCATGGGGGAAGCCCGTGGGAACCAGGATCCACTTCAAGCAGGCGCCGGCCCTGCCAGCACTGTTCTGTTCACCTTTCATTTGGAAACCCAGGGCCCGTTCTGGCGTTCCCAAGGGACCTGGTCTCAGCCCGAAGGGCTGGAGTAGCTGCCCCGTCCTCCCACCCGCGCTGCGTTGCGGACCCGCAGGCCGTACCTGCATCAGGGTTTTGCCCAGGGACACGAACGGAGTGCTCAGTTCCGCCAGGAAGATGCAGCCAACAAAGAAATCCCCCAGCTCCCCGCGGAAGTGCTGTGGACAGACAGAATGGCGTGAACGCGCCAGCAGGTTTTCCCGCGTGCTTCGGCCAACCGAAGGCTTCCCTGGCCCCCGCTGCAGCTGGACCTAGCCCTTCCAGAAGGGAAACTGCGCGAGCCTGAGTCCCGTGCTGGGGCGATGCAAGTGGCACTCTGGAAACCGCTAGAGATTAAAACCTGCTCTGCTGGTGGCAGCTGGTTCATGGCACGGGGGCATGGATCCCAGAGCTACACCCGCTCGCCGAGTGGTCGGAGGAATGGAGCTGAGCTCTCCTGGCTGCCAGCCAACCCAGGCATGCAGCCCAGGTGCATTGAGAGCCACATGGGAGGTACTGGGAAGCAGCACACAACTCACTGGAGTCCCTGCATGTCACTCCCTGTGTAAAGCTGAGCCAGACGTGTTACAGTGAACCTTGCGCCTTTCCGGGGGGGCGCTGGGAGCCAGAGCACTGCCCCCTTGCCCCCAGCACCCGCCCTTACCTGCGTGATTGGTGTGAGGACGATGAGGATGAAAAGGTGGTGGGTCACCATGAGGCGTTCCTTCTTCAGGAAGCTCCTCACACTGGCCAGTGAGTACTTCTCCGCTGTCCCCGTGTCTTTGCTTTTGTGCCAGTGGCACAGGTACATGACATAGATGTCATAGGTCATGTAGGGAACGATGACCCAGACGTATTCCACCGCCAGCCAGTGCCTGTGGGGAGCAAGGAGCACAGAGTGACAGCCTGCGGCATGCTTAGGGACCCCGGGAGGTGGGGGCAGTCCACGCGTCTGAGTCAGGCGTGCGCGTCTCCGGCCACAGCCTGTGGCTATGCCTCCAGGGCCCAAAGTAGCACTCGCTTCTAATAGGCGACCCCCTGCGACTGACCGGACACCGGCCTTCCCAGGGCCATGCTGAGCCTCTCCCATTTATCCCCTCACCTGTGGCTGCTGCTTTCACTCACAGGGCCTCTTGCATCAGAGGATCCCAAAATGCACACGTGCAGAGCTAGAGAATTGTCCAAAGGGGGACGCTTCCACCCACCTCACCCACGGGAACGGCTGTTTGCAAGCCCTACCGAGATCCCTGCACCCACACGGGTTAGTCCCTGGTGATGAGACATCTGTGTTTTATTTGTGCACTAAAATGCCTCGCGATGGGTGGTTATTGGGAAATACCTGCATGTCATTGCCTGTTCTCACTGCATTTTAGAGTCGCAATTGCCCAAGGAAAGCTAATTGCACGCGCTCTTTGCAGAGAGACCGGCTTTTTTTATGTGAGCCAGCAGAAATGTGATCTGAATCCGGCCATCACTGTCGTGATGCCTGCCTTGTGGTCCTGTTTCAGATGGGGAGGGGATCTGATAGTTGCTGGCTGGGGCACACTTTGACTTGCCCTCCTCTGGGAACAGCTGTGGGATCCAGAACAACTAGCAGGGCTTTCCTTTGCATGTCAGAGGTCTTGTTCCTTTGCTGCAATATTGAAGTGCTCCCCTGTGACACCCGCTTTCTGCAGCCCTCAGTCTTGCTATCCTGTTACTTTAGTTACTGCATCTAAATCTTTAGCAACCTCAGCTTTTTCTCTGAAGGCCACAGGTTTTAAAGGGTATCAGACTGAGAAACAGCTCCAGACAACAGGAAGGCTGTTGAACAAGCATTTGTTTGGGAGCAGGCACGAGGGGCAGTTGCAGACCTGGCCTGTTCCTCCAACCACTTTTCTCATGTCTTACAGCTCTTATTTTATGCCATGATGTCAACAGATTTCTTATGCTAAGCAGGGTTGAGGGAGTTTGATCCATGGGTGGGAGGCCTCCACTAATACCTCGGAGCTGGGAGAAATAGTACTGATGGCTTAGGTGATTAAACTTTCCTCTGGGTTACTGGCGAACGAAAGCCCAGCCAGCTCGGCGCGCTCGCGTTCAGTGCGACCCCAACATCTTACTCAACTGTAGTTGTTATCAATCTCTTGGCACTTTTCAAACAGTTGACTCTGGTGTGTTGGCCAAATTCCAGCTCTTGTCATTACCTTCTCCCTTCCTATAATTCTCCGGGCTGTTCCAGATAGCTGTAATTGTATGTTTAAAGTTTTCTCGCCTACGTGATCATATGAGTCGGCTGTGAGCTGTTACATCTCAGTGCAGAGGTGGCTGCACGTCAAGGGCAGGTGAAGTCATTTTTCTCTGGACTCGCGTGTTATTTTAAGGTGTGCAGAGCATTGCAGAGTCCTCTGGGGCTGGAAACCAGTGCCTAGATGTGCCTTGAGCACATTTCCTCCCAGCAGTCCCCTTGGATTCTCCCCTCTGAACGCTGGGATTGCAGCACAGGGTGCTTCGTGGCTCTTGGTCCACATCTCCAACTCAGTTTAATGGAGCACAGCAACTGCCCACTCTCTTCAGTGGGCAGAATTAGTGACATGTATCCCTTGCAAAAGTACAGCCTGGCGTGGATCGCTGCTAGGCTTCATTACCTGTCGTGTACGACGTCCTTGCAGTTCAGGACGACAATGATCCCGGAGGCAGCGGCCATGACCGCTTGGACAGACGACACCAGCCTGAAGGTGACAGATCAGGAAAAGGTCACGGCAGTGCTCTGCTTCTTGCGGCAACAACGCAGGTGGCTGGAGACGCTGTAAAGTGGCTTCTCGCTCAGGCACGCAGGAGGCCCATCATTGACCCCAGTGCCAGGCCACAGCGAACTGCCCCAGATTCAGGGGTGTTCGGGTCCCTGCCCTAACCTGCGTGGCTGGAGGCTGCAGCTTGCAACTTGCTGCTGCCTGAAGGTAAGAGGGGGTGCCCCAAACAGTGCAGTGCAGGTCAAGTGGGGGTGCCTGGGCAGGGCATGGGTCTCATGCCGCAGTGGGCAGCAGGGAGCTGCAACCTGCCAGCCAGCGCTGGGTGCCCATCCCGCCAAGCCCAGGGCTCGCAAGCCAAGGCTCTGGATCCGTCTGGTTCGCAGCAAGGCCCGGTCCTGCCCCAAGCTGCGCCCAGCCCCGGCTGGAGCAGTGTCCAGATGTTCGCAGCCAGCTGTGCCTACCTCCCGCTGCCCCCCTCCCCCGCGCTTGCTGCCCCGCCGCTACCTGCCACTCAGCAGGATCCGGTCCTTGAGGCTCCATGCCGGCGCAGCCCAGCCGAGGCTCCGGATGCACAAAGCGAAGAGTCCCGGGAAAAGCGCCGAGGCTACGGCCAGCGTCTGCCACATCGGCTCCGCGCCGCGCAGGCGGCTCCCGGCTGCTGCTCCCGGACCTGCCGGCGCCGCTCGCCCCGCGGGACACGCACCCACGGCCACCCGATTGTCAACAGCAGGCCGGGCGGGGAGGAGGAGCTGCGGCGGGGCGGACGGCCACGCCCCGGCCCGGCTCCCCCTCGCGCCGGCCCCGCAGCTCTCGCGGGGTGGGCGCTGCCGGAGGGTTCCACCGCGCAACGCTCAGACTGCCGCGGGGAACGCTCAGACAGCGGAACGGTCAGACAGCCGCGTGGAACGCTCAGACTGCCCCGCGCAACGCTGAGACAGCCGCGAGACGCCAAGGGCTAACCGCCGCAGTCTCAGCGTGCTCGCCCCCCGGGGCATCCGCTGCCCCGCAGCTCCCTGCGCCCCGGCTGCGGTGCCCCTCGCCCGGTGCCGGGACGCTGCCACCTAGATGAGATCAGGCGGAGCGGCAACTCCGGGCGTGTTTGGGCGTTTTGGCATGAATCAGCCCATCTTCGGGCTGGCAGAAGCCGGGTTTGCTACGTTTCTCCAGGCTCAGGGAGAACAGGTTTGGCCATCTCACCCCGAGCAGAGGTCTGTTTTCACCAAATCTACCTGAGGGAAACAGAGCAACCAGAACAGAGAGTGCTTAACAGAGTAACCCTGGCAGCCAGGCGCCTTTCTGTCCCCTTGATTAGGGCCTTGCCTTGCTGTTACCTCGTGATTTCAGTGCACAGAATAAATATGAATTAACTTGGCCTAAAAAACACAGTGCAGTGGCCCAGTTTATCACCATCCCCTCCCCTTTTAGTGGGTCAGCAAACTGGCACATCAACACACCACACGTGCACCAGTGTCCAGAGCCGGGAGCACATGGTATTTGCCGTGACTCACGTCCTTGCTTTAATTACAAGACCAAACTTCTCTCCCATGAGTTGTTTTTTTCAATCATGTTTTTGCCTATAGAATGCGGCTGAAACATTTATGCGACACGGTAATAGTTGGTTATTAATAAATGCGTGCAAGAAAAAGGCAGCGTCCTGGATGGTTACTGGTGCTGCTCGGTTTTAATCTTCTAAATAGCACGTGGAGCAGCAGCCAAAGGAAATGCCAGCGCAGGTGAGCTCCTGGTGAAAACAGTAGCTATGCAATTCTTTTTTCCTTTCATAGCTGCCAAATGTGCCGCCTTGTAAGCAATGTAGTGGGGCGTAACAGAAACCTCTCTTTGCATCTCATGGCATCAGTCAGCATCTCCCCACTGTGCTGTTGGTAATGGATGGTTACACAAAATTTACATTGTACAATCTTGAAAATATTACACAAGCCGTGAGCTGTAATGTTCAAAGTGGAATCCCACCAAGTCCTCCTGATGTTGGTAACTTCAGGTTAGTCAGGTCAGAGTCAAAGTGGCTTCAGAGACTCCAGTCCCCTGGCTGATTTTTGTGGCTTTTATGCACGTCTTTCCCCGTTCAACAAAATATCTGTAGTCTCCCCTGAGGTTGTGTGAAAGATCCAGATAAGTCCCAAGGGGGACCATCACTACACTGTCAAATGCACACAGTGAAGAAACTGGAGAAATAGTTTTGCTTCTCGGCCTCTTAGCTAACATCAAGTGGGGGTATCCAAATCCCAAGATCTCGGGGCTTGGGCCTGCATACAGGATGCCTGCTGATGGATTTGGGAGTCTCTGAAGTCCCAGGCTGAGAGCTGGGATGAAGGATGCTGACCGGTTTAGCGCCACACATGGCGTTTCGAACGGTTGAGTTCTGCCTGCTCGATCCATGCAGGTTTTGAATGAGGCGTTCTTCTCAATTGATACCATTTGGAACTGATGTGGCTGATTTGCCCTGGAACATGAAATATGTTAACAATAAAAAAATAGTCTTGCTCTGGGATTATTTGTGGGTGTGATAACTTGTATTGGATCAACAGTACAAGTGGGGGTGATATAGAGAAGCTTTCAGACACCAAGTACCCTATCTCATGTCTCATACCATGCCCCATTTTTTTCAGTTACAAATAGTTACTGTTAGAGCCATTATTTGTGCCCAAAGTAGTTAAACAAATTTCAAATAGTATTTTGATATTTGAATGTCTTAAAAACATATAAGATCATTTCAAATGTGATTTGAGTCTCTCGAAATAGATTCCCTCAACAAAAATCTTGTGAGTTGAAAATAACAGGGAGGTACATGTTCCACGTAGGGAATTTCACATGTTACGCCTGCCCTTATGCTGCTCCTGTACGAAATGTTCCCTTTGCCACAACTGCTGCGATCGGCTGGAAAGAGCTGTCTTGTTTTTTAAGCCAATGAATGTTGAAGCAACACAACCTAAGCTGGCAGAGGACTTGGATGCCAAACGGATTGTGCTGGGTTTACTGGTCCATTGAAATCATATGCAAACGTTTAGCAAAACAGGAACAAACAAGCAGAAGCCTCATTTTGCAACCCTCCAGGCCTGCTATGGAGCCTATTGAGGACAGTGACAATCTCCCCACTGCTTTGGATCATGCCTCTGCTTAAGCGACTAGTTGCTCACATGGGCCTATTGATGACTCCCCCCAAGGGTTTGTGGGTCGAGCTGTATTTTAGTAGATTTGGAAACCAGTTTCAGTGATGTTTACCTGGAAGTGCCCTTGCAGCAAGTCCAGAAGGCCAGTCATGCCAACGTGAGCTCAGAGTCTAGTCTACACGGGGTCTGAAGCAGCAGCAGGCAGAAACACGTTGCGTTGGCCTGCGAACAAAGGCATTCGTGTTCTCAAACAAAGGAAGGAAACCAACCCCCGGACCTGAGTAACTCGAAGCAGGTAGGAGATCCCCTCTGCTCCACTGTACTCCGGTTAGGCTTTCCACTTCACAGTTATCTTGAAGGAGGAAAGAAACTCCCTAACAGAATCCCATTTCACTGCTTCCAATCTTTGCTTGACATGTGTCGGGCCACTTCAGCTGTCTATTAATTACGACCTCACAGGCTTAGGACAGAGGTCCAAGACCAAGTCTTTGTTGGTCCCTGTCGGTTGATTGCTACTGTCTTCATTTCAGGAAGTTTTGGGGAACGAGCGTGTCTCTTGGAAAGACAGGAACCGTGCCAGAGAGACAAATGTCCAGAGTTGGCCCCAGGAGGGGTGGAGGAGGGAAGTGGGTAGAGCTGCTGGCTGGCCTGATGTTAACATCTGCAGTTCTGCTGGGTCGGAGTGGGCCTAGTAGGCACACTTGGCTGGCAGGATGGGGGGGAGTGAAGAGGTGGAGGTGAGAAGGAGGAGCAGTGGAGCTTGATGAATAGGTTGCTTGCTATTTAGGGTGTCTGGGATGTCCTGAGAGTCTGGTCTCTGAGGGCGCAGAGGCAGCTGTAAGAGATAAAGGATTATGTCGCAAATAACATGCTGCACCTTGTTTCGGCAGCGCTCAGATCACGGCGCTGGGAAACAGCGAGTTCTCCCTCATCTCCACCCTGAATCTCTGTGCAGCCTTGGGTTAGATACTGCTAGAGCTGCCAAGCTCCCGTTGACTGCGACTTGACTTGGGGGTTGTCAGCACTGCCGGAAATCGAGCCCTGAACCTCCCTCTGCTTCTCTTGGTGGCGTGCACGAGGCGATCACAATGCCTCCCTCTCAACCGGCTGGCTGTGTGGGTTAGTGGCTGGTGTTTATAACTACTCCGGTTGTAGCGACCTCTTCACCTAGAAAGCGCTTCTGCTTTTTACACTTTGCTCTGCGTGTTGGGGCAGAAGGACACTTGTTCAGCAAGTCACGTGGAGAAGAGGGCTCTTTGGACAGTGTCTGCTCAGGTCTAACTTGTGAGCAAAGTGTGCGAATTCCCTGGAAGGCAGGAGCGACTCTCGACACAAAATGCCAGTGGCTCACAGCTGTAGCACGGGATTAGATGAAGGGGTCCGGCAAAGGGAAAAGATACTAGGAGTTGGGTCTTTATTTGCTGCTTTAAATTGGACAAAGAGCTGAACATTTATTTTTCTTTCATACGAATATGTATATATAATTTTATCTTACGTGTTATTTACACTAGAAATTCAGGTCTGATCTCGTCCGGAGGATGCTGAGTGGGCTGAGAGCCTCAAGAGATAATGCTTCATGCCCGACGTGCTTTCCAAAGGCGATAGATGCTTGTCCCCTGCTACAGCTAGAGAAGCTGCAGTGCGCGGAGGCTAAGAGACGTGCCCAGGGGCACTCACTATCAGCACTGGCGGAGGCAGGAATAGGCGCGAGGCTTTCTGGCCACGTGGGTCGTAGTCACGCCGCTGTCCCCTTCCTGCATGAAGTTCACTAAAAACAAGGAAAAGCATCTTTATTGGAAACAGATGTGATTTCTAGTCAGAACAATCTAGGATTTGATTTTCATGTCAATCTCCGCCGCCGGGGAGAAAACCCGATGATTGCTGAGCAGGAGGCCGAGGAGGCTGTGAAACGCCCTCTGCGCTCGCCACGCCGTCTTCCAAAACCAGAACCGCCAGCCCCTGGGAGCAGCCCGCCGTCCCCGCTCCAGCACGGTGACTCGGACACGGCAGGTCCTCGCGCGCGCCGGGGAAGGCCCCAGCCTGTCCTGCGTTTTAATTAACAACGGCCTAGCGAGCGCACACAGAGCCTCTTGTTATGCAGGAGCCGTTTGCGTAACGCTGGCGCGCTGCCCAGGCCTGGCCAGAGGCAACGGAGCTGGAATCCCTTGCACGCCCGGGACTGCTCGCGGGGGGGGGTGAGTGTGCGCGCGCACGCTTTGTACAGCATCTGACTGTAGGGTTGTGTGCGCTCTGGACACCTGTCAGGTTGTGTGTGTGTGCATGTGTGCGCGAGTGCACGTGTGTGTGCTCCATATGCCATCTGACTGTAGCATCGTGCGTGTGCGAGCAAGTGCCTGTGTGTGCTGTATACAGCATCCGAGTGTGTGTGTGTGTGTGTGTGTGTGTTCTACAGCACCGGGGGGGGGGGCGGGTGCGCGCGCTACACACTACCCGCCACAGGGGGCGCGCGTGTCCCGAAGCTCAGTGCCCCCCACACGGAGCCTGAGGGGCGGGGCGGGGCGGGGCTGCCGGAGTCCTCCCGCATCCCGGCATGCCGCGCTTCCCGGAAGTGGAGGCTGGGGCGGCAGCGGGGCAGGCCGGGATGGAGGAGGACGAGCTGGAGTTCGCGGACGGGCTGGAGGACGTGCTGCAGCTGGCGCCCGACGTGCAGCTGGCCATCGAGCAGGTGCGGCCGGGGGCGCGGTGCAGTGCATCCTGGGAAGGGCTGGGGAGAGGGGCAGCCCTGTG
>JAGPOW010002118.1:15400892-15414522 GCA_030014935.1 Caiman crocodilus | reverse complement strand
GTGCACCCTGGGAAGGGCTGGGGAGAGGGGCAGCCCTGTGACAGTTGGGGGCGGTGCAGTGCACCCTGGGAAGGGCTGGGGGGCAGTGCAGTGCATTCTGGGAAGGGCTGGAGGCTGTGGGGTGCCTGCTGGGGGGCAGAGGGGCTGCTCCGCGGCCCCCACGGGGGAAGGGGCGGCGCCGTGGGGAGCTGGGGGGCCGCACCCCAGAGGTCAGGGGAGGGCCCCGCAATGCCCCCGGGCGGAGAAGAGGCCTCTCCCTCCCAGGGACGCGGGTGGGAGCTGGCTGCCCTCGTGCTCTGGGACCCTCCCCTGCCCCGTGGGGGTGCAGCAGGCTCGGGGGTGGAAAGCTGCAGTACACCGGGGTTTGGCAGCGGGAGGGGAATGGGACGCGGCCTCTTGGGCCGTGGGACACCGCTTGCCGAGGAGGAGATGGGGGCAGGCTCAGTGCGGCTTTGGGAGGAATCAGTGGGTTTCGGGGGCGCAGGTGCAGGCTGGCAGCGCTGGCTCACACTGGGGACCTTGGCGGGTATTTGCCTTCCTCTGCAGCAGGCGGTCTGGTTTACTGCCGGGTTATGTCTTGCCCAGCTTGCTCCCTGCCGGTGATGGCCCCTTGGAAACCAGGCGATTGTGACCTCTCCTGTTTTCTCCCTCTGGCCCTCTATTTAGTCTCCCAAGGACTGAAATGATGTGGTCTGATGAAGTCTTTAAGTTCAAGGGAGGAGAATCAGGGTGAAGCTTAACAGCCTGAGTCATACAGGAGGTTGGTCTGTCTCCGTCCTGCGAAGCTACACGTCCTTCTGATCCTCAGTGCTCCCGAGAAGGTGCCGCAGGCACTGACGACCACGTGTAGAATCCCAGCCTTAAAACCAGCGGTGGGAATCGCATTGATGTCAGCTTAGCTCCTGGTGTCAGCTGCCTGCGAGAAATAGGAGCTGTCCCACGCGCCGCGCCGCGCCGCTCTTGAGCACTGACTTACGAGCTGCGCCTGAGAGGGGGTTGTGGATTCTCCTGGAAGGAGCCAAAGTAGCTGATGGAAACTGGCTTGTTGCTGCCAGGGCGCAGAGCACCAGCTGGGTAGCAGCATTTTTTGTCACCTTTCTTGTAGGCGTCAGGGATTTAGTACAGTCCATGTTTCCTTTTCCACAGGCACGTCCCTGCTGTTTGGGATATTTGCATCTGTTTGATGCTGAACTGTTTTCACTGAGAACGGTGAGCCTGGCTCCATTAAAAACTGAGAGCTGGCACTTGGCCATAATAATAATATCTTGCGTTTGAGATATTTAAGGCCAAAAGGGACCATTTTAGTCATCTGGTCTGACCTTGTGCATAATGCAGGTGAAAGAATCTCACCCAGTAGCGTGTCAAATCTGTAACCTTGGCTTGAGCTATTGCATGTCTTTTGGTGAGATACCCAGTCTTGACTCTGGCCCTGGGAGATGAAGAATTCACCATATCCCTTGGGAAGTTTTCCATTGGATTTTAACTTGCTGTTAAAAATTCATGCATTATTTCCACGTGAATTTTTCTAGCTTCAGCTTCCAGTTCCAGCTACATTGTGCTGCCTTCTTTTGGTTGGTGATATGCGTCTTAGAGTATCAAAGTGCCTGCAAACACTGAGTTAAAGGGAGGCAATCAACCGAAACTGGGACTCCCATTTAAATGTCACATAAACAAGTCCTGAGATAATGGCAGATGGTTTCTACAAATAGACAAAAGAAACAAAAATGGTTGTTTTAAAACATATTTTGTTTCAGTACTGGAAACTCAACCCACAGCAGGAGCAGGGACAGGAGAGAAGAGCTGGTTGTAAGCAAACTGAACATGACATTGGGTGGGTAGCGGGAAGCGAGCTAGGTTTGACCGTTCATAGTTCCATAGTTGGTCGGGTCAGAAGGGACCTGAGGAGATCATCTAGTCCGAGCTCCTGCCATGGCAGGAAAGAGCACTGGGGTCAAACGACCCCGGCGAGATGTTTGTCCAGCCTCATTTTAAAGACTCCCAGGGTAGGAGCCAGCACCACTTCTTCTGGAAGTTGGTTCCAGGTCCTAGTCGCCCTGACTGAAATAGCACTTCCTAATGTCTATCCTGAAACTACCCTCTGCTAGCTTGTGTCTGCTGTTTCTTGTAACTCCCGGGATTGCTCGGGGGAACAGGGACTCCCCAGTGCCTGCTGGTCCCCCTTGACTGGTTGGTTCTTTCACTGTGTGTAAGGTGACGTGGTGTTAGCAATGCAGCTAATCGCATTTGTATTGTTTAGGACTTAGAAGTTTGACGCCGTCAGGCTTTGTCACGTCCCTGCTGGTTTCATTAGCCCCACATTCGCAATGGAGTGTCTTGAGCTTTTGCTGTTGCTTTCAGAGAGGGGAGATTTCTCCTTTCCTTTCCTTCCAAAATGCTTTTAAGTTCTGAATGGGGAGTCGGGTTGGGTTAACCAAGATTGGCTTTGGTCTTGCCTCTGTTTGGATTTATTTGGTGTAATTGTGAAGTGGGCACCATTTCCACGGCAGTGGGCCAGTACTGGTTCCTGGACTACTAAACACCATTGTGACATGATTGTTAAATCTTGCTTCTGGGATCTGGCTTCTTTGTCAATAGTCAAATAGTCCTAAGAGGAAAACTGTGCCAAGCTACTTATTAAGCCTCTGTCTGGAAGAGTCTACACTAGCCTGATGGCTGAATGCACGTTATCTAGAGATGGGAAATCAAGGGACTCTTCACTGGGTGAAGGATGTGGGCCTGGGGGGATGCTAATTAAGTTGTGTCTAGGGTTGGGGAGAGCATGACAGAAAGGACGAAACTGGACACGAACGAGGGATCAGCAATTCAATTCCTGAGTTCTGGGTTTAATTCCCAGCTCTGCTTGGGTGGAGATGGGCTTGCTGCCCCTCCCCTACTGCATCAGGTCCTTCAGGATATTAGGCTGCTTCCCGTCACTGCTTTCTTCTGTCCTCTGTAGCACTGGTTGTGAGCCTCTGTTACGGTGAACGTGTAGCTACCAGCTGGAGAGAGTGTGGTGCCAGTTGAGTCGTTTGCAAGTTTTGCTAGCCCGTTATCTGTCCCGACACATCTGTCATCTTAGGGCTGGCCAACCTGTGGCACGGGGCCATGGTGACGCAGCCAGCCTCTGTGTGTGACGTGTAGCAAACCCGGGAGGGGGCAGGCAGCATGGTAGCAGATAGGTCGGGAGGTAGAAAGCAGGGTAGGATATCAGGCAGGGAGCACAGAAGAGGGAGCAGAAAGCAGAGCAGGGTGGCACTCAGGGAGGGTACGAGGCCAATTTGCAGCATTCCTGGCCACAGGCTTTGGCTCCCATTGGGTTACATTATCTCTGCATGCTGCCTAGTAGCCAGGCCTGGGGAGGCAGGACACTTGGCTTCTGTTGTGCCTTTTGCTCCTGGTTTGCTGTACAAGCTTGAGGGAAAATCGCTTGTTCCTCAGCTCCCCATTTCCCAAGGGTGCTGCAAGCAAATGTTTAGAAATGCTCTGGGATCCACAAGGGAACAGTGCTAAAATGAAGTGCTGTGAGGGAGGCCCATTAAGTTATAGCCAATTGAGGGGAGTGGGGAAACCAGCTTTTGTGCTTTAGGCCAATGTACACACTTAGCTGTGCAGTTGCAAGATATGTAGCTTGCTGTTTGCTTGGCTTTTTCTTTTACTTTGTGCAGCTGGCTGGAACCAGCTTGGAAGGATCAGTTTGATACCTGTAGTCCTGGCTGCCCAGGTGTGATTTACTGTGTGTGCTGCACACGGCTTGGCTTGGGGAAGGAAGCATGGATTGCTGCACAGATACAGAAAACACATGGTAATAGAGAAGGCAGCACCCCATGGTTTAGTCTGTGGGGATGGTGGGGAAAGAGTCTAACCCCCTTGCTTGGATCATTTGAGGGAACATGGGGCATATTGCACCCCAGCTGCTGTTTTCCTTTTCTCAAGGGGAAAATGGGCATCACTAGCAGATAATTGGGATTTGGTGAGATACCTGGGATCATTTAGTAGATTGTGAGTCTGTGTGAAACATTGGTTGGCATGGAGCTCACTTGGCCACTTTAATTCATCATGTTTCGTGTTGCAAGTCTGCGGGAGGAAAAGCCTTCATCTTTCAGCAGAGCACCCTGCAAAGTCCTGCCAGAGACGAGGGCCGGGGCACAGTGGGAACGTAGCATGTGCAGACAACTGCAAAAGCATCAACGTGGTTGTAGATGCATAATTAATAGCTCCCATCACTCAGGAACTCCCTGCACATGATGGATTGTGCTTGTACTAGGTCTGGGTATGTGCATGTATATCACATCTGTGTTTACCCGGTCTGATAACTGCAGGAATTTTACTAGCACCAGGACCACCAGGGAGGGGAGCCAGTAAAACTACTTGCTCTCTGCTGAACAAAGCCTGACTGCTCACTGCACAGTCTTGTCAGGACCCTGCTGTTCAGCACAACCCTGAGTGTATGTCCAAGTTATTAAAATAACCAAATCTGTTTGAAGTTCCAGATGATCAAGCTGATATTTTGTGCTATGCTTTACTCTCTCTAGGTGTTTCCCAGCCAAGATCCGCTGGACCAGGCAGACTTCAATGCTGTAGAGTACATTAATACTCTCTTTCCAACCGAGCAGGTGAGACTAATGCTTGGCTGAACTGCAGTGACAGTCTCTTCTGACGCTCAGAGCTAGTGAAGTTCTGCTGCTGACAGTGGAGTGACAGTCTCTGTATGTACCAGTATCTAGTTGCAGTTGCAACTACTGCGACATCTCCACTTTGCTTTTGGAAGGAATATCATGTCCGTACGAGCATTCCTCTACCCAGCTTGGCAGCTGAATTCCTCTTGCTGCATTGAGTGATGGGGAAGTCCCAAAGCTTTTCTGGCCTCACTGGGGGACTTTGTACAGGAAAACTGAGCAACTACCATTGCAACCGGATAGTAACATTCCTTATGGGGATAAGGATTAGGGTGGGAGTGATGCGAGAGCCTTCCTTAGCTCTAAGCCCCAAGCTGGAGGCTCTGTCAGCAGCCCACCGACCCATGAGCGGGCTCCAAAGGTTTTGCCAGAACTGCACAGGTTCTGCTGCTTTTGACCATAGGATGTGGCTGGATTTTGCCTTTTAGCTGCTTCTGTTTGTTTGGGGCTTCCTCTGCTCCGTTTTCTCTGTTCCTGTCCCAGCAAAGGTCTGAGTACTTTCTTCCTGCCACTGCCCCAGTCACAGTCACGCCTCCTCCCTGCCCTCGTGTCTGTAAGTCTCTGGTTTTTCATCCTGGAGAACTGCCAGGGCTGAAGGCTCTGTGAAGCTGAATCCTAACAGTCTAGTCATGCTTCGGCGTGGACTGCTTTACCCGCTAGAGGTCACCCTCCCCACTTCCTTCAGCAAGCACTGACTGCTGCCTTTGCACAAGGGTGGTTATAATAGCTAAAGCATACTAGTTATGTAGACCTGTGTGAGGTTGAGCTGAAGATTCACTGTGGCCTGGAGACCTGACATCTGTTTCAAGCCCTGCAAATGGCCTTCGGCACATCAACACATTGCCGCGTGCCTCAGTTTCCCCATTCACAAAAAGAAGTGTGTGGCTATGAGCCAACTTGTAAAGTGTTGTGAGTGAATTAGGCCATGGGTTATTTAAAGACGTTACTTGCTACAATGGGCATGTGTCAGAGACAGCATCTTTCTGCTTTTAACTGTGTCTTCTTTTCCTCTTGTAGTCTTTGGCCAACATCGATGAAGTGGTGAATAAAATCAGGCTGAAGATAAGGTAAGTGCTGCTCTGTTTTGCTTCCTTGGCACATAGGCAGCAAATAACCCTGCTGTCACTTGGACTGAAATATATTTGCATGGAAAATCAGGCTTTGAGAGGGAAAAGAAAATATTCAGCATACTCCTGAAGTTGTTGAATCGTCACAGCTTGTAAACTCAGGTGCAGAAGTTGTAATAATAGATACACTATGCAGGCTTGTCTTTTGTTGTTGCTATGAATGTGTTTTCTTTTATTCTTATATTAAATGTAGCAGGTTATCATTTTTTTAAAACTTTACATAAAGGGTTGCTAGAGCTGAAAGGAGTGCTAGGTATTGCTCTATCCTTGGAGAGCCAAGTACAAGTGAAATGGAGTGATTCATGAAAAGAGTTGACTGGATTTGGGCTGGGGTTTAAAAAGATTATGTTTTTAAATCACGCAAAGTGACAAAAATGCAATGCAGGGCAGAAATGTTTCTAAGAATCTGAGCTTTGTGTTGTCCATGCCTTTGGTTTTGTATTGGTCAGTAGGTTTCATATAAAGCACTTGTACCATGTACACACAGAACTGCTGTGACGCTAGACTTTTCCTCGTAGGAGGTTGGATGACAACATCCGAACTGTGGTGAGAGGCCAGACCAATGTGGGCCAGGATGGCAGGCAGGTATGTGCACCCTCTCTCTCAAACAGAAAAACAAGGTTCTCTTTTTCTTCTGCTGGGGACAAGGACAGCTCAAGTGTGCAGAATGTCAGCTGATTGTCACAGGGATGTTGCTGCCCTCTGGCCCACCAGTCACGTGAAGTATGCCACAGTAAGTCACCTTGAGCAGCCACTTACAGGGGCAGCTCTTATGTCTCTTCTGATCAGAGGGTGGGGAGAGAAATAGAGAACAAGATGCTGGTTGGAAGGTGTCCTCTGTAGCTAATTCCGGATGTAGAAAAGTAAGGCTGCTGTAAAGTGGGGTTGGGTAGGTTAGGGATATATGGGGCCTTTTAACTAGGCGGGTTGGAATGACCCAGGTCTTTCGTGATTGAAGTTGACTATAGTGACTCTTGAGTGGTATGTTTCGCTTCATTTCCTGTTTGATAAATAGCCATGCCCCAAAACTCAGTGTGAAATGCAGGCTGAGGGTACAGCATCCACAGAGACTGAATGTGGTCCATGGATGAGCCAGTTAGAACAGCTGCTGCCCCTCTGGCATCTGCTCTGAGGGTACACCAGGGATGTTGGTGTCTGGGGCCATCAGTCCAGCACCTTCCCAGGTTGTTAGCTACCAATGTTCTTGTTTCTAATCAGGAGTATCCCCACATTAATCGCTGTCCTGCTGCTCAAGGGAATAGAGCTTTGTTTTACTGAGGATGCTCAGAGTGCCCCGTACGTGAAGGGCAAGCAGTCTCCTCCAGAAATAACTCCATTCTTTAGTGCTTTCTCTGAGATCATTCAGTTGTTGCACACATTAATTATTTTTGACAGAGTTGTGTGTGGCTTAAGTGACTTGTGCCTCTTCTCTGCATGTGGGCAATGCGGGAATGGATGTGTGTACACACGAGCTGCTGGAAGGAGGCCATGCCGGTGGCAGTAGCTGGAAGGACAGGCCTCAGAGTATAAAGCCTGCAGGAATGTCAGCAATTCCAGGTCCCAGATATTAGTAGGTCATAGGGTACTATTGGAGCAGGTTATGTTACAGAGCAAGAGAACACTGAATAGCATTTCAGTTACAGAAGGAATTATGCATTCATCTGCCCAGAACCCAGACAGAGAGGAAACCTAGAAGAAATAATGGCTATTCCTGTCCTCCCTTTGCCGTTGTTTCTGAGTGGCTCATGATACTGTGGTCGGGGCAGAGGATGGACCCTTCAAATAATGGTCTCATTAATAGCCATTTGTTGGGGTGAAAAGCTTGATTTTCAGCTTCAGCCGCCTGCTCTGTGGCTGAAGGGAGCCTTTGTTTGACCAGCACATGTTCAGGGCAGTTCTGGCTGCTCAGCCACATTAAGTTTTTCTAGGGCAAGTGCTTTTTCCTCTCAGGGGAAGTGTTTAATTGTCCAAAGCATGGTAAGAATTTCTTCGAAATGCTGAAAGGCTCTTCTAGGGGGAGAAACCAGGCATTCTGCTCCGGCGGGCTACGACACTGCAGCAGGAATGCAGGTCAGGCTGACCCGGAGCCGTCCGTGATATTCCAGCACCTTGCTGCTTCTACCTGGACCAGACAGCTGAACCACCTGTTTTGGTCACATGTCAGTCATTATATGATAAGAGACGGGAATAAGTAGAAGAACTTATTCAGCTGTCCAGTCCATGTAGAAGCAGCAAGGTATTGTTTATAGTGTGAGGAATATCGGCAAGAGATCTGCTGATGCAGCTGCTTTCATTTTGGGAGCAACACAGCACTGGGCATCTCACGGGGTTGAGCCCTGTGGTTTTCCATGGCCAGCATCTCCCAGTAAGGCCTGAAGGAACCCTAGGGAGCGTTGGTCAGAATTGCCCAGCTATGTCCATATCCAGTGCATGATACAGTGGCAGAGGAGCCCAGTGCGGAGGTGAACGGTACAGGTTTTCCTTTAAAGGCCTGTGCTTCCTTCTCGGAGACATCTGAATCTCAGAAATGAAACTGAAGCAACATTGGAAGTCTTGCTGAAGCCAGCACAAAGCAGGAGGCAGTTCCAAGCCGAGCCCCATGCAGCCCCACTTGCTCCTTCTCTAGGCGTGCTTCGTAGCAGGCAGAATTGTGGGCACAGGCATTCACTCTTCTCCCCGTTCATGTTAATGGGAATGATGCAGACTTGACAGGGGGAGGAGACATATCAGAAATATCAGCCTCGGCTCTGGGTTACCCATCTCTTTCCAGGGTCATTCAACTGCTGGATGCGAGTGTGGGACACGGAGCCTTTCATCTCGGTCTCTGGTTCCAATCCAGCCCAGATCATTAGCGCCCCAGAGCTTGTCATCAACTAATAGCTTTTTTGATGGCCTGTTTGAAATGAAGTGGTGATCTCAGTCTGATTCCTAGAATCCAAACCAAAGCGATTTTGCTGCTTTTAAAGACCTTTCTTTCCCAGTGGGAGGGGCTGCTAAACCACAGAGCAGAGGGGAATTGGCAGGAGGTGCTTTGTCCTCTCTCCTTTTTGAGTGCTCCTTCCACCTCTGCCCAGGAGAGGGGAGCCCAGCATCACTTTAAGGGACCTGGGTAAGGTTTGGTTTTGCTAAGCAGTTGGTGGGGTGTTGGGGATGTCAGGGAAGAGCAGGGGTGGTCTAAACAGTGTCTCTGCACAATCTCCCACCTATGGCAGCAGAAATCACGGCTGATCTCAATTGTGGGTCATAGAGGAACAGCCTGTGCACAAAGGGACCATCCGGCCAGGAGAGAGAGAAAATGTCACACCGGGTCTCAGCAGCTCGGGAGCTCTAATCCTGGATCGAGCACTTGCTCCTTCCTGGCTGGCCTGAAGTCTCCACACTGCCCTGTTTCAGTCTCCCTGTTGCTACAAGAGCGGTCATGCTTCTCCTGGGTTTCCCGGGGTGGTGGGGAGGCTTCGTTAGGGTTTATGGAGTGCTTTGTAGGCTGCTGAAATTTATGACCTGCCTTTTTTTTTTTTTTTTAAATAGCTTATACCTTGTGCATACACACACATGAATGCACACACACAGATAGCAGCAAGATGGTTGAAAATCCATGTCTGAATTTTAAAATAAACCCACTCCTATAAAGTAGGAGCCATTGAAGCTGCTTAACAGGCTGGAATGCTCCACCTTCTCCATATGGTGTAACCGTTCCCGTTTCAAAGCATCTGCTTTTTTGAGATTTTGCCCTAGAATTTCCTCCAGAAGCAAAGGCCTTAAAATAGTCTGGCTCGTTTGTCTTCCTCTTTCTGCAGTGATATTTTTGTAAGGGCGTTAGACAATACGGTGAACTTCAGAAATTGTCTTGCTAATGACCCTGCTTTGGGAGGAAACAACGGCCGGGGCTGGAACATTCCTCGGCAGGGCGTAACGAAGCTTTCCTTGGTCATCCCAGACACCAGCTCCTCCTGAGGCCCGGGGAGAGGCGGGGAATGCAGAAGCTCTGTGGTTCCGCGGTAACCTGTGGCGCAGGCTGTGCCTGCACTTTGGAGGGAGCCAGAGCTATGGATATTTTTTTTCCTAGCACTTTCTCAGAAGTGGCTCTTAAACTGTCCTTGCTAGCAAGCCAAGGTCCAGCTACTGCACTTCCCTAGTACCCGACATTATAACAGGGATAATTTCCTTAGATTTTTCCACTGAGCAGTCAGGCTGTTTCTGACTTGTCATTGTAGTCTTGTTTAAGGTTAAAGCTTCCAAAGAGGCTGGCTATGGTTTTTTTTCCCGACAGCTGCTGACAAGGCTTTAATGTTCCTTTGGTTAGAGGTCCTTCGCCCGTTTGTACAGCCTCTCCTGCTGTGACATCCCTTCTTTTCAGGGTGTAGTGTTAACTCTTCTCCTTCATCTCTGCAGCCAGAACTTTTGCAAGCTACAGTTTTAAAAGGGTGCCAAATCGAGCCAGAGCAAGTTAAATTTGTTTCACTTCCAAGCCCCCTCCTGCCATTTCTTGTGGCTTTTTAATTTCATCTCTGTTTGTCAAAACACGAGTCGTCTTCACACCTCTCAGGAAGGAAGTATGATAATCCAGGGTTCCTCATTTTATTGGAGAAAAATATCCATATTTCCTCCATAATGTTTTTGCAACTATGATTTGAGGAGTCACTGTAAGAACAGCACAAAACAATTTTTTCAGATGGAAACGTGACTTTTACACCGATCTCCGTTTGTGAAAACACAACTCAATTTAAGATCTCATGGTTATATAGACTATAACTGGCTTCTCTGGGAATAACAATAATAATGAGGAAGTAAACTGTATTCTGGTTTTGGTGAACCAAGATCCTGGTTTGGTAACCCGTCTGGCCTTGCCTAGTCCGTGACTTCACATTGTGGCCCGCAGTATTGGTAATGTATTTTCTTCAACCATGAGAGTGCATGGCAAGTCTTGCTGCCTTGCTTGGACCCAGCTCAGCTGTGAACAGTTTAATTAGCTCCTGTATTTTGGTACCCAGCACTGCCTTTTCTCATCGCGTGTGAAAATAAACGCTTGGCAACTGTGGTGAGGCTCACTGCCTTCCTTTCGCAAGCTGTGTGCACATTGCTGTGCCTTGCAACATTTAAGCCTATGTAAGGAAGAAGCAGGATACTGCCAGTGTTGGAAAAATACCCCAGGTTTTTGGGTTTGAGAAGGTCTTGGACTGAAGCGTGCTGAATGCTTGCAATATCTCGCTGCTATTTTTTAATAGAGATCAGGGAGCACTTTCCAAATTGAGGCAGGGCAGTGAGGGCAGAGACTGAGCAGAGGTATTGAGAGGGCAAAGGCAAGAGTGCGGCAGAGGCCAGGAAGCCCCTTGCAGCACGTGGGCAGCCAGGGAAGGGCAGGAGGTGCTGGAGCACAAGCCTGTGAGGAGCCCCACTGAAGACCATTTTTGCCCAGACTAGGCGTGTGCTCAGTTTGACATCAGACTCCAGGACAGAGTCCCTCCTCCCGCAAGTTGTGATCTAGCCACACGTTTAAGCTCATGAACAGCTCCTCTGAAGCCAGTGGAACTGCTTGTGTGCTGAATGATCTGCTGGCTAACCTGTGTAGAAACCTGCTGGTACTTCTCTTACTTCCAACAACCACTTGCCTGCTTGTTTCACATGCATGCTCTTGCCTGTTTAAACCAAGACTGCAAGCAGTTTGGGGCAGAGACCACCTCCTTGCTACACGCGGCTGCAGTGCCTCTCACAGTGGGGCCGGGGTTCCTTTCTCGCGGTAGCACCCGCCAGGTTCAGATGAACAAGGAGTTCTTAAAATTAGGTGTCGAAGTGCAGCATAAAAACTCAACCAGGTGTTGAAGTCTGATGTTTTAAAAGTATTCTGAAGTTTTTGTGGCCCAAACACCAGTCCTTTGTGTTGAATTCTCTCCTGGCTTAAGCAATACAGCTCTCTTATCTCTTGTTTTACTTATCTGCTACAACCCCAGGATGAAGTCTTAAGTGCTGGGTTTTTTTTAGAATCCTCTGAGGTGGGAAACCCCAGCTTTAAATACATCTGAAGTTGCGTATGATTTTTCTTTTTCCTCTTAATCCATGCCATGCGTTCCTTAAGACTGGGGTCATGCGATTGAAGTTGCTTGGAGTTCTTGAGCTTTTTTAGCCAATGCTTAATAAACAGAAGTTGAGCTGCCAAAGTAAATCGCACTCGAAATTCATTGAGATTCATTTCTCTAGCAAGTTGTGGCAATTGGATGGCTTTCTTCGAAGCTGAGCAAATGCAGCAAGTCCTAGTCCAGACCATGCTGATTGAAAAGGGCTTTGGGCTGACGGCATGCCAAGAAGAAATCATGTTGTTTGCTGTCCTTTTGGCTTCATGCCATTAAAATTGGCATCTTCAGCTGCATTGAGAGGTCAGGCATAACTTTTGCCATCTGTGGCCTCACCGACTTCACAGCAGGCGCCTGTCCGAGCTGGAGTTTGTCCGGTACATCTCTGCCCAAAGGGGGCTAAGGCAGCTCGTTGCTGTCCAGGCTATACTGGGGCGGTGGGGGAGATGCGGGCCTGGCAAAGGATAACTGCTGCTCCAAGGTAGAAGTAAAAGCAGCGTAAGCTCCGATAGGAGATCTTACAGCTTCGGGCCTGCCGCTGACTTTTGTTTCGGCTCAGTGGTGAACAAAATCAAAGCGAGCAGCAAAAAACCTCAGAAACAGACAGGCGCTTTACTGTGGGTCTCCCTCCCTCACCCCCTTTTGTCCCTCATGATCTAATTTATGTTGGTTCTGCTGTTGGCTGTGGCTGAAGGTATCTCAGCAGTTTCACGTCTGCATCCCAGTTTGACACGGCTGTGCGGTTTTTCTTCTCGTATTACTCATCCTCTGAGGTCCCAACTCAAAAGTGGAGTGATCTGTTGGACCCATGTCTGAGCTTGCGCCAGGTGCAAGCCAGGGCAGCTCCATTTTATCAAATGGTGATTTGGTGGCAGCAACTTAAATACCAGTGGCTGTGGGTGAGCACAGCGCCTTCCAAAATGTGAATGGCCTGTTTCGAGGTGCTGACAGGTTAGAAGGCATATCTGATGGACAGGGCTGCAGTTCAGATGGGCAGGTAGGTGTTGGAGTAGAGCTCGAGCCTGTATCTAAAGCAGGTCCAAGAGGCAGAGGTGTCTGCTGGGAGAAGAGAGGCTTGCAGTTGTGCGCAGGAGGGGGAAGTGAAAAACAAGCGGGCAGCGTAGTGAGCAGCCACTTGTCACTCTGATGTTCAGAAACAAATGAGCTTGGAAAGGGAGAACCAGAGATGAGCTCAGTGATGTACGTACCAGCGTAGGTGTGGCAGTGTACTCCCCGTGTGCATAGTCTTGTTCAGGAGTGGAGTGTTCAAGGCATGGGTTACACTGTAATGGCATCAGTTCTACAGTTGGTTTCCCATGCAGATACGCCCCCAGCCACTGCTCTCTCCCCTGTCGTGACTGTAATGGTGGCAGTGCCATCGTGAGTAGGAGTTGCTTCAGCGTGTGTGAGCAAGAGAAAAGGGGAATCTAGAAGAGCGCTGTAGAGTGGGCATCTCCCTTGGGCACACTGGAGGGTTGCTGGGTCTGCCCCACCATGAAGGAATAGCGTCTTTCACTTGGACTTCTCCTCAGTCGGTTTTCTCGTGTCAAGAAGTCGCAAGATAATCTAGGATCATCCACTGCCAGGTAACACACTTTTAATGGTTTAAAAGACAGTAGGTACAATGCCATGTCAGCTCACATAGTTTCCAACATGACCTATTTTCCTAGTCTAGACAGGGCTGTAGGCGAAGTTAAAAGTTGTCTGCTGATGGAGGCAGAGGTGGGGACTTTCAGCAAAAATACTTTGTGTAAGAAAG